>JAHZTW010000001.1:437613785-437662546 GCA_020283515.1 Alliaria petiolata | reverse complement strand
GGAAGTCATCAACCTAAGTTGCCTCTTTATGCCCTCCAGTTCGCTGTTTTGATTTTGACGATTAGGGGCATCGTTTTGCCGATCGGTGTGCTCTTGGCGTTGGTTGTCGTTGTTCGCCGGTTGTCTCTGATCCCTTCGCTCTTGGTCGTCTGTCGGGGGAGGTAGTTCGCCCCGGTCATTTAGGTCGGCGATCTGGTCCCCGAACAGAACTCGTTGTAGGCGCAGAGTGTAGGTGGTTTGCCTTGGGCCCCCGTCGTTAGCGTTGTGGAGGTCGTCAATTCGACTATGACATACGTGCTGAGCCGTGGCCAATTCGTCCAGTCGTTCGTTAGTCCTGCGTGTGTTATCATTTATCTGAGTGATAAGCGTCTCGAGTAAAGCCGAGATGTCGGATTGTGCCGACGTGTTGTTTGCTGGTGCTTCCATCCTTGTGGCGCTTATAAGATTTGCGGTCGTCCTGTCCATCATTGTTGGATCGATGATTGATGTCCTCCTCGCAGTTAGGAAAGTCGGTCCCGTTGGTGGCGTGTAAGTTCGATATGCCGAGGCCATCGAAGTCGGCCTCGCTGTCGCGGCTGGAGTCGGCGCTTCTGAGGTGCCGTAGGTTGGCATTGCCGATAACGATGAGATCGGCATTTCCGACCCGGTGGGGGTTGGCCTTGCCGATGTTCCGAAGATTTTCGTTCCCGAGGCAGTGGCGGTTGTCGCGGCCGAAGTCGAAGAGGTTGGTTTCGTTGACGCGGGAGTTGATCCTTCCGTCATCGATGATTTTTTTTTTGGTTTTTTTTGTTAAGTATAGAAGTCCCTCTCCCCACAGACGGCGCCAAATGTTGATACCGAAATCCGGTATTCGTAAATTACGTGAGAATGATGGGTTCGGGAACTTTCTTATACGAAATATTGAAATCGTAAATTACAAAAGAGATTGTCGAAAAGACTTTGTCGAGAATACGAAATAGAAAAAATCGTAAACACGATATGAAAAATATCGTAAAAATCGTCGGATATACGATTTTTATAGAAATCGAGAATTTAAGGGGGGTGCTCTCTGGAAATTTCAGGATCCTCATTTCCTCATCCTAGTGCGGTATTTATAGAAAAATGTAGTTTGCGGTTTTTGACAGGAATGGGCCCCACGGATCACGTTTTCGGACTTTTGACGGAAATAACGATTTGGGCTGGACCAAAGTTATGGGCTTCAAGCCCAGTACCAACAGTAAGTCCCCCCCCAGTCCGTTAAAATGTAGATGTTTATATGAATTTTGACGGATTCTTCGAATTTGTTGGTACGGCATAAATCGGAGTTTCGCTCCATTGACGAATCCCGGGCCGTTACGCAGAGTCTCGAGATATTTTATATCAATGCGAGTGATCCTCTTGATCTATATATATATATATATATATATATATATATATATATATATATATATATTATAAATCTTTTCCTCTTGTTATTTTTTTTTTCATATTTTCTCTTCTCCTCCTCCATTCCCGAAATGCAAAGTAGGTGAGTGCCCCCCTTTTTTTTTTTATTCTTCTCTTCCCCTTTTCCCTTCATTCATCCACGTTCTACGTCTTTCTCCACCATCTTTCATTTTTTATAATTCTCCATTCATCCACGTTCTCTGTCTTTCTCCACCATCTTTCATTTTTTATAATTCTCTTCCCTTCATTCGTCCATGTTATATGTCTTTCTCCATCAACTTTCACTTCTTATAATTCTCGTGCTCTCTTCCCTTCATTCGTCTATGCTTTCTATCTTTCTCCATTAGCAACGTAGGTATTTTTTTTTATCTTCCTTGTCTTCATTTTTTATATTTTTGTTCGTCCCTCTTTTCTCCTTTATTTTTTTTGTTCGTGCATACATGGACGTCTCTTGATAGAAGCTTGCGACGTGATTTGGCCGGAGGAAACTTCAACATCTTACGAGTTGCTTGGTTGGCGAGAGAAGTGTCTTGGTGTTGTGGTGTCTCGGAACGGTATGTGGAGCTTGCCGAGTTGGGGGTTATTGAGGAGTCGCGGGAGTTGCTTGATGAGTCGCCGCGTCGGAGCTCGGAGCTCGTCGTCTCGCCGAATCACGGATTGGAGCTCGCCGTCTTGCCGTGTTGGAGCTCGGAGCTCGCCGTCTCGGGACTGCGTGTTTGAAGCTCGCCGTGTTGTGTTGTTGTCGTGCCGTGGATCTCGCCGGGTGGAGGCGTGACGGCGAGTTAGCGTGATCTCGCGTGATTCTTGCCGTGGAGGCGTCCCCGGGAGTTCAGCGTGGTCTTGCGTGGTGGTGGCTCTCGCCGGGTCCTCGCCGTAGAGTTTTGCCGAGTTTTTGCCGTGGAGGAGGCGTCGCCGTACGGGAGAGGAGGAAAAGCCGGGTCCGGTACACATCGAGTTTTGCCGGGTCGCGTGGGGAGTCTCGCCGGGAGTAGGTTCTTGCCGGGGTGTCTTTGCCGGATGGGGATGGGGTCACGTCGGATGCTAGGTGTTTTTCTTCCCTCTGTCTTTCTGAATCATCGAAGTAGAAGGAGAAAGAGTAAGGGGAGGAGATGGGTTTGAATTTTAAAAAGAAAAGCCCACCAATCCAACACGTGTATCAACGATCGTAAGGCCCATTATAAGGCCGAAGAAACACTCACGTGAAGCAAACAAATGTGAGGCCCATTAACGTGAGAGAGAAGAGGAAAAAGAAGTAAAGAAAAAAAAGACCCATTAACGTTATGGGTTGGGCTTCGCCGCGCGTGTCGAGTTGGAGATGTCTAGTCACTTTCGTTGATTTTTAGAAGAACCGTTTTTGCCGAGTCACTTTCGTTGATTTTTACGATTAGCTTTTGGATTGGCGCTTCGAGTTTTTTTTTTGAGGATGTCGTGGATTTTCGGTGGGTGATCGTTGCCGAAACTCCGAGAATTTTGTCGGGATTGGCTCCTTCTATTTCATTTGGCCGAGCTTCATTTACTTGTTGAGTTTTGGATGATTCGTGTTTCCTTTTTTGCAGGTAGCGCTCAAGTTTGATCGAGTATCCTGTTGATTGTTTGGACACTTGATGGCGGCTGATGATGCATCTTGTCTTGATATAGTTACGAAACAGAGTGTAAAGGGTCGGCTTCTTCTTCGAGTGGGGCTGAGTCGGAGAGTTCGTCGAATGAGTCAAAGTTAGAGTGTCCGTCGAACGAGGCGGAGTTGGAATGTCCGTCGAACGAGGCGGAGTTGGAATGTCCGTCGAATGATGCGAAGTTGGAATGTCTATTGAACGAGGTGACTTTGATAAAGGGCGCGCGTGAGGTGGAAGACGACAGGCGTCGCGCTCTTGGGGCAGTTGCCTCGAGGTACCAAGAATGCTTTGAAAAGTTTCGGCGTTTTTACTATGGTAATGAGGCCGTTGAGAAAGCTCTTAGTCTTTATAGTCAGACGCGAGCGGTTTTTGAAGCTTTTCGTCGTTACTCCTGTGGATGCTTGGGTGGAGCGCTTGACGCGTCCAGAGGCGGCGGCTCCCGTCATCAACGAGTATGGATCGAATGCGATCTAACTTACTTCTGCGGTTGTTGCCACTATCCGGGAGGACGATGCTTCGGAGCCTTAGTCGCTTTGGCCTTCTTTCCTTATTTACCGTCTTATGTTTGGTTGGTCCGTATGTGGACTTTTATCTTTCGGGCTTCCCTTTTCGGATATGTGCTAAACCTTTTGGCGTTTCTTTTGGATAATTCAACACTTTTCTTTTCCTTCGTGTTTGATATTTTATTATATTGTTTTACGGAAATCGTAGTGTGCGAGGACCTCAGCTTATATGCTCGTTTCGATTTCTTCATGCGGACCGTAGTCCGACTTTGTTGATCCTGGGTGCGAGACTTGAGCTCGGCTTATCCCGTTTGATTTTGTGCGAGGCTTGGCTCGGCGTATATATTTTTTTTTATTCTGAGGCCGAAATCACAACGTGCGAGGTGTTCGGCTTATTCGTTCGTTTCGACCTCTTCATGCGGACCAGAGTCCGGCTTTATTGATCCTGGGTGCGAGACTTGAGCTCGGCTTATCCCGTTTAATTTGTGCGAGACTGGGCTCGGCTTTTAAAACCGACGAGCTAAGTTTTTTAGGCTTATGCATCGAAGGGGTGGATTATTTCACCACTGCATTCGTGCGGAACGCGTTTCGAAATTGATCACCTGGCCAGGGTGTCAATGTGTTTGCACAGCCGGACTGCGTGTCGAATCGGAAGAGTTGACGGTAAAAATATAAATTTTTATTAAGTATAGCTGGACCTCCGAAAAGGCTGCCTACGTACCCTTAAACAGGGATCAAGCCGATCATAGTTCGCAATACAAAGTAAAGTTTTTTTTTTTTTTTTGCGATTTTTTTTGCGTTTTTTCTTTGCGGTTTTTTTTTACGACTCCTTTTTTTTTGGCGCTAGAAGGAGGGGGAATCCCTTTCAGGTCCTTAATCTTCTATGTGAATGTGGTCTCTGAGGTCGTCGCTTAATTCTGGTGTGATGCCGATGCGTTTTTCCGAATCTCTTATGTCGATATTGGTTATGACAACTTCTACGCGCTGTTATCATACGGGGGTGTTAGCTTGCTTGGTCCTTGGGTTGCGATAAGACATGTTTGCCTCGCCTTTCGCAGTTTGTGCTCGGTGATGAAGCAGGTTCTTGCCATTCGTTGGTTTCCTCTAACTGTAAAGATGCCGCTCGAGGTTGGGAATTTTATGCACTGATGATAGATTGACGGGACTGCTTTCATCGCATTTAGCCAGGGGGTTCCGAGGATTGCGTTGTAGATGGTCGGCTTATCGATGACCACGAACTTGATAACCTTAGTCGTTCGTCCGACATAGACCGGGAGTTTGATGGTTCCGATCGTCATTGTGATGTCCCCCGCAAATCCTGTGAGTGGCTTCGTGCTTGCCTTAAATTCGAAACCTTCGAGCTCCATTCTTTGGAGAGTTTTCTTAAAGATGAGATCTACTGTACTCCCGGTGTCGATCAAAATGCGGGTGACTTCGCAATCTCCGATTCGGAGCTCGATGACGAGAGGGTCGTTGTGATGCGTATCCACTCCCTCGAGGTCATCTTCTGTGAAAGATATGTCATCGCCGATTTTAAGTTCGTCGTTGGCATTGCGCTTCCGCTGTTTGGCTGCGATGGTTCTTCGTTCGTAGCTTTTGATCGACTGGATCGAATCATTACACGTGGGAAGTCCTCCCATTATCTTGTTGATTCTTCGTCTCGCTAGAGCCTGGGCGTTGCCCTGCCCTTGGTCGTCGAGTTCGCGTTTTGGGGCGGCATATTTCTTTGCCTTTTCAACTCTCTCTTCCTCCATCTCGATAAAAATCGTTGCCCTGTGGAGTGCGTCCTCCAAAGTATGTGGTTTGTTTTTCTTCATTTCCTCGTAAAAATTCGATTCGTACCATAGTCTGTTACGCAATGCTGGGATCGATGCGCTGTCTGATACTGACACTTTGGAGACGATGTTCTTGAATTTGCTAATGTACGACCGCAGAGATTCCTTTGGGCCTTGTTTCAAAGTGTATAGGTCAGCCTCGCGCGCTCCCGGTTCTATGTACATGGAATAGTGTTTGACGAAGGCTATTGTGAGGTCTTCATAGCTATCGATTGAATTCGTTTCGAGCTTTGAAAACCAATTCAGAGCCGCGCCGGTCAGGTTTTCCACGAACAATTGACAGTACCCTGCGTCGCGTTCTTCAGGAGAGAATTGGGTTCGATACATCACAACGATGAATGCCGTTATAAATATCATAGGATTTGTTGTCCCGTCGTAAGCCGCGATCTTGATTTTTCCCGGGTGTCGAGCTGGTGAATTAGTTATCCTGCTCGTGAATGGGGTGTTTTGCGCTTCTCTAAGTACTCGATCGATTTCGGGTGCCGAGCTTGTTTCTTGGTGGACTCAGGAAGTCATCAACCTAAGTTGCCTCTTTATGCCCTCCAGTTCGCTGTTTTGATTTTGACGATTAGGGGCATCGTTTTGCCGATCGGTGTGCTCTTGGCGTTGGTTGTCGTTGTTCGCCGGTTGTCTCTGATCCCTTCGCTCTTGGTCGTCTGTCGGGGGAGGTAGTTCGCCCCGGTCATTTAGGTCGGCGATCTGGTCCCCGAACAGAACTCGTTGTAGGCGCAGAGTGTAGGTGGTTTGCCTTGGGCCCCCGTCGTTAGCGTTGTGGAGGTCGTCAATTCGACTATGACATACGTGCTGAGCCGTGGCCAATTCGTCCAGTCGTTCGTTAGTCCTGCGTGTGTTATCATTTATCTGAGTGATAAGCGTCTCGAGTAAAGCCGAGATGTCGGATTGTGCCGACGTGTTGTTTGCTGGTGCTTCCATCCTTGTGGCGCTTATAAGATTTGCGGTCGTCCTGTCCATCATTGTTGGATCGATGATTGATGTCCTCCTCGCAGTTAGGAAAGTCGGTCCCGTTGGTGGCGTGTAAGTTCGATATGCCGAGGCCATCGAAGTCGGCCTCGCTGTCGCGGCTGGAGTCGGCGCTTCTGAGGTGCCGTAGGTTGGCATTGCCGATAACGATGAGATCGGCATTTCCGACCCGGTGGGGGTTGGCCTTGCCGATGTTCCGAAGATTTTCGTTCCCGAGGCAGTGGCGGTTGTCGCGGCCGAAGTCGAAGAGGTTGGTTTCGTTGACGCGGGAGTTGATCCTTCCGTCATCGATGATTTTTTTTTTGGTTTTTTTTGTTAAGTATAGAAGTCCCTCTCCCCACAGACGGCGCCAAATGTTGATACCGAAATCCGGTATTCGTAAATTACGTGAGAATGATGGGTTCGGGAACTTTCTTATACGAAATATTGAAATCGTAAATTACAAAAGAGATTGTCGAAAAGACTTTGTCGAGAATACGAAATAGAAAAAATCGTAAACACGATATGAAAAATATCGTAAAAATCGTCGGATATACGATTTTTATAGAAATCGAGAATTTAAGGGGGGTGCTCTCTGGAAATTTCAGGATCCTCATTTCCTCATCCTAGTGCGGTATTTATAGAAAAATATAGTTTGCGGTTTTTGACGGGAATGGGTCCCACGGATCACGTTTTCGGACTTTTGACGGAAATAACGATTTGGGCTGGGACAAAGTTATGGGCTTCAAGCCCAGTACCAACACAAATCCCGAGTTTTGTTGCATTTACAGAGTCCCAAATAGTTTGCGCAGGGTAAACCCTGAAGCATATACACCTCAATTAGTCCTCCTTGGACCTCTTTACCATTCTTTAAAATCTCAAGCTTTTCAACCTCCTGATGATATCACAAACACATATTCAATGGGCTACTTAAACATGGAGGCGCATAAGAAGATTTACCTGGAGAAATTCACACAAAGGGTAGGGGTGAACAACATTGCTGAATTTAAAAGAATGATCGTAGAAGTCGAAATGAGGATTAGGGAAAGCTATTCAGAATCAACTGCCTGGATTCCGTCTCTAGATTTTGTGGATATGATCTTGTTTGACTCTGTTTTCATAGTAGAGTTCATTATCAGGATTAGGAGTTTCAAACGACTAGAGAAATCAGGGGATCCTCTCATTGATGTTCCTTGTCTTGAAACCGCAGTAAGAAAAGATCTCATCTTGCTCGAGAACCAGCTTCCTTACTTCATCCTCGAGAATCTCTTCAACCTAGTCCACCCAATTATCTCTCCGAAGAAAACATTCCGGGAATTAGTCATCAAGACCTTCAGATTCGAAGGTAAAATCCGAGACAGCTCCAAATTTTGTCATTTCACTGATCTGTTCAGGTGTGTCCGTGTTGAAACACTTCAAGAGCTTGCTCCAAGGAATTTCAAGTTGATAAAACATATGTATAACGCGGATAGGCTACACAGCGGAGGAGTGAAATTCGAGGCCGTAGAAAATGAGTTCCGTTGTTTGTGAGATTCGAGAATGGTTGTTTGAAGATGCCTTGTCTCATGGTTGATGATGGAGAAGAGATGAGATTGAGAACAATGTCATTTCCCTTACGATGCACATGTCTGTAACTACATCGTCTTCTTGGATTACCTCATCGACACCGAGAAAGATGTGGACTTGCTTGTCGAGAAAGGTAACCCTTTAATCGTATAGTCGTATATCCATATGAGATATGACCACATATATATATATATAGATATATTGATCCGTGGTGGTTTTGATTTGTTTTATAAGGGATAATAAAAAATTACATTGGCAAACACAGTTCGGTGGCCGAGATGGTGAACAAGCTCGGTTTGGGTATCTACTATTTTGGCTCTTACTGTTCTGATATAGCGGTTGAAGTCAATGCTCACTATTCAAACCCATTCAATAGCTCACACGCCATCCTGAAACGCGTATATTTTGGTAACTTGTGGAATGGGACGGCCACTGTCGCCGTCATACTTCTATTGCTGTTCACTCTCATCCAAGCGGTGGCTTCAATCATTCAACTTACGCAGAAGAAAGATTCTTAGACTTGCCGTTGCATTTCTCTCCAGTTCGTTTCCGATTTTAAACTTCATCGTTCCTCAAATGATTGAGGTTCTTCTAAATAATCATGCAAGTTAAATTTGGCTTTATGCCTTGTCAATTATCTTTTATGATATCCTAAAATAAAATAAAACTTACAAAATAGACTTATGTTGGTTTTGAAATTGTAATTACATTGTGATTGTGAAGTTGTGTATCTTGATTCTGATAGTTGATTGTATCCTGATGCTTTTTTGGCATAAGACTCGTTATGAAAATAAGCTTTAAATGATATAAAAGAATTCGTCATCTTGAGATATTACATCAGCTAACTTATCGCTGATTATCCCCCAAAAAATCAAATGAAATATGAGACAGATTCCCCTAATGATAGTGCGACTTAAGTGTAACGCCCAATCCTAGGTCTCGCGCCCTAACTTGGACAACAAGAAACACACCGACACACACTGGAAAAGGGAAAAGAGGGGTGAGTAATAAATTACTCAGTGAAAATGATCATACCTGCCCACATGATCCACAATAAACACCAAACACAAAAGTATACGATTATACTAAATCATAAATATAATCTAACATCTCAATATACTTTACTAAACACACATAAACTCGTCACTTAACACTCGTGATAACAATCACAACATTTAACTTCATTTAACTTCATAAACTTCATCTCTCCCTTGTAACTCACATACAACAGCTGCTTATTACTCGTCCGTCGGTTGGTTATTGAGCTGTCCGCGCTGAGCTACCAGCCACAGTCCAGACAAACATCACCACACAAGACTATCCGAGCTGAACTACCGGCGTCAGTCAAGATACGGCCCACAAAATATCATCCTAACTTCTCAAATACAACATGCATCGTTTAACTTCATATAATACTCAACATTCACCATCAAACATCATTCATAGCTCACAATATATCAAACACTCATCATAATGCATTACTACTATATCTAGAGCTAGCTTAACCTCACACATTTGAACCTATTCATACTATGGATCCATAGATCACATCTTCACCTTGGCCACTTTGATGAAGAAGAACACTTCCTCTCAGACACGCCAATAACTCGCAAATGAATCGTTAGAAACTCGATCCCACCATTGATTCCTATGCTTGAAATTCCATGAGAATCGTCTCCAAATTTCATTCTGATCAGAACCCGCATGAGCTTTTCACCAACTTCTATAGTTGTTGTGTCAGAACAGACTTTCTGTAACTGGGAGAACAAGATGATATATGGCCAAAAGTAAACGCGCATATCTACTGGGGTATACCTTTGAATAAAGCAACGTAAGTTCCTTCACATTCCTCGCAGCAAGATCTTTCCAGAGGTATCCTGAACTCAATCTAACTCTTCCTAGTTCGCTGGAAAATGGCTTCGCAAAACCCCTCTGTGAAACTGGCAGAATATGACTTAGACAGAATTATGCATTTCTGGAAAACATAGATTTCGGCTCAACTTCCAGATCAGATTGCGACCAAAGTTTACCTTCAAATCACAAACGGTTAACTCGCCCGGGAAATTGCTCCACAAAACGACTCCCCGAAACTGGAAAAACAGTTTGATACGTCTGATTGAATTGACGATATCTAACGCTACATACCTCCAAATCCTGCGATATTGGATGTTCTCGAAAGCTAAAAGAAAGATCTTCCCAATGACACTGACATCGGTTTATGGGTCCTTAAGAATCGACGAGAAAAAGGCTAGCAAGATGACTGATCGTAGGGTTGGCGGCTGGGCTGCATAAATTCTGGCAGAGCTTCACTTTGGGTGATTTCGGTGCTCTCTGTTCTGCTGAACGGAAAATGTTATATAAGGGAAGGGGAAGGCTGCACTAAAACTTAGGTAAGACCTTAGACGTGGGCCATGACATTAAGTGTGACTGCAATTTGACTGTGATAGCGGTGCGGTTAAGGTGCGACGTTGTTTTTTATATTTATGAATGAAAACATATTTCGAGTGCAATGTGGTTACTCCATATTTTTTAGTGGCAAAATGATTTGAGATCATGTTTTAATCCAATTAAATAGCGGCAAGTGCGCAGCAAACCTAATAATTTAGGTTGGATCGAATCCACATGGACTGTGTTATCACCCAACAAATCTATGAAAATTGGATCTAACTAGATGATTTATTGCATTTTTGACGCAATCTAATCAAATTTTACAAAAGTTTTTCGAGTTTTTCTGTGTTTTTGGAGTCTTTTCAGGTTGAAACACGTTTGGATAAAGTCTGAGGCATAAGGAGCAAGGAATGAAAGGAAACGAATATATAGAGATGCAGAACTATGCAGAGAGGTCTGAAGTTGGGCATTCCTTGAGGCACTTTCCACCGCTGGATTGAGCTGAATTTTGGAAAAAAAACTATGTCTTTGAGTTAGATTTCATTTGGAAGTAGTTTGATGTCGATCCAACGGTGCAATATAAAGTTATGTTAGTTTTCGTGAAAACTGTACACAACGATCGGTTCATTAAAGCAGAAAAAAAAATTCGGTTTTTCCTTATTTTGGCTTGGTTTTGCCAAAAATTTCGACCAGAACGTGATTTGACATATATATTCTAGTTTTTATCCATTGTTTAAGCAACCCTTTTTATTTTATTCATACTTTTAGGTTTTGTGCTTTGTAAGCTTGGAGAGACGAGTCTCCGTATCTTTGGAGAAGATTTTTAAACCCCTTTGGATTTCTTATTTATTGATTATGAATTACTCTTCATTTCTTTGTTATTTCTCTGCTATCATGTATGAGTAATTCCATAGTTAGGTTTAGAGTTTCAAGGAAATTCATGAATTATTGAATTACAGTGATAGGGAATTATCTTGTGGTTTCTTCATCTATTAATGATCTCATTGCGGAATATTGATTAGCTACCTAGTTTATGATCTTAGTTTGTTTAACGCATCAAAAGTGTTTGTTTAAAAGCCTGAAAGAACATAGTTGAGCCAAATGTCCTTAGCCAACGAAAGCTGATGTTAAGGCATTTTGTGAACATCAAACTCGAAATTAATGCTTGTCTATAATTCTAAGTTCAAACTACAGTTTAGAATCTTAGGTTGATACCACGACACTGGATTGATTATAAATCTGTGTTTTGAGTTCTAGAACGGTTTCTAATTTATTTCGTGAATAATTGTCTGATTCGTGATTTCTGAATTCCTGTGAACTTGCCTTAAGACCTAACGCTTGCTTTAACTCATCTTTACACTGTTT
Source organism: Alliaria petiolata (assembly GCA_020283515.1). NCBI lineage: Eukaryota > Viridiplantae > Streptophyta > Magnoliopsida > Brassicales > Brassicaceae > Alliaria > Alliaria petiolata. The sequence continues at coordinate 437,650,891 of JAHZTW010000001.1, read as the reverse complement.
TTATTTGCTATTTTCGTTTTGCATTACAAACCATAATCATATTGATGTCTTAGCTTAGTTTCACTCATAAAGAATCGTAGTGTGACTCTTACAACTTGTGGATTCGATCTCATCTATACTATTGTGATTGTCTGTGCACTTGCAGTCTTTTATTTGGGTTAAAACCTATGTGAATCAAGTTTTTGGCGCCGTTGCCAAGTTCCTTGCGTTACCTTCGAATCTAAAACTGAAATTTAGTCTAAGATTACTAACAAATTCTAACGGCGAGACCCACCCTCACCTCCCATTCGACCACGAACATGTAAGTTCTCTCATCCCTTACCTGTTTCTTCGTCATTACCATCTTCTTCTCGCTTTCTTCACACTGTGGACAGTGTGGTTTAAGTATGGGGGAGGATGTTCATACCTAACTAACACCATTCTTTTGGTTTCTCTTGAATCATTTTGATGTTTTTCTTGAGTCAGTACAAGTTGTTTTATTGAGTCAAAACCTTGTTTGGAACTATGAGCTTTTCTTGAAATTAACGACATTGCATCGACACTTAAAGGACCATTGTTACAATAGTTGATTGCATATCTTACTAGATAGAACACTGTGAGTTGATCAATCTAACAAAGAAAGCTTTTGTTTCTGGAGAGTTCAAAAGATTCAATGTTGGCTCTGCCCAAATGAGCTTTAATTTCTCATATTGGGGCTTGGTATGCATCGAACATGATTCCTCTTCTAACACTGTCAAGATAAGTTAGGTACAGCTTGGGATGAATGCAGAAATCCAAGATAAGTTACGTACAACTGCTTTCTTGGATCACTTCTACACCAAAATCCAAGGCAGCTTCGCTGAGAAATAAGATCACTACCTTCCACCGACATTCAGGAGAGTCTTTTTGTGAGGCTTGCGAGAGATTGAAGGAGTATCGCAGAGAGTGCCTTCATCATGGGTACTTAGATGAGCATCTTCTATGATGGATTTGAATGTGATTACAAGAACAATCTCAATGCTACAAGCAGTGGAAACTTTATGACCAAGAGCATAGCAGGAGCATACCAATTGATAGAGAATTTGGCTGCGAGTTCTAACAATCGATGTCCCAAGTATGATCGGTCTAGATGTGTCAGCACTATTGAATCACAGAAGTTTGATGAGTTGAATGCAAAGGTGAGTCTGTTGCTGAAGGCAAATCAGAGGGGTGTGCAAATCGGTTAAGATGGAGCAAATGCATTGAACTTTGCTATAGATGGCACTGATGAGAAACATGAAGTGTACTTTGTGAATGGACATGAGTATGTGCAAAACATGGGGTTCAATAAGAACTACAAGAATCACCCAAATCTATCTTATAGGAGCACAAATGTCGAAAATCTTCAAGATCAGGTTTATCCACAAAAGCTGGTCAGTCAGGGTCAGAACAGATTTCAGGGAGGATTTTAGCAGAAACAACCATTCAATACCTTCTAGACAACAGCACCAGCTCCATTTAAAGCTCATGCGAGCTCTACGAATGACAAGCTCAAAGTCCTTATGCACCAGCTCTTGCTCAACCAACAAAAGTATGCTAATGAGATCAATGTCAAGGTGGACAACATGTACAACGATCTCAACAGCAAGTACGAAGCAGTGAGCGCTCATGTCAAGAAGCTAGATACTCAAGTTGCTCAGATCGCAGAAGCTAGTAAGCAACAACCAGAAAATCTTCTAAGAAGAGTTGAGAAAAACCCCAAAGATCATTGTAATGAAGTGATGATTCATGAGGTGATAGAGATTGAACCAGACTTGATGGAGAAGTTGGACGCACAAGAGACTATTGAGACTATTGTTGATTCAGATGAGAGGTCCATTTACACAGTTCCACCGCCATACACTCCTAAGGTTCCATATCCAATTCCACCTAAACACCTTAGAAAGCCTATTAGTGAAGAGAAGCTGCTGGTTTTAACAAGATAGATCACCTTAGTAAGCCTTATAATGAATTCTCATTTGTTGAAGCTTGGGAGAGCTATCCCTTGTGTGATTTATTTAGTTCTTGTAGAGAGAGACTCGAAGAGATTGCAGAACTCTTTAACAAAGCAAGGAGTACACCACCCCCAACGAAGAAATTGCTTAAGATAGAAGATACTTGAAAGTTTGTTGGTCTATGCTCTATTGCAGGTGTTGAATTTGAACAATCTCTATGTGATTATGGGTCTAGTGTGAATCTCATGTCAAAGGATATCACAGAGAAGTTGACAATTGCTGACATGAACTCTCATCAGATGACTCTCAAATTCGCCAACTCTTTTACCACAACTCCATATGGTACCGTTCGAGACTTACATGTTAAAGTGGGAATTTTTCTAGTACCTACTGATTTTCAGGTTGTCGAGATGAGCAAGAACTCTAATATTCCTTTGATTTTTGGGAGACCATTTATGGCCACAGTGGGTGTGATTGTAGATATACCTAATAAGAGGATCTCTTTCTCTAACATTGCCAAAAAGGTTTTCTACAAGGTTATCTCTGCAAGGACCAAACACGTCTTCTGCATTGTTGTGGTCACTAGAGATAAGCTAGCAGTTGTTTCTCAGGAGAAACCTTGTGATAAGAGTGAAGCTGATGAAGTTATAGGTTGAAATCCTCACATGATAACAAAGAAAGCCAGTAAAAAGGTAAAAGTGAATGAGAGAGTGGAGAGCAAAATGATCAAGGGAGATCCTCAAGTGACTTTGATACCTCAGAGCTATGATGGAAACACAATTGAGTATAAGGTGAAGTGCAAAGGAATTCAAAAGCCTTTCTCCAAGTTTAGAGCAGTTCTTAGAGATGAAAGAGAAAGTGCAAGATGTTGTGAAAGGATTGTTGGGCAGAGTTTTGAAGCTATCACACGATAAGCTTATTTTGAAAGGACCTCTCATTCTTATCGTGACTAAGTTCCAACATCCAAAGTCAAGCTAGTGACTAAAAGCAAGCGACTGGTGGAAAGCAACCTACTGGTAAGTGTATATATTTCGTTTTTTTTTAATTTTAGTTTTGGTTTTAAGTGTTTCAGGTTTAAAAAATAATTAATAAAAAATTAAAAAAATTTGTCAGACAAAGATCGATCTGGTGGAAAGCAACCTACTGGTAAGTGTATATATTTCGTTTTTTTTTTTAATTTTAGTTTTGGTTTTAAGTGTTTCAGGTTTAAAAAATAATTAATAAAAAATTAAAAAATTCGTCAGACAAAGATTGATCGATCAATCAGAGGAAACAATTCAAAAAGCCGAAAATTTTGAGAATCGACAAGATTGTAAGGGATCGATCGATCCTATGTAGCATGAATGATCCAGCCAGGAGAACGATCGATCCAAACAGACACAGGTTTTCTTCTCTCCTTTCTCCTCCTTCACGGTTTTTTTTTTTGGCGTTCTTGAGCAAAATTTAGCTAAACCTCAACTTCTTCAATTCCACTCGGATTTTTGTGCTCTTTCTGATTCTAACACTCATTCTCTCGATCTGCGAAGGTATGCGCCTCTTTCTCCCCTTTTTCAGTTCGAAAATTATATGTTTAAGGTGCGAATTCGAGTTTGATAGCTTGTTCTAGGCTAATGTCGTGGCTTGCTATCGAGCAATTGTAGGCAGCCTTCATCATCTCTCTTTGACAAGACCAGATATCTCATTTTCCCTAAACAAGATGTCTCAATATATGCATAAACCAACAGATGCACATTGGCATGCCGTGAATCGTATCCTCATATATCTCGCATGCACACCAACACATGGGATTTTCTTCCAAAAAGTGAATGCTCCATCTCTCCATGCTTTCACGGATGCGGACTGGACATGCGACAAAGACGACTATACATCCACCGGCGCTTACATAGTTTACTTTGATCGACGTCCAATCGCGTGGTCTTCAAAGAAACAATATGGTGTAGCACGATCATCAACCGAAGATGGGTATCGTGCAGTTGCATCTGTTGCTTCGGAGGCTTGTTGGCTGACATAATTATTGACGGAATTAAGCATTCAAACTTCGCCTACACCGGCCATGTACTGCGACAATATAGGAGCCAGTTATCTTGCAGAAAATCCGGTCTTCCACACGAGAATGAAACACCTTGCTCTTGACTACCACTTTGTGCGCAATCTTGTTCAATCGGGGCAGATACGTGTGTCTCATGTTACCTCTGCCAACCAGCTCACGGATGCTCTTACAAAGTTGTTACCACGACCAAGACTCCAACAGCTTCTAGTCAAGATCGGCATCTCCTCCGGTGATCTGTCTTGAGGGGGCGTATCAGATATAGAATGTTATAGCTGTTGGTATATAGTGTACCTCTATATTTACTTCTGTATATTCTTCTTACCTTCTTCTCATCATCACCTCTTGTATAAAGCTCATCAGTCTCTGTTAATACAATTCATCTCATTTCGTAACATAATAATGTATTCGAAACAACCTTGCAATCACATAGTTAATCAAGTAGTTTTTTCCTCTCATTCGCCACTCGTAACCGATCTCACTAATGAGATTAATTGTTGCTAGATAATAACGCTAGTGATCTAGAAATTTCTCATTCGTCTCTCTTAGTTAATCTAAGTGAATCTTAAGTTTTCACATTGTCTGACAAATACCATTTGGGAGTTAGCTTCTCTAAAATAACCTACCTCTTTGGTTAATAGCCTTAAATTAATACTACATGGACTTAATATTAATTTGCATTAGCACGAGATCGTTTTGTTCAGGAAAAAAAGGAAGAGAAACCCCTAATTATGCTAAAATAACTCCTCTCTCCTCAATTCTCCGGCAGAACTTCTCATATTTCTGCAATCTAATTCCTCAAAGATCTTCCTAAGACTTTATGTAATACCCATTAGGTCCTAGGTCTCACGCCCTAACTTGCACCACAAGCAACACACATGCACACACTAACGAGGGAGAAAAGGGAAGGGCTGTGAGCAATGAATTACTCAGTGAGGTAGGTCATGTTCGTCCACATGATTCTCATCACGACTATTCAATAATATACGTAAATACTAACTCTAAAACAAACAACAATCACATGTATTTCCAATCAAGATACAATAATAATATATTAATCACATCACGTCACAACACATTTCTCATCTCAACACACATATTGCATGACAATGGGCTGGTCAGGCTGGTCTGGCACCTCGAAAGGTCTTCCACCACCTTTGGCTCGTCAGCCGGCTAACGGGCTTTAACGGGATCGCCATGTCCTCGTCCTCAGTCCGACTTCACCAAAACATCACATACTTTCTACCAAACATATCATACTAACTTAACATATCCTCATCTAATACACATCAACAATCAATTATCATCAATCTCTCACATCACCGCAATCAACAAACAATTTACTAGACCTACAATTTGCGAATACTAATTAACTAGAAGTGCTAAGAATCCACGGACCCCACCATCACTTTAGTTTCGGCTGAAAGTAAACGGAGAGGCGACGAGGTTTACAAATGCTTGCACTAATAGTCATATCTGGAACAATTACGATGGACCAAAAGTAACTTAGAACTCAAGTAGCAATGGTGACAACCACAAACCAACTACATGAATAACGATGTTGACAAGCGATGAGATCTCTCTTACAAAAGGTGGTGACAACTCCACTCAACGTAGCAGCAACTTAGAATGAAGACAAAGAAGCTGAAGAAACGGACAACAATGGCGGATTAACCCCACGGTAATTCTTGGGAAAACATAAACATAACGGAGGTGACGATGATAGAAACTAATCAGCTTACCACAGAGACTATTCACCAACGACGGTGGTGGCTCGCAACAGTAGATCACCGGGGTGGCGAAAAGTGGCGGCAGAGTCAAGGAGGCGATGGCTCAACATTGACTCACGCGCACTTCTTCTCACGGCAACGGGTTCACGTGTAGGGGCTCCGGATTGATCAGAAACGGTGGTGGCGGTGCTCTCGGCATCTGGGCAGAGGTTTGGTATCAACAATGAGGCTTACATCTTGTTGGTTTCTCATTGCAGCTTTTTGCACGAAAGAGGTGAAGAAAATGACACAAGAGTTTTGTCCTTCACTTGGGCCTAATTGACTAATTGGGCCTTTCCTAAAATAGTTGGGCCTGGGTGATCTGTCTTGATATAGAATGTTATAGCCGTTGGTATATAGTGTACCTCTCTGTATTTACTTCCGTATATTCTTCTTACCTTCTTCTCATCGAGATATTACCTTCTTCACCTCTTGTATAAAGCTCCTCAGTCTTCGTTAATACAATTCATCTCATTCCATAACATATAAAGTACTAGGTGATAACCTGCGTCCTGCGCAGGATGAATATTTTATTATTTATTTAGTTTTGTATAATTTAAAAATTAAAGCATAGTAAATATTTTAATCCAATCTTTTATATAATAAATTTTTATGTTGACAATAATGTTTTAAAAAAATATTTTCTAATAAGAGAAAACAAAATTAAGCAAAGTAGTAATTGAATGTGTATAATATTAAATCATAGTAAATTTTGATTTTATTTAATTATTTTGTATAAAATTTTAGGAAATGAATCATAACATAAAATGAATTATAATTATTTTGGTTATATTAAAATTAAATATTTTATTTTTATGTATATCATAAATTGTTTGTAAATTTTGATTTCGTTTAATTATTTTGTATAAAATTATTAGTTATGAATTTTTTTGGAAATGAATCATAACAGAAAGTGAATTATAAATTTCTTGGTTATATTAAAAATTAAAAATTGATAATAGCACATAAGGTAATTAGTGTATTGAAATAAGTCTTTTTGGAAATTTTGTGAGAGTGAATGTGGTGGTGACACATCAGTAAAATGGCACCACTGTAAATCTTTTTAAAAATATGGGTATTCTCTAAAAATGCTTCTCAAATAATATATAGGGGATTCGATACAACCTTGCAATCACATACTTAATCAAGTAGTTTTTTCTCTCATTCGCCACTTGTAACCGATCACACTGATGAGATTAATTGTTGCTAGATAATAATGCTAGTGATCTAGAAATTTCTCATTCGTCTCTCTTAGTTGATCTAAGTGAATCTTAGGTTTTCGCATTGTCTTACAAATACCATTTGGGAGTTAGCTTCCCTTAGGTTTTTGAAACTTTATTGTTCATCTAGTTGACATCGCTTAGTATATTGATTCATGATTGAGGGATTGATTTAGTGAAATGAAATATTATATTTTGTGTCTCTTCATTTCAATGGCGTTTTGTGATATCTTTTAGTTTGGTAGTCAAAAGCTGGTTAAAATAATGATTCTTTTTAAAACATAAAATCACGATTATGGGTCGAAAACACAAAGCTATATTTTCTTTTCAATTTTCAAACAAAAACATGATTTTTTGTTAAATCAAGTTTTCATGACAAAAATATTAAATCACGTTTCGTGCAAAAAAATGTTAAATCACGTTTTCTCGTCAAAAACGTAAAATCACATTTTTTGTCAAAAACAAAAACTCATGTTTTTCCGCCAAAACATAAAAACATGTTTTCAACCAAAAACATAATCATACTTTTTCGTAGAAAACACAAAATTACGTTTTCTCTTTTTTCCATCAAAAATGCAATTCCATGTTTTCCCGCCAAAAATATGATTCCGTGTTTTTCCGCCAAAAAACTAGAATCAGTTTTCCCATCAAAAACCTGAATTCAAGTTTTCCCACCAAAAACGTAAAATTGCATTTTTCTCATTTTTCCGTTAGAAACGTGAAGTCGTATTAGTTTCAGCAAAAACGTCAAATCTTGTTTTCCCACCCAAAAAACATCAAATTATGCTTTTCCGCCGAAAACACAAAATTGCATTTTTTCGTTTTCCCGTCAAAAATGTGATTCCTTGTTTTTCCGCAAACAATGTAATAATCTCGTTTTCTCGCCAATGAGGATATCGATGATGATATATAAGTATTATACTAGTATACGCTTTGGTTTTATTTAGTGCTTTGGTTTTGGATTCGTGTTTTGGTTTTGGATTGGTGCTTTGGTTTTGGATTGGTGTTCCCCAAAAATCAGCCTAACAAGCGAAAAAGACATAAGGGTCCAATGGACAAGTTTGTCACTTCTACTCCTCAAGATATATTGCAAGCGAGAAAAGAACAAAAATAATTTTTTGGAGTTTGTGATAAGGAACAAAGGGACAAAGTTTGTGGGTTTATTGCTAGGTGGTTTTATGATGCTGGTATTGCTTTTAATGTGGTGAATTACGAAAGCTTTGGAGAGATGGTTGAACTAATTGGACAATATAGATATGGATTAAAGCCACCAAGTACGTATGAGCTAAGCGTACCTCTTCTTAAGAAAGAAGTCGATAATACTATTAGTCAACTGGTGGAGCATATAAAAAAGGAGTGGGAAACTAAAAGTTGCTCAAATATGTCTAATGGTTGGCGTGATTTAGTTGTCCACAAGGATATAATAAATTTCCTTGTTAACTCTCTGAAGAGTTTTATTTTCATAAATTCCAAAGACGGTTGGGAAGTTGTGAAAGATTCAAAATTATTATTTGAATTGATTGATGATATGGTCGAAGAAGTTGGAGAGAAAATGTTGTTCAAATTGTAACAGACAACGCATCAGCCTATGTGAAAGCCGATAAGATATATACATCATCTTTCTTCTTGATTTTTACATTTTGATTGAATCAGATTTTTGGTTTTTTTTATAACCTTAGGGGAAATTACTAGAGGCAAAAAGACCAATTTTTTTGGACTCCATGTGCTGCACATTGCATTGATCTGATGTTGGAGGATATTTGACATATATGGCAAGTGAAGAGTGCACTGAAGAAGTGCATATACATGAATCGATATATTTATAGCCATGTCTCTCTTGTGAAAATGATGAAGAAGTTCACAAACCAAGACAATTTGCATAGGCCGACTATTACTAGATTTGCTACATGTTTCATCACGCTAGCGCAATATCATAAGTAACAGAAGAATTTGAGGTTGATACTTGATGGTTCAATCTCAAGAATGTAATGAATCCAAATGGACAAAGGAAGTAGGAGGAAATAAAGTAAAACAATTTATTATGCGAGACAACTTTTGGAAAAATGTTGTCTATGCTCTTACATTGACAGGTCCGCTGGTTAAGGTACTAAGGATGGTTGATGGAGAGATAAATCCACCCATGAGATATATTTTTGTAGCTATGGATAAAGTTAAAGAAGAGAAATACACTTGCCTTTCAGATTATTGACAAAAGATGGGATTGTCAGCTTTATTGACATTTGCATGCATCTGGCTATTTTTTGAATCCAGAGATCCAATATCAACATTCTCAATATGTACATTGTGAGGGAGTTGAGAAGGGCTTGTGCGATTGCATTGTTAAATTGATTACATATATCGCCACTCAAGACAAGATAATGGTGGATATTGATGCATTTAAAAATGCAACTGAATTGTTTTGTTATTCTATGGCAATTAGGCATATATCGACAAAATCACGAGGTAGCAACATTATGTTATTACATATTTACATGAATCCTTTGGAACTGGTATGAAAACTAATAATGGTTTCATTTTAATAGCAGAATGGTGGTCTTGCTTGGGATCTTCAACTCTAGAGCTTAAGAACTTTTCTGTAAAGGTTTTTAGTCTCAATTGTAGTGCTACTAGTTATGAGAGGAATTGGGGTGTTTTTCAAATTGTAAGTCACTTTAATTGCACTAACTAATTTTATTTACATAATAAAAAATTATCCCAATAGATTGTGTAGCGTATAACAGTTACTTGTAACAACTTCATACCAAAAAAAGAAACCGATTGACACAAAGTCGACTAAATGATATGGTCTTTGTGAAATATAATCGTGGTTGCAAGAGCAGTGACACCATTGATCCTATTAGTTTGGATGAGATTGATGATTGCAATGAATGACTAACTGGGAGAATGGATGGAAATGATTCTGATAAATATGATGACCTTGTGTTTGAAGATGATAACTTGACATAGAAGATGGTTAGCCAAGCATCAAGAGCTGAAAATCTAGCTATTCTAGTATAGCAGCAACAACTCCAAGAATTGAGAAACGAAAGGGTATTGTTACAAGCGCAACACCCTCCACTCGATAAACATTTTGCAAACCATATGCCTCATCTTCTAATGTTATGTCATTGGTTGATGATGATGAGATAGAAGATAATTTAGGCTATGAAGATGACTTTGACTATGCTAGTTATGAGGATGTCTATAATGATATATAAGTATCATACTAGTATACGCTTTGGTATTATTTGGTGCTTTGGTTTTGGATTGGTGCTTTTGATTTTTTACTAGTTGTTTTCATTATTTTGAGACTCAAATTGATGTAATGAGGACATGAGCACTGGTCAGCCTAAAGACACTAGAGTTCCCATCATGTATGTACCACCGAGGACAAGATCCGGTACTTGGACAATGCGTGAAGAGTTTAACAAGGCGGTAGAGAGCCTCATCAACCAACAAGAAACCAGGGACCTCACCAATATGATGAATCGGCTCATACTTGATCAAGATACGCATACAGAAGACTTGGACGTGGAAGCATGCAAAGAAGCCCAAGAAGACACCAAGGCAAGCGGAGACCCAAGTCAAAACAAATGGTGGCAACTGCTTCATGCAATCAATAATACTCTCGCATCTATTAATTAACCTAAGATCATATTCTAGGTCATGAAGCTAGAATAAGCATTAAACATAAATCCAGATGAAAAACTCTAATGATTTTATCCTAACAATTTAATTCGACCTAACAATTCATCAATCACCTTTGAAGAACCCTAAACCTAACAAGCAAACTACTCAGACATGATTAATGAAACATAAATCATTATTTGAATAGAAATCATAAAATAAATCAATAGAAGAAAATAAAGGAGTTCCAAATTTGCTCTAAGGGAGTCAAATTCTTCTCTCCAAAAACCTAAACTTCTATGATTCTTAAAGTATGAGATTATATGCCTAAACAATGGCTGAAAAACTATATTTATAGGCCTAAGTACGAGTCTTCAATTCCCAAAAGGATTAGGAAAAGTCTTGGAGATTTCCTTTTCTTCAAAATATGGAAACTTCTTGATTCTGGAAATTGGAAAACCTAGTGTCGATCGACACTACATGGTGTCGATCGACACCTTGCGTGTAATTCCAGTCTTGACTTCATCACTTCGTGACTTCATTCCATTAAGCTCCAAAATGCATCCAAATCTCCAATTTATCTTCAATTGTACCTGAACCTGCAAAGACTCTATATAGACTCGAAAATAGCTAAAAGACTCTATAAAAACATTTATATCATGGTCTAAAAATGGGTAAAAACCATGATATATCTAAGAGCAAGCTGGCGCCAAGAGGGGATGGACCATTCAAAGTCTTAGAGCACATCAACAGCAATGCCTACCGCCTAGAATTACCCAGTGAGTTAAACATTTCTTTAAGCTTCAATATCACTGACTTAGCTCCGTATGATGCAGAAGAGACGATTCTAAGGTCAGAACCTTCTCAAGAGGGAGGGAATGATGAGGACATGAGCACGGGTCAGCCTAAAGACACTAGAATTCCCATCATGTATGTACCACCGAGGACACGATCCGGTACTAGGACAATGCGTGAAGAGTTTAACAAGGCGGTAGAGAGCCTCATCAACCAACAAGAAACCAGGGACCTCACCAACATGATGAATCGGCTCATACTTGATCAAGATACGTATACATAAGACTTGGACGTGGAAGCATGCCAAGAAGCCCAAGAAGACACCCAGACAAGCCGAGACCCAAGTCAAAACAAATGGCTGCTTCTAAAGACAAGTCTCAGCCCATCTCTGTTTATCATCGCTCAAGCTCAAAACGACCAAGTTTAGAAGACTTGGCGGCCAAGGATGCTTACCATATCAAGAGGCAACGGTAAGTGTTTACATTTATTCTTTTCAATATCATTGTTTCCATTTCTTTTGCAGGGATTTATTTCATAGATTTTTTATACTAAGTTTTTGTATCTTTAGCTTTAAACCCGTGTATTTGCTTTCCTTTTTATTTCTTTGCTTTGACCCACAAAGGTCCAAGTCGACGAGCTATTAATGAAGCTCCACATGCGACTATGTAGTTCACGTTTTTACCTATTATCAATAAAGAGAGAACTTTCTTTTAACCCTAAACGAGTTCATAGAGTCTTGTGCGGCTACCCCTTGATTCTTGAGTTCATCGACTTATCAAAGCTAGGTCATAAGCTTTGTGGCATCAATTTGATCCATCTTGTTACTTACACTCATCTCATCTCACCAGTTAAGTGAAAAGCGCCGTTTCGCCAGTCACTTGATCCCCATCCGTTCGATCTGTTCAACCCACTTCTAAGCAGAGAGCATCGTGTGGCCAGCTGCCTAGATCCCACCGTACCAATCATATAAGATCATACCTTTGATCTTATATTATGATAAATGAATTATTATTTTTTTATAACGTTGATTTTGTCCGCCTCGTTTCCGTAAGGCGTACGCCCTAAACGCTTAAGGCGAGAGGCGATATCAAGAAACTTGTTGCCTCGCCTCGCTTAACGCTATTTAAAACTAAGATCCATCTCTTTATATTAATAAATAGTGGGTATTACACATTATTTGTTAATTAGCAAATTTTAAGAATGGTCCACGTAAAAATTTTCTGCTTTAGTTTCGGGCACAATTTTCATATTTTATGACGTCAACAATGCGGGACATATACTTTTTCCTGAAGTATAAAACGTTTCAGCTGCTCTTGAATACCTTCTTTCAAAAAGTTTTCCGCTATTTGGGTCCTGGCGGATTAACAGGGCGAATTCACAGGTACAACCTTTGTAACTTCACGGTATACTTATGGATTGGCTAGTTCCTATTTAGAAGGTTGCAATCGGAGGTGGGGCATATTTTTTTTTTTTTTTTTTTTTGTAACTGAGGGCATATTTTCTTAATGCTTCCATTCCATTCATAACTTTTTTGTTAAAAACAGTTTACATCAAAACTTATATATTAAGATTTTTAGAATCGTGCAAATAGTGAAACACTTTTTGCAGTTTATCAGATCTATATGGTGTGGTTTTGATAATAAAGTGCAGTATTATATATAAATATTTTTTTAAAAAATGTTTTTAAAACTTGGAAAAAATTGTGAAAGTTATTTATATAGATTGGTTATACAGTTATATCTATTAAAAACAAATATTTTTCCTATACTACTCAGGGGGTGATTGGTGATTAGACTTTTAGGACTGTAGAGACTTTAAAATGAGTTACAGTTTTAAAAGTTAATAATTTTACCAATCACACTTTTGCTTTCCTAAAATTTCTCAAAGTCCCTAAAAACACTCACAGCCCAACTTCTTGTTTTTTTTCATGTTTGGACACTTTTTCTAAAAGCAAGAAATTTTAGACTTTTATTTTTTTAAAAGTTACAGTCACAGTTCAAAAAATAAAGTCAAATCATTTTAAAAGTTTTAACAGTAAAAGTCCTAACCAAGCATCCCTCAATATGTTACCGCTCAATACGCTGCCTAGCGCTGGGCATAAAACCTGGATCCGTCGAATCCGAACCGACTCGACCTGAAAAATGAGATTTGATTCGGTTTAGATTCTTACAAATAATCTGATTAGTTCTAGACAAAATTTGTTTCGGTTCCCGATCGATCGGGTAAAACCTGAGAATCGATCGATTACACGAGAACCGAATCAATAAAAACCAAATCTTGTGATTATGTTGAAAACCTTAGGATTATGTTGAAAACCTTAGGATTATGTATGTTGAAATCGAATTTTATGAAACATCATCTATATATGTTTCTCTCTTTCATATGTTTCTTCGATTCTTTTGCAAAATCCAATTCAACTTTCAATTTTTTTTGTCCCCTTTTGTATCCGAGAAATCCCAAATTGGGAAAGCTGGAAACCCTAATTGACAATTCTCCATCGTCTCCTCCTCCATCAGCAAGGTCGAGAATTCAATCTCAGGTAACTTTTTCTCCTTTTCTCTTCTCTTCTCGTCTCTTCTCCGACTTTCCTTTCTCTGCAACTTCTTCTCCTTTCTGTGATTCTGTTCTGTCTCTGTCTGTGAATGGTCTTTCTCTTCTCTTCTCTTTTCCAATTTTCCTTTCTCCTTTTTCAGATTCTCTGCAACTTCTTTCTCATTCTCCGATTTTTTGTGCTCATATCTTGTTTCAGTTTACTATCTTAAGTCTTAACACACTCACAGTGCATCAGATATGTATTTAGTTCGAGCCATATTTGGTGTTTTTCTGTTTATTGCTCTGATTCTAGCCTTCAAACTGCTATAGATATATACCTATAAATTGCAACGAATGTTTTTCTGTTTATTGATCTGACTCCAGCCTTCAATGGTGTTTTTTTCTGTTTATTGTTCTTGCACGAGCTGAGTTAATGTCTTAACACACTTGTGTTTCATCTGATATCTTTGAAATTCATTGATACCAGTCTTTGGTTAATTAGTCGAGATTAAGTGAGAGTCTGTCATTGACTCATTGGCCTTGTTATTGTTGTGATTATGTCTCTTTTACACTTTTACAGTTACTGATGTGAATCAAAGTTGAGATTTGCTTGTATTTTGATTGTTAAAGACTCGCTGATGACTTGATGAATCGATAATGAATTGATGCTTGTTATTTACCGGTTCTTTTTTACTTATGATTGGCCATCAAGACAAGCTTTTTCACGCTCCACAATTCCACAATTCCATATGTAATATCTGTAGTTCTGTTTCTGTACTTCTTCACGCTTTTGTGATGTTTTACTTGCATCTTGCATTTGTTTTGACAAGGGTTTGTCTTTGGTTGAACTTGAACCTTGTGTTATGTTATGTTCTTGTATGTCTTTAAAACTTAGAATCATGTGGTTGTGGGGGGATGCTTTGGTTTATATCGGGTGTTTAAGTTTTTGGGATATATCTGTTTATTTAGAGGATAAATTCTTTTACATTGTTGTAACTAGTTTTTATAATTGTAAGCTTTGTCCTTTTCGATTGAATTGATGGGATATAATCTTCGATACAAATTTTTAGATTTTGCATACTCTTCTATTAGGTTGAGTTTCTATATTAACAATGCTGTATGAATAGTTTACTTAGTCTGGTTTGTATCTAAGGGTTGTGACAAATTAGTATAAAGATTGCAGCAGATATATTCTGTTCGATACTAGAGACAATCTTTAGGTGAACTTAATATGTTCTTCTGTTTTTTGTTTTTTTTCCTTAAAAGAGTTTTCGATTGAATGAATTAAATCAACTTTTTGGATATATTTTAGGAAAAAAGGAGAGGGAAGCAATAATGAACCAGAGAAAAAACTGGAAACTAGTTCCGGTGAATGAAAAGTCGCAAAGGAAGACGAAGCCGCATGCTTCAGGTGAGATGTCATACATTGAACCAACGTCGTAGGATTTTTAGCCCCATTCTGAACCTCTCCCTTGAAGGGAAGAGGCTTTATTATGAACACATCGATCGATGATCTTGATGATTGTCTATTTGGGGATGAGACCAGAACTATGGAGTCTTTGGTTCCTTTCTCTCCATGAATGGAAATTTTTTTTTCTGTTCTTGGTACTTAATCTTTGTGTTTCTTCAATCTCATACTTTTCTGTGCATGTCAGGGACGAATCTTTCTCTGTTCAAGAGAGATATCGATGAGCTCATAGACGAGTTTGTGGAGGTACTTTTATTTATTTATTTTTCTCCATCTTTCTTAGTTATTTCAAATTGTTTTCGGGGCTTTCAACTTGTTGAGTCTCTGGTTTTACTTTCAGGATGATTTGATAACGTTTGCTGATATGAAGAGGGTGTGGCTATCCCGAAAGTTTTCTTATATAGATGAAGCCATTCCTAACACCAACTTAGCCTTTTTCATTCAGTCACTATATGCTCATACCATCGGTAACTTGAAGTCTAATTCATGGATTTTTGGAACACTCGGAATTAATTTTCAGTTGCTGTCTGTATTCACATTGTGCTTGTTTTCTTAGCTAAGCTCACAAGCCAACCTTATGTCTACAGGTCATATGGTTAGAATTGGAGATTGCTTTTCCCGAAGACTTGGAGGTCTTTACTGTCTCTATTGCCTTCATGAGATCCAACATTTTAAACCCAACTTCCGAATTTATATCTCACTTCGTAAGTGTTTACTTTTTGTTGAGATTTATAATGGGTAACATAATGATTTGATCTATCTTTTTTCACTAGTTTCTTTCTTCAAACCTAAAACGTGAAAGCTGCTGTGAATCTGTGATGTGATTCATTCATTGAGATTTAGCTGATTTCAACTGTTTGTTTGTATTTTTATACTCTACTCAAAGCAAATTCTTTTGAAGTTCTCCTCATCGCTAGAATCATAATTAACTTGTACGGTTCTCATCTTGTAGAAGACCTTGAGAAATTTAAGGATCTTATAGTTGAGGCAAAAGATAAAGGCGTAGAGATAGCTACTGCTGTGGCAAAACAAATGCTTGATAAAAACATGTTTATATTTGGAGCTGTGGAAGTCAATGAAGCGTCTGCAACCGAGAAATTTAATCAATCAACAGAGCTACATAATGCATTTGTGCGCTGTGCCTATGAAAAGTATGTCATTTTTTCCCTAATTTTTTTTTTTCCGGAAGACTGACAAATCGTAGTTTGAAATAACTTTTTTAGTGATATGATTCTTATCTTGACTTGAACAGGTTAATCTCTGACGCCGAGATTGAGCAATTTATCCATTTGGATATGGTGAGTACGAGATACCTAATCTTTTGAAGATCTTTGTTGCTCTTTCCTTACGATAGACGACAAAATATTATACAGATGTTGTATGTCCAACATTTTGATTATTTTCTTTACTAAATTGTTATAAAGTGCACCATTCTTGTTGCTTTTGTGCTTATCAGGGTAATGAGGTTGATCTGAGCTCCCTACATAAAATGTCTACAGAATATGCAGCGGCCAAGAAGCGCACAATAAAATGTATGCTACTACTTCATATGAACTGTTAGTGCGCAATTTTTTTATTTCTCTTAGTTCATTGATGCTATTTGTCTCCCATCCCATCTCTGAAAGAGAAAAAGTGTGAAGTTCATTTGATTTTAAGCATGTGCATGGTAATGTTTTTCTTGTGGTACCATCATGATTCAATGATGATTATATATCGATTTTTTGGTAATCTGAAGGCGCAGGAGAAATAGTGGAGACTGAGGACATAAAGCACATAGCGGAAGAGAAAGAGTTGATGGGAGAGAGAGTGGAGAAACTGAAAGAGGAATGGGAATCGCAAAAACTTTCATTTTACGAACAAACCAAGCTTGAAACTCTTACTACGTCCCAGAAACTTCTAACAGATGTTGAACATAATGAAGATAATGGGTTTGATGAGCTTGACCGCTTGCTTTCTGAGAGCTGATTTAGCCATTGCAATCACCGGTCAAAAGTTTTTATGGATGCCCGCTAATGAAAAGCTCTCTATAGATATGACATCTAACTGGTAGGTTTGACTCTGTATCAAATGTTTATCTTCTGGTTCTGACAATGATTTTTTTTTATCAGGTAATATCAGAGTGAGGAGCTAAAAACACAATCTCATAAAGAGTAGGAAAGATAGATTCAGAGGCAGGAGGTGAAGATGTGAGATCAGACTTTGTATTTCTCTCTTTCTTTCTCAGTTTTTGTTCGAGTGTCAATGTCTCTTTATGCTCTATATTCCTGTCAAAAGTTACTGTTTGGTTATCTTTGTTGGGTAAATTATAGTGTTCAACGCCAATATGCAATATATCTGTTTTCTTGTGTTTGTAAATAAATTTCCGAAGCTGCATTTGAGTTTATTTGATCAATTTTTTGTTTGTTAGAAGAACACACAAAGCCTTTTGAATCGCTTGTTTGAAATAAATATGTTTGGACTAAACTGATTTGAGTATTTTATAATTAGTGCTTTTTACTTTTTGAGAAATCTATAAAACAATGCTTTTCCTTGCTTGTTCAGAATGTTCATGTGTTTGGTGCTCTGTTTTTGTGAACGTTTTGGTTGTGATTCAATACGCTATTCAAAATAACCAAAAAGATAACAAATAGAAAAAAAATTATCCGATAGAAGTTTTACCCAAAAAGCCGAAACTCAAAAGGCCCAAAACAGAAGAACGCAAACACACAAAACTAAGAAAGTCACAAAGATTAAAAATCAAAAGAGGCATAAAACCTGCAAAACCAAACCCTAACTTGTTGCTTTCCCAATAGCAGAGGCAGCTTCATGCACAAGATCCAACTTGCCCAACGCAATCCTGATTTCTTCAGCCTCCAACAATCTCATCTTCTCTTGAATCTTCGCCTTCCTCTCCGTAGGAACCAATCTCCATCTTTGTTTCACCGATTCTTCTCCCAAACTAAAACCCGCAATTTGCCCTACAAGAAACGATTTATCAAACCAATCGTCTTCACCATTAACCAACACCACATTCTTCCTATCTTCTTCTTCTTCTTCTTCTTCTTCTTCTTCTTCTTCCACCTTAGATCCCCAAATTTCTTCGGACATTTTAAAACATTTACGATCATGAGGCGTCAAGAAAGTCACTACTTCCTTTTTCTCTTTAGCCTGAAATTTGTATTTCAGTCTACGTATCTTCTGCATCAGTTGAGGATTTGTGAACTCGATGCTAATCGATGACTTGACCGATTCTTCAAACCTAATCTTATCCTTAAAAGGATCCGTCCCCAAGTCTATTATTGCTTGAAGCAAGACAATCTCATCTTCTTTACTCCAGACTCTCTGGAACAACGTCTTCTTCTCTTCCGTCTTGAGACGTTTTGCGATTACGTCTCTTGAGCTTCCTTCTTCAATAGACCGCTTCTTCTTCTTTGGTGAAGCTACAGCAGCAGCAGAAGACTGAGCCTCCTCCTTCTTCTTCTTTGGTGAAGCTACAGCAGCAGCAGAAGACTGAGCCTCCTCCTCCTTCTTCTTCTTCTTCTTCTTCTTCTTTGGTGAAGCTACAGCAGCATCAGAAGACTCAACCTCCTTCTTCTTCTTCTTCTTCTTCTTCTTCTTCTTCGACTTTGAGACGGAAGCTGCCTTCTCTGTTTCAGTCTCCGATACAGAATCTGAACCGGAGTCTTGCTTGCCGACGGCTGAAACGGTGCGAGAAGATGATGGAGTTTTGACGAGTTCCTCTTGCTCGCCTTCAGATTCTTCTTCCTCCGTTGAAACATGCTCCTCCTCTTCGCTTGTTGGTTGTTCCACAGGCTTGGTTTGCTTCTTGGCCATGAGGATTTTGAGAGAGCTTTTCAGATTCTGCAAATGGTGAAGTGAAGATAGAGAGAGAGACGAATTAGGAAGAAGGAACGTTTAAAAGAATCATTATGGGGTGATTAGGTATGAATTTATAAGTGTAAATTACTCGATAATCCGAATCTTTCTTAATGCATTTATGTATGAAGTGGATTGTTGTTTAAGATCTTGCTTAAGGTTTCAATTATTAAATGTTTAGTAAGATTTTTGTTTTTTCGAGATTTGGTAGAGAGATATAGGGAAGAAGCAAAGGTTTTGAACGTTAATAGACAATTGAATATGCATTTATAACTCTCAATTTATTTTTATTAGTTAATATTTAATTATGATAATTAGTATTTGGAATCCTCCATGCATAAACTTTGATTGGTGGATTCCACGGCAATATATATGCAAATGCAATTATGAAGAAGGAAGCTCAAGAGAGCGTAATACGCAAATATATCGCAATGATGTTTGGAATCCTCGATGCAGAAATATAATCCCACAGATTTTAACATTTTGAAAGGTTAATTTTAAATCCAAACGTCATTTACAAGAATATCAAATTTTAAAATCCTAACGTCATTTTGAAAGGTTAGTTTATGATCAATAATTTTAAATCCAAACGTCTTTTGGAAAAGTTAATTTTGAAAGGTTTTTTTTAATGAAATATCCAATTTATTGATCAAAAACTGAAATCATTTACAAGAATGAAAGAATAAACTACTTCTACATCCTACAGCTTCAGTCCAGTGAATCTTTATCGGAGTTGATACATTTCAAACCACCTACGTCGAAGACCCTCAAATTTGTGCGGGAACGAGTAACCCATTGAACTGATCCTATTTCGGATAGTCTTATCCAAAAGTCTGGAGAGCTGCGAGTGGGATGTCCAACTTTTATGATGCCTACGAGTATTTATCTATTTCCAAATAAAGTATATTGTTGTTTGAAACACCATCTTTAGCAATATGGAATCAAGGGACGTAGACCTTACATAGAGGAGATGAGATATAATTTGAATTATTCTTTAGGGGCATGCGAAAAAGAAATGATATCTCGTTTCATCAGGCTCATCACAAAGAATACAGCCTTGCTCTAGCCCCACCCTCGCATACGGTCCCCCCGTAGCTAATCGATTTCTAATCGTGAGCCAGCCAAGCAATGAATGAATGCCTTGGTACCCCTGTGCAAACCAAATCAATCGGCTCCATTGTACCCTATCTTTGCGCTCTTTAATCTGCTCTTATGTTTTGGTGGCTGAAAACATCTTCTGATATACGCCCTCCGAGTGTCGCCAGAGAACAATATCAATACCAAAGTCGGAATGGGGCAGTGCCTGTGACTGGATTTTGGCACTGAGCGCTTGATACGCTCCAACTCGGTTTCCCCTTATGCACCAACTAGAATCCTTTACTACATCTACAACTCTCTGTCGTCACATAACACATTTCTTCTGTTCTTTTTGCCAAACGCAGATGAGTACTTTTATTTATATAAATCGATTTTTAATTTTCAGTCCGTCGATAAATATGGACTTTAAGGCTAGTAAATAATTTTATTACAGCTGAAGAGTTGACCAAAACAGTACATATATATATATATATTTTATCTTTGTGAACATACAACAAAGAATAAGTATAGTTTAGTTGTCTACAAGGGCAAATTCAGAAAATTATTTATTGTACGGCACTCGTTATAAAAAAATATATATAGATTAATGGTATTTAAATAAATTTATATAATTACCACACCTATGTTCTACATGCGTACCCCCTCCCTGGTTGTCTATGTAAATTACATGGCTCGAGAAGCAAATCACATCCACAAAGAATCAAATGAATCTTTTTTTTTGTTGGTCAAGAATCAAATGAATCTAATAATTAAAAAACCAAGCATATCGCCGGTTTAGCAAAGCTATGAAGTAAAAGAAATGAAAACCGAAAATAGTATAGACAATAACGTTACAAGTCTTCTGTTAATCACCGAATAAAGCCGATATGAGATTATCGGCTCCGATTGAGTAAGATACTACTGATCCATCTTTCACTTTGATGCTTGACGAACCTATCAAAACATAAAACATAAAATATTTTGGTGTGTTTGATTTCTTTTTTGATCAATTGTCATCTAATTAGTTCTCAGATTCTAGATACTTACAGTTGTGGTCTGCCCATCTAATGACTTCGTTCTCTAAATTGTATACTAACTTGTTCGAAAGCACCAAATCAACATATCTAAGTGGATGGCAGCGTTTGGTAACTGCTCGATTATGATCTAACTCGATGCATGGAGTTGATTCTCTCGTACGATAGAGATTGGAAACGGTGGTCAATTGCAATGTTTCCTCCTCATAACCAATTAATGATTCAAGTTAGATATATCTCGTGGTGTGTCTTTGCCGGCTATTTCAGCGTTTCGTTTATTTTTGTAATCTAAAATCGATCTTCGTTTTGGGTTGGATGATTTTAATATAATAAATAATTTAAAGAAAAACTAAATTTGCTGCATATAGTTACAATTTATCATATTTAAGAAACAACATGTTTCACAATCACCAATCTATCTCACCGTTGATAACTTATGAAGAAATTCACAAACTTTAGGAACACGATCGCAACAAGAAAATATCGGAGACCCTTTGGTGAGTTAATGATTATGTGGATTCAGAGAGAGAAACTCCTCTTTCTTCTCATTTATCTCTATTTTTTAAAAAAATCTCAACTTTCATTCTATAATAATATTTATAATCTTAGTTAAAAAAAAATCTCCTTGATGACTAAGTAAAATTTGCGAGAAAGTTGTAGTTTCACCAAATCCACTCTTGTTTAATGTCATCATATGACTAATTTCACTTTATATATACAAAATGGTTAGATTAATAATAAAATCTTCGTGGCGGTTAAACACCAAAACAGAACCCGTGACAGCTACAGAGAGACACGCAGCAACCGGTGTTGAAAAACTCAAAAAATTCGAAACAACTTTAATTTATTGTAACCAAAAAAGTTTTAAAGAAAAATGTGAAAATTAAAAAAAATAAAAATAATCACACACATTATTTCCACCAAAGCCACAATTTTTTTCACGGTCTTTGCTTTTCAGGAAAGCTAATGCTTACGACTCTATCAAACCTCACTTTTCTTCGTCTCTTCTGCTCCTCCAAACCAATCTTCTTCTTCCTTCTATTCGCGACAATACAACCTTCTCAAACTCTGATTTCAACACAGACATTAGTTTGATCCAACAATCGAACTCGAGTAAGGAGTCTTTAGCTGTCGCTGTCTTCTTCTCTTCAAATTCGTTGCCGAAATTTCCGGCATTGTCCTCGGATTATATGTTTCTTTGTGTTTTCTGATTTTGGATTCCATTTTCCCAAAATTTACTCACAATTTCTATGTCTTTTTCTGGATTTTGTTACTAATTTGGTATCTGTAGTAGTTGTTGGCAACTATTCGGTTTAGTAATCTAGGGTTTTGACTTCCTCGAACTCTTAATCTAATTTGATTAAACGCTGTGTGGAATCTATTGTTATCTCCAACATTCGCCTGAGTTTCTTTGTTATTGTTTGCTCATTTGAAGAAGATGAGAAAAATTGCCATTATCGTTTTTTTGGGGATATTTTCAGACAGATCTGCGAGCTATTCGGAGTGGTTAGACAATTTACTGGCATTCTGTCTTTTTTTTTTTTTTTTAATCTTTGCTTTATCTAAATTTCTTTCAGGTAGCATTTTACTGGTGTCATCTTCCAGCATTATCCATTGTGTTTGATATTACAGACACAATGACAAGGGTTACACGCGATTTCCGGGATTCATTACGCAGAGATGTTGTCCCAGCAGTATCAGCAGATGTGAAATTTGCTTCAAGTAGATTTCCTAATTATAGAATTGGGGCTAATGATCAGATATTTGATGTGAAAGATGACCCTAAAGTGATGTCAATGAAAGAGGTTGTTGCGCGCGAGACAGCACAGCTATTGGACCAGCAAAAGCGTATGTCTGTTCGTGACCTCGCCAATAAATTCGAGAAAGGATTGGCTGCAGCTGCTAAGCTATCCGAGGAGGTCTGATATAGCCTCGAATCTTTTTTAACTTTGTTTCTCTGTTGGTTCTTAGAAGCTTCTCAATTTTTCTGAAGTTAAGTCTTGTATTTGATTGTTAGATGTTGAAATTATCGCGAATTAAGCTACCATTTTTGTTGGATTCACATAGATTAAATGCGTCTCTGCCTTGTTACTAGCTAGTCTATCTTTGGTTACGTATGAGTTGGTTTTGCAAGTTTATCTGGGAAGTTTTTTTTTGATGGAGTTTCTTAAATAGGATCTTAAAAACTGGATTTTAATATATGATTGCATTTCTTGTTTAAGAGTTGAAAATACAGAAATAGGTCTGATAAAGCCTAAAATCCTATGTTTGATATCTTCTTTTCAGCTTTGTTTCTCTGTTGGTTATTAGAAGCTTCTCAAATTTTCTTAAGTTAAGACTTGTATTCATTTGGTAGGTGTTAAAATTATCGCGACAAAAGTTATTTCTTTGGTTGGATTCACATAGCTAGTCTATCTTCGGTTACATATGAGTTCGTTTTTGCATGTTTATATGAGAAGTTTTTTGATGGAGTTTCTTGAATAGGATCTTAAAAACTGGCTTTAAATACAGAAATATGGGATCTAGAAAACAAGTCTAAGTCGCTTAAGTGAAGATATGATAATTGTAAGATTGTCTAAAGCTAATTTGGTTGGGAATGAGTGCAGGCAAAACTCAAAGAAGCAACTTCCTTGGAGAAACATGTTCTTCTAAAGAAACTTCGAGATGCACTAGAGTCTCTACGAGGACGTGTGGCAGGTAGAAACAAGGATGATGTAGAGGAAGCCATTGCCATGGTTAGTCTTTTATAGTCATTCATTCCCTCGTTTCAGCCATCATATATAGCTCAGGCACGTATATTGTGATATATATAGCCGCTAGCGTTTCTGAAAAGCGAAATGTGTTATCTCTCTTTTGATATTGCTTCTTAAATGTTCTTGCAAACCCAATAATACCATCATGTTTTCCTCGTTCCTCTATTTCTGAAGTATGTTTGGAAATTGTGGTCTCTGCTAGGTTGAAGCTCTAGCTGTTCAGTTGACTCAGCGAGAAGGAGAGCTGTTCATAGAAAAAGCGGAAGTGAAGAAGCTGGCATCATTTTTGAAGCAGGTAAAGCATGCTCTTTGAGACGCTAACAGATTCTTGTTCTTCTCGTATAACTTAAGGCGAATAGTTAGGAGACGTCTATGTCATTTTCACTTGAAATCTGAAATATGTTTTTTGTTCAAATACTTAATACAGTGTAGTCTTTGTTAGACCTTGAAGTAGCCAGATGATGGAGAGAGACTGTCCATTTTGTTTTCATTTGTGTAGTTTATCTTCCATTATTTTTGATAAAGAACTATGATGTAGTTTATTACAGATTATTAATCCTTTCAAATTCTTAATTCATTTTGTAATCTTGCATTGGAAATGAAGCTCTTTGGTTTCACATCTGTATTATTCTTCTGTTGTCCTCTATAATTTAGTGGTTACCATTTGGTCTGGCTTAAAAACTATGCTCAGGTGTTCTAATTTTCTTGCTGATTAGTGATAACATTCTTTAATTAGGCCTCCGAGGATGCGAAGAAACTTGTCGACGAGGAAAGAGCTTTTGCGCGTGCTGAGATTGAAAGTGCAAGAGCAGCTGTACAAAGAGTGGAAGAAGCCCTGCGAGAACATGAACAGATGTCTCGAGCCTCTGGGAAGCAGGTACATTGTGATATCAGGCTTCTATCATAATTTAGTACCATTGAAGATATCTCCAGCTTATGCTGATTTCACTTTTGCACATGTAAACCAGCTTGTTGCTCCATTGTCTTGTCAAGTATCATACATAACCCATGTGATCTATTTTCTTATCAGGACATGGAAGATCTAATGAAGGAAGTTCAAGAAGCTAGGCGGATTAAAATGCTGCATCAGCCAAGCAAGGTGAGTAGATGAAAGGTGGTTTATTTATAAAGGATAAAATGGCTTGATTTGTCTGTCTAAGTCGATGCCTCTGCAGTGTCTTATGTTGTCTTTGGTAGGCTAAATCATGTGCATTGTATTAGGTAATGGACATGGAATATGAGCTACGAGCACTGAGGAATCAGCTTGCAGAGAAATCTAAACATTTTCTTCAACTACAAAAGAAGGTTACTTTGATTCGATCTTCCATATAATACATATATAGATTCTAGTTAGTGCATTCCATGTCCTTTTGATTGTTATTCTGATACTGGATCACACTTCTCTATTATTCAGCTTGCAATGTGCAGAAAGAGCGAGGAAAATATAACCCTCTTATACGAAATAGATGGCACTGAAGCTCTAGGTTCTTGTTTGCGGGTCAGACCTTGCTCTGATGATGCTCCTGATCTTTCAAAGTGTACGTTGCAATGGTACCGTTCATCTTCCGATGACAGCAAGAAGGAGCTTATATCAGGTCCCTTCGCCTTTAGCATTTTTTTGTTCTTTCTTTGATTGAATTGTCTAAATTTTCTATCCGTATAATATATGGTTTCATTAAGGGGTAAGCCTTTCCTAACTGAATTTAAAGTTTCCATAAATTGCTCTGGTTCAGTTTAAATGATATTGGAATCAGGAACGATATATCTCAAATCGCTGGTGTAATTAGAGCCAAATCAAGTTGGAGACTGTTCTCATTTCCTAAATATATTTGTATCTCAGGTGCAACAAAATCAGTGTACGCTCCCGAGCCTTTTGACGTTGGACGAGCCTTGCATGCTGATATCATTTACGATGGCCATACGCTTTCATTATCCACAGTGGGAAAGATTGATCCAGGTTCATTGTTATGTTATTTCCTGAAATGGGTTCTTGTTTATGTTGCTTAGTAGCTGCTCTAGTTATATGCATGTTTACCACTACTTACCCTAAGAAACTATATCAAATTAACCATAAATAATTTGATGAAAATGGTATTGATTTTTTCATTTCTCGATGAAAAACAAACTTTACAAGAGTCCTGATTTGTTGCAGCTGCTGGATTGGGTAGCTACGTGGAGGCATTAGTACGAAAACACGATGTTGATTTCAATGTAAGCCTTTCTCTCTCGCTAATGAGATATATCTGGCACAGGTATATATGTATTATAGCAGCTTTAAAAGTCATTCCTCTTGCTGAAATTGACAGGTAGTAGTAACTCAGATGAGTGGGGAAGACCATTCATCAGAATCTATCCACTTGTTTCACGTTGGCAAAATGAGGATAAAACTTTGCAAGGGAAAGACAGTGATTGCAAAAGAGTATTACTCTAATGCAATGCAGGTAAGTGACGCTCGTTTCTACTCATTTTTTTCGCGCTTAAAGCGTCATCTTTGTAGGGACCTTAAAGTCATAATCTTTGATTCATATTTGAGTAGTTATGTGGAGTGAGAGGAGGTGGAAACGCAGCAGCTCAGGCAGTGTATTGGCAGGCGAAGAAAGGAGTGTCCTTTGTGGTAGCTTTCGAGTCCGAGAGAGAAAGAAACGCTGCGATCATGCTTGCACGCAGATTCGCTTGTGATTGCAATGTAAGTGTTTTATCAGCAAAGATGGAGTTAAGAAACTGTGTGCTTTTGTGGAAGAGGTGATTGGATTTTGAGTATGAAATCGATGTGATGTGTTGTAGGTGACGCTTGCTGGCCCAGACGACAGAACAGAGACGGGTCTTGACTAAGTATCATTAAGAGGTTTTTGTTTTGTAGTTTATAGTGTTTAGGCATTCGTTTGAAGTGCAGTTTCTTTTGTCTGTTGTGTGTACAAAAGAAAGAATTGAAGATGTTGAATCTCTATCTATAACGGCTGGTTTGTTTTTTTATTCATTTGTTTTGTGGCGTATCTCTTACTTGACACTTTAAGAATGTAACGGATGTGTTTTTCACCAAATTTTTTTTTAAAAATTTGATAATGTGATTTTTTAGAATAGATGACTTCTCCATTTAGAATAGCAGCAATGAGTTTACAAGAGAGTTATAAGAAAATAATGAAAAAATGTTATGATTCACATTTACACTTCAAAAACAGGTTTATGAGAGAGCTAATAACAAGGAAACTGAAAGAACTATGACAAGGTTTACAATTGTTCACACTTGTTATACAATAATTGTCAGTTGGAAACAATTCTTATCCACCAAACTCATAAAGTGGGCGAGGGCATAATACATGGAACCGAAACCGAACCGAACTAAAGGATCCGAACCGAATATTCATAATATAATGGTACTAAAGGATCCGAACCGAATATTCATAATATAATGGTTCTTTGTTCAAAATATTTTGGGTATCCTAACCGAACCGAAAACCGAATGAATATCCAAAATATCATTATATACAAAAAAATATTAGTTAATTATATTTAAATTCAAAATATTTGAATTAACCAAATACCCAAAATTATAGTTTTAAACTCAAAGATATTAGTAGTATTTAAACTAAAATAACAAAAAATATCCAAAATAACCAAAATATTCAAGTGTCCCTTACTTATATTTGTTAAAATTAAACCAATTTTTGTAAAATTAAATTAAATTTTATCAAAAATTAATACTTTGGGTACACAAACCCGATCCGGATTTGGACGGAACCGAACCGAACCCAAACCGAAAAAAAAATCCCAAATTCCTAAACTCCTAATACTAAAATACCCGAAAGCCGAAAGAACCGTGTCAAACCCGAACAGATATCCGAATGACGAGGGCTACTTCAAGCCTTATGGCCCTTATCTTTTTCGCTGATCTTTGCAATTAGTTTTAAGTTTTAAGTTTTAACTACACTTTCTCTTTCTACATTGATCAACATCTGGTAGCACAAAGCTGAAATATTAAATTTAAACAAAGTCAACTTACCTTTTAACTATAAACATACGAGACAAAAGGACAAACTAAATTTTTATAATAATACCAGTAAAAACAAAATTTAAACGCCAATTTTGTAGGAACCCAAGAGAAAAACGAATGAAAACCAAAAGGCTAAAACTTGTCCATGGTCATAACGTATCTTACAGAGATTCCAATGTAAAACCAAACCAAACCAAACACAGATAAGTAAACACACACAAAGAGATCATCACAGCTACATGATCAACAAGACTAAGGTTTGTTTCTTCATGAACAAGAAAACAGATTAGTCCTCCAGCGAAGGGAGTAGAGCAACTTCACCGTTTTCCGAGACAGAGTATTTCTTAAACACTGCTCTTAGCGCACTTCCAGGAGCTGAGTCCCTTAACTTCATCAGCATTTTCGCGTGCTCCCTGAAAACCAAACCAAAACCATTCACGACTTGAAAAACATGAAATTAAATTAACATAAAGTGAGAGGATTAGCTTTACAATATCTCATCTTCCAAGTAGCCAGTGTGATGTTTCAAAGTCTCAGTCCAAGATGGACTCTTTTTAAGGGTTTGACGTGCCGCGTAAACCGCTGATGCAGCAAGCAACGAAGGCCGGTTCAAAACAACAACAGGATATTGCATTAATCCAAGCTCAGCCAAGTAGAAAACCAGTTTCTCCATCTCAATGTCACACGGAACCGAAGCTTTAACGTAACGCGCAAGGAACACATAAGGCGTTGGAACAGTGATACACCACTCGACCTGTCTTAAGATCGATTTCTCCATAGCCAAGACCTGTTCTCTGCAATAAGCGTTGTCCGAGATGCAGACGAAATCGTTAACCTCGGGAGACCAAATCTCTTCGTACTTGCAAGCTATAAGCATTGCGCTTATTCCCAAAAGCTGAAGCTCTCTTCTTGGAACCATAGTTAAAGATAGGAACCGGTCAACGAGGTTAATGGTTAGGTAAAGCGTCTCTGGCATCAACTCGAACTTTCTGTGAACGTCTGTTAACCAATCAATCAGAATCGACCTCATCTTCACATTGATTTCAGGTTGTGATCCCATATAGTCTCTGATTCCTCCTTCCTCTTCTACACTCTTGTAAAACTTGAAAATGTCATCTACGTATTCCACAGCAGCAAGTTCGTTGTTCGAATCCGCAGTATCAATGTCGATCACAGCATCTTTGAGTCCATTTGCGGCCTGTTAGATGACAAAAGTGAGGAATTAGAACATCAAACAAAGTAAAGTCAAAGACCCATTAAAAAAGATTTTGGAATTTAGTATTACATTGCTTCGAGCTCTCAAGGTTGCGGTAAAAGTCTTGGATCCTCTTCTGCTGAAATGTGGTTTGCAAGATTTCTCATTTTCATCGGGGCTAATGATAATAACCTCGGCCTTTGACTGTTTCTGCATATGCGGTTTCGCCTTCATCGCAATGTCCTAAAGATATGATCCGTTTTTAATGAGTTGCAAGAAAATTTGGGAGAAAAACAGAACATGATCAGAGATGTTTTGAATCACCTTTCCGGCTGCAATTTCACGACCGTTGACGAGATTCCCAATGTCTCCAAGAGCCTTTCGATTTTGTCTTCCATGTCCCGCAACATTCTTCGGTTTCGCTTCTCCTAACATTTGCAATTATAAACACAAATCCATCAGTAGTTGTATATGTAAAGTTAACAGAAACTAGAGTCATAGATCAGACCGAATCAAAATTGTGTCAAGTTCCCAAGAGTTATTTTCAATCTCAATGAAAAAAGAAAGAAAGATATATACACTCAAGAAGGCAAGAACACAAGCAGTTGCAAGAATTTGAGGAGAAAATCAAAGAAAACATTATAGATTTTTCCAAAATCAAATTCAAAGGTAGAATAGAACATCAAGATCAAGAAAACAAATTGCGAGTCTATATGGAAGATCAGAAACTAAAAACCCATCATAATTTCAGAAACTGATATAATTTTCTGTACATGTAATCTAACATAGACTCTGAGCACTCATAATCATGAGAATTCAATACAAAATCTGTATTAATTAAAAACGATCAAGAACCAACGCAGTTGCGAGAAACCGAGGAGACAATCAATGAAAACTTGGGCCAAAATCAAAATTAAAATGTATAACAGATCAATTAATCAAGACCCAGATTAATTTGTCTATATGGAGAAACCAGAAATACAAAAACCATCAATTTTTTTTGTACATGAACCGAACGACAACTTGAAGACTCAAAATACAAAATTTGTATAAATAAAAAAACGATCCAGACCAAAAAAACGTATAACAGATCAATTAATCAAGACCCAGAACGAATGAAGAAAAACAGTAACAAAAACCTGCAATTCCTCGCTGATTAGGATGATCTGAGACTCTAGACGCCATTTTTGAACCTTCTTCCTTTTCTGTGATCTGAAGTAACGCTCCTCCGATACTCGTTAACAGAGAAGAAAAGAAATCCCGGAGACGATTACTTCCCGTCTCCGCTTCAACCCAATCAGACGCCACTATCTCTCTCTCTCTCTCTCTCTCTCTCTGATTCGAAATTTCTTCGCCTCTCTCTCACAAAAAACCTAATTTTCTCGAGCGTAAAAATGATTATAGTGGAGAAAGAAGTTTCGTTGATGAAGAGAGGGAGGCACTGTTTTATTTTAAAAGAACGTTTTTTTAGCTCTCTCTAACGGTCATGTTTTTTTTATTGAATCGAATCTTCACCGTAGATTTAACTTTCATTAGGATCTAAGGGTTTAAAATTACTAGCCGTTGGAGACAAGGAGAGCCAATGAGGTGTGGAGCGGAGGTTGTTTTTTTATCAAATAAACATAAGAAAATTGTAAAGTCACTCTTAAATCTTAATACAGATTGCATTTTAAACAAAAGAAAAAAAGGAAGGTAAATAGGTAATTTAATTACGTATTAAATAAAGAATAGTTAATTTTCTTAATAGTTTTTTTTGTCGTCTGAAATATTATGAAAACAATTATAAAGATAATTTTTAAAGATATGCACCGCGAATAGCTTTACTTGCACCGTTCTGGAAAATTTCCTTATATGATTTGCTTTCAAAAACCTGCAAAAATTGCATCTTCTGAGAATCGAAATCTAGATCTACTGGTGTAAAAGCATTAATAAGGGAGCTTCCACTTTTTGTTAATAGTTAGTTTTT
Organism: Alliaria petiolata; assembly: GCA_020283515.1. Lineage (NCBI taxonomy): Eukaryota > Viridiplantae > Streptophyta > Magnoliopsida > Brassicales > Brassicaceae > Alliaria > Alliaria petiolata. Next base: position 437,619,610 of record JAHZTW010000001.1, on the reverse strand, counting down.
TTTTTAATTAAATGTTAAATTTATTCAAACCCAATTTTTTTTATATTGAATGTAATTTTAAATTTGAAATGTATGGATCAAATGCTTAAAATATTTAAAAGAATCTTCGATTACTTGATGCTTAAACTTCTAGCTATGGTATTCGAGTTGAAAACCACATAGTTAATCCCTCGTCATAGCTATGGTTTCTCGTGTTTTGAAGAGAGCTTATCCGGTTCCGAATGGCCTTGTCGATCAGTTTGATGATTTGAGATGGGAGTAGAGGTGTTTTGCCATGACCGTGGTTGTTTCGCTCGCACTAGATTTGAAAGATTGTTGCTTGGAATACATATCTCGCAAGAAACAGAGGCAGTCAACCCATTGTTAAGTGAATAAATAGGAGAAAAATAGAATTTTTTAATGTACTATTAACTATATTAGAATCTGCGTATACGCAGATTTATAATAAAATATTTAAAACCTGAAAAGAAAAAAAAACAAAAACAAAATCGAATTACTGGTGGAAAAGATAATTTTTTTATCTTTATTTGTTTCCAACTTTTTGTTTTTACATTTTTCTAAATTTTGAAGATTTTATATTCCTATCTGAATTATGTTTATTTCATATAATTTTACTACTTATATATTTATTTATTTTAAAAGTTTGATGAATTGATTATCATATTCTTATTAAAATTATATTTATTTCTTTAACCATATTTGACTTTTTTAATTAAAAAAGTTAATTACACGTGTCAAAGTTTGATCGATTGATTCATATACACCGCGATCATTTTAAATTAGACTGTGATATGCGTATACACTAGTTTATAATTAATTATTACATAACACGTTGAAAGGAAACTGAATATGAAAAAAGTATAAAATAAAATTAGATCATTTGTGAATAAATGAAAGTAAAATTGAAAACGCTTATGCAAAACCACTCATAATATAAAATAGTTTATTATTATTATTTATTTTATTTAGTTTTTAATTAAAATTGGTCACATGTTTTTAAATATTTATTTTTAATCCCTAGTTGAATCATAATTAATTTTTTTATTTAGTTAATTATATATCTATTTTTTAAAAACATTTTGACGAATTAGTTCTCATACTTATTTTTATCTTAATTGGATTTAAACTTTTTTTCTTATAGTGGACTATTTTTCTATTTTAAATTTGAATTTATCATGAAAAATAAATGACTTGATTATACTATTTCTAATTGAAAGATATAAAAGATACCTATTAGCCTTTTTTTAACCATTAATATAATTTCCTTTTTTCTTATTTATTTATTTACTTTTTTTTATTTTTTATTTTTTTTTCTTTTAGTATTTGTAATCGATCATACAATTTTTAATATAATTTGAAAAACATAAAATTTACCTTTTTACATTTTTAAACTAATTTTTAGATTTCTGTTAACATTATTTTAAAATCTAATTTGTTTATTTTTTGTACACGTGTCAAAATCTGAGTCAAGATGCTTGGCATATATTGCGATCATATTAATTAGTAACTTTGATGCATCAAATTTTATATAATAAAATGTATTAGACAACATAAAAATGTAAAAAACAATATAAAAAGTAACAGTTTCGCCAAGTGTTTATATTTTCACTCTAATGTTTACATATCATGTTCTAAATTTCAATTTAAAATTTATAAGTTATAAGTATTTCATTTTTAAAATAACAAAATATTTTTTTAATTAAAAATTAACAATTATTTTCGTGATCTTAAAGATTCTTCAACTGTTAACTGAGTTGACTGTCATGCAGTAATAAAAAAACACTCTTCCATATTGTTTTTGAAATATCATTATCACTAGGTGATAACCTGCGCCATGCGCAGGATGAAAAATCTATAAATAATTTTATTAAAGATGATTTTGAAAATTGTTTAAAGTAAAAATAATTTAGTCAGTTTTATACATACATGTGAATAATATAATTTAATATTTCAACTTTTTGACATAATATTTTTAACTTGTTTTCAAGTTTAAATATTTATATTATTTGGTTAATTTATATGGTTCTATTAACAAACCATATAACCAAAAAAATATTTATAAATATGGATATCTATTAAAATCACACATATTGAAGTATTTTTTTATTGTAACCTAAATTATAGTTTTAATTTGTTATAATTTTTTTTATTATTAAAATCACACATATCGAAGTCTTTTTTATTGTAAACATATTTTCTACCTAATAAAAAAACAGTATTGTGTATATCATAAATTGTGTATAAATTATATTTCATTGAATGATATTTTTTAAAAATATTGTTTTATTCATTTTTAAGAAATATATTGTGTAATAAGATGTATATCATAAATCATCACATAACCTAAAATTCGATTTTAAATAATTCAGAAATCAAAACATAATTTTCTGGTTATATTAAAAGTAATAAATGGATAAATACATATAATGTAATTATTCTAATCAAAAAAGGAAATTTGTATTAAAATAATGAGAGAATAAGTGTGGTGGTGACACATCAGCAAAATGGCACCACTGTAAATACTTCAAAAACTAAGACTACTCTCTAAAAATGTTTCTCAATTAATATATAGGGGATTTTGTAAGATATTTTGCCATATAGAAAAATAAACATATCTTAACTACAACCTCTAAAATCAATATATTGGGGGAATTGCTAAAAATGACCTAAAACTTGACTATTTCTCAAAAATTAGACTCTCTATTGAATGTTTGGCAAAAGTAACCCACATGGGTAGTGAAATTACAACCCTCACCCTTATGACCAAACAAAAAACGCTTGTGATAATGACGGTTTTATCCTAGAGAAGTCTACTACGAGAGAGTAGACTTCCCGTGTAGACCTCTTGACCTCTCAAAGAAGTCTACTTTCAAAGTAGACTTCCCGCCTATGACTTATACTGCAGAGTAGACTTCTCTCAAATAATTTCTTTAAAAATAATTAAAAAAATTATAAAAAATTAATTTGATAAAAAACTTTGATAAATAACCAAAACATATTCATTTTCCATCTATTAAAAATAAAATTTCAAAAAATGTATCAATTTAAATCAACATATCCAAATTAGGTTAGAAACCAATACATCTAAATCGCTAAATCTCAAATTTTAATAATAAAAATTATAAAAAATAATTTGGTAAAAAAATTATAAACACAATTAAAACATAGACAATTGGCATCTATATAAAATAAAATTTCATGAATATGAATCAATTTATATGTTTCATGAGTATTCCGTTTTAAAGGGTTAGGGTTAAGGTTTAAAGTATATGGTATAAGGGTGTAATTGTTAGGGTAAGAAAAACATTTATATGAATTCATAATTTATGGTTTGGTTAATGATTTAGCGTTGATATCTTTATTATTTTAACGGTAATTTGTGAATATGTTAAGTAAATTAATGTTTTGATATAAGTTTTAATCGAAAATATTTTATTTAGGGTTTAGGGTAAGTAGACTTCTCGAGTAGACTTCTCTCGAATAGAATTATACTATACAGTAGACTTCTCTAGTAGACTTCGCGAGTAAACTTTCAAAGTAGACTTCACTCGTGTGACTTATACTGCAGAGTAGACTTTGCGAGTAGACTTCTCTAAAATAATTTCCTGAGAATTAATTAAAAAAACATTATACAAAATTAATTTTATAAAAAACTTAGATAAATAACCAAAACATATACATTTTCATCTATTAAAAATAAAATTTCAAAAAAATGGATCAATTTAAATCAACATAACCAAATTAGGTTAGAAACCAATACATCTAGAGAAGTGTACTAGAGAAGTCTACTAAATCATTAAATCTTAAATTTTAATAATAAAAATTATAAAAAATAATTTGATAAAAATTATTATGAACAAAATTAAACATAGACAATTGGCATCTATATAAAATAAAATTTCATGAATTAAATCAATTTATAAGTTTCATGAGTATATAGTTTAAAAGGGTTAGGGTTGATGTTTAAAGTATAGGGTATAAGAGAGTAATTGTTAGGGTAAGAAAAAATTCTATATGAATTCATAGTTTATGGTTTGGTTGATGATTTAGCGTTGATATCTTTGTTATTTTAACTGTAATTTGTGAATATGTTAAGTAAATTAATGTTTTGATATAAGTTTTAATCAAAAATATTTTATTTAGGGTTTAGGGTAAGTAGACTTCTCGAGTAGACTTCTCGAGTAGACTTCTCTCGAATAGAATTATACTACACAGTAGACTTCTCTAGTAGACTTCTCGAGTAGACTTCTCGAGTAGACGTCTCGAGTAGACTTCATAAAATACAGCGGGAAATCAAAATTATTTAACAAATTGGGCGGGAACTTTAATAAATTGGGCGGGAGCTTTAATAAATTTGGCAGGAACTCAAATTTACCGGTTAAGTAGACTTCTCGAGTAGACTTCTAAAGTATACTTCTCTCAAGTACACTTATATTACATAGTATACTTCTCGAGTAGACTTCCAAAGTAGACTTCTCTCAAAGTCTATTAGTCATAGTAGACTTCTCGAGTAGACTTCCAAAGTAGACTTCTCTCGAATAGACTTATACTACACATCAGACTTCTTGAGTAGACTTCTTGAGTAGACTTCTCGAGTAGACTTCTCTTGAAAATTTTCCTAAATATATAAAGAGAGTTTAACCTAATTGTGTTAAAAATAAAGTGCCTTTCTCTGTCTAAAATAACGCATCTCTCTCCTCTCCCTCCTCTTTCGCCATGAATCTCTTCTCCTTCATTTCTTGTTTTCATTCTCATCTCTATTATCTCTATCTCACCTTCAATCTCGTCTTTGTTTTTGTGAGATTTGAGGATCAGACTGTGATTTATGCTCTTAATCTCATGATTTTGCCTATTTCTATTGAATCCTTTCTCTCATGTGCTAATCTTCTTCGTTTGTGATTTTTATGTTAGCAGGGACACATGTTCGAGCTCAAGTGGTGTAACAGCTAAAGAATGGAAAGAGCAAAGGAAGAGAGAGGAGGATTTACATATTAGTAGCCTTCAAGTGCCTCGAAGGTGTGTGTTTTTTTTATACATATCTCTTTTGCTTCTCTTCAGTATCTTCATGAGTATTATTATAAAGTCTCTTTCACTTTTAATGATCTTCTCTTTTTTTTTTTACTACTCAGACCTCCTTGGACACCTAAAATGAATGTGGAAAAGCGTTGAAGCAGAAGAACGAGATCGTCGAGCCACAGTTGTCGCCGGTCTCAGCCAAGGGGAAAGAACCAAAGTCGTTCGAGAAAGATCTGTTGGAGATGCAGGCGATGCTGGAGAAGATGAAGATCGAGAAGGAGAAAACGGAGGATCTGCTGAAGGAGAAGGACGAGATCCTGAAGAAGAAGGAAGAGGAACTCGAGACGAGGGACGTTGAGTAGGAGAAGCTCAAGGCGGAGCTGAAAAAAACTGCAGAAGATGAAGGAATTCAAACCTAACATGGTACGGTTTCTAGATCTGGCTCTGATTCTGTGAACATATTGGAATGGTTCTAGATGTTTTTTGTTCTAGATCTAGTTTTTTTGGTTCTCCATGTGTTTAGCAGTTTAGGTTTTGTGAACATATTGGAATGGTTCAAAAATTATAGTTAATCATATGTGATTACATAGCTTGTTGATGGATGACTCGCTTCGTACATATTGCTTGATAGTAGTTTCGGCACAGATTTTAGATTAGCACCAAAGTAGATCCATAATTCGTTTCTCTGTATTCTCCTTTTAAGTTTGATTGTTTGATCAACTTGAATCATGATTTGTTTGATCTCTATGCTTGTGTTTAAGATGTTGGATTGTTAATTTGGTGGCAAAATAATTAGATACAGATTGTCT
>JAHZTW010000001.1:437457172-437611410 GCA_020283515.1 Alliaria petiolata | reverse complement strand
AAAATTGACTTACCACTCGTCTTTAGCTTCTTTTCTAGCTGATATCTTCGATTCTTGCCACCACCAAGAAGCCCAATCGCAATAAACGACCAATTCAGCGGATATAGCAAGATCTAAGAGCTTTAATTTTTTAATAGCTAAATTATAGAGTTTTTGGGAAGAAAATGGAAGAATAGAAGCATAAGGCAAGAGACAATGAGCTATCCATGCTCAAAAATGGGTTTTTGGTGCAATTAAAGCTTCAAATTGGTTGAAAATGGTGGTTGGGTGAATTGATGATGATTACATTTTCGTGAATAAGTGAGGAAGATGAGGATTATTTGGTCAATTGGATTTCCGAAAATTAAAGAAATTAATTTGAATTAATGGCAATTTCGTAAATAATTGAAAGTGAGAAGGATGGTTTGGAGAGAAAGTGGTTAATGTTGAAATGGAGAATTTGGTGGGTTATTGCAATTGACCTCAAATTTTGAGTCAATATTGCAAACATCCCCAATATATTCGGATCTAGATATGATCTTGATAATCTGAGATTTTACTATTCGGATCTAGGGGCTGGATTGGTATTTAAACTTTTAAGAATGTGAATATTTTAAATATATTTGACAGTTGTCACAGTTTATATTTTACCAATCATACTTTTGTGACTTTATTTGTTTGTACAGCCTCAAAAGTCAATTTTTAAGTTTTTTTCAGTTTTTTTTTTCATTTTTTTCTTAAAGTATCGTTTTGAAGACTTTGATTCTCCCTCTTCACATTAATTTTATTATTTTGTTCTTTTTTAAAATATTTTTTTTTCTTTCCTAAAGAAATCAAAATTTTATCTTTGACAATATATTAATTTTGTCACAGTCAAATTTTGTCTACTAACAATTAACTTTTTTCTCGTTCTTTTTAAATGCATTTTTATAATAATTTATATCATAAAAAAATTATTTGACCAAAACAATTTGAAAATTTATCATGAGTTGAAAGGTTGTGGTGTTATTTCTTTAAGGAGGTCTCTGTTATCATTTGTATGGTCTTGGCCATCTTTGGGTCTTTTACTTTGGATTGGAAGTTTTATTTTGTTGCTATAAGATTTTTGTTCTCGGATTTTAAATTGGTTTTGTTTCATTCTCTATTCTGTTTCCCTCTTTTGAGCTTATGTTCCCTCTTTTGGACTTCTGTTTCCAGGAAAACCTTGTCTTCCGCCGGATTGTTTACCGGGTTTGTTCCCGCTTTTGTCTCCGGATGGATTTCGATCTTTGCTAGCTTTGTTTTAGTTATAGGTTAATTTCAATGAAATCCAACATTTGAAAAAAAATTTAAAAAATGAAAATTTATATTTTTCATAAAAAAAAAATTTGATCCTAAAACTTACAATATTTAAAAATGACAGTCACACTTTCTACAGCTTTTTCTAAAAATTAGACTTTTAGTAATATATAAATTTATAGTCACAGTTTTTACATCCAAATCCTATAGAGTCAAAAGCCTACAATCACAATCTACATTATTTTAAGTAAACATTGGGTGTGAAAGTAATTGCGCAATCTAGTAGAAAGCAGAATTTGACGGAGTTTTTTTTGTAATTTTTAGTTAAAACCCTTGTTCCGGAATACGCTATGCGTTAATCGGACGTTCGATGTGAGCATAGCGATTTATTCAAAAATCGGAAATAAATCGGAGAGTAATCGGGGATTTATTTTTTACATTTTAATTATATTAAATATATATATATATATATTAAATTATGTTTTTAACACAATATTACTCTCTATCCTAGTGGTTTGTGTTGTTACTTTCAGCAGAGAGGACGGTGGTTCGACCAAGGGAGAAGGCATTTTAAGTTATTTAGCTAAGTAATAGCCGAAATTACCAAAATAACCTCATCTCTTTCCCAAGGCAAAACGAGATTTGAGCTCTTCCATGGCCGCCTTATTTTTTTTGCGATTTGCTTGGTTCTTACCTTGATTCCGCATAATCTAACCGATTTTCTAACATCGCCACGGTAACCCACCGCTGAGCGATTTTGCGGCCGCGGAATGTTCTAATCGCCCAAGTTTTTGAACAGAGGTTAAAACTAGCAGAATAACAAATAATGTAAATTGTAATAAAGGAATTGCGGAATTGCTGGAAAACAATTATTTTAAAATAATTAAAAAATATGTGAAAAAAAACTTATTTTAATATATTATTAATGTATTAAAACACATAAAAATACAAAAAACAAAATTAAGAACTAAAATAACAAGAATCAAAGTGGAACTAAACCGAGAATTGAAAGGGAATCCAAAATATCTGAAATATAATTATATACCTAAAATTTAACCAAATTACTTAAATATCCAAAAATCTAAAAATTTTTTTGGGTATTTTGTATAAATTTTGGGTAATTTCGGTATCCGAAACCGATCCGAGGCGGAACCGAACCAAACTCGACCTGAAAAAAATATCTGAATAGATCTAGTACCTTAATACCAAAATACTCAAAACCCCAAAGAAATCAATCCAAACTCTAATAAATACCCGAATACCCAATACTATTAACTACTATAAAAAGTAATAAAAATATAATTTGTTTAATTTATAATATTAATAATACATTAAAAAAATATAAAATGCAAATTAAACATTCAAAACTATTAAATGAAAATACTATAATAATAATAATCTTTTTACCGAAAAAAATAATAAGAAAATACTATAACATTATTGTTTTATCATGTAGTGGGAATTCCACAATTACTCATAATGTCACAATTCTATTCAACTGGTAACATTTAAAAAATATTTAGTCAGATTTTTCATAATTTTACAATTGAGCTGTATTCTTCATTTACTATTTAGAACTATTAATTATTTCAGCGAATTCTATTTTACAATTCTTCCAAATCCCATGATTAGAGCATCTCCATAGATTCGTCTCTAACAAAGTATTTAGGCATTAAAAATTTAAAAATGATAAAAAGCGATAAGAAATGATAAGAGAGAAACGTCTCTACGTTTTTTTTTGGCTAAAGGGTTAAAAACGTCTCTTTTTTTGGTCAACTGATTATATTCAAAAGAAAAGTGAAGGTTACATAGAAAAGAACAAGTTACAAATTACAAGAAGTCAAACTAACATACTTCTAACCGAACCAACCCAGAAATCTCCCAAAAAATAACGCAAGCTCACAAAAAGAGTTCTACCTTCTCTCATTATCAAAAACAGAGGATAACCAAAAAGGGGAACCAGAAGCCACATATGACTGCGAATTGTTTTCCTTTGTTATACTTTGAGCAATAAGAGAAGCTCCCCTATTTGCCAATAGATCTTCCCATTCAACTTTTCACTTCACCAAAGGCTTTAGAGACTCTCGGATTTGGATTTCCGCAGCATGATGACTGAAAGATGGCCAAGCTTTTGGCTTATTGATTGCACCAATTAATTCTCCCAATTCCAAAGCAAAGATGATATTGAGGAAATGATGGCTAACCATACAACCAATCGCCCAAAGAAAACCTTTAAAACCTGCATCCAAAAAACACTCAACACAAGCAAAAGATCTTCTGCTATGAGGAACCGTTACACCTTTCTCGTTTCTGACCACCCAAGCTGCTCCACTAATCCTAGTTAATTTCGACCATGAAACTCCAATATTACATTTTAACCAGCTTTGTTCGGGAGGTCTCCAAGGTCTCACACCTGCCTCCTTTTCCAAATCATGCAATCTTTCAACTTCAACTTCAACAGTTTGAGCAATTAACCAGGAATTGATATCTCCCTGAATTTTGATCCACACATCAAAGGCTGTAGAAGCTTTCCCTTTAAAAAGAACATCGTTTCTATTTTTCTATAGATTCCACAAAATCCATGGGAAATCTACCTACTAATGGAATTCTCTCAATTCCGGCGACAGACAAAAGATGATTGAAATTAGAGAATTCTGACCTACTATCAAAACCCGAGATGCGAGAAGGAACATTAGATAATGCCCAAACTTGTCTAGAAAAATCACAAGAGAATAAAACATGATTCACTAATTCCTCCTCGTGTTGCGTTCCTCAAAGGTTGAGGCACGTTTTGGGGATGATGGAGGCTGAAAGCTGGACTAAAGTCACTCTCTTTCAGCCGGTCGGATGGAATATNAGCTTTAAGCTCTGATACCATATGTTGCGTTCCTCAAAGGTTGAGGCACGTTTTGGGGATGATGGAGGCTGAAAGCTGGACTAAAGTCACTCTCTTTCAGCCGGTCGGATGGAATATGGTGGGAGTTGTGATTGACTCGCTCAATCGGTGGGTTGACTGACTCACTCAGTCGGTGGGATGGCTGACTCACTCAGCCGTTGGAACTAGCTTTGCTTGATTCGCACAAACAAATCTATTCCAAGAATCATTAGAGACAAAAGAATCACTCAATTGAATCTAAAGACCAAGTGGTTTATACAAAGAACACTCTTTGAATGAAAAGAACAAAAGTTTTATATTTTCTTAGATAAAAGTGGGTTATCTTACAAATGAAACAGAAATGAGCTTATATAGGCTCAGTACACGTCCTAGGCAATAACTCTAAAGAGAGAATCAAGCAAAAATCAAAGAAAGATAAAAAAGAGAGAATAAAGGGATTTTTGACCCATTTAATGAGAGATGGTCAAAAGGCTGAATGAAGGGGATTTCTTGACTTGTATCTTGATATCTTGATGATGAATAATCTCCGCAAGTCTTGCTTATCTTGGATCATGAAGGGAACTAGCCGTTGGTGAGTTATGGAGGCAAGTGTAAATGCTTCCATATATGGTAAGTAGAAGTATGACATGATCCGCCTGATCATGTGGGTGCTGGTGCATTGGAAGATGTTTACTGATTCTCCTGGATTGTTAGATGTGTATCCTGAATGCTTAGATGTATCTCCTGGCCGCCAAAGTTTGGTTTGCAAGTGATTAAACTCGCCAGCTTCCAAATAAGGCAAGCAGAGCATCCTCCGGTTTAGAATTTGAATAACTTTTAAACCGTAATTTATTTTGGCATGAATCCAATTCGCCTCGGTTTCCTGATGAGTTAAGTTTCCAGAACATCCGGTCTCGTTGCTTGATTCATTGTGGTTTGGTCGGAATGATTTAATTAGTAGTCTCATGTCTCCATCGCGTCCATTGAACATCTGCCAATTTGTATCTTCAATATCTTCCTCATATGGACTCCTTTTTGTATGATTCTTCTTCCTGCCGAACTCTGGATGAGTTGAGTATTCTCTCCAAGTGTTNGCGTCCATTGAACATCTGCCAATTTGTATCTTCAATATCTTCCTCATATGGACTCCTTTTTGTATGATTCTTCTTCCTGCCGAACTCTGGATGAGTTGAGTATTCTCTCCAAGTGTTTGTTGAGTTTGGATGGTTGATATCAACCTCCGTTTGAGCTGAACTCCACTCGCATGCCTCTTTAGCTCTTCTCAGCTTCATGTTCTCCACTTCATGACTCCTGGATCCATGCTCCTTGGCTGATGACGACTCTAGGTTCACATCACCTCGCCACCACAGATTTGACAAACCCCATCAACACGCACACCTCTCGTTGCCAATCTCTCATCAACTGGAATCGCTCCAGAAAGCATCTTCCATAGAAACATATGTATCTTAGGTTTCGTCTTGAGATTCCAGATTTGAGATTTGATGTCATTCAGAGATGGGAACATAGTCGCCTCTTTAATTTGTTGTTCTTTCTGAATCTGACAAGCAAGCTAGTAACCAGATCTGACAAAGAAATGACCTGATTTGTTGTGCTTCCAAACCATAAAATCTTCTTTCGAAATCACTGGTTTATTCACTCTGATTCTGCTCACATCTTCAGGGTAGAAATTGAAATTAAGCTTTTGAAGGTCCCAATCTCTTCCTTGGAAATCAATAAGATCCTTTTCCAAAAGATCAATAAGATCCTTTGCCAAAAGATCCACATCAAAGAATCTATGTTTTCTCCAAGGCACACGAAGACCATTATCCTCCACCCATTTATCAATCCAAACAAGGGTATTATTGCCATTTCCTACCATGGGTTTTAGACCAGCTGAAAGAAGTTCTAAACCACACCGAATACTTCGCCAACCAAACAAAGGTCTTAAACCAATTGGAGCGTCTAAAAATGATACGAATTCGAAATATCTACTCTTTAGAAGACGAGACAAAAGACATTGAGGATCCTAGATGACTTTCCAAGCCTGCTTTGCGAGAAGAGCCTAATTGAAACACTCAAAATCCCAAAACCCGAGTCCACCTTGATGTTTAGGGAGGCACATCATTTTCCAACTAACCCATTGAATTTTCCTTGAATGATCCGACGAGTTCCACCAAAATTGTGACATTGCACTCGACAGATTTTCACAATAAGTTTTAGGCAATTTGAAACAAGACATTGCATGCACAGGCATGGCTAAAGCCATCGATTTTAACAAGACAGGTTTTCCTCCTTGTGAGAGAGTTTTTTCATGCCATCCTGATAATCTAGACTTCATCGTATCTTTCAAATAGCTCATCATTTGAACTTTGGATCCACTGAAACATTCAGGGAGACCTAAATACTTCCCCGCCCCTCCTTCACTAAAAATTCCAAAGATATCTTTGATCTTTTGCTTGATCAAAGGATTAACATTTTGACCAAAAGATATTGAGGATTTATCGAGATTGATAATTTGACTAGTTGCCTCACCATATCTTTTGAGAATTCCTTGTAAAGTCACCGCTTGTTCTTCACTTGCCTTACACAAAAACAAACTGTCATTAGCAAACAGCATGTGATGAATAAAAGGACCTCTATAAGAAAAACTGATGCCCCTTAGAGAACCCACTTGCTCAGCACGGGTAAGGAGATGTGACAATCCTTCAGTGCACAAAACAAATAGGAAAGGTGATAAAGGGTCACCTTGTCTTAAACCTCTTTGTGGAATAATCATCCCATGCGCATGGTCATTGATGAGAACAGAATATGTGACTCAAGAAACACAGAACATAACCCAATTTACCCACATCTCATTGAATCCCAACACTTTAAGCAAATATCTCAGGTAGCTCCATTCAACACGATCATACGCCTTAGACATATCCGATTTGATAGCCAAAAACTCCTTGGATATGAGAGGATGCACACGAAGACCATGAACAAGCTCATGAGCAATCAATATGTTGTCTGTGATTAACCTCTCGGGAATAAAAGCAGATTGGGTTGGGGACACCAAATCTATTAAATAAGGTTTAAGCCTACTCACTAAGACCTTGGAAATAATCTTGTAAAGCACCGAACACCGGCTAATAGGTCTCAAGTTTGCCATTACCGCTGGGTTAACTGTTTTAGGAAGTAGACACATAAGCGTATAATTCCATTCAGAAGGAAAATCACCATTAGAGAAAAAACCTTGAATCTCTAAGGTTACTTGATCTCCGATTATATTTCAATACTGCTGGAAGAAAAGCCATGTCATTCCATCAGCACCCGGAGCACTAGAGGGCTTGATTGAAAAAAACCGCATCTTTAATTTCCTCCTTTGAAACAGGATGAGTCAACCGAGAATTCATCAAGGTAGAAACTTTTGGCTTAAAACCTTGGAAGAAATTGTCAAAACTTGACGGATTCGATGATTTTAAAAGAGATCTGAAGTAATTAGATGCCACTTCTCCTTTAGCAGCTTCAGATCTATTCTCTATTCCTTTCTCATCAAATAACTTTTTCAATCTTTTCTTTGCTTGATTTGATTTCACTACAGTATGAAACCACTTAGTATTTCGATCACCAACCTTAAGCCACTGATCTTTACACTTTTGCCACCAAAAAACTTCTTCTTCTCGATAAGCAAAGCAAAGATCTTTCTTCAGATTATTAACAAATAACCTATTAGGATGAGAGACTTATTCGGCACGTTCCAAAGCTTGCTCAATTTGAGTAATCCTAACTTTAGAATTTGTTTGGTTAGCCTTTTTCCAATTACTCAAAGTTGAACGGCAACACCTTAGCTTCTTAGACACAGACAAAGCAGCTATCACTATTCCAAGCTGATACAATGGCTTCTTTAACCAGAGGCTTAAATAGAAACCGTCGATCGAACCTGAATTGACCACGATACGAGTCTTGATAGGCCAACAATTTCACCAAAACTGGTCTGTGGTAAGACCCTCTTTTCTCCAAAAAGACTGATTTGATACATGAAAAAGATTAGACCACTCTTTATTGCCAAAACATCTATCCAACCTACTTTGAATCCACAAACTATGTCTCATGCCTCCCCATGAAAATATGTTTCCGTGACTTGGCAACTCATTCATACCACAAATAGATATCATATCTTTAAAATCTGCGAAAGATGCATCACTACATGAAGGTCCACCAATTTTCTCACCATTATGCAGGATGGCATTGAAATCACCTATCAAACACCAACTCTCTTTGCGATTAATTCCAATGCGCCTCAATCTTTCCCACACAACTGGTCTTCTCTTTCTAACCGACTCCCCATATATACAAGATATAAAGAAAGAAACAGCACCAAATTGAACCTGAAAGTCCAATAAGTTTTTATCAACAAACTTGAAGTCAATATTCACACTTTTCTTCCAAAAAACAGCCAATCCTCCGCTCCACCCGATAGGCTCCACAGTATACACTCTGTCATATCCTAACCATTCTTGTAAATCCACCATCTCATTTCTAGACTTTTTCGTTTTCATCAAGAAAAAAATCTCAGTGAAATGTTGCAAGCTAATTTCCTTGAGACGAGAAATTACCAAGTCATGAACACGGCCCACTCCTTGGCAATTCCAACTCATAATGCTCATTAAATATTGGATGGTCCCTCCTTTGGGACAATCAATTGTTTGATACGCCTAGTATCATGATTTTTAACATTATCTTCCACAATTGCCTTTCGTTTTCCGGAACTTTCCTCATTAGATTGCTCCTTCTGCATATTCAAATTCATCTCTGATTTCTTTCTTCTGCTTTTAAAAGGTCTCTTTCTAGGCTTACCCGATCTCAGTAAAGCCCCGGAAGAACCTGCTTCAGAAAAGCTAGTTCTGTTAACCGTTGAGCCAAACTGAAATGGAGCATCAGAGGCTGTTGGGGTCGGTTTTCACCCAGGCAAGATCAATCAAAGAAACGACTAAGTATGGGAGCTAGACCCTGAATCATGCAGAACCGAGGTGAACCACCTCGTGCACGAACCATGCATAAACCGATGTGAACCGTCTCGGTTACAAACCATGCATAAACCGAGGTGAACCGTCTCGGTTACGAACCGGGCTATCCTCGGTGTGCAAACTGCGTGCTATCCGAACCGAACCGGTCTCCTCCTTTGACGAACATACGAGAAATTCCGAACTCAGAACAACATATAAGGCCAAGCCCAAGATGCGTCATTACACGACTGGGCCGAGCCCAAGATGTGCTATTACGCACCTGGGCCGAATCCAAGCCCGTGAGAATAACCGAAGACGTTCGCCCTAGAAGGATAAACCTCGCG
This sequence comes from Alliaria petiolata, assembly GCA_020283515.1. Taxonomy (NCBI): domain Eukaryota; kingdom Viridiplantae; phylum Streptophyta; class Magnoliopsida; order Brassicales; family Brassicaceae; genus Alliaria; species Alliaria petiolata. The sequence goes on along the minus strand of JAHZTW010000001.1, from coordinate 437,601,946 downwards.
GAAAGGAGCGCCGTCAAGGAGGAAAGGAAAGGGAATCTACGGAAGATAGCCCGAGATCTTCGCTTAGATTATAAAAAGAAATGTATAAATAGGATTCTTAGTTCATTTGTAAGGGGATCCGCACTTTTACCCTAAAAGACTTGTACCCTAAAAAGCTTATCACAGCAACCCTAATAAAATTGCCATCTTTGGATCTCTGTTTCGGTTTCTTACTTAGAATCTTTACGTCCTCTTTAATTTTCTTAACAGATAATTCGTTGTGTGAAATCCAGCACGCACAATTTGGCGCTAGAAGGAGGGTGAATAGAAGTATTCTTACACCGAGAGCCGACGCGAACCAGATCCGAAAAGATGACCACCGGAGCATCCAACGTCGACAACACCACCGAAGGGAGGAACGTCACTGACGGAACCGAGCTGAATCCTCTCGCGAAAGACGGAGCGCCTGACGCTCAACGAACTCCGACGCAAACCGAGACGATTTCCGCATATTTGGCCGAGATGAAAGACATGATGACGGCGCTAACAAAGAAGATGGTAGAGCAAGGCAAAACCCTCGAGTACCTAACGACAGAGAGTCAAGCTCACAGCCGACAGATCGGGAGCCTGACTCCTATGATGAATCCATCTGGTAGGCTTAGGAGGCTCGGCCTCAATCCAACCGCGCTCAACTTCGCAACTCCCGGAGCAAACAGGCGAACAGGAGGCTCGGGAATTCTCTAGCCACAACACCTCTCCAGAGAACGGACTCCCGCAATCACGAGACCCGACATCACCGAACCACCACGTCTGGTCCGAAGAGGCGCAGGCGAGCGAGAGCAGCGGCTTGGTGGAACCATAGGCGAACCCAACGACAGCTGGGCACCCATAACAGGAACTGGAGAAGAACGAGCCGATGCGCCGACCTCGCAACCGGACGAGGCGACCGTCACCGCGGCGCGACGAGCAGGAACCTCAGGAGATAGCCTCGACTCAGAGCAAGATCAGGACCTGGCCGAGGAAGAGGAGAATCTTCAGTGGGTCGAGCAGGCGCACTATCAAGATGAGCCCTGGCTAACGAACCAAGGCAGGCTCACCGAGCCAAACTCGACGACCCGAGGTGGCGCTCTCGACCAGATCCGACCTGACTTGGCCCGAGCAAACGCCGAGGTGAGAGCGATCCGATCACAAGTGCACAAGGCGACGAGCGCGGCACCCGAGATCGACCTGATGCTCGAAGAAGCCCAGATGACGCCGTTAACAATGCGCATTACCGAGGCTAGAGTATCAGACCCCGGAGAAATCCGCCTCCCGACTTACGAGGGGACTGCCGATCCAAAGGAACATATCAAGGCATTTCGCACGGCTATGGCACGATCTAACCTCAGGGAGAGCGAGCGAGATGCAAGCTACTGCCTTCTGTTCGTCGAAAAATTCCGAGGACCAGCACTCGAATGGTTCTCTAGACTTGAACAGAACTCGATCGGGAACTTCAAAGACCTCTGCAAAGAATTCATGAAACAGTACTCAATGTTCATGAACAGAGGTGTCTCCGACGCCGACCTCTGGACACTATCTCAAGGACCGACCGAGCCGCTAAGGGCTTTTATGGGACGCTTCAAAGCAGTGATGTCAAAAGTTGGAGAAGTAAGCGACAAAGGAGCCCTCCAAGCATTGAAAAAATCCTTGTGGTACAAATCGGAGTACCGAAAAGAAATTTGGCGCAACAAACTCAGACGATTCAAGACACCATGCATAGAGCATCAGATTTCATACTCGAGGAGGAAGAATTCCAAATCCTAGATCAACACTTCGGACCAACAAAATCAACGAGCAAGAATCAAGTGGTGACGAACCAGCCGAGCCATTCAAGGAATCGCCCGAATAGCACCTATGTTCACCATGAGGGACCGAACTTCAGCGGAGCGCACAACTATCAGATCGGCGCGAGCAAGGAGCCGGGCGAGGCCGAGGTAGAACGAGCGGAAACACGTGGACTAGGAACTCGAGTTTGTACGACGAAAAGGCCTACTGCGAAATCCACAAGACATACGGACATCTAACGGCCAACTGTCGAATCCTAGGCGATAACCCCAGAGCAAAATTCTTGGCCGGAGAGCTCGGCAATTCGATCAGTCTAAAGGATCTCGAGCAAGAAAGGCCCACCGATGCCGAGCAGGAAGATCAACCTGAGCCGGAAGCCCGACCAGGTGGACCGCCGAAGCGAGGAAGAAGAAACAGTAGCACATCGGAATCAGGTGGACCTCGCCAAAGAATAAACATGATTATGGGAGGATCGGAATACTGCAGAGACACGGTATCCGTGATCAAAGCCTTTCAGCGAAAAGCCGAAGCCATCATCAATTGGTCCGCGCCGGGCAGAAATCCCAATGATATCATCACGTTCGAAGAAAGGGAAACGACAGGCATAGACAGATCGCACAACGACCCCCTGGTGATCGAACTCATAGTGAAGGATCACGAAGTGGCTAGAGTCCTGATCGATACCGGGAGCTCGGTGGACGTCATCTTCCGCGAGACCCTCGCAAGAATAGGAATCGATATGTCCGAAATAATACCAATCCCGAGCCCGTTAACCGGATTCTCCGGAGAAACGACCATGACAATCAGAATGATCAGACTACCAGTCCTAGCGGAAGACGTAACTAAGATCGTTAATTTCTCAGTAACCGAAGGTCCCCCGGTGAGGGTCGTAGTCTCGATTTACCACCTCTGTTTGAAATTCCCCGGAACCAACGGGATCCAAACGATTTGGGGAAATCAGAAAGAATCCCAGATATGCTTCATGACCGAGCACAAACTTAGGAATCCTAAAACCGAGGCGAAAGGAGAGACAGTTTACAAAAAAGTAAAAACTAATCGAGAAGCAAAAATCGGCACCAAAAATCTCTTATAGCAATTACAGAAAGCCGAGCAGGACGAAGCCGATCAGCCGCGGTGTGCCCCGGTGATATCTGTGTGCTTAGATGACAAAAATCCAGAGAGATGTGTTGAAGTGGGAGCCGAGCTGGATGACGGGGTCAAAGCCGAGCTGACCGACTTCTTGAGAAAGAACATCAACACCTTCGCTTGGACCGCAGAGGACATGCCTGGGATCGTCATCAACATAACATGTCACGAGCTCAATGTGGATCCAACTTTCAAACCAATAAAGCAGAAGAGAAGGAAACTCGGACCGAGCGAGCTAAAGCAGTAAATGACGAAGTGGACAAATTGCTTAAATTCGGATCCATCACCGGGGTGAAATATCCCGACTGGCTCGCGAATCCGGTAGTCGTAAAAAAGATAAACGGAAAATGGCGTATATGTGTCGACTTTACCGATCTGAATAAAGCATGTCCGAAGGATAGCTTCCCCCCCACATTGATCGTCTCGTGGAGGCAACCACATGAAACAAGCTCCTCTCGTTTATGGATGCTTTTTCCGAGTATAATCAAAACCTGATGAATCCCGACGACCAAGAAAAAACAGCATTCATGACCGACCGAGGCATTTACTATCACAAAGTAATGCCATTCGGGCTGAAGAACGCCAGAGCCACATATCAGCGACTGGTCAACAAAATGTTTGCCGACCAGCTGGGGAAGACGATGGAGGTATATATCGACGATATGCGGGTAAAATCGCTGGAAGCAAGCGACCACATCACCCATCTGGCGGAGTGCTGTGAACAGCTTAATCGCCACAACATGAAGCTCAACCCGGCGAAGTGCAGATTCGCAGTAACATCGGGAGAATTCCTCGGATACCTGGTTACGAGCCGAGGCATTGAAGCAAATCCGAAGCAGATCGACGCTTTAATCCAGATGGCCTCGCCAAGAAACAAACGAGAAGTACAACGACTAACGGGACGCGTTGCTGCCTTAAATCGTTTCATTTCGAGATCGACCGATAAGTGCCTAGCATTCTACTATACTCTCCGAGTCAACAAGAAGTTCGAATGGACCGAAAAATGCGAAGCAGCTTTCCAGTAGCTAAAGCGATACCTAGTTACTCCACCCGTACTCGCAAATCCAGTGGAAGGAGAGCCCCTGTTCTTGTACATCTCCGTCTCAACTACTGCAGTCATCGGAGTACTCGTCCGAGAAGAACGGGGAGAGCAGAGTCTGATCTTCTACGTGAGTCAGACACTGGCGGATGCAGAAACAAGATACCCGCAAATGGAGAAACTGGCACTCGCCGTGGTGATGTCCGCACGGAAACTCAGACCGTATTTCCAGTCACATTCCATCGTAGTCCTGACGTTCTTCCCACTGCGAGCCATATTACACAGTCCGAGCCAATCCGGAAGATTAGCCAAATGGGCGATCGAGCTCAGCGAATACGATATCGAATATCGGAGCAAAACCTGCGCCAAGTCTCAAGTCCTCGCCGATTTCCTGATAGAGCTTTCGATCGATGGAACAGACGGACCGACCGAGGCTTCCTCATGGATACTTCACTTAGATGGCTCGTCATCCAGACAAGGCTCGGAAATCGGAGTCTGCCTGACGTCTCCAACAGGCGAAGTCTTAGAGCAATCTTTTAGGCTAGCTTTCCACGCTTCGAACAACGAGGCTGAGTACGAAGTTTTGATCGCCGGACTCAGGCTAGCATGTGGAATCAAAGTTCAAAAAATTCGGGCCTTCTGCGACTCTCTGCTCGTCGCTAACAAGTTCAATGGGGAATACATTACGAGAGACGATAGGATGGAAGCATACTTAGGCGTGGTCCAGACACTTTAAAAGGAATTCGTAGAATTAGAACTAACAAGAATTCCCCGAGGCGAAAATGCTCAAGCCGACGCACTAGCGGCCCTCGCCTAGTCGTCCAACCCCGGGCTCAAACGAGTGATCTCGGTAGAATTCATCGAACGACCCAGCATCGAAGGCCCCGAGACTGTTAACTTGATCGAGCCAGCCGAAATCTCTGATGAGCCAAACGACGAACAAGAGACGGTCGCGACGACACAGGACTAGCAGAACGTGTACGGATGCGACCAGGAATGGATGAGACCAATTCGAACTTACATAATGGATGGTGAGATCCCCCACAGACAAGTGGGCAGCCCGCAAGCTTAAGGCTCAGGCCGCTCGTTATGTCTTACTCGACGGAGAAGTTTTCAAATGGCGATTTTCGGGACCGCTGATGACTTGCGTGGAAGGAAAAGAAGCGTGAAAAATAATGGAATAAGTCCACGGCGGGTCGTTCGGCAACCACAGTGGCGGTAAATCTTTAGCAATAAAAATCAAACGCCACGGGTACTACTGGCCAACCATGGTGAAGGACTGCTAAATTTTTTCGCGGAAATGCGAAAAATGTCAACGGCACGCTCCGACGATCCATCAGCCTACCGAGTTGCTCTCCTCAATCTCGTCTCCTTACCCGTTCATGTGATGGTCAATTGACATCGTGGGCCCGATGCATCTTTCCAAGCATAAGAGATTCCTGCTGGTTCTGACGGATTATTTCTTTAAGTGGGTCGAAGCAGACTCTTTCTCCAGCATCAAAGACTTTCAGGTCGAGAACTTTTTCTGGAAGAACATCATCTGCCGGTATGGCTTCTTGTACGAAATTGTAACCGATAATGTTTCGCAATTCATCTCGACACGCTTTGAATCTTTTTGCGAAAAATGGAAAATCAGACTAAGCAAATCGACGCCTCGATACCCGCAAGGCAATGGGCAAGCCGAGGCAGCAAACAAGACGATACTCGACGGATTGAAAAAACGCCTCGACGCCAAAAAGGGAAGATGGGCAGACGAACTTGAAGGAGTCCTATGGTCACATCGGACAACCCCGAGGTGAGCTACTGGCGAAACGCCATTCGCGCTCGTCTACGGAACATAGTGTGTTATCCCTCCCGAAGTCGAATTTCCGGTAGTGCGGCGACGACTCCTCCCCGGACAGGAAGGTCTCAACCATCTCATGCTCTTGGACGAAGCAAACCTAATCAATGAAAGACGCGATCAAGCACTCATTCGCATTCAAAATTATCAACAAGCCACTGCAAAATACGGAGGTTTCCCGAAGGAGAGCTGGTCCTCCGCAAAGTCTTTCAAAATACGGCAGAGCGAAACGCTGAAAAACTGGGGGCTAACTGGGAAGGACCGTATCGCATAACCAAAGTGGTCCGTCAGGGAGTATACGAACTCACCAACCCCTCAACAGACGCTTCGGTGCCACGATCATAAAACGCGATGCATCTGAAGAAGTATTACTTCTAAGCACTTATCACGTAACAAGAACTACGGGGCGATTTGATCCTCGAAAGAGGTACGTAGGCAGCTCGTCACATGACGAGTTCAACTGCCCCCTCCCTAAAAAGGGGGTGGGGAGTGGGGTACGTATATTCATATACTCTCACGCTGTAAACTATAAATATTCTCGAGTATTTAATAAAAATTCACTTAGCTTATTCTTTCAATTCTTGTCATTTCTTGTACGCTGTTGGCCACAGTATACGAACCCCTAACATCCCAAACGGGATTTTAACCTTCACATAAGGTTCTCTACATCCTCCACGGATTTAAAAGCGGCGTGGGCGTAAGCGTCGGGGGCCTCAAATCCCTACGAAGATCCATTGCGAGCTGCTCGAACTCCTCGTCGGCGCCCGATGACTCGGCCTTTTTCTCGAGCAACCTCGCCTTTTCACTTTCCAAAGAAGGGGGATCGGGACCCTGCAGAATACGTATCAGCTCAAGATTACTGTTAACCTCGGCCAATTCCATGATCTTGTCCCTGGCACCCCCCCTCGAGCAAGGCAACCTTCGCCTCGGCACCAAATATCTTCTCACGGTACCGAGTTGCAAGTTCCCGCTTTACCGCCTTACACGATCTCTCGAGAACAGCTTCGCGTGCCTCCCGCGCCGACGAAACCTGCCTTTGCAGAGACGTCACTACAACTTCCATCCGAGCTTTCTCATCCAGCAGACCGGCCGACGCTTTTTGGGACTCATCCTGTTTGCGCCTAAGGTCATCTCGTTCGGCCTCTATGGTGTCATAGCGCCTCGTGATATCCGCCACCTGCCTAGAGTACTCGACCTCGGCCTCATCGAGCCTTGCCCTTAAACGAGCCGCCTCTCCGGAAGCAGCTTCGAGTTGCCTCTGACCGCTTTGAAGTTCGGTCTCGTAGCCCGAAACGACCTCATTAGCCGCAACAATAAACTGAAAGAGAAAAAGGAGAAGCCGGAGCGATGTAAAAAAAAACCCAAAAAAAAATAGAAATAAGTCGGAAGGAACAAGGCAAAATGGGACGTTACCTCAGCTCCCGAAAGTCTCGACCGACTAGGAGTATTCCATGTCGCAAGGGCATCCACGCGGGGAGAATGAGAGCCACATGCTGCATTCTTTGCAAAGGCTTCTTCTTCGAAAGATGACCACGCCGCCTCGTGACTGGTATCGCGAGCAGTCGCCCCTGCAGCGCTCGGCAGAATATGCTCAGATCCTCACGGCTCACTTGCCTCGGGAACATCGAACGCATCGGTAACAGATTCATCCGTGCGTTTCCTCTTGTTGCCCCGTGTCGCAACTCCTTTGCCTCCACGACGGCAAAGGGCAGATCCCCCCGGCTCGAAGACCAAGTACGATCCCCGAATCCTTCGGAGGAAGCCCAAGCCGAACGGGTGACCGTTACGCTATTAACAATCGCGTCGGAACTCGGGTCCCGGTCTCCCGACCAACTCTGTCTTCCTGCTCAGAGGTCCGATCGGCAGGGGGAGACGGCACCCAGAACTCCGAGTTCTCCCTCGCTTCACCCTCAGTGGCCTCCTCGGTCTCCTGCGCGTGCTCGTCGTTGGAGGTCAACCGTGGAATAGTCCCCAAACAGGAATCTCCGGGCGAGCGAGACATCTCGGAATCCTCAACCCTGCAGTCATCGGAAAAGAAGACCCGAGCACGCTCAACTCGCTGGAAGGAAAAGTTCTTCTGCCAAGAAACCCGCCTACGGTTGAAGGGCTCGACAACGTCCATGAGATCGTCTGGACATCTAAGAACCGAGCGGACAGTTACAAAACAAATACAAAACAGGGGGGGAAGTTAAGATCGTAGCTCGGCATTTCTAATGCAAATTCGATTCTCACCTTGGTCACTTACCTTTTTGACCCCATTCTGTTTTCGTCTTCCGAATCCAAGTCGCTGAGACAGAAGCTTCATTGATGAGAACATAGAAGAATCGACTCTCGCAGTCCTGATCCTTATCCGGAAAATCCCGGACTATTCTCATGTCCTTTTTGTTCCCGATGTAGAACATCTTGGTGCCAGGCCTGCGCCTAATTTCTATAAGATTGTCAAGATGACCGAGCGTGAGCCCCGCCTCGAGGTGTCTTATTGAGCGCGGCATAAATTGAGCAAGGGCTAACCCATAAGACCACAGGTATTCCGAAACGAGCTGTGGGATCGGGAACCACAGCCATCACGCGTCGAAAAAGACTTCATACGCCGTATAGTGGCCGGGCGGAGGCCTTTCGGCTCGGTCTGTTGCGGTAGGAAGCCTAAACTCAACTCCCTCGCTGATTCCAAAATGAGCTCGCAACTCCAGGAGAGACCTCGGCGTCGAAAGAAAAGACATTGATTTCACCTCGGGCTCCTGTGAAAGACAAAGATAGATCGGAGAGTCGATGAGCGGCCGGAACAGGTGTTCCGTCAAAAATCCAGGCGGCCGAAAAGAAGAACAAAGGAGAGAAAGCTGAGAGCAACTCTTCGACAAAATTTCTAAGAAGTGGAGATAATGAAAAACCTTGGGGAGTTTCCGTACTTAAAGACGAACCCGCGCGTAGGGGCGCATCGCCTCGGGAACATGCGAGACGTTTCCACTTCCGAGACGGACCGACTCTTAGCAAAACTATAATGGGTCTCCAGAGAACGAGCACAGGCCCAAACTGAAGTCACCGTCGGCCCAAAGCATCAATCCGACATAACAAAAACGAAACATTTTCCTAAGTGTCGCCAAGCATATAAAACGCTGAAGTAGAAGTAGTTTCCCACGAGTAGCACCGAGGTGAAAATCTGGCGCAGACGGAAGCACCCTATTAAAACGACTCCGAAAATGCCTCGATACAAAGCTTTGCACCTCGGCACGCGTATAAAAAAAATATAATATAATAATAATAATAATAAAAAATGCTCGCCTCGGCGCTTAAGCAGAAAACACTTCGGTACCGAACAGAACGCCTCGGCACTTGGTAACAAAACACCTCGACATAGAACTGAACACTTCAGTAGCGAGGCGAAAACGCCTCGGAACATTGATCTTACCTATCCATGCAACTCGTCACCCTCATCTCTAAGACTAACGAGCTGGGGGGCTAACTGTTGGGGTCGGTTTTCACCCAGGCAAGATCAATCAAAGAAACGACTAAGTATGGGAGCTAGACCCTGAATCATGCAGAACCGAGGTGAACCACCTCGTGCACGAACCATGCATAAACCGAGGTGAACCGTCTCGGTTACGAACCATGCATAAACCGAGGTGAACCATCTCGGTTACGAACCGGGCTATCCTCAGTGTGCAAACTGCGTGCTATCCGAACCGAACCGGTCTCCTCCTTTGACGAACTTACGAGAAATTCCGAACTCAGAACAACATATAAGGCCGAGCCCAAGATGCGTCATTACATGACTGGGTCGAGACCAAGATGTGCTATTACGCAACTGGACCGAATCTAAGCCCGTGAGAATAACCGAAGTAACGTTCGTCCTAGAAGAATAAACCTCGCGGAAAGGAGCGCCGTCAAGGAGAAAAGGAAAGGGAATCTACGGAAGATAGCCCGAGATCTTCGCTTAGATTCTAAAAAGAAATGTATAAATAGGATTCTTAGTTCATTTGTAAGGGGATCCGCACTTTTACCCTAAAAGACTTGTACCTAAAAAGCTTATCACAGCAACCCTAATAAAATTGCCATCTTTGGATCTCTGTTTCGGTTTCTTACTTAGAATCTTTACGTCCTCTTTAATTTTCTTAACAGATAATTCGTTGTGTGAAATCCAGCACGCACAAAGGCCAAGAAATTAGCAGCCATACCTTCAGATCTTAAATCGTCAGCCATAGGAATCCGAGACATAGCATTACCAGCACAAATAGCAGCCCCCAACAATTTATCACCAACTTCAACCTTTCTTTTAGTAATTGTTCTTTTCTGATTATCAGAGTAATCAAAAACCAAACCTTTACCTTTATCAGCATTAGCTGAGACAATCGGCAAAGGCTCCAACCTCAAGAGAGTTTTCTGAGATACCGGATCAGCCATTGAATCAATAACTGACTTTTTCACTCGAAGCTCTCTAACTCTTCTTTCATGACCTTCTGTTCCAACCAAATATTGACGCACCTCATACAGAACCTCTTCAGCGATTTGAGGTCTCCCTAAAGAAGAGTCCACAACAATCTGACTTTCATTGAGGACTCCAAACAGAGGATCAGACTCCCTTAGAACGGCATGACTGTTTTTAGAAACATTCAGTAAGTTAAGATTTCTTTTAGCCATTTTCTTCTGATTTTGCCGAAGCACTTTAGGACAAACAGATTTATCATGAGTAAGCATATGGCACACACTACATCTCCTCTGATTTTTCTCATAAAAAAGGATAGAAGATTGCTCCTTTGACCGAAGAGTAATCGCTTTAGCCATCCTCATAGGCTTCGTAACATCCAAGTTCACTTTAACTCTAACATAAGCTTCACTTTGTGCCACCGTAGGATCAAAAGCTGCTTCAATAATTTGCCCAGCAAATTCACCAAAGGCCATAATTGATGTGAGAGTGTAGTTGTTGACAGGAACATTTTTCATCTGCACCCACACAGGAAGAAATCGAAGATAATCCTCCGGTGGAAACTTCACCCATATGTCGATAACTATAGCCCATTCATTGAAGCAAAACAGTCCTTCTTTTAGAATCTCTTCCATCTCGTGCTCATATTTAAAGAAGAATTGAAAACAATCTCTAGACAAAGCCACACCTCTCACTCTACATACAATTTCCATTTCTTCGGTATCTCCAAAATGAATTTTGTCATTCTCTGATAATCAGGATTCAAAAGCCGGCCTAAAATACTCGAGGAATTATTGCCGGCAGAATTGAACTGAGGCAGATCTGGAATGACGAAGGGAACATCATCTTCTTCAATGGAAAGATCCATCAAAATTTTCTCTATGTTCGTTGACATAAGAAAATTGACCACTGAAGATACTGAAACTCCTTAGCCAAAGAGAAACACTTGTTCAACACCAAGAAGAACCGCAAAGAACCAAAAAAAACAAATTTCCTTCAATTCGATCTGCTAAATCTCCAAAAAAAACTCTGTTTTGGATAAGAAAGAACGACGTGGAGAAATACTAGCCACCCAAACCTTATCTTATGACCGCTTGAAACACTATTTGAAACCAAAGGACTTAAGCTTAAAATGAAATTAACAATTAACAAAAAAAGCAGATGATGTGTCAACATTTGAAGATATGAGATGATGATATGTCAGCATAAGAAAAGACTATATTCTATTTTATATATATGTTAGTTATTATGAGAATTAAAAAATACAAAATAAACTATTTAAAATTAACAAATAAAATTGATGATGTGTCACAATTTGAAGATATGAGGTGATGATGTGGCAACATAAGAAGAAAGCACATTTTCCTTTTATATTTATAGATTATTAAATTATACTAATATAATATATATGAGATATCTTATTTGAAATACTTTTTTCATCGGTGAGATATCCAAAAATCACTTATCAATTTAATTAGTATTTTTTATGTAATTTAATTATATTATTTAGTTTTAAGTTATAAATAAAATTTAAATCAATTATATGAAATCAAGTGTGAAAAGGATCATGAATTTCATGAATATCTAGAGATCTCTAGACTCTCCCTATTCTCTTTTTTTTTTCTACTTTTATTATTATTTTAATGTTAGTCACCTACCATTTAGAGACATAATATTCTGACTTATTCTAGAGAGTTAAATCGAAAGTTGAATAGTCATTTTCTAACATGACAACACCTGTGTTTAGACAAAAAAACACATATAGTATAAAGATTGGGATAGGGAAGAAGATTAGTAACTGAAACAACACGAAGCAAACGTATGGAGCACCGAAAGGTTAGAGGTAACGGCATAGACATCCACGTGGCGATCCAAGGCCCTTCCGATGGTCCTATAGTCCTCCTCATCCATGGATTTCCTACGCTCTGGTACTCATGGCGCTTCCAGATCCCCGGACTCGCCGCTCTTGGCTACCGCGCCGTCGCTCCTGACCTAAGAGGTTACGGTGACTCCGACGCGCCGTCGGATATCTCTTCTTACACTTGCTTCCACATCGTAGGTGACATAATCGCTGTCATAACGGCGTTAACCGAAGAGAAAGTGTTTGTGGTTGGCCATGATTGGGGAGCTCTCATCGCTTGGTATCTTTGTCTCTTCCGACCTGATAAAGTCAAAGCTCTAGTCAGCCTCTCTGTTCCTTTCTCTTTCCGTCCTACAGATCCTACCGTCAAACCTCTCGACGGCTTGCGTAAGTTCTATGGCGACGATTTCTACATGTGCCGGTTTCAGGTATTCAATTTTGCAATTTTGAGAAGGATTCTAAAATCTATAGTATTAGTTATAATATTTGTATATGTTTTTTTTTTTTCAATTCTTAAGTTATGTTGAAGGTTTCTTTTGTAAATTATATAAAAAAACGAACGCATATACTTCGGTGAAGTTTTTTTTAAAGTCAATCTCTTTGAGTGTCCAATTATTTATTTAGTTAGCAAATCATAAATCTCTTGTGTGTGTGACTGTTTAGAATTCTTGAATTTTTGAAAGGATTCTAAAATCTATATTATTAGTTATAGTGTTTGTATATGTTTCTTTTTTTTCAATTCTTAAGTTATATTGAAGGTTTCTTTTCTGAATTATGTAAACAAAAGGCACACATATACGTTAGTGAAGTTTTTTTAAATCAATCTCTCTGACTGTACTATTATTTAAATAGATAGCAAATCTCTCGTGTGTGTGATTGTTTAGAAATCGAGCTAATTAATTACTAGAAGGAATCGTTTAAAGGTTTCATTGTGGTAATGTAGGAAGTTGGAGAAATAGAAGCGGAGATTTCAGAGGTTGGGATAGAGAGAGTAGTGAGGAGGATACTCACATATAGAACCCCTCGACCGCTTATTCTGCCTAAAGATAAAAGTTTTTGGGGATCAAAAGACGAAACTATCTCTTTACCGTCTTGGCTAAGGGAGGAAGATGTTGCTTACTATGTTAGCAAGTTTGAAGAGAGAGGTTTCACAGGTGGAGTCAACTTCTACCGTAATTTTGACCGGTAAACTTTCTACTTTTATTCTGCCTTTTAAATACTTGAATTGAATGTTGAGAATCCTGCTTAGTATTATCGATAGGGGTGGGTAGAATCCACAATTTTAGGTTTATTTATTTAGTATTCGACTTGTTAAAAATGGATACCGCGTGGTGGTTCTTACTTGAGGAGGAGTTGTTCTGTTGGTCTAGGACAGAGATCGATTCCTCAAGCGTGGAAATTTTTAAATCATTCTCACTTGATCACACTGATATGGACATTTGTTTTCGGCAATCATTCTCACTTGACCACCCTGATATGGACATTTGTTTTTGGCCCTGGTCAACTTGTCCTGGCTTTTTACTTACTTTTGCGAGTTGCGTGCAGATTACTTGCATGCCATTTGCTAATTTACTTGTCCAGTTCTTTGCCTGCATGAAGTTAAATCTAAAAAGAAAATTTATAACGACATGTTATGTTTATTTTTCAGTCTTTTGGTAAGCATGCTTATAGTTTAGTGTACGGGGATTTTAGAACTTGTTCACATTTTCCCAAAAAGTAAATTAATACAATAAGAAAAATGTTAACATTTTCCCAAAAAGTAAATTTATACAATAAGAAAAATATATATAAAATACTCAAAATAAAACCCATTAGCACGTAAAAGAAGACGGGTAGACTAGTTACTCAAGTATTTACAGATATCTAAATTATCTTATTTGTTATTGTATTGTTAACGAGGAGGTTATCTGGGCTTTTAACACACAACTAATCTCCCACAGTGAGTGTTCGGGAGTGAGTGAAAATGTTCCCAATAAGAATCGACTCAGGGACAGAGTAAATTTACACCATTTCCCTCGGCCTTTTACTATTAGGCCACCACCCTTGGTTGTTATTTGTTATCTACCTTGACAACAATAACTAATACTTGTATTATCAAGGCAGATAAGTCACCGTACCCCTACTAGTATGTCATCAAGTTTGAAGAACATACAAAATGGATTTTTTTAACAACATAAGTTATGTATTATACGGATTTGAATCTAAATCGTAACATAACAACAACATTAATACAAACCACTAGACTATAAGTTCTGCTATGAAAATATAAATATGCAAAAGCATAAATAGACGCTTTTTCCTTTGGTGGTAGGAACAATGAATTGTTGGGTCCATGGGTGGGATGCAAAATCCAGGTACCTACAAAGTTCGTGATAGGGGACCAGGATCTGGTCTACTCTATGCCTGGTGTGAAGGAATACATTCACGGTCCCAAGTTTAAAGAAGACGTGCCTTTGCTTGAAGAGCCCGTGGTCATGGAGGGAGTGGCTCACTTCATTAACCAAGAGAAGCCCCAAGAGATCCTCCAGCTTATCGTCGACTTCATCTCCAAATTCTAAACTTTCTTTCCTCAAGCCACCTTGTAAGTTCAATACATGAAACATAATAAGTTGAATTGTGAGGATTATCGGCTATAATAATAAAGTTGGATGCGTGCAATATTATGTGACATTATTCTAAGTTATTAGGTAATGAGATATTTTAAATTAAAACCAAATCTTCCATCATAACTCGAGTTTCTTTGTTTGTAGTTCTACCGCGATATGGTTGATTAGTGGCTTGATGGTTGGTTTCATTGTTGATTGTTTTTTTACTCCTAGTTCATAACTATGATTAAAATTTCTTTAACAAAATAAAATTATGAAATTTCAGCGACACTCGTAAATTTTGTTATAAACTATCTTATATATAAACTATCTTATATATATATATATATATATAAGTGGTGAGATCTCTCTCTCTGAAGAGGGTGAATTTCTTTTTTTATCGTTTTGTTTTTTTCGTTAGATCGGATAATAATTCCGGTAAGTCAGTGTTATATTCTCTTCCGTTTTATCAAATCTCTTTTGCATGTTTCTTTAGCGATTTCTTAATCTGAATCGCCAAATTCTGGAGAACGTTTTTAAGTCTCTTATTCATCGGTTTAGTTTGATTTTCGTTTGTTGAAGAGTAATTTCTTCGCTTTATCCCGATGAAATGTCGGATTTACATGGGCGAAGTTTCGAATTCAAGGTGTGAATCGAGATGATGGGGATTTACTCAGAGAAGGTGATGCAGAGTAGGTAGAGTCGGCGTTTCTTTGAAACGGTCCAGACGTGGTTACTTTTTCCGGCGATCCCGGCTTTAACTCCCGATGTCTAAGTAGTTTCTTTTCATCTTACTCCGATGAGTAGATGCAGAAGGAAGAAAGCAGTGTTCATCGAAGCGGCTTCGTGTTGATCTTTGCAGATATCATCGGCGGTTGTTTCTGGCGGTGGAGATGCCGGCGAAGGTTTGAAGCGGCGCTGCAGCGATTTATCTTCCTTTAACACGTGTTTGTTCTTCTTCGGATTTAGGTTACGTGTGTCTAAACACGTGTGGCAAAGTCTAGTGTCAGGTTTGTTTGGGCTTTTATTGTACTAGGCTTTTAAGAGATGATTTGTACAGTGGTGAGTTTATTATACTGAAAGGCAAAAAGACATTGTGCTCTTGACATATTTTCTACGTAAAAGTTTTTTTTTTTTAACTAAATTTCTAAATCCAACTTAATTAATTAGCATTATTTATTTTCTCATTTTTTTTGTTCTTAAAATCGTTTCGCTTATCTTCATCTAAAATTCTTTAAATCTCCAAAAAATTTTGTTGCTTGCTTCCACCACCACCACTACCATTATATCCCCTTCTCTCTTCTTTTCAAAAATTTTGGATCAAGGTATCTTCTTCTCAACATTAAAACCTCGTAGCTTCCTCTCTTCCTCTCTCTCCTCTCTCTTCAAAAAAGGGAAATGCCTAGAGTTCAAAGTTGAATAAAATTGTTCAAGAGCCGCATCCGTCTCTGTCTCTGTTACGAGTGGTGGCTACTTAAAGTGGACAGTAACAACTTTAGGCGAGAGGGTTTATTGTTTCACCATAGACGTCTCGAACTTGGTCATAGAAAGTAAAAACCCTAGACAACGAAAAACCCTAGACAACGAAACTATGGAACAGTACCGTTCGATAGATTGTGTCCACGAGTGTTCTTTGATTTTTGATTGTGTACATGTTGTTATGTTTATTACACTGTTCCATGGATTGTGGTAGGTGGTTTTGTCTATGGATCTTGTGTCCATTTGATTCTCTCCATGATGATTAACATCACAATCATTTTTATGTACTTTCTATCCATGAGATTGTGTCTATCAGTCTATGTGTTGAGTCCAAAAGATTGTGTAACAGATTATGTCCATGAAATTTAAATAATCGAATTGTGTCCGTTAGGTTGTATCCATATAGACGTACATATAGATGTTGAGAGCATGTTTGATGTGTTTATCATGTCCATGATTTCTATCCACTAGTGTGTTCAATTAGGTTATGTCCATATACATATGATTGTTCCATGATTTTGTGATTGTGTTCATGCTATTGTTTCCATCAGACTGGTCCATCATGTGTGTCATCGTGATTGTGTCCATTAGTTTTATCCATGAGTCTTGTGTCAATTTAATTGTTTCCATGATGTTTTAACATCTACATGAACACATAACTACAGTTTTTGTGTCCAATGTGTTTTTTCCATGTGTTTATGTATTTGTCTTCTCCCATTGAGATTGTGTCTATGCGATTTTCTCCATGATATTGTATCCACTGTTTATTGTCCATGATATTGTGTCGTGTCCACTGTTTTATTGTCCGGGATATTGTGTCCATTATATTTTGTCTATATAGATGTTTCCATATACGAAACCGTATGATGATTAACACTTCCCTTACCCTTTCCTTTATGCAGTTACAGATCTAGGTTCTGAGTTGGACAATGCACCGTTCAATATAAGATGTATTAATTTGTTTGATTAACAAATTCATATGTTACGAAATGTTATGTGGGCTAAAATGATTTTATTACCGTTTTTTCGGATGCATAGACATGTTTATATAGACACATTGTGATGGACAATATATAAAAACAGACTTCTTGTATTATTCATGAATCAAGATGCATGTGATAGCTTGCGTATTTAGCATTTTGAAATTTTCCTTCTAGTTTATCAACACCAAACACATATCCACGACATGGTGTCCATCAAAACATATCCACCAAATATTGTCTATTGAAAACTGTTTTACTTGTACATTGCTTTGCTTAACTAAATCCATATGTCAGAGTTTCTCTCATCATTTTATTTGTTTATTTTCAATGATTGCATTACAACATAACATTGTTAAAGAGTTTCTCTCGGAATTATTATCATTTTTCCAAAATAATTCCTACATTAGAAGGAGAACAAACAATAGAAAGATCTACTCTTATCACAAATTAGCAGTCATCTTCGTGGTTTTCTCACTAATAAGCTTTTGGTGTGTGACTCAATTCTAGATCACGCGCTTTCATCTAAAAATAGATACTCTAAAATCTGAAATCTGAATTCGTTCGTATGTTTGAAGATCTATTTTGTGTCAAGAGAATTTCAAAAACCAAATTTATTTACATTCCATCAAAGCAAAACTTTTCATTTCATGTCTTTTCTTCCAGTGGTATTACTACAACTGAGACAAATTCTAACACTGAGCAAGAGAAATTCGCTCATATCATCTTCATAGTACATACACCACAATCCCACACGACTTTATCCACACATAATTTTCATATTTTATCTCTATCGGTACACACGTACTACCATCCATAGCACTTAATCCACATGTTACCATTGATCGCCTTCTTCTCCACCTCCGTTGTCTCTCCCGACGACCTTTGTGAGCCACTAACACATCCCCACCATTATCAATTTTAAACACATCTATGTCCAAACAAGATTGACTCCAATACCTTGTTCCTCACTAACGAAATGACATATCCTCATTACAAAATTCAAAACTTGAGTCTAACGCAAAAATTGGTACCCATATCTGCAGCCAAGCTCACATCTCACATAGCTCTCCGATCACACATCTATGCGAACAAACAAAGAATATCCCCTACTTTGAATTCTCCCCAACTAAACCTGCAAACCCAAGAACACCCAACTCGGCGGTCATGGAACGATATGAACGACTCTCAGACATTCAATTCGTCAGACCTATAACTCGCCGGTTGTAAAATGGAAAGTTCAAATTTAGTAGTCGCTTCCGTTCGAATCAAATTTCCCCACGGCGGCCCACTTACACGAAATCCGACTCTTGCAAACCTGTTTGATGATCTCAGATTCGAACTTTCAGTGCTCGATGCTTTGAAAATCATTGTCGTCGCGTTATCAGATTCCATTCTCTCACTTCTCATTTCTTGACCTTCACTCGGCGTCGTCTACGCTAACCGCTTCACTTATGTTTTTATTAAGGATAAAATCGGGTTTTTGGGTTCACAAAGTGAAGGCAAAGTCACCTAATAGAAACAAGTGCATTTTTTTAGATTGTAAATCATAAGTACCTTTTAGTGTAAATGACTTGTACATTGCTTTACTCGATTTAGGTTTTAATATTACTAGGAAAAAACACGGGTTTATTTTAATTTGAGTTTTAAATAATATGTTTTAGATTTTTATTTTAACTATCGATTTGTTTTTTTGTTTTAAATGAATTTGTGTGTTTCTACTTTTTTTTTTTGATATTTACAATATCTTTCATATATTATATTATGAATATTTATTTTTTCATCAATTTTCATATTTTTTCATTCGTCTAAATTTTAATATTATAATAATTTATAATTTTTTTCAATTTATCTTTTTGAAGTTATATTTTTATATATCTTTCGATGAATCCATCTCATTTTCCATGTTTTAAAATTTTGTATTCATTATTCTTTATCTTTATTTTTGTTCTTTTCTCTATTTTTTATATAATTTATTATCATCACCATTGTTTATTAAATATTTTTTGTATCTTACGATTTTATAGGTTGGAGCTAACTTCTTAACTATTAAATGTTATAATTTGTATTTTTTTTACTCTCATAAAAGTTTAATTATTCTAATTTGTTTGAAAATAAAGATTAAATTCTTAAAAAAAAATATAATGATATTTTTAAAATCTTGTATTAGATAAAATTTATATGTTTATTATGTTTTTAATTAAATTTGAATTTCATTTACTTATAATAATTCTTAAATAGTTAAAGTCAAATTTACTAATAGTTGGACATATGTATGTTATTTAGTTTTTATTAATAAAATTAATTGTTTGTCTACTTTACACATGTGAAAAACTAATTTTTTGAGATGAACCAATAAGAGGAAATTGATGTGTCACAACCTGCATAGCCCTTTTCACCTATATATGTAGATAAAAGACGGAAAAGAAAAACTGGTGAGTTAGATATTATATATCTATTGAGAAAATTATAAAATAAGGTATTTTCTCCAGAATTTAATTAACAAAATAAGGCAAAAAAGAAGAAAGAAAACCGCTTCTCTCCCAAATCCAAAGTTCGACTTTTTCAACGATTGATTAAACAACAGTATTCATCAGATTTCCTCCGGCCAACGTCGGTTCCGGCGCGATCCTACTCTTTTCTTTTCTTTTGCTTTCGTAATTATTTTTTCTCAAATGAAATCAGATCGGTGATTTGAAAGTTTCAGTTTTTAAATCTCATTTTTCTCTTTGGGAGAATTTCTTTCCGACCAAAATTCAGCAACGACAGAGGAGTATTTGTGTTAGTTTCACTCCGTTTGGGCTTTCTCAGATTGCCTTCCGTCGTTTCTACTTTGGAACGTTTCAATTTGATTTCTAAAGAGTTCGTGACTCTTATTTCAATGTCTCCAAATGGAGAAAGGAACTTGTAGCACGAATTTGGGATCCATGGAAAAACAGTTCGAGTGTTAATCATTGTTCGAAGAGACAGTATTTTTGGTTTCTACGCTCCATCATTTAAAATCAACATATCCTCCAACATGAACACATCAAGTTTTGGCTAGAATCATCAAATATTTTAATTTCAACGAGGAGACAAGGTTCAGTTTCATCACCAATGATTTTCAATTTAATTTTGTTAGTAAATGTAATGCCAAGTGCATTTTGAAGTTTCATCAAAAAGATGATAGCCAAAAGTATACGAAGGAGGGATATCACTACAAGAATTGTTCAACATAGCTACGTTTTTTTTCGTGGGTATGATCGATAATTTGTAGCAAAACAAAAAATTGCAACAATTTGTTACAAACTTTTTTCGCGAGTATGGCGCCGTAGCTATTTGGTTTTTATAGCAATCTGCAGCAAATTAGCCACAAATTATTCACAAATCGATTTTGTCACAAATAAAATTTGGTACAAATTTGCTACAAATAGTTTGTAATAATTTGACACAAAAATCTACAATCTAAATTTACTCGCAAATGTGTTACAATTTGGCACAACTTAATTGCAGCAATTAGATACAAAATGTTACATTTTTTTGTTGCTAAAATTTAACTAATACCACAAATAGCTACAAATATTATGTAGATATTTAGAAATTTTCAATTAAAAAAAATAAAAACCAAATTAAATTACAATAAATAAAAATGTGATTACAAAATAAAAACCAAATTAAATTACATTTAAATGTGATTTACTATGCAGCAGCCATTAGCCAAGTCTATCCGACACTACACTGAAACAAAGGCAATAGCATGAGTCGAGATGTTGTAGAGCTGGGTTGGAACGTGAGTAATCTACCCTTTGTTGGTCATGGCAACAAGTCCATAGATACGCCCCTTTGTTGGTCATAGCAATCTGCAAAAAAGAAGAAAAAGCTGAAACTTAAAACACATAACTGTGAAGCTAATTAATACGAACAAGCAAGCATGGCAAAGGAACTCGAAATGGAATCAGATTCTATCACCTAAGTCACAAATCTTGCATGCTCAACAAGTGTACGCGCATCAGCAATCAGACCGCTCATGGCACAGCCAATATGATCATCAATTTCCATAATCTATCAAAGGAAACCCCCAAATCATTATGCAGGGAAAAACCCTTCGGAGTCATATCCTTCTAGATTCTCATGCACACAACGACTAAACGCCAAGACTTGTTGCCAAGTATCTTCTGATATAGTGTGCCGCTGATTTTTCTACAAGTTAGCATCATCTTCTTCTTGTTAGATAGACAAATACAAAGCATTTTAAATGTTTACACTTGTGAAAGTCGAGAAAAAAAAAGTACCTCAATAAAGTCACACCAGCGGTTAAGTAACCTATATCTCCCAACCTACAGCTGCACAACATCCAATGGAGGTTAATTATTATCTCTATTGGTGTAATGCGACATATTTGCGGAGAGTAACCAAAACAATGATTGAAAAGGAACAAAGTCTCTTACTTATACTCTTCTGTCCATTCTCACGGCACATAAAGAAAACAAATCAAACAAAATCATACAACTACGTTTTACTTCATGTGATAGCAATTAATATATTGAATTGGGCACTCAAGAACACGAAAACAACGTTGAGCAATCACCTTGCTTGAAACTTCTTCTCGAATAGACTTAAGAGCTGATTTAATGCTTCTTTAGAATAATTAACTCTTTGTGATTCCTCGCCGGGTTTATAAATAAATACATAAAAGTTGACCTGATCGAATGTCTGCAAGAATTATCCCACATAGCCCATATAAGATACCAATAAAAATTCTAGCCGAAGCAAGAAACTTAACACACAATTCAGCTAACTCAACTTCAATAAGCAAAGCAAAAAACTTCATTTTCAAAAACAATGTATCAACAAAAACCATATAGCACTAAAAAGAATCCACAGTTCTGTAGCAATGTCAGAGAAAGAAGGATTCAAAGATAAACCAGAGAGATCTTCAAGCAACCGAGCTAAACTTAAAGAAGACTAAGTGTACGATTTAAAAAATCAATCTTTCACACATGAAAAGAAAACCCAAATCCATGGACAAGAGTTAACAGATCGAATAAGAACACAAAGTATATGACTTTACCACAAAATCTCGAATCTGTCGAATCCACCCGAAAGCGGCGAAGAATCCATGGATTTTTCTCGAGCTCGAAGCTTCTCTGTTAAGGAAGGTGACCGAAACTCGAGAGGATCGTCGAAAAGAAATCGGTGCCAAGAACAGATCAGGAAACCACAACCAATAATCGAGTAGGCAAATCTGAAAAGCAAAGAGTTAAAATTACAAAGTGGAAAAGGAAATCTTTGTTAATTCACTGATTATTGATTGCAAAATGGAAAAACAGGCGGAGAAAGAAATCAAAACGAAAGGACAGAGAGAGAGAGAACGAGACGAACCTGAAGAAACAAGGAGAAAAAAACGAGAGAGAAGGAAGACGAATCGCTGGAGCAAAAAAGCGGCTAAGAAACCAAATAGACTGAAAAACAGATTAGTGTGGAGGCGGAGAAGAAAGGAAGAGGAAAGTAGGGTTCGAAATCAGTTTCCACGGTAAATTTGTAACCATTTTGTGAGTAAATTGCTAAAAAATAAATGTAGATCTCTAAGCAATTAGATAAAAAATTGTCACAAAATTGTTTTGTATCTATATAGCCATTAATATTTTTGAATTTATCTGTACTTTTTTCACAAATTGTTACAAATTCGTTTGTGGTAAATTTAGATACATATATTTTGTTACTATTTGATACAATTTAGCGACAATTTTATATTTGTCGTAAATCGTCACAAATTAGAGACATTTAGTTACAAATTTGCTTCAAATCATCAATTAATTATATTTGTCACAAAATTGTGAATATTTGTAACAATTTTTTGCTACAAAATATTTTTGTAACAAAAAACGTAGCTATGATAAATGATTCTTGTAGTGTATAACAGATTTCATCTGTTAGCCTATAAAACTTCTAGAAGGAAAGCTTGGCTACTCTGCACTCTTTTATCGAAATTGAAACACACTCCATCAAAATTATTTCAATTTTCTTTATTTGTGTTAACAGTTGTATTGGGAATATTTATGTATCTTGTAAACTCTCTGTGATATCAATATATTTGATTTACTAAAAAAAAACACATAATAAGACATTATTGCAACCAATGTTTTTAAAACTGGACTGGACCGGATCCGACTACGAACTGGAACAAGCAATATCAAACTACCACACATGCAAAAGCAAAAATCATCGAACATAGTCGTAGTAAAATCATTACTAAGGATGTTCCCAAACTCCACACTCATCACTTTCGAGACATCTAGGTACACCAGCCATTCCCCTTCATTCGCACGTGAACAACCACGCCTGCGATTCACAAAAAAAAAATTGGCATGAATTGAGGGTTACTCGTATCCAATCGGGTTGGACACGCGGGAAATGTGGAGTACAGCGTCCCTATATTACATGGGTTAATCGAACCCACATGATCCGCACATTCAACCCATAACCAAACTAATTACGCATTGATTATCTAATCCCATGCAACCGTTCAATCAATTTTTATAGCATTTCGATAAAACTACTTAAAAAAATTAAAAAAGTTATCACAACAAAACCTCCCGTCAATCTCTGTAACTTACAAGTTATCACAACAAAACTTGCGTGTTATATCCTTAGCAAACACCTAAAAGTACAAGTTAGTCCATAACTTAGCTACCATGACTCACTCTTTTTGATGGTTTTGGCCTAGATTGTCTTGATCCTTTACCCCCACGATTTCCCCGTGATCTTCACTAGTAGCGACGGGGCAAAACCTAGTTTAGTCCGAGCTAAGATGTGGTTTCGATCCAAATGATGCTTAAATGTATAATTTACCGAATATACTTAACTATACAAGATCTTAGGATTTAGACTGATTTTTCCATTTGGTTTCATCATTCCTATCGCTCTTGCTTTATTTCTCTAAGTGTTTACGTTTTTGGATTAGGTGGGTGGGGATGGTAGGAAAAGTGGCATCAGGGTGGATATTTATAGAGGTTTCAGCTGACGGTCCCATGTGATGGCTGGCTGCGTGTCATGCATGCGGCTATGACACGCGACTTACCCACACACACAATCTGGCTTCCTACTCTGCACTGTAGGTTCATTAGCCTTGTCATCGATTTGTTCTTAAACTCTTCCCTTAGGCTTACATGCTTCTGTGTTATGTGGTAAGAGATCCTTATCTGATAATGTAACGCCCCAGATCTGGCCTAGGTCAAAATTAACTTGACCGGTCATGTAACAATCAAATAAAAACATGCAAAACCAATCTTAAGACCCAAACCAAACCAAAGATGGTACAATATGAACTCAAACTTTTGTTCTGAGGTTCCTAAAACATATCCATGGAGCCTAGATCAAACGACCGAGAACACTTGCCTATCAAACAAAACTCAAACCTTTTCAACCCGAGACATATCTAATAGTTAATTCGTCCTGGACAAGGACTAGTACCACATGGAAGCTCAAGTATTTTCACAAACATATCTTATTCATATAATACTTAGGTTTCAAGTGTAACTACAAAGTACATATAGATCCGGCCGGGAGCTCAGTGCCGAAAACCTTACTATATATAGTAAATACATACTTGTTCTTACAAAAGGCAGGAAAACTACACCAGCTTTTTCTAACTTCCTTCAGCTATAAGGTTTCATACTATTAGTTACCTGAAAAATAAATAGAGTCTTGAGCAACTAGTTTGGTCAGTGAGTTCGGGTCACCTATACGAATAATCAATCCCCCAAAAAATAACAAACAGCACGCAATCACACAATCACACAATAACCATATCATCAGATGCAACAGAAGCAATACCATATGCGTATATATATATATATATGCATATCAATAATACTTATACTTCATTTTACTAGCCAAGGCAATTCTGCACATTTGAGATTCACACCCCTCCCTGCTCTCCTTTATTACCCACCCAAACCATAGTCACAAAGGCTAAATAATCCGAATATCCAGATCGAATCTGCAATCCCGTCTCTCCGTGTTGTCGTAACTAAGCCAATTCATGCGTGACTGGCTAAGCCACGATCCTCTTAGGGGTCTCAAATGGCCTCATTCATTCTCATATTCAATTTATGCATATGTAATATTCTGCACAAATTTGTTAAATACACTATCTCAACCTTGGTGACATAAGTAGGTGCTAATGCACATGTCACACAACCAAACAATCAAACAAAGTAAACACTCATACTTCTTTTGCAGTAAAACAACAAGCAACTTATACCGAGACTCACAGTGTTTTCAGATAAATGGTTTCTAGATTAGACTTCACTACCACAGATGGATCCTAACTTCGCCACCCTACCTCAGTTTCTCCCTGAAGCTTTACTCGAATGCTCTCACTTTCTCTCTCTAACCCTTTCTAGATCTCTCTCTAAGTTTGGAACAATTTTGATGTGGTTTCAAATGACAAAGGGTGGGGGTATTTATAGGAGTTTACTAAGCTAGTAAGCTGCCAGCCACATAGGTCCAGTCACTGATCATATCCACTCTTGATCTTATCCACTAATCAATAAGGACGAATAGCTCATGGCCAGATATGCGCTTACCATTGATCAATAAAGACGAAATAGCTCATGACCAGATTTGTGCTTATCCATCTATAAGGACGAAATAGCTCCTAACCAGATTTGTGCCTATCCATTTATCTATAAGGCAAAATAGCTCCTGACCAAATTCGTGCTTATCAATTATCTATAAGAACGAAATTGCTCATGACCAGATTCGTGCTTATCAATTGATATCTAAGGACGAAATAGCTTGAGAGCGTGCTTATCTCTTGATTCTTATTCCTCGATTGTTCGTATTTGCCTTTCTTGTGGTATATATGCTCGTTCTGCAGCTATACTAGCCTCTACGTTGACAACCCGTTCCACTAATTGATTAAAGTTATGGAATTCCTCCACTTGCAGTCTATTCCCAATATCTGATCATATTCCTCTTAGGAATCTTTTTATTACTGCTGGTTCATCATCTGGCTCGTAACGCGCATACCTCTGTAATCAGGTTAATGCTGCTTCGTAATCTCTCACACTCTAATTTCCTTGTCTGATTTCTAGAAATTGTGTTTCCAGCTAGTCTCTCGCTTCTGATGGAAACTACTTCCAACAAAACTCCCTTCTAAAATCCATCCAAGTTGGACTTCCATCTGGTATTGTTTTTCTACTTCATCCTCCCAATTATTTGTATCATCATCAAGATAAAATACGGCTATATTTTTCTAGAATTCATCTAGACATCTTGCCGTATTGAAAATCTTCTCTAACCTTTGTAACCATCAGCTTGCCGCAAACGGGTTGTTTGCTCCTTGGTAACGCCAAGTTCCCAAGGTCTTCATCATGGTAACCGTCTCAATATATTTTGGAGGAGAAGACGGTCGCTGAAATGCATCTATTGCTACTTTTGGCCCTGGTCCGAATGTTCAGGTACTTCTTGCTTCACACGGTCCAACCGTTCAAGTAAATCTCGTACTAGATGAATCACAGTATCAGTTCTCCGTGGTGGATTTGGTACTAGAGCCCCATAATTATTTCCGTGTCCTGTCCTATTTCTTTGTGGAGCTGCCCTTTGTTTGTGAAAATTTTGTTCTGTCTCTCTCCGTCTCTAATTATTGTTTCTAGTGGTTTTTTGCTTCGGCTGATCATTTTTTGGTTCTTCAGACTCCATCATATTATCCACATGTAACTCATCTTCTAGTGAATCATGAATAAATGCATCTCCATTTATCTATGGTGACATTCTGTTTTCATGTCCTGAACCATATGATCTTTCTGATCGGGTCATATTTCGCCTGTGTAAACCCGATTCCGAAGAGGAATAAGTTGGGTTTACTGTTGCTGATCCTCGCCCAGTACCCTCTATCGGGTCAGAATTGGCAATCGCACCATGATTATCTTAACTCTGCTCATACTCTGTTCATGATGACTACATTCTCCGCGAACCATCGGACTCCCAAGTCCTTCTCTCCTTATATCCTTATGCCTTATGGAATATGTTCGACGCACATACATCCTCATCAGACAAGGGTAAATCTTAATCTCATCTACCTAAATAAAGGAGCTAGATGGTTTCTTAAATGCTTTTTGCGACTCATTGCTCAATAAAACATTTGAAAACGAGTCCCAACTGAACATGATAGAATCATGCTCTGAAACCACCTTTTTTGTAACACTCTAAATTCGGCCTAGGTCTAAATTAACTTGACCAGTCGTGCAACAATCAAACAAAAACAGGCACAACCAATTTTAAGACCCAAACCAAACCAAAGATGATACAATGTGTACTCAGAAATTCGTTCCGAGGTTCCTAAAACTTATCCAGAGACCCTAGACCAAACGACCGATAACACTTACCTATCAAACATGACTCAAAGCTTTTCAACCCGAGACATATCCAATAGTTATTTCGTCATGGACAAGGTCTAGTACCACATGGAAGCTCATGTATTTTCTCAAACATATCTTATTGATATAATACTTAGGTTCCAAGTGTAACTACAAAGTACATATAGATCCGGCCGGGAGCTCAGTGCTCAAAACCTTACTATATATAGTAAATACATACTTGTTCTTACAAAAGGCAGGAAAACTACACAGCTTTTCCTAAGCTCCTTCAGCTCGTAAGGTTTCCTACTATTTGTTACTTGCAAAATAAATAGAGTCTTGAGCAAATAGTTTGCTCAGTGAGTTCGAGTCACCTATACAAATAATTAATTCCCAAAAAATTAACAAGTAGCACGCAATCACACAATCACACAATCAATATATCATCAGATGCAATGGAAGTAGTACCATATTCTGATTGGCTCGCTAACCCCGTTGTAGTCAACATGTAGCGCCTTACGAGAACAATACTCTGGCAAGTCCAATCTAGACTTCAGATTGTCTTTCGTCTTCCCTTGGACATTGAGAACGGTGTTCATTATGTTGTCGAAAAAATTCTTCTCAATGTGCATGACATCAAGATTATGCCTCAACCAATGGTCCTTCCAATGAGGCAAATCCCAAAAAATACTCCTCTTGTGCCAATTATGTTGGTCGCCACAAGCATTCACAGGATAATGCCCGTTCCCATCACATTCAACGGTCCTCTCTGCACCAAAATCTATGAACTGAGTCAACGCATAATTTCCATCTAACTCAGGAGGTGGACCATCAAATACTCGACGGTTCTTCTTAAACAACGTCGTGCTCCCACGATAAGGATGGTCGCTTGGAAGAAAACTCATATGACAATCAAACCAGCACGTTTTTCTTCCGTGCTTCAATTGGAACGCATTTGTGTTATCTTGAAAATGAGGACATGATAACCTTCCATGTGTTGTCCATCCGGATAACATGCCATATGCTGAAAAATCGCTAATGGTCCACATAAGGACCGACCGCATGACAAAATTTTCCTGACAAGAAACATCAAACGCTTGAACACCATGCTCCCATAACATTTGCAGCTCATAAATCAATGGTTGGAGAAACACATCAAGTGATCTCTTCGGATGCTCTGGTCCAGGAACGAGAATGCTAAGGAATAAGAACTCTCGTCTCATGCACAAAGATGGTGGTAAATTGTAAGGCGTTACAATTACCGGCCACAACGAATATTGTCTTCCATGCTTCCCAAAAGGGTTGAAACCATCAGTACATAATCCAAGGTATACATTCCTCGCCTCATACGCAAAACTCGGATACACAGATTGAAAATGTTTCCATGCTTTCGCATCTGAGGGATGAGCAATTTATCCATCTGTTGTATGCTCAGCATGCCATCTCATTGCCGCCGCCGTGCGTTCTGATTGATATAACCTCTTCAATCTCTCTGTTAACGGCAAATACCACATCCGTTTATGTGGGACTGGCACTCTTCCACTAGTTTCCTTATACCGAGGTTTCCGACAAAATCGACATGTCGAACGATTTTCGTCCTCTCTCCAGTAGATCATACAGTTGTCGATGCACACATCTATCATCTGATATGGCAATCCAAGACCACCAACAAGTTTCTGTATCGCATAGTATGATGCTGGTGCAAGATTATCTTCTGGCATGTTGTAAATCGAATGACTTTCTGTGTATTATTATGAGGAGCAAAGGTCTCTTTATATAGTGATTACATAAAAGGATAGAAAAGGAAATAGTCCTTTTACTACTTCTACAAAGAAAAGGAAAACATCTACTAATCCTATTGGACTTAGGAGTTCTGGCCGCCTATGGTCTAATGGGCTGGGCCGGTTATGGAGATCCAACCTCAATGGATTATAACACTCCCCCTTGATTGACATAACCGGTTGTGATGATGGGATCATCGTAATACGCTTGGGGATGCTGCCTCATTAAAACCTTTCTAAGGAAAACCCAGTGGGACAAAACCTTAGCGAGGAAAAAGAGTACAGCACGCATTACTCCCCCTGAAAAGATCATCACTCTAAGTCCCTTAATCGGCGCATGCCGATCTGATGCATTAGCTTCTTCAATGTGGAGGTTGGAAGCGACTTAGTGAATAGGTCGGCTGAGTTGTCGCTGGAACGGACTTGGAGCACTTTGAGTTCACCGGCCTTCTGTAGGTCGTGAGTGAAAAAGAACTTTGGTAAGATGTGCTTCGTCCGATCTCCTTTGATGTATCCATCCTTCAACTGAGCTATGCATGCGGCATTGTCCTCGTACATGCTGGTCGGTTCTTCTTTCCCTTCTATCATCCCACAATCTCGTCTAATGTGTTGAGTCATTGACCTCAACCAAACACATTCTCGGCTGGCCTCATGGATCGCCAATATTTCCGCGTGATTGGACGATGTAGCCGTGAGTGTCTGCTTCATGGACCTCCACGAAATGGCTGTTCCATCGTGAGTGAAGACATATCCCGTCTGGGATCGACCGTTGTGCGGATCCGAAAGGTAACCTGCATCAGCAAAACCAACTAAACCTTCATTGTTAAGGTTAGTGTAAAATAGACCCATATCTTTCGTCCCTTTCAGGTAACGAAGTATGTGTTTGATCCCACTCCAGTGCCTTTGGGTCGGACAAGAACTGAATCTTGAAAGGAGGTTCACGGCAAAGCAAATGTCCGGCCTAGTGTGACTAGCCAAGTACATTAACGCTCCTATGGCACTGAGATATGGCACTTCGGGACCAAGGATTTCTTCATCCTTCTTCTTTGGACCGAATGGATCACTGTCCAGACTAAGGCTTCTCACCATCATTGGGCTACTCAGTGGGTGAGCCTGGTCCATATTAAAACGCTTGAGTACCTTTTCTGTATATGCCATTTGATGCACAAGGATTCCATTATTGACGTACTCAAGTTGTATTCCCAAACAGAACTTAGTCTTTCCTAAGTCTTTCATTTCGAATTCCTTCTTTAGGTATTCAACCGTTTGGGATATTTCCTCAGAGGTTCCTAGGATGTTCAGGTCGTCTACATACACCGCGATGATTACGAATCCCTTGTCAAATTTCTTTATAAATATGCATGGACTTATGGGATCGTTTTTATAGCCCTCTTTCACTAAGTACTCGCTTAGTCTATTATACCACATGCGACCTGATTGTTTTAATCCATAGAGCGATTTATTCAGCTTAATACAATGCTGGTCTCGAGAACTTCTTTTATCTTTCAGCTCTATTCCCTCTGGGACTTTCATATAAATTTCGTTATCCAGTGGACCATATAAGTATGCGGTTACAACATCCATTAACCGCAAATCCAATTTCTCTCTTATGGCCAGACTTATCAGGAATCTAAAAGTCGTTGCATCCACCACAGGGGAGTATGTCTCCTCATAATCGATTCCTGGCCTTTGTGAGAATCCTTGTGCCACAAGCCGTGCTTTGTGTCTAACGATTTCACCTTGTTCGTTTCTCTTCCTCACAAAGACCCATTTATGTCCAACTGGTATAACATCACGAGGTGTCCGAATTATGGGACCAAAAACCTCTCTCTTCTTTAAAGAGTTTAACTCCACGTTTATAGCTTCTTTCCATTTATGCCAGTCTAATCGACGAGTGCACTCTAAAATGGACGTGGGTTCTAGATCCTCATTCATGAGCTCAAGTGCTACATTGCATGCAAATATTTCATCAATGTCGACATTCTTTCTGTTCCATTGGATTCCAGACGAGACATAATTGATCGCGATCTCTTTGTTATCAGGAACTTCAGGCCCATGAAGCTTGGCGTCCCAAGCAACATTTTCCGGCACCTTAGGTTCATTTATGTCTGGAACGTCCACTATCTCCTCGGTCTGAATTTCAGCACCTTTCTTTAATTTCCGAGGAGTCTTATCTTTGGAACCAATTGGTCTTCCACGTTTCAATCGTGGTTTAGACTCAGTAGCCGCTTGACTCGGTCCTTCTTGGACATCAATACGAATTGGTGCATTCACGGCTGGTATATATGATTTCGTTACCCTCTTTGGGTCTGCAAAGGAATCTGGCAATTGTATAGCTAGCTTTTGCAAATGTATTATCTTTTGGACCTCTAAATCACTTTCACGAGTCCGGGGATCTTGCCATTTTAAGGATGTTTGATTCCATGCAATTTCTTTTACCAGCCGGTTTCCATCACCTAATGTTGGAAAAACGGATTCGTCAAAATGACAATCCGCGTACCTGGCCTTAAATAAATCTCCGGTGGTCGGCTCAAGGTACTTTATGATCGTGGGTGAATCATATCCAACATATATCCCCATCCTCCTTTGAGGTCCCATCTTAGTCCTCTGTGGTGGTGCAATCGGCACATAAACTGAGCAACCGAATATCTTAAGATGGGAAATGTCTGGCTCTTGTCCCGATAATAATTGGGATGGGGAATATTTATGGTCACTAGATGGCCTGATGCGAATTAGTTCGGCAGCGTGTAAGACAGCATGTCCCCAAGCGGATACAGGAAGCTTTGACCTCATGAGTAATGGTCTAGCAATCAACTGTATGCGTTTTATAAATGACTCGGCCAAGCCGTTTTGTGTATGTACATGTGCCACGGAGTATTCAACACTTACCCCCATGGACATACAATAGTCATTAAACGCTTGGGAAGTAAATTCACCAGCATTATCCATTCGTATGGTCTTTAAAGGAAAGTCTGGAAAGTGAGCCCTTAGGCGTATTATCTGAGCAAGGAGTCTTGCAAATGCCATATTCCGTGATGACAATAAGCATACATGTGACCATCTTGTAGATGCGTCAATGAGGACCATAAAATATCGGAATGTCCCACAAGGTGGGTGTATTGGTCCGCATATATCTCCTTGAATTCTTTCCAGAAAGTTTATTGTTTCCTTAGTCACTTTTACTGGTGATGGCCTTACAATCAATTTCCCTTGTGAACACGAGGTACACATTATATTCTTGGGGATTACTCTCCTTTCTTTCAAGGCGTGCCCATTAGTATTGGCAATCAATTTCCGCATCATACTTGACCCGGGATGTCCCAGACGGTCGTGCCATAAAGTATACATATCCGTAAAGGCTTTATTTACGGCGGCATTGGCTTCTATCATACTGACCTTAGTACAGTAAATGCCAGTGGCTATAGCAGGTATAGTCTCTAAGACTTCTTTCTTTTGGCCTTGGGCGTTTTTAACTATCTGAAGAAATTCTCTGTTTCCTCCGCCCATTGTTTCCACATGATAACCATTCAGACGAATGTCCTTAAAACTCAATAAATTTCGATTTGAGCTAGGTGAAAACAATGCATCTGAGATTTCTAGATGCGTGCCTTTAGGCATTAAAATATTGGCCTGGCCGTGGCCTTCTATTAGGCTGGCTGGTCCTGCTATAGTACTTATGTTTGCCCTTTTAAGTATAAGGTTTATGAAGTATCTTTTATCCTTTAGAATCGTGTGGCTTGACCCACTATCCACCACGAACTCATCCATACTTCATAAAACAATAATTATGTCTTAAAATAAAAACTGAAATCATTCAATAAAATCAAATAATAAAATCCAAAGACATAAATCCAAAGCACAGCAAACATAAAAGCAACAAAGCAAATAGAACTCAAAGTCTAAACTATTTCAAACAATCGGAAGTCTCATGTTCAATGAGATCATCTTTATTGGCGTCAAAATGATCATTCCTTTCATGATCAAAATCGCCTTCATCATCATGCTCATGCTGGATCATATTGGCCTCGGGATTCTTCCCTTTCACACTCTCTTTATAGAGTTCGACGAGGTGTTTGGGAGTCCGGCATGTCTTGGCCCAATGGTTATCCATCCCACAACGATAGCAAATAGACTTGGTCGGGTTGGGCTGATGTCCGGTTGGGTTACCGTAGCCACGACCTCGGCCACGACCCCGACCGCGGTTAGAATTAGATCCGCGGCCGTTCCCACGACCATAAGGCTGGTGGCGACCACGCCCTTGTCTCTTCCCACGTCCATGACCATAATCCTTTTGGTATCTATGGACGTGGTTTGCCTCGGTTTCTTTCTTTGTTTCTGCGGCCACGTTGGCTTCAGGTAGTGGGGCGGTTCCAGCTGGTCTCATCTCGCTGTTGGCCAGAACAAGGCTATTGTTTTGTTCTGCAAGCAACAGGCATGCGATCAGATCTGAGTAAGTCGCGAAGCCTCTCTCGCGATATTGTTGCTGTAGCAACACATTACTCGAATGGAAGGTGGAGAAGGTCTTTTCCAACATATCCTTCTCAGTAATGGTCTCGCCACATAGTTTCAGCTTTGAAACTATCTTGAACAAAGTCGAGTTGTATTCCTCTACGGATTTAAAATCCATGAACCTTAGGTTCAGCCAATCGAATCTGGCTTTCGGCAATACAACCGTCCTCTGATGGGCGTACCTCTTATTCAATTCCTTCCACAGATCCAATGGATCTTCAATTGTAAGATACTGATCCTTGAGACTTTCAGCAAGGTGGTGGCGTATAATGAGGATCGCCTTGTATCTGTATCTCACGGATTCATTGTTTCCGTCGACGATACATTCACCAATCCCTTTTGAGTTGAGCATGATCTTTGTGTCAAGTGCCCACTTTAAGTAGTTGTCTCCAGAGAGATCGAGGGCTGCATAGTCTAGGTTGGCGACTCTAGACATCTGAAAATATGCACCAATTTTCTCTTAGGGCATTTAATAAAATCAAGGCCTTAGAATGATGGCCGATTTATATACATCCGATTTTAGACTTCAAGTAATTAATCATGCAAGCAAATTCAAGCAAGCAATCATATAATCCGATTTTATTCTATACTTATATCAGATTTTAATTAACTTATTCTATATGTAAGATTAATCCTAAAACAATTATAATTAAACACTAAAGGATAATCATGCAAAAAGGAAATTCTTAAACTTTCCTATTTTGATTAGGATTAGGGTTTTTATGAAATCCGATTTTAATCTTTCCTATTCTCTTAGGGTTTCGGTTTCATGCAACTAGAACAATCAATCTAACACTCCTAAAACGCAAAGCTAAAACCTGATTTTAATTTTCTTTACTTATGCGGTTTTAACTAAGCAAGTAAACAATCCTTTACATGAATCGGTTTTAGGGTTTGAGTAAGATTAATGTTCAATTCGATTATGGTGAATGATTCTATCATGCGGTTTCTAAACATCAAATAAACAAGCTAAACAATATGTTTAAAACACGCAAACAAGTTAATCAAGTAAACCGTATTTTAGGGTTTGATATATGTTCAAGTAGGTTTCGGTTTTAAGGTTCTAAAGAGATCAAACAAGTTTAAACAATCAAACCGAATTTTATGTCTTATCTTTAGCTTAGATTCAATGCAATTCAAGTTCTCAAAAGATCAAGCAAGTTTATAAGATAATCGGTTTTTAGGGTTTATGTTTATTAAGGTTGAATTCGATTTTATTTTGTTCTTAGACTTAGGGTTTTACCTTGATCTTCTTTTGGGGTTGAATGGTATGAACCGGGAGCTACAGACCACGGTAAAACTTTGCTCGGATTGCTCGCGGCTACTCGTCGGGTCAGCTACACGGAACTCGCGGCTGCTAGGGTTCGCGCGGCTGGATCGGCTACTCGTCGTCGAGCTGCTGCCGTATGAGGATCACGCGGCTACTCGGGATCGTCGGGTGAAGGACGCGCGACTACTCGGGAAACGCCGGGTGAAGGACTCGCGGCTAGGGTTTCTCCGGGTAAGGGAAACGCGCGGCTAGGGAGATCGAGCGGCTGCGGTTTTTCTCGGTGGCTAGGGTTTAGGGATTTTTCGGTGGCTAGGGTTTAGAGCAAGCTCGTGCTGATAACGTGTTGTAAAAGTAATGTAAATTGTGTTGTATTATTATGACCAAGAGGTCTCTTTATATAAGGATTACATAAGGGTAGAAAAGGAAACATCCTTTTCCTACATGAATAAGGAAAACATCTAATAGACCGTCTAAGGTATTGGGCCTTCACGCCAATGTCTTGATGGGCCGGTTATGGAGATCGAACCTCTATGATTTATAACACTCCCCCTTGATTGACATAACCGGGTCGTGATGAATGGATCATAGTAATACGCTTGGGGATGCTGCCTCATTAAAACCTTACCAAGGAAAACCCAGTGGGACAAAACCTTAGTGAAGGAAAAAGAGTACAGCACGTATTACTCCCCCTTGTTTTAGGCATCACTGAAGGTCTCTTAGTCGGCGCATGCCGATCTGATACATGAGCTTCTTGAGCGTGGAGGTTGGAAGCGACTTGGTGAATAGGTCGGCTGAGTTGTCACAGGAACGTACTTGAAGCACTTTGATTTCTCCGGTCTTCTGTAGATCGTGAGTAAAGAAAAACTTCGGTAAGATGTGCTTCGTCCTGTCTCCTTTGATGTATCCATCCTTCAGTTGAGCAATGCATGCGGCATTGTCCTCGTAGAGTACGGTTGGCTCTTCCTTCTCATCGGTCATTCCACAGTCTCGCCTTATGTGCTGAGTCATCGATCTCAACCAAACACATTCGCGGCTAGCTTCATGAATCGCCAAAATCTCTGCGTGGTTTGATGAAGTGGCCGTGAGTGTCTGCTTCATGGATCTCCATGAAATTGCTGTTCCTCCATGAGTGAACACATATCCTGTCTGAGATCGTCCATTGTGTGGATCCGATAAGTAACCTGCATCAGCAAAACCAACCAAACCTTCATTGTTAAGGTTAGTGAAAAATAGACCCATATCTTTCGTTCCTTGTAGGTAACGAAGTATATGTTTAATCCCGTTCCAGTGCCTTTGGGTCGGACAAGAACTAAATCTTGATAGGAGGTTCACGGCAAAACAAATATCTGGTCTAGTATGACTAGCCAAGTATAACAACGCTCCTATGGCACTTAGATATGGCATTTCGGGACCAAGGACTTCTTCATCGTCCTTCTTTGGACCAAATGGATCACTGTCCAATCCGAGGCTTCTCACCACCATTGGGCTGGTCAATGGGTGGGCCTGGTCCATATTAAATCTCTTGAGTATCCTTTCTGTATATGCCATTTGATGCACAAGGATTCCATCATTAATATACTCAAGCTGTATTCCCAAACAGAACTTAGTCTTTCCTAAGTCTTTCATTTCAAACTCGGCCTTTAAATATTCAACTGTTTGGGCGATTTCTCCAGGGGTGCCGAGGATGTTCAAATCATCCACGTATACTGCTATAATCACAAATCCTTTGTTTGCAAACTTCTTTATAAAGATACACGGACTAATGGGATCATTCTTGTACCCGGACTTTACTAAGTATTCACTTAACCGGTTGTACCACATACGCCCACTTTGCTTTAGTCCGTATAAGGATTTGTTCAGCCTAATGCAGTGTTCTTCTCGAGAACTTTTCTTATCTTTGAGCTCAATACCCTCTGGCAATCTCATATAAATTTCATTATCCAGTGGACCATATAAATACGCGGTTACAACATCCATTAACCGTAAATCCAATTTTTCTCTTATAGCCAGGCTTATCAGGAATCGGAATGTCGTTGCATCCACCACAGGGGAGTATGTCTCCTCATAATCGATTCCTGGTCTTTGTGAGAATCCTTGTGCAACAAGCCGTGCTTTGTGCCTAACGATTTCGCCTAATTCGTTTCTCTTCCTCACAAAGACCCATTTATGTCCAACTGGTTTAATGTCATGAGGTGTCCGAATTATGGGACCAAAAACCTCTCTCTTCTTTAAAGAGTTTAACTCCACGTTTATAGCGTCTTTCCAGTTAATCCAATCTGGTCGCTGAGTGCACTCATATATTGACGTGGGTTCTAGATCCTCGTTCATTACTTCAAGTGCTACATTGCATGCAAATACATTATCAATGTCGACATCTTTTCTGTTCCATTGGATTCCAGACGAGACATAATTGATCGCGATCTCTGTATTATCAGGAACTTCAGGCCCTTGCTGCTTGGCGTCCCAAGCAACATTTTCTGGCACCTTAGGTTCATTTATGTCTGGAATATCCACTATCTCCTCGGTCTGAATCTCAGCACCTTTCTTTAATTTCCGAGGAGTCTTATCTTTGGAACCAATAGGTCTTCCACGTTTCAAACGTGGCCTAGACTCTGTAGCCACTTGCGGTCCATCCTGGACATCAATTCGTATAGGTGCATTCACGGCTGGTATATACGATTTAGTTACCCTCTTTGGGTCTGCAAAGGAATCTGGCAATTGTATAGCTAACTTTTGCAAATGTATTATCTTTTGGACTTCTAAGTCACTCTCTTTAGTTCGAGGATCTTGCCAATTTAAGGATGTTTGATTCCATGCAATTTCTTTCATCAGCCGGTTTTCTCCACCTAATGTTGGAAAAACGGATTCGTCAAAATGACAGTCCGCGTATCTGGCCTTAAATAAATCTCCGGTGGTTGGCTCAAGATACTTTATGATCGTGGGTGAATCATATCCAACATATATCCCCATCCTCCTTTGAGGTCCCATCTTAGTTCTCTGTGGTGGTGCAATAGGCACATAGACTGAACATCCAAATGTCTTTAGATGGGAGATGTCTGGCTCTTTTCCCGTTATTAATTGGGATGGGGAATACTTATGATCACTAGATGGCCTGATACGGATTAGTTCAGCAGCGTGTAAGACAGCATGTCCCCAAGCGGATACAGGGAGCTTTGACCTCATGAGTAATGGTCTAGCTATCAGCTGTATGCGTTTTATAAATGACTCGGCCAAGCCGTTCTGTGTATGTACATGTGCCACGGAGTATTCAACACTTACCCCCATGGACATACAATAGTCATTAAACGCTTGGGAAGTAAATTCACCAGCATTATCCATTCGTATGGTCTTTAAAGGAAAGTCTGGAAAGTGAGCCCTTAGGCGTATTATCTGAGCAAGGAGTCTTGCAAATGCCATATTCCGTGATGACAATAAGCATACATGTGACCATCTTGTAGATGCGTCAATGAGGACCATAAAATATCGGAATGTCCCACAAGGTGGGTGTATTGGTCCGCATATGTCTCCTTGAATTCTTTCCAGGAAATTTATTGTTTCCTTAGTCACTTTCACTGGTGATGGCCTTACAATGAGTTTCCCTTGTGAACATGAGGCACAAGTAAGATTCTTTGGGATTACTCTCCTTTCTTTCAAGGCGTGCCCATAAGTATTGGCTATCAATTTTCGCATCATATTCGACCCGGGATGTCCCAGCCGGTCGTGCCATAGGTTGAACCTATCCGTAAACTCTTGGTTTGCGGTGGCATTGGCCTCAATCATATTGACCTTAGTGCAATATAAGCCGGTAGCTATAGCAGGTATAGTCTCTAGGACTTTCTTTTGGCCTTGGACGATTTCAATTATTTGGAGGAACTCTCGGTTTCCTTCGTCCATTGTTTCAACATGAAGACCATTCATTCGAATGTCTTTAAAGCTCAATAGGCTTCTCTTTGAGCTGGGGGAAAACAATGCATCCGCAATCTCTAGATGCGTCCCCTTAGGCAATAGGACATTGGCCTGGCCGTAGCCTTCTATTAGGCCGGCCATGCCTGCTATAGTATTTATATTGGCCTTTTTCAATGTAAGATTTATGAAATATCTCTTGTCCTTTAAAATCGTGTGGCTTGACCCACTATCCACCACGAATTCATCCATGTTGCCTTTCCTTTTAAAAACAAGAATTATGTCTTAAAAGCCATTAATTATTAATTAAGCAAATCCAAACAAATCCAAAGACATAAATCCAAATGAAAACAAAACATGAATGCAATACAATTTTAATGCCTATTTTAAACAATCTGATGTCTCCATGAGATCATCCATAAGGTCATCACGTTCATGATCGAAGTCGCCTTCCTTATCATGCTGGATCATGTGGGCTTCTGGATTCTTCCCTTTAACACTCTCTTGATAAAGTTCCACAAGGTGTTTGGGAGTCCTACATGTCTTGGCCCAATGATTGTCCATCCCACATCGATGGCAAACAGACTTAGTCGGGCCGGACTGGTGTCCGGTTTGGTTCCCGTGGCCACGCCCTCGGCCACGGCCTTGACCGCGGTTAAAATCAGATCCGCGGCCATTCCCTCGACCATATGGGTGGTAGCGACCACGCCCTTGTCTCTTTCCACGTCCACGGCCATTATACTTTTGGTATCTCTGGACATGGTTTGCCTCGGTTTCCATCTTAGTGTCCTCGGCCACGTGGGCTTCAGGAAGTGGGGTTGATCCAGGAGGTCTCATCTCGCTGTTTCTCATCAGCAATTCATTGTTCTGCTCCGCAAGCAATAAACAAGAGATCAAACTTGCATAGGTCGTGAAGCCTTTCTCACGATACTGTTGCTGTAGCAACACGTTGCTTGAGTGGAAGGTCGAGAAGGTCTTTTCAAGCATATCCTTCTCTGTCACAATCTCGCCACATAGCTTCAATTTTGAAACTATCTTAAATAGGGCCGAGTTGTATTCATCCACGGACTTAAAGTCCAGGAGCCTTAAGTTAAGCCAATCATATTTGGCCTTAGGCAGTATAACCATCTTCTGATGATCATATCTCGCCTTTAACTCCTTCCAGAGATCAAGAGGATCCTCAAGCGTCAAGTATTGATCTTTGAGACTCTCAACGAGATGGTGGCGTATGATTAAAATCGCCTTATACCTATTTCTCTCGGATTCGTTATTTGCATCATTAATGCATTCACCGAGCCCTTTTGATTTCAGCATGATCTTTGCATCTAAAGCCCATTGCAAGTAATTATCTCCTGAGAGATTAAGGGCTGCGAAGTCCAAATTATTGACTTTCGCCATCTGAGATCAAGCATCGGTTTTTCTCTTAGGATTTTTAGGGTTTCTTTCAACCGCTTTTATTTTATGCACATATCATGCGATTTTAATTCAAGCAAGTTTCCAATTTTAATCCTAACATGTAATTCTAGGTGATAAAAGTAAACAGGAAATTTTCCAAATTCAAATAAGGCAATTTCCAATTTGCGATTTCTATGTGGTCAAACAAAAAGGAAATTTTCCAAATTCAATCCTAACAAGGAATATCTATGATTTTCGGTTTTGGCCAACAAAATTTTAATGGTCCGATTTTTATCATGCAATTCCTAGTTCAATTAGGATTTGACCAAGCAATAGATCAAACAACCAAATTTGATTTTAATTAAAGCATGCGATTATAGATTAGGGTTTTCAAGCAACCATGCGATTTCAAACAAATAGGATTTTAGGGTTTGATATTATCATGCAAAAGTTCAAGTTCGATTTAGGCCAAACAATCAATCAATCAATTTACAAGCAAATCCGATTTTAGGGTTTTATCTTTTCTTAGGTTCAATTCGATTTTAGGTTCTTAAGAGATCAAACAAGTGGAACAATCAAAATCGGTTTTTAGGGTTTGATATACATTAGGTCCGATTTCGATTTTATGGTGTTCTTGAGTTTTAGGGTTTTGATTATACCTTTGATCCTTCTTTTGGGTTGGCTGGAAAAGAACCGGGAGCTAAAGACTTCGGAAAACACTTAGGATCGGATCGCACATCTCCGGCGTAGAACGGCGACGGACGGCGGCTGCGGACGGCGGCTACTTAGGGTTTATCAGAGAAAGCTCGGGCTGATAACGTGTTATGAATCGAATGATTTGTGTTGTATTATTATGAGGACCAAAGGTCTCTTTATATAGTAATTACATAAAGGATAGAAAAGGAAATAGTACTTTTCCTACTTCTACAAGGAAAAGGAAAACATCTACTAATCATAATGAACTTAGGAAAACGTGGCCGCCTATGATCCAATGGGCTGGGCCGTGGTCTAATGCAATGGGCCGGTTATGGAGATCCAAACCTCAATGGATTATAACACTCCCCCTTGATTGACATAACCGGTTGTGATGATGGGATCATAGTAATACGCTTGGGGATGCTGCCTCATTAAAACCTTTCTAAGGAAAACCCAGTGGGACAAAACCTTAGCGAGGAAAAAGAGTACAGCACGCATTACTCCCCCTGAAAAGATCATCACTCTAAGTCCCTTAATCGGCGCATGCCGATCTGATGCATTAGCTTCTTCAATGTGGAGGTTGGAAGCGACTTAGTGAATAGGTCGGCTGAGTTGTCGCTGGAACGGACTTGGAGCACTTTGAGTTCACCGGCCTTCTGTAGGTCGTGAGTGAAAAAGAACTTTGGTAAGATGTGCTTCGTCCGATCTCCTTTGATGTATCCATCCTTCAACTGAGCTATGCATGCGGCATTGTCCTCGTACATGCTGGTCGGTTCTTCTTTCCCTTCTATCATCCCACAATCTCGTCTAATGTGTTGAGTCATTGACCTCAACCAAACACATTCTCGGCTGGCCTCATGGATCGCCAATATTTCCGCGTGATTGGACGATGTAGCCGTGAGTGTCTGCTTCATGGACCTCCACGAAATGGCTGTTCCATCGTGAGTGAAGACATATCCCGTCTGGGATCGACCGTTGTGCGGATCCGAAAGGTAACCTGCATCAGCAAAACCAACTAAACCTTCATTGTTAAGGTTAGTGTAAAATAGACCCATATCTTTCGTCCCTTTCAGGTAACGAAGTATGTGTTTGATCCCACTCCAGTGCCTTTGGGTCGGACAAGAACTGAATCTTGAAAGGAGGTTCACGG
The DNA here is from genome assembly GCA_020283515.1 of Alliaria petiolata. Classification (NCBI taxonomy): domain Eukaryota; kingdom Viridiplantae; phylum Streptophyta; class Magnoliopsida; order Brassicales; family Brassicaceae; genus Alliaria; species Alliaria petiolata. Next base: position 437,559,746 of record JAHZTW010000001.1, on the reverse strand, counting down.
CAAAGCAAATGTCCGGCCTAGTGTGACTAGCCAAGTACATTAACGCTCCTATGGCACTGAGATATGGCACTTCGGGACCAAGGATTTCTTCATCCTTCTTCTTTGGACCGAATGGATCACTGTCCAGACTAAGGCTTCTCACCATCATTGGGCTACTCAGTGGGTGAGCCTGGTCCATATTAAAACGCTTGAGTACCTTTTCTGTATATGCCATTTGATGCACAAGGATTCCATTATTGACGTACTCAAGTTGTATTCCCAAACAGAACTTAGTCTTTCCTAAGTCTTTCATTTCGAATTCCTTCTTTAGGTATTCAACCGTTTGGGATATTTCCTCAGAGGTTCCTAGGATGTTCAGGTCGTCTACATACACCGCGATGATTACGAATCCCTTGTCAAATTTCTTTATAAATATGCATGGACTTATGGGATCGTTTTTATAGCCCTCTTTCACTAAGTACTCGCTTAGTCTATTATACCACATGCGACCTGATTGTTTTAATCCATAGAGCGATTTATTCAGCTTAATACAATGCTGGTCTCGAGAACTTCTTTTATCTTTCAGCTCTATTCCCTCTGGGACTTTCATATAAATTTCGTTATCCAGTGGACCATATAAGTATGCGGTTACAACATCCATTAACCGCAAATCCAATTTCTCTCTTATGGCCAGACTTATCAGGAATCTAAAAGTCGTTGCATCCACCACAGGGGAGTATGTCTCCTCATAATCGATTCCTGGCCTTTGTGAGAATCCTTGTGCCACAAGCCGTGCTTTGTGTCTAACGATTTCACCTTGTTCGTTTCTCTTCCTCACAAAGACCCATTTATGTCCAACTGGTATAACATCACGAGGTGTCCGAATTATGGGACCAAAAACCTCTCTCTTCTTTAAAGAGTTTAACTCCACGTTTATAGCTTCTTTCCATTTATGCCAGTCTAATCGACGAGTGCACTCTAAAATGGACGTGGGTTCTAGATCCTCATTCATGAGCTCAAGTGCTACATTGCATGCAAATATTTCATCAATGTCGACATTCTTTCTGTTCCATTGGATTCCAGACGAGACATAATTGATCGCGATCTCTTTGTTATCAGGAACTTCAGGCCCATGAAGCTTGGCGTCCCAAGCAACATTTTCCGGCACCTTAGGTTCATTTATGTCTGGAACGTCCACTATCTCCTCGGTCTGAATTTCAGCACCTTTCTTTAATTTCCGAGGAGTCTTATCTTTGGAACCAATTGGTCTTCCACGTTTCAATCGTGGTTTAGACTCAGTAGCCGCTTGACTCGGTCCTTCTTGGACATCAATACGAATTGGTGCATTCACGGCTGGTATATATGATTTCGTTACCCTCTTTGGGTCTGCAAAGGAATCTGGCAATTGTATAGCTAGCTTTTGCAAATGTATTATCTTTTGGACCTCTAAATCACTTTCACGAGTCCGGGGATCTTGCCATTTTAAGGATGTTTGATTCCATGCAATTTCTTTTACCAGCCGGTTTCCATCACCTAATGTTGGAAAAACGGATTCGTCAAAATGACAATCCGCGTACCTGGCCTTAAATAAATCTCCGGTGGTCGGCTCAAGGTACTTTATGATCGTGGGTGAATCATATCCAACATATATCCCCATCCTCCTTTGAGGTCCCATCTTAGTCCTCTGTGGTGGTGCAATCGGCACATAAACTGAGCAACCGAATATCTTAAGATGGGAAATGTCTGGCTCTTGTCCCGATAATAATTGGGATGGGGAATATTTATGGTCACTAGATGGCCTGATGCGAATTAGTTCGGCAGCGTGTAAGACAGCATGTCCCCAAGCGGATACAGGAAGCTTTGACCTCATGAGTAATGGTCTAGCAATCAACTGTATGCGTTTTATAAATGACTCGGCCAAGCCGTTTTGTGTATGTACATGTGCCACGGAGTATTCAACACTTACCCCCATGGACATACAATAGTCATTAAACGCTTGGGAAGTAAATTCACCAGCATTATCCATTCGTATGGTCTTTAAAGGAAAGTCTGGAAAGTGAGCCCTTAGGCGTATTATCTGAGCAAGGAGTCTTGCAAATGCCATATTCCGTGATGACAATAAGCATACATGTGACCATCTTGTAGATGCGTCAATGAGGACCATAAAATATCGGAATGTCCCACAAGGTGGGTGTATTGGTCCGCATATATCTCCTTGAATTCTTTCCAGAAAGTTTATTGTTTCCTTAGTCACTTTTACTGGTGATGGCCTTACAATCAATTTCCCTTGTGAACACGAGGTACACATTATATTCTTGGGGATTACTCTCCTTTCTTTCAAGGCGTGCCCATTAGTATTGGCAATCAATTTCCGCATCATACTTGACCCGGGATGTCCCAGACGGTCGTGCCATAAAGTATACATATCCGTAAAGGCTTTATTTACGGCGGCATTGGCTTCTATCATACTGACCTTAGTACAGTAAATGCCAGTGGCTATAGCAGGTATAGTCTCTAAGACTTCTTTCTTTTGGCCTTGGGCGTTTTTAACTATCTGAAGAAATTCTCTGTTTCCTCCGCCCATTGTTTCCACATGATAACCATTCAGACGAATGTCCTTAAAACTCAATAAATTTCGATTTGAGCTAGGTGAAAACAATGCATCTGAGATTTCTAGATGCGTGCCTTTAGGCATTAAAATATTGGCCTGGCCGTGGCCTTCTATTAGGCTGGCTGGTCCTGCTATAGTACTTATGTTTGCCCTTTTAAGTATAAGGTTTATGAAGTATCTTTTATCCTTTAGAATCGTGTGGCTTGACCCACTATCCACCACGAACTCATCCATACTTCATAAAACAATAATTATGTCTTAAAATAAAAACTGAAATCATTCAATAAAATCAAATAATAAAATCCAAAGACATAAATCCAAAGCACAGCAAACATAAAAGCAACAAAGCAAATAGAACTCAAAGTCTAAACTATTTCAAACAATCGGAAGTCTCATGTTCAATGAGATCATCTTTATTGGCGTCAAAATGATCATTCCTTTCATGATCAAAATCGCCTTCATCATCATGCTCATGCTGGATCATATTGGCCTCGGGATTCTTCCCTTTCACACTCTCTTTATAGAGTTCGACGAGGTGTTTGGGAGTCCGGCATGTCTTGGCCCAATGGTTATCCATCCCACAACGATAGCAAATAGACTTGGTCGGGTTGGGCTGATGTCCGGTTGGGTTACCGTAGCCACGACCTCGGCCACGACCCCGACCGCGGTTAGAATTAGATCCGCGGCCGTTCCCACGACCATAAGGCTGGTGGCGACCACGCCCTTGTCTCTTCCCACGTCCATGACCATAATCCTTTTGGTATCTATGGACGTGGTTTGCCTCGGTTTCTTTCTTTGTTTCTGCGGCCACGTTGGCTTCAGGTAGTGGGGCGGTTCCAGCTGGTCTCATCTCGCTGTTGGCCAGAACAAGGCTATTGTTTTGTTCTGCAAGCAACAGGCATGCGATCAGATCTGAGTAAGTCGCGAAGCCTCTCTCGCGATATTGTTGCTGTAGCAACACATTACTCGAATGGAAGGTGGAGAAGGTCTTTTCCAACATATCCTTCTCAGTAATGGTCTCGCCACATAGTTTCAGCTTTGAAACTATCTTGAACAAAGTCGAGTTGTATTCCTCTACGGATTTAAAATCCATGAACCTTAGGTTCAGCCAATCGAATCTGGCTTTCGGCAATACAACCGTCCTCTGATGGGCGTACCTCTTATTCAATTCCTTCCACAGATCCAATGGATCTTCAATTGTAAGATACTGATCCTTGAGACTTTCAGCAAGGTGGTGGCGTATAATGAGGATCGCCTTGTATCTGTATCTCACGGATTCATTGTTTCCGTCGACGATACATTCACCAATCCCTTTTGAGTTGAGCATGATCTTTGTGTCAAGTGCCCACTTTAAGTAGTTGTCTCCAGAGAGATCGAGGGCTGCATAGTCTAGGTTGGCGACTCTAGACATCTGAAAATATGCACCAATTTTCTCTTAGGGCATTTAATAAAATCAAGGCCTTAGAATGATGGCCGATTTATATACATCCGATTTTAGACTTCAAGTAATTAATCATGCAAGCAAATTCAAGCAAGCAATCATATAATCCGATTTTATTCTATACTTATATCAGATTTTAATTAACTTATTCTATATGTAAGATTAATCCTAAAACAATTATAATTAAACACTAAAGGATAATCATGCAAAAAGGAAATTCTTAAACTTTCCTATTTTGATTAGGATTAGGGTTTTTATGAAATCCGATTTTAATCTTTCCTATTCTCTTAGGGTTTCGGTTTCATGCAACTAGAACAATCAATCTAACACTCCTAAAACGCAAAGCTAAAACCTGATTTTAATTTTCTTTACTTATGCGGTTTTAACTAAGCAAGTAAACAATCCTTTACATGAATCGGTTTTAGGGTTTGAGTAAGATTAATGTTCAATTCGATTATGGTGAATGATTCTATCATGCGGTTTCTAAACATCAAATAAACAAGCTAAACAATATGTTTAAAACACGCAAACAAGTTAATCAAGTAAACCGTATTTTAGGGTTTGATATATGTTCAAGTAGGTTTCGGTTTTAAGGTTCTAAAGAGATCAAACAAGTTTAAACAATCAAACCGAATTTTATGTCTTATCTTTAGCTTAGATTCAATGCAATTCAAGTTCTCAAAAGATCAAGCAAGTTTATAAGATAATCGGTTTTTAGGGTTTATGTTTATTAAGGTTGAATTCGATTTTATTTTGTTCTTAGACTTAGGGTTTTACCTTGATCTTCTTTTGGGGTTGAATGGTATGAACCGGGAGCTACAGACCACGGTAAAACTTTGCTCGGATTGCTCGCGGCTACTCGTCGGGTCAGCTACACGGAACTCGCGGCTGCTAGGGTTCGCGCGGCTGGATCGGCTACTCGTCGTCGAGCTGCTGCCGTATGAGGATCACGCGGCTACTCGGGATCGTCGGGTGAAGGACGCGCGACTACTCGGGAAACGCCGGGTGAAGGACTCGCGGCTAGGGTTTCTCCGGGTAAGGGAAACGCGCGGCTAGGGAGATCGAGCGGCTGCGGTTTTTCTCGGTGGCTAGGGTTTAGGGATTTTTCGGTGGCTAGGGTTTAGAGCAAGCTCGTGCTGATAACGTGTTGTAAAAGTAATGTAAATTGTGTTGTATTATTATGACCAAGAGGTCTCTTTATATAAGGATTACATAAGGGTAGAAAAGGAAACATCCTTTTCCTACATGAATAAGGAAAACATCTAATAGACCGTCTAAGGTATTGGGCCTTCACGCCAATGTCTTGATGGGCCGGTTATGGAGATCGAACCTCTATGATTTATAACACTCCCCCTTGATTGACATAACCGGGTCGTGATGAATGGATCATAGTAATACGCTTGGGGATGCTGCCTCATTAAAACCTTACCAAGGAAAACCCAGTGGGACAAAACCTTAGTGAAGGAAAAAGAGTACAGCACGTATTACTCCCCCTTGTTTTAGGCATCACTGAAGGTCTCTTAGTCGGCGCATGCCGATCTGATACATGAGCTTCTTGAGCGTGGAGGTTGGAAGCGACTTGGTGAATAGGTCGGCTGAGTTGTCACAGGAACGTACTTGAAGCACTTTGATTTCTCCGGTCTTCTGTAGATCGTGAGTAAAGAAAAACTTCGGTAAGATGTGCTTCGTCCTGTCTCCTTTGATGTATCCATCCTTCAGTTGAGCAATGCATGCGGCATTGTCCTCGTAGAGTACGGTTGGCTCTTCCTTCTCATCGGTCATTCCACAGTCTCGCCTTATGTGCTGAGTCATCGATCTCAACCAAACACATTCGCGGCTAGCTTCATGAATCGCCAAAATCTCTGCGTGGTTTGATGAAGTGGCCGTGAGTGTCTGCTTCATGGATCTCCATGAAATTGCTGTTCCTCCATGAGTGAACACATATCCTGTCTGAGATCGTCCATTGTGTGGATCCGATAAGTAACCTGCATCAGCAAAACCAACCAAACCTTCATTGTTAAGGTTAGTGAAAAATAGACCCATATCTTTCGTTCCTTGTAGGTAACGAAGTATATGTTTAATCCCGTTCCAGTGCCTTTGGGTCGGACAAGAACTAAATCTTGATAGGAGGTTCACGGCAAAACAAATATCTGGTCTAGTATGACTAGCCAAGTATAACAACGCTCCTATGGCACTTAGATATGGCATTTCGGGACCAAGGACTTCTTCATCGTCCTTCTTTGGACCAAATGGATCACTGTCCAATCCGAGGCTTCTCACCACCATTGGGCTGGTCAATGGGTGGGCCTGGTCCATATTAAATCTCTTGAGTATCCTTTCTGTATATGCCATTTGATGCACAAGGATTCCATCATTAATATACTCAAGCTGTATTCCCAAACAGAACTTAGTCTTTCCTAAGTCTTTCATTTCAAACTCGGCCTTTAAATATTCAACTGTTTGGGCGATTTCTCCAGGGGTGCCGAGGATGTTCAAATCATCCACGTATACTGCTATAATCACAAATCCTTTGTTTGCAAACTTCTTTATAAAGATACACGGACTAATGGGATCATTCTTGTACCCGGACTTTACTAAGTATTCACTTAACCGGTTGTACCACATACGCCCACTTTGCTTTAGTCCGTATAAGGATTTGTTCAGCCTAATGCAGTGTTCTTCTCGAGAACTTTTCTTATCTTTGAGCTCAATACCCTCTGGCAATCTCATATAAATTTCATTATCCAGTGGACCATATAAATACGCGGTTACAACATCCATTAACCGTAAATCCAATTTTTCTCTTATAGCCAGGCTTATCAGGAATCGGAATGTCGTTGCATCCACCACAGGGGAGTATGTCTCCTCATAATCGATTCCTGGTCTTTGTGAGAATCCTTGTGCAACAAGCCGTGCTTTGTGCCTAACGATTTCGCCTAATTCGTTTCTCTTCCTCACAAAGACCCATTTATGTCCAACTGGTTTAATGTCATGAGGTGTCCGAATTATGGGACCAAAAACCTCTCTCTTCTTTAAAGAGTTTAACTCCACGTTTATAGCGTCTTTCCAGTTAATCCAATCTGGTCGCTGAGTGCACTCATATATTGACGTGGGTTCTAGATCCTCGTTCATTACTTCAAGTGCTACATTGCATGCAAATACATTATCAATGTCGACATCTTTTCTGTTCCATTGGATTCCAGACGAGACATAATTGATCGCGATCTCTGTATTATCAGGAACTTCAGGCCCTTGCTGCTTGGCGTCCCAAGCAACATTTTCTGGCACCTTAGGTTCATTTATGTCTGGAATATCCACTATCTCCTCGGTCTGAATCTCAGCACCTTTCTTTAATTTCCGAGGAGTCTTATCTTTGGAACCAATAGGTCTTCCACGTTTCAAACGTGGCCTAGACTCTGTAGCCACTTGCGGTCCATCCTGGACATCAATTCGTATAGGTGCATTCACGGCTGGTATATACGATTTAGTTACCCTCTTTGGGTCTGCAAAGGAATCTGGCAATTGTATAGCTAACTTTTGCAAATGTATTATCTTTTGGACTTCTAAGTCACTCTCTTTAGTTCGAGGATCTTGCCAATTTAAGGATGTTTGATTCCATGCAATTTCTTTCATCAGCCGGTTTTCTCCACCTAATGTTGGAAAAACGGATTCGTCAAAATGACAGTCCGCGTATCTGGCCTTAAATAAATCTCCGGTGGTTGGCTCAAGATACTTTATGATCGTGGGTGAATCATATCCAACATATATCCCCATCCTCCTTTGAGGTCCCATCTTAGTTCTCTGTGGTGGTGCAATAGGCACATAGACTGAACATCCAAATGTCTTTAGATGGGAGATGTCTGGCTCTTTTCCCGTTATTAATTGGGATGGGGAATACTTATGATCACTAGATGGCCTGATACGGATTAGTTCAGCAGCGTGTAAGACAGCATGTCCCCAAGCGGATACAGGGAGCTTTGACCTCATGAGTAATGGTCTAGCTATCAGCTGTATGCGTTTTATAAATGACTCGGCCAAGCCGTTCTGTGTATGTACATGTGCCACGGAGTATTCAACACTTACCCCCATGGACATACAATAGTCATTAAACGCTTGGGAAGTAAATTCACCAGCATTATCCATTCGTATGGTCTTTAAAGGAAAGTCTGGAAAGTGAGCCCTTAGGCGTATTATCTGAGCAAGGAGTCTTGCAAATGCCATATTCCGTGATGACAATAAGCATACATGTGACCATCTTGTAGATGCGTCAATGAGGACCATAAAATATCGGAATGTCCCACAAGGTGGGTGTATTGGTCCGCATATGTCTCCTTGAATTCTTTCCAGGAAATTTATTGTTTCCTTAGTCACTTTCACTGGTGATGGCCTTACAATGAGTTTCCCTTGTGAACATGAGGCACAAGTAAGATTCTTTGGGATTACTCTCCTTTCTTTCAAGGCGTGCCCATAAGTATTGGCTATCAATTTTCGCATCATATTCGACCCGGGATGTCCCAGCCGGTCGTGCCATAGGTTGAACCTATCCGTAAACTCTTGGTTTGCGGTGGCATTGGCCTCAATCATATTGACCTTAGTGCAATATAAGCCGGTAGCTATAGCAGGTATAGTCTCTAGGACTTTCTTTTGGCCTTGGACGATTTCAATTATTTGGAGGAACTCTCGGTTTCCTTCGTCCATTGTTTCAACATGAAGACCATTCATTCGAATGTCTTTAAAGCTCAATAGGCTTCTCTTTGAGCTGGGGGAAAACAATGCATCCGCAATCTCTAGATGCGTCCCCTTAGGCAATAGGACATTGGCCTGGCCGTAGCCTTCTATTAGGCCGGCCATGCCTGCTATAGTATTTATATTGGCCTTTTTCAATGTAAGATTTATGAAATATCTCTTGTCCTTTAAAATCGTGTGGCTTGACCCACTATCCACCACGAATTCATCCATGTTGCCTTTCCTTTTAAAAACAAGAATTATGTCTTAAAAGCCATTAATTATTAATTAAGCAAATCCAAACAAATCCAAAGACATAAATCCAAATGAAAACAAAACATGAATGCAATACAATTTTAATGCCTATTTTAAACAATCTGATGTCTCCATGAGATCATCCATAAGGTCATCACGTTCATGATCGAAGTCGCCTTCCTTATCATGCTGGATCATGTGGGCTTCTGGATTCTTCCCTTTAACACTCTCTTGATAAAGTTCCACAAGGTGTTTGGGAGTCCTACATGTCTTGGCCCAATGATTGTCCATCCCACATCGATGGCAAACAGACTTAGTCGGGCCGGACTGGTGTCCGGTTTGGTTCCCGTGGCCACGCCCTCGGCCACGGCCTTGACCGCGGTTAAAATCAGATCCGCGGCCATTCCCTCGACCATATGGGTGGTAGCGACCACGCCCTTGTCTCTTTCCACGTCCACGGCCATTATACTTTTGGTATCTCTGGACATGGTTTGCCTCGGTTTCCATCTTAGTGTCCTCGGCCACGTGGGCTTCAGGAAGTGGGGTTGATCCAGGAGGTCTCATCTCGCTGTTTCTCATCAGCAATTCATTGTTCTGCTCCGCAAGCAATAAACAAGAGATCAAACTTGCATAGGTCGTGAAGCCTTTCTCACGATACTGTTGCTGTAGCAACACGTTGCTTGAGTGGAAGGTCGAGAAGGTCTTTTCAAGCATATCCTTCTCTGTCACAATCTCGCCACATAGCTTCAATTTTGAAACTATCTTAAATAGGGCCGAGTTGTATTCATCCACGGACTTAAAGTCCAGGAGCCTTAAGTTAAGCCAATCATATTTGGCCTTAGGCAGTATAACCATCTTCTGATGATCATATCTCGCCTTTAACTCCTTCCAGAGATCAAGAGGATCCTCAAGCGTCAAGTATTGATCTTTGAGACTCTCAACGAGATGGTGGCGTATGATTAAAATCGCCTTATACCTATTTCTCTCGGATTCGTTATTTGCATCATTAATGCATTCACCGAGCCCTTTTGATTTCAGCATGATCTTTGCATCTAAAGCCCATTGCAAGTAATTATCTCCTGAGAGATTAAGGGCTGCGAAGTCCAAATTATTGACTTTCGCCATCTGAGATCAAGCATCGGTTTTTCTCTTAGGATTTTTAGGGTTTCTTTCAACCGCTTTTATTTTATGCACATATCATGCGATTTTAATTCAAGCAAGTTTCCAATTTTAATCCTAACATGTAATTCTAGGTGATAAAAGTAAACAGGAAATTTTCCAAATTCAAATAAGGCAATTTCCAATTTGCGATTTCTATGTGGTCAAACAAAAAGGAAATTTTCCAAATTCAATCCTAACAAGGAATATCTATGATTTTCGGTTTTGGCCAACAAAATTTTAATGGTCCGATTTTTATCATGCAATTCCTAGTTCAATTAGGATTTGACCAAGCAATAGATCAAACAACCAAATTTGATTTTAATTAAAGCATGCGATTATAGATTAGGGTTTTCAAGCAACCATGCGATTTCAAACAAATAGGATTTTAGGGTTTGATATTATCATGCAAAAGTTCAAGTTCGATTTAGGCCAAACAATCAATCAATCAATTTACAAGCAAATCCGATTTTAGGGTTTTATCTTTTCTTAGGTTCAATTCGATTTTAGGTTCTTAAGAGATCAAACAAGTGGAACAATCAAAATCGGTTTTTAGGGTTTGATATACATTAGGTCCGATTTCGATTTTATGGTGTTCTTGAGTTTTAGGGTTTTGATTATACCTTTGATCCTTCTTTTGGGTTGGCTGGAAAAGAACCGGGAGCTAAAGACTTCGGAAAACACTTAGGATCGGATCGCACATCTCCGGCGTAGAACGGCGACGGACGGCGGCTGCGGACGGCGGCTACTTAGGGTTTATCAGAGAAAGCTCGGGCTGATAACGTGTTATGAATCGAATGATTTGTGTTGTATTATTATGAGGACCAAAGGTCTCTTTATATAGTAATTACATAAAGGATAGAAAAGGAAATAGTACTTTTCCTACTTCTACAAGGAAAAGGAAAACATCTACTAATCATAATGAACTTAGGAAAACGTGGCCGCCTATGATCCAATGGGCTGGGCCGTGGTCTAATGCAATGGGCCGGTTATGGAGATCCAAACCTCAATGGATTATAACACTCCCCCTTGATTGACATAACCGGTTGTGATGATGGGATCATAGTAATACGCTTGGGGATGCTGCCTCATTAAAACCTTTCTAAGGAAAACCCAGTGGGACAAAACCTTAGCGAGGAAAAAGAGTACAGCACGCATTACTCCCCCTGAAAAGATCATCACTCTAAGTCCCTTAATCGGCGCATGCCGATCTGATGCATTAGCTTCTTCAATGTGGAGGTTGGAAGCGACTTAGTGAATAGGTCGGCTGAGTTGTCGCTGGAACGGACTTGGAGCACTTTGAGTTCACCGGCCTTCTGTAGGTCGTGAGTGAAAAAGAACTTTGGTAAGATGTGCTTCGTCCGATCTCCTTTGATGTATCCATCCTTCAACTGAGCTATGCATGCGGCATTGTCCTCGTACATGCTGGTCGGTTCTTCTTTCCCTTCTATCATCCCACAATCTCGTCTAATGTGTTGAGTCATTGACCTCAACCAAACACATTCTCGGCTGGCCTCATGGATCGCCAATATTTCCGCGTGATTGGACGATGTAGCCGTGAGTGTCTGCTTCATGGACCTCCACGAAATGGCTGTTCCATCGTGAGTGAAGACATATCCCGTCTGGGATCGACCGTTGTGCGGATCCGAAAGGTAACCTGCATCAGCAAAACCAACTAAACCTTCATTGTTAAGGTTAGTGTAAAATAGACCCATATCTTTCGTCCCTTTCAGGTAACGAAGTATGTGTTTGATCCCACTCCAGTGCCTTTGGGTCGGACAAGAACTGAATCTTGAAAGGAGGTTCACGGCAAAGCAAATGTCCGGCCTAGTGTGACTAGCCAAGTACATTAACGCTCCTATGGCACTGAGATATGGCACTTCGGGACCAAGGATTTCTTCATCCTTCTTCTTTGGACCGAATGGATCACTGTCCAGACTAAGGCTTCTCACCATCATTGGGCTACTCAGTGGGTGAGCCTGGTCCATATTAAAACGCTTGAGTACCTTTTCTGTATATGCCATTTGATGCACAAGGATTCCATTATTGACGTACTCAAGTTGTATTCCCAAACAGAACTTAGTCTTTCCTAAGTCTTTCATTTCGAATTCCTTCTTTAGGTATTCAACCGTTTGGGATATTTCCTCAGAGGTTCCTAGGATGTTCAGGTCGTCTACATACACCGCGATGATTACGAATCCCTTGTCAAATTTCTTTATAAATATGCATGGACTTATGGGATCGTTTTTATAGCCCTCTTTCACTAAGTACTCGCTTAGTCTATTATACCACATGCGACCTGATTGTTTTAATCCATAGAGCGATTTATTCAGCTTAATACAATGCTGGTCTCGAGAACTTCTTTTATCTTTCAGCTCTATTCCCTCTGGGACTTTCATATAAATTTCGTTATCCAGTGGACCATATAAGTATGCGGTTACAACATCCATTAACCGCAAATCCAATTTCTCTCTTATGGCCAGACTTATCAGGAATCTAAAAGTCGTTGCATCCACCACAGGGGAGTATGTCTCCTCATAATCGATTCCTGGCCTTTGTGAGAATCCTTGTGCCACAAGCCGTGCTTTGTGTCTAACGATTTCACCTTGTTCGTTTCTCTTCCTCACAAAGACCCATTTATGTCCAACTGGTATAACATCACGAGGTGTCCGAATTATGGGACCAAAAACCTCTCTCTTCTTTAAAGAGTTTAACTCCACGTTTATAGCTTCTTTCCATTTATGCCAGTCTAATCGACGAGTGCACTCTAAAATGGACGTGGGTTCTAGATCCTCATTCATGAGCTCAAGTGCTACATTGCATGCAAATATTTCATCAATGTCGACATTCTTTCTGTTCCATTGGATTCCAGACGAGACATAATTGATCGCGATCTCTTTGTTATCAGGAACTTCAGGCCCATGAAGCTTGGCGTCCCAAGCAACATTTTCCGGCACCTTAGGTTCATTTATGTCTGGAACGTCCACTATCTCCTCGGTCTGAATTTCAGCACCTTTCTTTAATTTCCGAGGAGTCTTATCTTTGGAACCAATTGGTCTTCCACGTTTCAATCGTGGTTTAGACTCAGTAGCCGCTTGACTCGGTCCTTCTTGGACATCAATACGAATTGGTGCATTCACGGCTGGTATATATGATTTCGTTACCCTCTTTGGGTCTGCAAAGGAATCTGGCAATTGTATAGCTAGCTTTTGCAAATGTATTATCTTTTGGACCTCTAAATCACTTTCACGAGTCCGGGGATCTTGCCATTTTAAGGATGTTTGATTCCATGCAATTTCTTTTACCAGCCGGTTTCCATCACCTAATGTTGGAAAAACGGATTCGTCAAAATGACAATCCGCGTACCTGGCCTTAAATAAATCTCCGGTGGTCGGCTCAAGGTACTTTATGATCGTGGGTGAATCATATCCAACATATATCCCCATCCTCCTTTGAGGTCCCATCTTAGTCCTCTGTGGTGGTGCAATCGGCACATAAACTGAGCAACCGAATATCTTAAGATGGGAAATGTCTGGCTCTTGTCCCGATAATAATTGGGATGGGGAATATTTATGGTCACTAGATGGCCTGATGCGAATTAGTTCGGCAGCGTGTAAGACAGCATGTCCCCAAGCGGATACAGGAAGCTTTGACCTCATGAGTAATGGTCTAGCAATCAACTGTATGCGTTTTATAAATGACTCGGCCAAGCCGTTTTGTGTATGTACATGTGCCACGGAGTATTCAACACTTACCCCCATGGACATACAATAGTCATTAAACGCTTGGGAAGTAAATTCACCAGCATTATCCATTCGTATGGTCTTTAAAGGAAAGTCTGGAAAGTGAGCCCTTAGGCGTATTATCTGAGCAAGGAGTCTTGCAAATGCCATATTCCGTGATGACAATAAGCATACATGTGACCATCTTGTAGATGCGTCAATGAGGACCATAAAATATCGGAATGTCCCACAAGGTGGGTGTATTGGTCCGCATATATCTCCTTGAATTCTTTCCAGAAAGTTTATTGTTTCCTTAGTCACTTTTACTGGTGATGGCCTTACAATCAATTTCCCTTGTGAACACGAGGTACACATTATATTCTTGGGGATTACTCTCCTTTCTTTCAAGGCGTGCCCATTAGTATTGGCAATCAATTTCCGCATCATACTTGACCCGGGATGTCCCAGACGGTCGTGCCATAAAGTATACATATCCGTAAAGGCTTTATTTACGGCGGCATTGGCTTCTATCATACTGACCTTAGTACAGTAAATGCCAGTGGCTATAGCAGGTATAGTCTCTAAGACTTCTTTCTTTTGGCCTTGGGCGTTTTTAACTATCTGAAGAAATTCTCTGTTTCCTCCGCCCATTGTTTCCACATGATAACCATTCAGACGAATGTCCTTAAAACTCAATAAATTTCGATTTGAGCTAGGTGAAAACAATGCATCTGAGATTTCTAGATGCGTGCCTTTAGGCATTAAAATATTGGCCTGGCCGTGGCCTTCTATTAGGCTGGCTGGTCCTGCTATAGTACTTATGTTTGCCCTTTTAAGTATAAGGTTTATGAAGTATCTTTTATCCTTTAGAATCGTGTGGCTTGACCCACTATCCACCACGAACTCATCCATACTTCATAAAACAATAATTATGTCTTAAAATAAAAACTGAAATCATTCAATAAAATCAAATAATAAAATCCAAAGACATAAATCCAAAGCACAGCAAACATAAAAGCAACAAAGCAAATAGAACTCAAAGTCTAAACTATTTCAAACAATCGGAAGTCTCATGTTCAATGAGATCATCTTTATTGGCGTCAAAATGATCATTCCTTTCATGATCAAAATCGCCTTCATCATCATGCTCATGCTGGATCATATTGGCCTCGGGATTCTTCCCTTTCACACTCTCTTTATAGAGTTCGACGAGGTGTTTGGGAGTCCGGCATGTCTTGGCCCAATGGTTATCCATCCCACAACGATAGCAAATAGACTTGGTCGGGTTGGGCTGATGTCCGGTTGGGTTACCGTAGCCACGACCTCGGCCACGACCCCGACCGCGGTTAGAATTAGATCCGCGGCCGTTCCCACGACCATAAGGCTGGTGGCGACCACGCCCTTGTCTCTTCCCACGTCCATGACCATAATCCTTTTGGTATCTATGGACGTGGTTTGCCTCGGTTTCTTTCTTTGTTTCTGCGGCCACGTTGGCTTCAGGTAGTGGGGCGGTTCCAGCTGGTCTCATCTCGCTGTTGGCCAGAACAAGGCTATTGTTTTGTTCTGCAAGCAACAGGCATGCGATCAGATCTGAGTAAGTCGCGAAGCCTCTCTCGCGATATTGTTGCTGTAGCAACACATTACTCGAATGGAAGGTGGAGAAGGTCTTTTCCAACATATCCTTCTCAGTAATGGTCTCGCCACATAGTTTCAGCTTTGAAACTATCTTGAACAAAGTCGAGTTGTATTCCTCTACGGATTTAAAATCCATGAACCTTAGGTTCAGCCAATCGAATCTGGCTTTCGGCAATACAACCGTCCTCTGATGGGCGTACCTCTTATTCAATTCCTTCCACAGATCCAATGGATCTTCAATTGTAAGATACTGATCCTTGAGACTTTCAGCAAGGTGGTGGCGTATAATGAGGATCGCCTTGTATCTGTATCTCACGGATTCATTGTTTCCGTCGACGATACATTCACCAATCCCTTTTGAGTTGAGCATGATCTTTGTGTCAAGTGCCCACTTTAAGTAGTTGTCTCCAGAGAGATCGAGGGCTGCATAGTCTAGGTTGGCGACTCTAGACATCTGAAAATATGCACCAATTTTCTCTTAGGGCATTTAATAAAATCAAGGCCTTAGAATGATGGCCGATTTATATACATCCGATTTTAGACTTCAAGTAATTAATCATGCAAGCAAATTCAAGCAAGCAATCATATAATCCGATTTTATTCTATACTTATATCAGATTTTAATTAACTTATTCTATATGTAAGATTAATCCTAAAACAATTATAATTAAACACTAAAGGATAATCATGCAAAAAGGAAATTCTTAAACTTTCCTATTTTGATTAGGATTAGGGTTTTTATGAAATCCGATTTTAATCTTTCCTATTCTCTTAGGGTTTCGGTTTCATGCAACTAGAACAATCAATCTAACACTCCTAAAACGCAAAGCTAAAACCTGATTTTAATTTTCTTTACTTATGCGGTTTTAACTAAGCAAGTAAACAATCCTTTACATGAATCGGTTTTAGGGTTTGAGTAAGATTAATGTTCAATTCGATTATGGTGAATGATTCTATCATGCGGTTTCTAAACATCAAATAAACAAGCTAAACAATATGTTTAAAACACGCAAACAAGTTAATCAAGTAAACCGTATTTTAGGGTTTGATATATGTTCAAGTAGGTTTCGGTTTTAAGGTTCTAAAGAGATCAAACAAGTTTAAACAATCAAACCGAATTTTATGTCTTATCTTTAGCTTAGATTCAATGCAATTCAAGTTCTCAAAAGATCAAGCAAGTTTATAAGATAATCGGTTTTTAGGGTTTATGTTTATTAAGGTTGAATTCGATTTTATTTTGTTCTTAGACTTAGGGTTTTACCTTGATCTTCTTTTGGGGTTGAATGGTATGAACCGGGAGCTACAGACCACGGTAAAACTTTGCTCGGATTGCTCGCGGCTACTCGTCGGGTCAGCTACACGGAACTCGCGGCTGCTAGGGTTCGCGCGGCTGGATCGGCTACTCGTCGTCGAGCTGCTGCCGTATGAGGATCACGCGGCTACTCGGGATCGTCGGGTGAAGGACGCGCGACTACTCGGGAAACGCCGGGTGAAGGACTCGCGGCTAGGGTTTCTCCGGGTAAGGGAAACGCGCGGCTAGGGAGATCGAGCGGCTGCGGTTTTTCTCGGTGGCTAGGGTTTAGGGATTTTTCGGTGGCTAGGGTTTAGAGCAAGCTCGTGCTGATAACGTGTTGTAAAAGTAATGTAAATTGTGTTGTATTATTATGACCAAGAGGTCTCTTTATATAAGGATTACATAAGGGTAGAAAAGGAAACATCCTTTTCCTACATGAATAAGGAAAACATCTAATAGACCGTCTAAGGTATTGGGCCTTCACGCCAATGTCTTGATGGGCCGGTTATGGAGATCGAACCTCTATGATTTATAACACTCCCCCTTGATTGACATAACCGGATCGTGATGAATGGATCATAGTAATACGCTTGGGGATGCTGCCTCATTAAAACCTTACCAAGGAAAACCCAGTGGGACAAAACCTTAGTGAAGGAAAAAGAGTACAGCACGTATTACTCCCCCTTGTTTTAGGCATCACTGAAGGTCTCTTAGTCGGCGCATGCCGATCTGATACATGAGCTTCTTGAGCGTGGAGGTTGGAAGCGACTTGGTGAATAGGTCGGCTGAGTTGTCACAGGAACGTACTTGAAGCACTTTGATTTCTCCGGTCTTCTGTAGATCGTGAGTAAAGAAAAACTTCGGTAAGATGTGCTTCGTCCTGTCTCCTTTGATGTATCCATCCTTCAGTTGAGCAATGCATGCGGCATTGTCCTCGTAGAGTACGGTTGGCTCTTCCTTCTCATCGGTCATTCCACAGTCTCGCCTTATGTGCTGAGTCATCGATCTCAACCAAACACATTCGCGGCTAGCTTCATGAATCGCCAAAATCTCTGCGTGGTTTGATGAAGTGGCCGTGAGTGTCTGCTTCATGGATCTCCATGAAATTGCTGTTCCTCCATGAGTGAACACATATCCTGTCTGAGATCGTCCATTGTGTGGATCCGATAAGTAACCTGCATCAGCAAAACCAACCAAACCTTCATTGTTAAGGTTAGTGAAAAATAGACCCATATCTTTCGTTCCTTGTAGGTAACGAAGTATATGTTTAATCCCGTTCCAGTGCCTTTGGGTCGGACAAGAACTAAATCTTGATAGGAGGTTCACGGCAAAACAAATATCTGGTCTAGTATGACTAGCCAAGTATAACAACGCTCCTATGGCACTTAGATATGGCATTTCGGGACCAAGGACTTCTTCATCGTCCTTCTTTGGACCAAATGGATCACTGTCCAATCCGAGGCTTCTCACCACCATTGGGCTGGTCAATGGGTGGGCCTGGTCCATATTAAATCTCTTGAGTATCTTTTCTGTATATGCCATTTGATGCACAAGGATTCCATCATTAATATACTCAAGCTGTATTCCCAAACAGAACTTAGTCTTTCCTAAGTCTTTCATTTCAAACTCGGCCTTTAAATATTCAACTGTTTGGGCGATTTCTCCAGAGGTGCCGAGGATGTTCAAATCATCCACGTATACTGCTATAATCACAAATCCTTTGTTTGCAAACTTCTTTATAAAGATACACGGACTAATGGGATCATTCTTGTACCCGGACTTTACTAAGTATTCACTTAACCGGTTGTACCACATACGCCCACTTTGCTTTAGTCCGTATAAGGATTTGTTCAGCCTAATGCAGTGTTCTTCTCGAGAACTTTTCTTATCTTTGAGCTCAATACCCTCTGGCAATCTCATATAAATTTCATTATCCAGTGGACCATATAAATACGCGGTTACAACATCCATTAACCGTAAATCCAATTTTTCTCTTATAGCCAGGCTTATCAGGAATCGGAATGTCGTTGCATCCACCACAGGGGAGTATGTCTCCTCATAATCGATTCCTGGTCTTTGTGAGAATCCTTGTGCAACAAGCCGTGCTTTGTGCCTAACGATTTCGCCTAATTCGTTTCTCTTCCTCACAAAGACCCATTTATGTCCAACTGGTTTAATGTCATGAGGTGTCCGAATTATGGGACCAAAAACCTCTCTCTTCTTTAAAGAGTTTAACTCCACGTTTATAGCGTCTTTCCAGTTAATCCAATCTGGTCGCTGAGTGCACTCATATATTGACGTGGGTTCTAGATCCTCGTTCATTACTTCAAGTGCTACATTGCATGCAAATACATTATCAATGTCGACATCTTTTCTGTTCCATTGGATTCCAGACGAGACATAATTGATCGCGATCTCTGTATTATCAGGAACTTCAGGCCCTTGCTGCTTGGCGTCCCAAGCAACATTTTCTGGCACCTTAGGTTCATTTATGTCTGGAATATCCACTATCTCCTCGGTCTGAATCTCAGCACCTTTCTTTAATTTCCGAGGAGTCTTATCTTTGGAACCAATAGGTCTTCCACGTTTCAAACGTGGCCTAGACTCTGTAGCCACTTGCGGTCCATCCTGGACATCAATTCGTATAGGTGCATTCACGGCTGGTATATACGATTTAGTTACCCTCTTTGGGTCTGCAAAGGAATCTGGCAATTGTATAGCTAACTTTTGCAAATGTATTATCTTTTGGACTTCTAAGTCACTCTCTTTAGTTCGAGGATCTTGCCAATTTAAGGATGTTTGATTCCATGCAATTTCTTTCATCAGCCGGTTTTCTCCACCTAATGTTGGAAAAACGGATTCGTCAAAATGACAGTCCGCGTATCTGGCCTTAAATAAATCTCCGGTGGTTGGCTCAAGATACTTTATGATCGTGGGTGAATCATATCCAACATATATCCCCATCCTCCTTTGAGGTCCCATCTTAGTTCTCTGTGGTGGTGCAATAGGCACATAGACTGAACATCCAAATGTCTTTAGATGGGAGATGTCTGGCTCTTTTCCCGTTATTAATTGGGATGGGGAATACTTATGATCACTAGATGGCCTGATACGGATTAGTTCAGCAGCGTGTAAGACAGCATGACCCCAAGCGGATACAGGGAGCTTTGACCTCATGAGTAATGGTCTAGCTATCAGCTGTATGCGTTTTATAAATGACTCGGCTAAGCCGTTCTGTGTATGTACATGTGCCACGGAGTATTCAACACTTACCCCCATGGACATACAATAGTCATTAAACGCTTGGGAAGTAAATTCACCAGCATTATCCATTCGTATGGTCTTTAAAGGAAAGTCTGGAAAGTGAGCCCTTAGGCGTATTATCTGAGCAAGGAGTCTTGCAAATGCCATATTCCGTGATGACAATAAGCATACATGTGACCATCTTGTAGATGCGTCAATGAGGACCATAAAATATCGGAATGTCCCACAAGGTGGGTGTATTGGTCCGCATATGTCTCCTTGAATTCTTTCCAGGAAATTTATTGTTTCCTTAGTCACTTTCACTGGTGATGGCCTTACAATGAGTTTCCCTTGTGAACATGAGGCACAAGTAAGATTCTTTGGGATTACTCTCCTTTCTTTCAAGGCGTGCCCATAAGTATTGGCTATCAATTTTCGCATCATATTCGACCCGGGATGTCCCAGCCGGTCGTGCCATAGGTTGAACCTATCCGTAAACTCTTGGTTTGCGGTGGCATTGGCCTCAATCATATTGACCTTAGTGCAATATAAGCCGGTAGCTATAGCAGGTATAGTCTCTAGGACTTTCTTTTGGCCTTGGACGATTTCAATTATTTGGAGGAACTCTCGGTTTCCTTCGTCCATTGTTTCAACATGAAGACCATTCATTCGAATGTCTTTAAAGCTCAATAGGCTTCTCTTTGAGCTGGGGGAAAACAATGCATCCGCAATCTCTAGATGCGTCCCCTTAGGCAATAGGACATTGGCCTGGCCGTAGCCTTCTATTAGGCTGGCCATGCCTGCTATAGTATTTATATTGGCCTTTTTCAATGTAAGATTTATGAAATATCTCTTGTCCTTTAAAATCGTGTGGCTTGACCCACTATCCACCACGAATTCATCCATGTTGCCTTTCATTTTAAAAACAAGAATTATGTCTTAAAAGCCATTAATTATTAATTAAGCAAATCCAAACAAATCCAAAGACATAAATCCAAATGAAAACAAAACATGAATGCAATACAATTTTAATGCCTATTTTAAACAATCTGATGTCTCCGTGAGATCATCCATAAGGTCATCACGTTCATGATCGAAGTCGCCTTCCTTATCATGCTGGATCATGTGGGCTTCTGGATTCTTCCCTTTAACACTCTCTTGATAAAGTTCCACAAGGTGTTTGGGAGTCCTACATGTCTTGGCCCAATGATTGTCCATCCCACATCGATGGCAAACAGACTTAGTCGGGTCGGACTGGTGTCCGGTTTGGTTCCCGTGGCCACGCCCTCGGCCACGGCCTCGACCGCGGTTAAAATCAGATCCGCGGCCATTCCCTCGACCATATGGGTGGTAGCGACCACGCCCTTGTCTCTTTCCACGTCCACGGCCATTATCCTTTTGGTATCTCTGGACATGGTTTGCCTCGGTTTCCATCTTAGTGTCCTCGGCCACGTGGGCTTCAGGAAGTGGGGTTGATCCAGGAGGTCTCATTTCGCTGTTTCTCATCAGCAATTCATTGTTCTGCTCCGCAAGCAATAAACAAGAGATCAAACTTGCATAGGTCGTGAAGCCTTTCTCACGATACTGTTGCTGTAGCAACACGTTGCTTGAGTGGAAGGTCGAGAAGGTCTTTTCAAGCATATCCTTCTCTGTCACAATCTCGCCACATAGCTTCAATTTTGAAACTATCTTAAATAGGGCCGAGTTGTATTCATCCACGGACTTAAAGTCCAGGAGCCTTAAGTTAAGCCAATCATATTTGGCCTTAGGCAGTATAACCATCTTCTGATGATCATATCTTGCCTTTAACTCCTTCCAGAGATCAAGAGGATCCTCAAGCGTCAAGTATTGATCTTTGAGACTCTCAACGAGATGGTGGCGTATGATTAAAATCGCCTTATACCTATTTCTCTCGGATTCGTTATTTGCATCATTAATGCATTCACCGAGCCCTTTTGATTTCAGCATGATCTTTGCATCTAAAGCCCATTGCAAGTAATTATCTCCTGAGAGATTAAGGGCTGCGAAGTCCAAATTATTGACTTTCGCCATCTGAGATCAAGCATCGGTTTTTCTCTTAGGATTTTTAGGGTTTCTTTCAACCGCTTTTATTTTATGCACATATCATGCGATTTTAATTCAAGCAAGTTTCCAATTTTAATCCTAACATGTAATTCTAGGTGATAAAAGTAAACAGGAAATTTTCCAAATTCAAATAAGGCAATTTCCAATTTGCGATTTCTATGTGGTCAAACAAAAAGGAAATTTTCCAAATTCAATCCTAACAAGGAATATCTATGATTTTCGGTTTTGGCCAACAAAATTTTAATGGTCCGATTTTTATCATGCAATTCCTAGTTCAATTAGGATTTGGCCAAGCAATAGATCAAACAACCAAATTTGATTTTAATTAAAGCATGCGATTATAGATTAGGGTTTTCAAGCAACCATGCGATTTCAAACAAATAGGATTTTAGGGTTTGATATTATCATGCAAAAGTTCAAGTTCGATTTAGGCCAAACAATCAATCAATCAATTTACAAGCAAATCCGATTTTAGGGTTTTATCTTTTCTTAGGTTCAATTCGATTTTAGGTTCTTAAGAGATCAAACAAGTGGAACAATCAAAATCGGTTTTTAGGGTTTGATATACATTAGGTCCGATTTCGATTTTATGGTGTTCTTGAGTTTTAGGGTTTTGATTATACCTTTGATCCTTCTTTTGGGTTGACTGGAAAAGAACCGGGAGCTAAAGACCTCGGAAAACACTTAGGATCGGATCGCACAACTCCGGCGTAGAACGGCGACGGACGGCGGCTGCGGACGGCGGCTACTTAGGGTTTATCAGAGCAAGCTCGTGCTGATAACGTGTTATGAATCGAATGATTTGTGTTGTATTATTATGAGGACCAAAGGTCTCTTTATATAGTGATTACATAAAAGGATAGAAAAGGAAATAGTCCTTTTACTACTTCTACAAGGAAAAGGAAAACATCTACTAATCCTATTGGACTTAGGAGTCCTGACCGCCTATGGATAATGGACTGGGCCGTGGGCCATGGGCCGGTTATGGAGATCCAAACCTCAATGGATTATAACACTCCCCCTTGATTGACATAACCGGTTGTGATGATGAGATCATAGTAATACGCTTGGGGATGCTGCCTCATTAAAACCTTTCTAAGGAAAACCCAGTGGGACAAAACCTTAGCGAGGAAAAAGAGTACAGCACGCATTACTCCCCCTGAAAAGATCATCACTCTAAGTCCCTTAATCGGCGCATGCCGATCTGATGCATTAGCTTCTTCAATGTGGAGGTTGGAAGCGACTTAGTGAATAGGTCGGCTGAGTTGTCGCTGGAACGGACTTGGAGCACTTTGAGTTCACCGGCCTTCTGTAGGTCGTGAGTGAAAAAGAACTTTGGTAAGATGTGCTTCGTCCGATCTCCTTTGATGTATCCATCCTTCAACTGAGCTATGCATGCGGCATTGTCCTCGTACATGCTGGTCGGTTCTTCTTTCCCTTCTATCATCCCACAATCTCGTCTAATGTGTTGAGTCATTGACCTCAACCAAACACATTCTCGGCTGGCCTCATGGATCGCCAATATTTCCGCGTGATTGGACGATGTAGCCGTGAGTGTCTGCTTCATGGACCTCCACGAAATGGCTGTTCCATCGTGAGTGAAGACATATCCCGTCTGGGATCGACCGTTGTGCGGATCCGAAAGGTAACCTGCATCAGCAAAACCAACTAAACCTTCATTGTTAAGGTTAGTGTAAAACAGACCCATATCTTTCGTCCCTTTCAGGTAACGAAGTATGTGTTTGATCCCATTCCAGTGCCTTTGGGTCGGACAAGAACTGAATCTTGAAAGGAGGTTCACGGCAAAGCAAATGTCCGGCCTAGTGTGACTAGCCAAGTACATTAACGCTCCTATGGCACTGAGATATGGCACTTCGGGACCAAGGATTTCTTCATCCTTCTTCTTTGGACCGAATGGATCACTGTCCAGACTAAGGCTTCTCACCATCATTGGGCTACTCAGTGGGTGAGCCTGGTCCATATTAAAACGCTTGAGTACCTTTTCTGTATATGCCATTTGATGCACAAGGATTCCATTATTGACGTACTCAAGTTGTATTCCCAAACAGAACTTAGTCTTTCCTAAGTCTTTCATTTCGAATTCCTTCTTTAGGTATTCAACCGTTTGGGATATTTCCTCAGAGGTTCCTAGGATGTTCAGGTCGTCTACATACACCGCGATGATTACGAATCCCTTGTCAAATTTCTTTATAAATATGCATGGACTTATGGGATCGTTTTTATAGCCCTCTTTCACTAAGTACTCGCTTAGTCTATTATACCACATGCGACCTGATTGTTTTAATCCATAGAGCGATTTATTCAGCTTAATACAATGCTGGTCTCGAGAACTTCTTTTATCTTTCAGCTCTATTCCCTCTGGGACTTTCATATAAATTTCGTTATCCAGTGGACCATATAAGTATGCGGTTACAACATCCATTAACCGCAAATCCAATTTCTCTCTTATGGCCAGACTTATCAGGAATCTAAAAGTCGTTGCATCCACCACAGGGGAGTATGTCTCCTCATAATCGATTCCTGGCCTTTGTGAGAATCCTTGTGCCACAAGCCGTGCTTTGTGTCTAACGATTTCACCTTGTTCGTTTCTCTTCCTCACAAAGACCCATTTATGTCCAACTGGTATAACATCACGAGGTGTCCGAATTATGGGACCAAAAACCTCTCTCTTCCTTAAAGAGTTTAACTCCACGTTTATAGCTTCTTTCCATTTATTCCAGTCTAATCGACGAGTGCACTCTAAAATGGACGTGGGTTCTAGATCCTCATTCATGAGCTCAAGTGCTACATTGCATGCAAATATTTCATCAATGTCGACATTCTTTCTGTTCCATTGGATTCCAGACGAGACATAATTGATCGCGATCTCTTTGTTATCAGGAACTTCAGGCCCATGAAGCTTGGCGTCCCAAGCAACATTTTCCGGCACCTTAGGTTCATTTATGTCTGGAACGTCCACTATCTCCTCGGTCTGAATTTCAGCAGCTTTCTTTAATTTCCGAGGAGTCTTATCTTTGGAACCAATTGGTCTTCCACGTTTCAATCGTGGTTTAGACTCAGTAGCCGCTTGACTCGGTCCTTCCTGGACATCAATACGAATTGGTGCATTCACGGCTGGTATATATGATTTCGTTACCCTCTTTGGGTCTGCAAAGGAATATGGCAATTGTATAGCTACCTTTTGCAAATGTATTATCTTTTGGACCTCTAAATCACTTACACGAGTCCGGGGATCTTGCCATTTTAAGGATGTTTGATTCCATGCAATTTCTTTTACCAGCCGGTTTCCATCACCTAATGTTGGAAAAACGGATTCGTCAAAATGACAATCCGCGTACCTGGCCTTAAATAAATCTCCGGTGGTCGGCTCAAGGTACTTTATGATCGTGGGTGAATCATATCTAACATATATCCCCATTCTCCTTTGAGGTCCCATCTTAGTCCTCTGTGGTGGTGCAATCGGCACATAAACTGAACAACCGAATATCTTAAGATGGGAAATGTCTGTCTCTTGTCCCGATAATAATTGGGATGGGGAATATTTATGGTCACTAGATGGCCTGATGCGAATTAGTTCGGCAGCGTGTAAGACAGCATGTCCCCAAGCGGATACATGAAGCTTTGACCTCATGAGTAATGGTCTAGCAATCAACTGTATGCTTTTTATAAATGACTCGGCCAAGCCGTTTTGTGTATATACATGTGCCACGGAGTATTCAACACTTACCCCCATGGACATACAATAGTCATTAAACGCTTGGGAAGTGAATTCACCAGCATTATCCATTCGTATGGTCTTTAAAGGAAAGTCTGGTAAGTGAGCCCTTAGGCGTATTATCTGAGCAAGGAGTCTCGCAAATGCCATATTCCGTGATGACAATAAGCATACATATGACCATCTTGTAGATGCGTCAATGAGGACCATAAAATATCGGAATGTCCCACAAGGTGGGTGTATTGGTCCGCATATGTCTCCTTGAATTCTTTCCAGGAAGTTTATTGTTTCCTTAGTCACTTTCACTGGTGATGGCCTTACAATGAGTTTCCCTTGTGAACATGAGGCACAAGTAAGTATTGGCTATCAATTTTCGCATCATATTTGACCCGGGATGTCCCAGCCGGTCGTGCCATAGGTTGAACCTATCCGTAAACTCTTGGTTTACGGTGGCATTGGCCTCAATCATATTGACCTTAGTGCAATATAAGCCGGTAGCTATAGCAGGTATAGTCTCTAGGACTTTCTTTTGGCCTTGGACGATTTCAATTATTTGGAGGAACTCTCGGTTTCCTTCGTCCATTGTTTCAACATGAAGACCATTCATTCGAATGTCTTTAAAGCTCAATAGGCTTCTCTTTGAGCTGGGGGAAAACAATGCATCCGCAATCTCTAGATGCGTCCCCTTAGGCAATAGGACATTGGCCTGGCCGTAGCCTTCTATTAGGCTGGTCATGCCTGCTATAGTATTTATATTGGCCTTTTTCAATGTAAGATTTATGAAATATCTCTTGTCCTTTAAAATCGTGTGGCTTGACCCACTATCCACCATGAATTCGTCCATGTTGCCTTTCATTTAAACACAAGAATTATGTCTTAAAAACCATTAATTATTAATTAAGCAAATCCAAACAAATCCAAAGACATAAATCCAAATGAAAACAAACATGAATGCAATACAATTTTAATGCCTATTTTAAACAATCTGGTTTCTCCATGAGATCATCCATAAGGTCATCACGTTTATGATCGAAGTCGCCTTCCTTATCATGCTGGATCATATGGGCTTCTGGATTCTTCCCTTTAACACTCTCTTGATAAAGTTCCACAAGGTGTTTGTGAGTCCTACATGTCTTGGCCCAATGATTGTCCATCCCACATCGATGGCAAACAGTCTTAGTCGGGTCAGACTGGTGTCCAGTTTGGTTCCCGTAGCCACGCCCTCGGCTACGGCCTCGACCGCGGTTAAAATCAGATCCGCAGCCATTCCCTCGACCATATGGTTGGTAGCGACCACGCCCTTGTCTCTTTCCACGTCCACGGCCATTATCCTTTTGGTATCTCTGGACATGGTTTGCCTCGGTTTCCATCTTAGTGTCCTCGGCCACGTGGGCTTCAGGAAGTGGGGCTGATCCAGGAGGTCTCATTTCGCTGTTTCTCATCAGTAATTCATTGTTCTGCTCCGCAAGCAATAAACAAGAGATCAAACTTGCATAGGTCGTGAAGCCTTTCTCACGATACTGTTGCTGTAGCAACACGTTGCTTGAGTGGAAGGTCGAGAAAGTCTTTTCAAGCATATCCTTCTCTGTTACAATCTCGCCACATAGCTTCAATTTTGAAACTATCTTAAATAGGGCCGAGTTGTATTCATCCACGGACTTAAAGTCCAGGAGCCTTAAGTTAAGCCAATCATATTTGGCCTTAGGCAGTATAACCATCTTCTGATGATCATATCTTACCTTTAACTCCTTCCAGAGATCAAGAGGATCCTCAAGCGTCAACTATTGATCTTTGAGACTCTCAACGAGATGGTGGCGTATGATTAAAATCGCCTTATACCTATTCCTCTCGGATTCGTTATTTGCATCATTAATGCATTCACCGAGCCCTTTTGATTTCAGCGTGATCTTTGCATCTAAAGCCCATTGCAAGTAATTATCTCCTGAGAGATTAAGGGCTGCGAAGTCCAAATTGTTGACTTTCGACATCTGAAATCAAGCATCGGTTTTTCTCTTAGGATTTTAGGGTTTCTTTCAACCGATTTTAATTTATGCATTTATCATGCGATTTTAATTCAAGCAAGTTTCCAATTTTAATCCTAACATGCAATTCTAGGTGATAAAAGTAAACATGAAATTTTCCAAATTCAAAATAAGGCAATTGTCAAAATTTCAAATAAGGAAACTTTCCAAAAACAAATAAGGCAATTTCCAATTTTCGATTTTAATCAAACAAGCAATTTTCCAAATTCTAAAATAGCATGCGATTATAGATTAGGGTTCATCCGATTTTTAGGTTTGATATTAGTATGCCTGAGATCAAATTCGATTTTGGTTATTCAAACAATCAATGATAAACAAGCAAATCTATTTTAGGGTTCTTATATGCTTAGGTCCAAATTCGATTTTAACATGTGCAAGCAAGCAATCAATCTATTTCAAGCAATCCGATTTTAAGGTTCTAGTTTAGCTTAGGTTCAATTCGATTTTAAGCTCTCAAAAGATCAAACAAGTAGAATATGGAAGAATCGATTTTTAGGGTTTGATAATATTATGTCAGAATTCGATTTTCATGTTCTAGGGTTTTAGAGATTTGTTTCTACCTTTGGTCCTTCTTTTGGGTTGACTGGAAAAGAACCGGGAGCTAAAGACCTCGGAAAACCTTAGGATCGGATCGCACACGGTGAAGGACGGCGGCGGCGAACGGCGGCGGACGGCGGCGGACCTTAGGGTTTATGCTCGGCGGCTGCTAGGGTTTATCAGAGCAAGCTCGTGCTGATAACGTGTTGTAAATCGAATGACTTTCTGTGTATTATTATGAGGACCAAAGGTCTCTTTATATAGTGATTACATAAAAGGATAGAAAAGGAAATAGTCCTTTTACTACTTCTACAAAGAAAAGGAAAACATCTACTAATCCTATTGGACTTAGGAGTTCTGGCCGCCTATGGTCTAATGGGCTGGGCCGGTTATGGAGATCCAACCTCAATGGATTATAACATGGCAAAATATCTTTCACAAAATCAGCTATTGCATCCACACACTCCTCACTCAAATTGAAATCCGTCTTTATACCCATTATCCTAGTTGCAGCTGATAAAGGAGAATGTCCCTTTCGACAACCATCATATAACGGATTTTTAGCGGCATCTAACATATCGAAGAACCTCCGAGCTTCTAAGTTAGGTTCTTCACCTCTATCTCCATACTCAGCAGCCGATGGTATACTTTCACGAAACGCATCATTCACCATCTGAACATGACCTACAGTTTCTACTTGATCTGTTCCATGTTCTTCTAAGCTATTCCCAACATATTGTTCACTACTACTAGCATAATCCACCATTGTATCTTTTTCTACATGATAATACCAAATCTTGTAACTCCCCACAAATCCATTACAATACAGGTGTGACCATACTTTGTTTATCAAGATGAATCTACGATTCCGACAATTAGTACAAGGACAATAAATTTTACCGGATTTTTTGGCTTTCGGCTGCATTGTCGCAAATTCCATGAATTGTTTGAGACCTTCTTTGTACTCTTCAGTAATTAGCCCCGTCGCCGGAATTTGATATGGTTTATCCATCCATGATCGAAAATAATTATAAGGATTTGAAAAAGACATTTTTATAAATTTTTGATGAGATGAGTTTTTTTGTTGTTGTTGAAATGAATGAGAGAGGGTGGAATTGTTTTTATAGGAAAACTGGGCGCTCATTTCCCACAAATTTCCCACGAATTACATACGGATATCTGACAATTTCCAAACGGCTAAATAACGGCTATAATATTTCAAACGGCTAAAAAATTCGTCGGAAATCCGTCGGAAATTGGCGTGTATTTCCGACGGATTTCCCACCAATCTCTAACAATCTTTAAACGGCTTTAATATTTCAAACGACTACAGAATTTATTGCCAATCCGTCGGAAATTCGTGGGAAATAAGCAACGGATTTATTCTGTCGGAAATCCGTGAGTATTTTCTGACAAATTTCCGACGGCTTAACCTGTCGTCATAAAATCGTCGTAATTCCGTCATAAATTTCCGACGAAATATTATCCGTGGGAAATTTTGTTAAAAATATCCTTGTTTTCTTGTAGTGTCGGGATATAATTAATCCCAAAATTAAAGAGGTTTTTTCAACATCTTGACCAAAATTAATTCTTTATGAGAATTATTTACTTTTTGATTAATTTTTCCATTTGATTAGAAAAATTATTTACTTTTTGATTAAATATAAATTTATGTAGTGATAAATTACAAACGGACATTTAAATCATGAACTTACTCGGTTTTGCTAAAATAAATATAGACTCATTACTACTCCAAAAAACATACAAACTTATGTTGACCGAGATATATTAGGTATAATTTTAGTCAACATTAATTAGACTTAAAACCCTGTTAATCTCTGTTTACTATAGTCGTTAAGCAGAACGACGTCGTTTCCTTTTAATGAGAAACTCAACCAAATCCCAATTCTCACTAAAAAATCCCTAACTTTCCTCTCGATTTTATCTCTTCTTGGATATATGCTGAAGAACTCCAAAATCAGGTATAGGCGTGGCTGTCTCTTCTTCGATATGTGCTTGTCTTTGCTTGATGTTTGTCGTCTATGTCCAAAATGTAAGACTTATGTACTTTTCAATCGATTTGTAAGAATTAAATCTCTGTTTTCTTTGTCTTATGTAAGACTTATGTATTACTTTTGTTGCTTTTTGTCTTATTGATTCCAAGAGCAAACGGCTAGTTGCAGACCTGTTTTCTTTGTCTCTTCTTGGTGCATCAATGCAGTGTACGGTTCTGTTGATGTTGCAGAGAAAGAGAAATCATAACTGTTTGTATGCATGGATCATTCACTTCATAACAAAGCTTCAGACCAATCTCATTAACGGATTCTTCCACTGTAACAAGTCTGAGAAAAACAGTGCTTAGGATTCAAACTAGAACAAAATTTGAGCCGAGTACATAGTTTGATACGAAATAAGACAAAGTTTGATAGTTTAAGCCGATTACATAGAACATGAAATTCAAGAAAGGGAAGCAAGTTATAGCCGATTACATAGAACAACGAAACTAAACAATGTTTGATAGACTTAAAGTTCAATAAGACATAAAAACGAACAAAGCATCATCTCGGGATTTAGTCATCCCCTTTGTGATCCTCCTCCTCCTCATTGTGATCCTCCTTCCTACATACCAAGTAAATTATAATATTTACACAACCATGAAAAAAAACTGTAAAACTGTAAAATAAAACATAATGTTTAAACTAACACTCTAACCTGATCTTTTCTCGGTCGACCCCTTCATCTTTTAGCTTCAAGGTCAACAGGCGGGGTCTACTCTACCATGGCTCGCAATATCTCCAAAGTGAGTTGTCAAAACTTCGGCCACAACTTCTTCTTCAACAGCTACTTCACAGCCTTCTTCTTCGACATCATTCCGCTCATTCTCATCTACTTACTCATCAGCAGGATCATCAACAATAACCTCACAATCATCTTCATGTATAACCTCACGCTCATCTCCTGATTCTATTCCATCATCCTCAACAATAGTTTTTTTTTTGTCGACGTGATTCGAGCTTCTTTCTTCTTGTCATAACGAGAGAAGAAATCAGAGACTGAAGCGACGAAGAGGAATTAGGGGTTTGGGAATGAAATTTGGGGAAATTGTGTTTTTTTTCTCGTGTTTTTAATACGATGTCGTTTTGCTCACCGTTAACAGTAAACGGGTCTTAAACGCTAAATAGTGTTGACTAAAATTACATCTAATATATCTCGATCAATATAAGTTTGTATGTTTTTTGGATCAGCAGTAAAGAATCTGTACTTAATTTGGCAAAAACGCGTGAGTTCGTGATTTAAATGCCCGTTTTCTCGATAAATTATACAAATAAACATTTGATGCAAAAAGATAGGTTATTGGACCAATACCCGTATACCCGAACCCACATCTAAACATAAACCTACACCTAAACCCAAACCTGAGTCCGAGCCACTCCCGACTCATCTCGGTGCGCGCACATGTGGTTTAGCATGAATTCAAGATTCTCTACAATTGTCGCAAAGTCTTTAACCTTGTCAGAACTTCTACACAATATACACTACTCCATTTTGTGCCTTCAATCAATAAACTTTGGACAAACAATTCTCATTCAAACAAACTCCACTCCATTATAATATTCGCGGCGACAAACTTATCGCTCACATAATCCAAAATATGTCAAAAAATTGACCGAAAGTGTATCAGTGCAACATGTCTTAAACTTAAGTTCTAACAATTAAAACTTGAGGACGATCCCGAGATCAATCGACAATGAATAAAAAGATACAAATGATATGCAATTATAATTAATGGAGATGAATATGATTGTGTAGAAATGTATGATGATGAGATCCCCAGCTCAAGATCATCAAGGACACATTGTTCATCATCATCATCTCTATCCTTTCTCCAGAATCAGAGGTCAGCGCTCTCTCTCTCTCTCTCTCTCTCTCTCTCTCTCTCTCTCTCTCTCTCTCTGTGTATAAGCTAATGATGAAAATAAATCACGGGGATACTAACGTTATCTAAACTCTTTATCTATGCATGGAGATATAAATCGGTTCGTGATGGCCCAAAATGTTGAAGCAAAAGGTGGGAGGGGAGGCAATGTGTGGGATGATGGAGCTGACCATGACAATAGCAAAGATTAATGTACGAGGTGGTCCTGAAGGCATTCAATATGTACGGTTTGATTATGTCAAGAGTGGTCAACCCAAAACTGGATCAGTCCATGGTCTCTCGGGTAGAGGATTTACGCAAACGGTATGCATGTCTCGGATGTATAATAATTAAACTATCATTTATTATAAATATACTTGTCCATCTATTTCATATTAAGTTTTGTTTCAACATTGTTTTTTTTTTTGTCAAAATAAATGTTAACACCGAATTTAATCACAGATAAAAATTAAGAAAAGGTATAAAATTGAATAGAATACAAAAAGTCATATTTTGTTTTTCGAGATGTGTATAGTTATAATTTTAATATGTTTCTTGTCAAAATGGGACTTGCTATAAAAGAAATGGATAAATTATTATTGATCTCTGTTAATCATTTGTTATTACCGTTTGATTGCAGTTTGAGATCAATCCAAACAATGAACATTTGGTATCGGTTGAGGGTTATTATGATGACGCTACAGGTGTGATTCAAGCACTTAAATTCATAACCAACATGAAGTCCTCTGAGATGATGGGATATGATGATAAGGGTATTAAGTTTTCACTTGAAGTGAAAAGAAAAAAGATAATTGGGTTTCATGGAACCGCTGAGACTAACGTAAACTCTCTTGGAGCTTATTTCACAAAGGCTCCTCCTACCAAATTAGACTACCAAGGTGGTTCTGGAGGCAGCCTTTGGGATGATGGTCCTAATTAAAACGGCGTGAAAAAGGTTTCCTTCACATTAGGTAATGGTGAGATAGGGCAAATCAGGTTCAATTATGAGAATGGTGGCTTAGTCGAAAGACGAGCATGGGGAGAACCAAGGACAACAAGAGGAGGTACAAATTCTGACAAATCTAATATTCTCAATATCTCATTCTCTCGCGCTCTCTCTCTCTCTCTCTCATGTAAGACTCGGGGTATGAGTCTTAGGCAAGCGGAAGATGGGATCTAGAGGCTGCCTTTAACGCTCTCTCTTCTAGATCAATGAATGGATGGTGATAGAACAAAGGCTTGAATCCACAAATTTTTGAGCCGAGATGGTGTCAAACAAGCTGACTTTCACGCTCTCTCTTGTTGGACGGTAAAAGGGGAAGTGTTGGTGGATCGAACGGCACCACAGAGGTATGGAAAATCTCTGATACTGCATGGATACTCAGCCTTGGTGAATCACACACGCAAAGGCACAAACAAAGACAAAGAACAAGCGGCGACTTGAGCTTTAGGTCGAACGGCGTTATTTTATTGATAATCAAGGGTAACGAAAAATACAATGCTGCATGGGAGCTTTATAAACAGCTCGTCAGCTAGCGCTAAGTCCATAATTGAAAGCCAAAACGACAACACAAAAGCAAACAAAAGAAACAAAACGCAAAAGCCAAAATTACACAAAAATGAAAAGTTCATTAAACTAAAGAAATAAAAAGAACTAAGCCTATGCTCGTGGCCTTCTTCTGGGGCTCGATCCTAGGGCTCTTGGACGTGTCAAGAACCACTGGGACAAGTCATCTTACCTGCACAGATTGTATAAATTAAATATACCTGGTTTTGGCGCGCAATGGTCTGAAATGCTTTCTCCGTGGTTGTGTCTGGTCCTGGTCCGTTCCATGCTGGTTTCTTGGTGATTCCATCCTCTTGAAGTCCAGTGAAGTCGAGATGAAAGAAATCTTCAAGTGTCTTCCCGTGGTTAGCTCCCAACTCATCTTCTTCTTCCATTTGTCCTCTCTCGGCTCCAAGACTTGTAGCCGCGGCATCTTGAGGCTCGGACGTGATCTCTGTGAGATTCTTGTTGTTTTGGATGCCATTCCCTGCCAAGTAAACAGACTTACCTTGGGCTGTACGAGGCTGGTTGTCTTGGAGGTTCGGCCTTGCAAAATCCTCCAACATGTCTATATCGGGTGCTTTGGAGCTATCTTTGAGGTCGGCTTGTGGTGGTGGGTTTCTGAACGTGTCTCCCAGCTCCATTGTGATGAGGAGGGTCTCCACAGCTACATTGAACCCTTCTCTAAGTCTCCTGGTCTTGGACCGTGTCATTGGTGAGGACTTGACCGTCAGTACTAGCTCGTTGGTCTCGGCTAGGTTAATGTCCTCATCATTCCCTCTTTCTTCAGAAGGTTTTGTCCTCAAAACTGTTTCATCTGCATCATAAGGAGATAAATCAGTAACATTAAAGCTATGAGAAATGTTAAACTCACCTGGCAGCTCCAAGCGGTATGCATTGTCATTGATCTTCTCTAGCACTTTGAATGGACCGTCTCCTCTCGGTGCAAGCTTGGAACTCCTTTGGCGTGGGAACCTTTCAGGCCTCATGTGTAACCAGACCCATTCTCCTGGTTCGAATGTCAATGCCTTGCGTCCCTTATCAACTTGTTTCTTGTATCCCTCGGTTTTCTTCAAGATATTCTTCCTTGCTTTCTCATGAAGTTTCTTTACAAACTCTCCTTTCCTGAGGCAATCTAAGTTAACTTGCTCAACTTAGGGAATTGGCGAGAGATCAAGAGGGGTTAGTGGATTAAAACCATAGACAATTTCAAATTGTGACATCTTAGTAGCAGACTGAGTGGCATGGTTATAAGCGAATTCGATCAATGGCAAACAATCTAACCAAGTTTTTAAATTTCTACCAAGTGTAACTCTAAGTAAAGCAGAAAGTGTACGGTTTACCACTTCAGTTTGTCCATCCGTTTGTGGATGACAAGTTGTAGAGAACAGCAGCTTGGTACCAAGCTTTCTCCACAAGGTTCTCCAAAAGTGGCTTAGGAACTTTGTGTCTCGGTCAAAGACAATAGTCCTAGGTACTCCATGTAAGCGTACCACTTCTTTAAAGAACATATCGTCGGTTTGCGTGGCATCATTGGTTTTGTCACATGGTATGAAGTGTGCCATCTTTGAAAACCGATCTACAACAACAAAGATTGAATCCTTGTGCCTGATCTTAGGCAAACCTAGCACGAAATCTATAGAAATATCCACCCATGGTGCGTTAGGAATAGGTAAAGGTAAGTAAAGTCCATGAGGATGTAACCTGGATTTGGCCTTATGACAAGTAACACATTTGGCGCAGTGTCTCTCCAAGTCTTTCTTGAGATGTGGCCAATAGAAATGATCAAATACCCCTGCCAATGTCTTATCCACGCCGAAGTGACCCATCAGACCTCCACCGTGTGCTTCCTTGAGTATTAAGTCTCTCATTGAACTCTGAGGGATGCACAAGCGTTTGTCCTTTACCGCATGACTGATAAGCTTCTCCTAACTTTGGATCGTCTTTATACAGCTCCTTTAGATGCTCAAAACCCAGCACCTTTGCTTCCATGGTAGAGATCAAGGAATGTCTCCTTGAAAGCGCGTCTGCTACCACGTTATCTTTTCCCTTCTTGTACTTGATTACATACGGGAATGTCTCTATAAACTCTAACCACTTAGCATGTCTCCTCTTGAGTGAAGTCTGTCCTCTCAGATGCTTAAGTGTCTCGTGATCAGTATGGTTAATGAACTCCTTAGACAACAAGTAATGCTGCCATGTCTCTAGAGCTCGGACCAGCGCATAGAGTTCCTTATCATACGTCAGATAGTTTAGTGTAGCTCCACTGAGCTTTTCACTAAAGAACGCCACTGGCCTCTTCCTCTGATGTAGCACGGCTCCAATGCCTAGACCAGATGCATCACATCCCACTTCAAACATTTCTTCAAAGTCTGGTAAAGCTAGAACCGGGGCTTGCGTGAGCCTTTCTTTCAGTGCATTGAAAGCTGCTTCTTGAGCTGATCCCCAGAAAATGGTATATTCTTCTTTATCACAGCTGTGAGTGGTGCAGCTACTGTGCTGAAGTCCTTCACAAAACTCCTATAAAAACTTGCTAGGCCGTGAAAGCTTCTTACATGGCCGATTGTAGTTGGTGTTGACCATTCTCTGATTGCTTTGATCTTCTCCTCATCTACTTGTAGTGCCTGTTCACTTACTACAAAGCCTAAGAACACAAGTTGATTAGTACAGAAGGTGCACTTCTTAAGGTTAGCATTGAGGCCTTCCTTGCGAAGCGATTTAAGCACTAGTTCGAGATGCTTGAGATGATCAGATAAGTTCTTACTATATATAAGTATATCATCAAAGTAAACAACTACGAATTTACTTATATAAGAACGTAAAACCGGGTTCATGAGACGCATGAATGTACTTGGGCATTGGTCAGGCCAAAAGGCATGACAAGCCATTCGTACAAGCCTTGCTTGGTCTTGAATGCGGTTTTCCACTCATCTCCTTCACGCATTCGAACCTGATGGTATCCACTCTTTAAGTCGAGCTTTGAGAAGACAGTGGATCCACTTAGCTCATCCAGCATGTCATCTAGACGCGGTATAGGATGTCGGTACTTGATGGTGATGTTTTTTATAGCTCGGCAGTCCACGCACATCCTCCATGTACCATCTTTCTTTGGAACTAGAAGCACATGCACGACACAGGGGCTGAGGCTCTCTCGAATATAGCCCTTGTCCATCAAATCTCTTACTTGCTTCTCTAGCTCCTTAGTCTCTTCCGGGTTCATCCTATAGGCTGGCGTGTTGGGTAAAGCTGAGCCGGGAACAAGATATATTTGGTGCTCTATGCCTCGGATTGGTGGTAATCCAGGGGGTATCTCCTCTGGAAACACGTCTTTGAATCGGTTTAGAACAACTATAACCTCGGCAGGAAGCTCTAACTCAATTGTTCCTGAACTTAGACATTCTTTGAATAGCATTAGTAGCATGGTGCCCTTTGTATATAGGGTCTTATTAATCGTATTTGTAGATAAGTAAAGACTAGACTTACTTACCTCGGTTTCCTTGCTCATTCGGATTTGTAACTCATGTACCTCAGATGGAGTGAGAGGTGCAAGGTTATACTTCTTGTCCTTGAACGTGAATGAGTAGTGATTGGTGCGGCCATGGGGGTGGGAAGCTCGGTCAAATTGTCACGGTCTACCCAGCAGTATGTGTCCGGCTTGCATTGAGACCACATCACAAGTGACTTGGTCCTGGTACTTGCCCACGCTGAAGGGCACAGAAACTTGCTCCACGATCTTTAACTCCGTTTGATCGTTTAGCCACCTTAACTTGTATGGTCTCGGATGTTTAGTCTTCTCAAGCCCTAACTTATCCACCATATACTTGCTAGCCACGTTAGTACAAAAACCACCATCTATAATCAAGTTACATACCTTTCCCTTGATGGTACATCTTGTGTGAAAGATGTTTTCTCTTTGTACTTTCTCTTCGGGATTGATGAGAGCACTTAGCACTCTTCTGGTCAATAACATCTCGCCAGTGTCAGGGTACTGTATGTTGTCACTGTGATCACTAGCATCATCCTCTTGCTCATCTTGAGACTCGTAGTCTCCACTAGGCGTAGGATCATCACCCTTTGGTTCGGACATTCCCTTGCCATGTGCCCTCTGCCTTGACACTTAAAACAAGTTATGTCACGAGTTCTTTGATTAGTACTAGGGAACTTACCTTGCTCTGGTCGGTTGAATTTAGGAACTTCGGTGTTTTTCCCTTTGAAACGTGAATCAATCTCCACAGCTTTCCCTTTGTCTAGAGGTCTAGAACTACTTGAAGCCCATGGTTGAGATGATTTGTTACGGCTGGTGAGTGATGTTTTGCGCTTGATCTGCTGCTCCACTTGTACATAAAGATGCAACAGCTCGTGCATTCCACTGTATTGGAGTCTCTCCACTTTTCTTGCAATCCTTTCTTGCAAGCCGTCTATGAATTGAGCCATCAAAGCCTCCTCGGATTCTTCTAACTCTAGTGAGTTCATCAGCTTTTCAAACTCCTCAAAGTATTCATCAACGCTCCTGGTTCCCTGAGACAATTACAAAAATGTTTCTGTAAGTCTCTATGATAATGTTCAGGGTCATACCTTTGCCTTAGGAGGAACTTCATGTCACTCCAGCTAGCTACTGGACCAAAACGTTGCCTTCTCCTCTCGGCTACGCTTCTGTCCCACCACGCAAGTGCATTCTCCGTGAGATTTGCTGCAGCTACAACCACCTTCTTGCGCTCCACGTATCCATAGCACTCAAAGATGTGCTCTAGACGTCTCTCCCAATCCATATAGACTTCTGGATTTGATTTTCCTGCAAAAGTAGGAGGTGTTAGTTTAAGCTCATGGTTATGTTCACGGAATTCTACTTCCCTTGCTGGATTTCTCCTGAGAGGATCTTGTCTCCTCTGGTTTTGGTGAATAAGAGGGTCCTGGACGTCATCCTCCAAGTCCGGCATCTCCTCTTCCTGGCCGTTCTGTTGTAAGGGTTCTTCTCTGATCGGAGCTCTCCTTGGTGGAGCCTCCATTCCGTCAATCCTCTCACCAAACTCCTGCCGCATGGTGCCCATTTGCTGGCCCATGTTTCTCAGCTCCTCCCTCATTGCTGCCATCATTTGTAGCACAACATCTTGGGGGACTCCTTCTCCATCGGTCATGTTGTCCTTGGTGTTGCTAGACCTTGCAAGACTTAACAAACAGATCAAAGCACCACGGCAAACAAAACTCAAACAAGACAGGAACAACTAGTCTATTTAAGCAATCAAGCGGATGCAACAATTACTTAAACAAAACTAATCAAAAACAGCAACACTGGAAAATATTTTTTTTATGAATTTATGCTTTATAAAACAGAACTA
This sequence comes from Alliaria petiolata, assembly GCA_020283515.1. NCBI lineage: Eukaryota > Viridiplantae > Streptophyta > Magnoliopsida > Brassicales > Brassicaceae > Alliaria > Alliaria petiolata. Next base: position 437,520,485 of record JAHZTW010000001.1, on the reverse strand, counting down.
AAAGAACAGAACAGAAAATTAGCAACTTATCTAAAAGGAAAACGTTTTATGAGTTTTAGGGTTTAATGAAAGCAAATATACATAAATCAGTAAGCAAAACAGATTCAATTCTTTTGGGGTTTTTTTTGGATTAAACAGAACTAAACAACCTAAGGAAACAAGCAGCCACAATTTTTATGGATTTTCTTTTGATGAAGCAAAGCAGAAACTCTAATAAATTTGAAACATAAACAATGAATCGAAAGGATAGGGGGTAAGAAAACCAAAGGCATAACCATTGGCTATGATACCAGATGATGTAAGACTCGGGGTATGAGTCTTAGGCAAGTGGAAGATGGGATCCAGAGGCTGGCTTTAACGCTCTCTCTTCTAGATCAATGAATGGATGGTGATAGAACAAAGGCTTGAATCCACAAGTCTTTGAGCCGAGATGGTGTCAAACAAGGTGGCTTTCACACTCTCTCTTGTTGGACGGTAAAAGGGGAAGTGTTGGTGGATCGAATGGCACCACAGAGGTATGGAAGATCTCTGATACTGCACGGATACTCAGCCTTGGTGAATCACACACGCAAAGGCACATGCAAAGACAAAGAACAAGCGGCGGCTTGAGCTTTAGGTCGAACGGCGTTATTTTATTGATAATCAAGGGTAACCAAAAATACAATGCTGCAGGGGAGCTTTATAAACAGCTCGTCAACTAGCCCTAAGGCCGGAATTGAAAGCCAAACCGACAACACAAAAGCAAACAAAAGAAACAAAACGCAAAAGCCAAAATTACACAAAAATGGAAAGTTCATTAAATTAAAGGAATAAAAAGAACTAAGCCTATGCTCGTGGCCTTCTTCTGGGGCTCGATCCTGGGGCTCTTGGACGTGTCAAGAACCACTGGGACAAGTCATCTTACCTGCACAGATTGTATAAATTGAATATACCTGGTTTTGGCGCGCAATGGTCTGTAATGCTTTCTTCGTGGTTGTGTCTTGTCCTGGTCCGTTCCATGCTGGTTTCTTGGTGATTCCATCCTCTTGAAGTCCAGTGAAGTCGAGATGATAGAAATCTTCAAGTGTCTTCCCGTGGTTAGCTCACAACTCGTCTTGTTCTTCCATTTGTTCTCTCTCGGCTCCAAAACTTGTAGCCGCGGCATCTTGAGGCTCGGACATGATCTCCGTGAGATTCTTGTTGTTCTGGATGCCATTCCCTGCCAAGTAAACAGACTTACCTTGGGCTGTACGAGGCTGGTTGTCTTGGAGGTTCAGCCTTGCAAAATCTCCAACATGTCTATATCGGGTGCTTTGGATCTATCTTTGAGGTCGGCTTGTGGTGGTGGGTTTCTGAACGTGTCTCCCAGCTCCATTGTATTGAGGAGGGTCTCCACAGCTACATTAAACCCTTCTCTAAGTATCCTGGTCTTGGACCGTGTCATTGATGAGGACTTGACCGTCGGTACTAGCACGTTGGTCTCGGCTAGGTCGATGTCTTCATCACTCTCTCTCTCTATATATATATATATATGTATATATAATACTTCTTTTTGTATTGACTATCCAACTGATTCTTTTTTACTTCAGTTTGTGATTGACTATCCAAATGAATACATCATATATGTGGAGGGTACATGCGACATTGTAAGCAATCCTACTCAAAACCGTGTTAGGTCGTTGACTATCAAGACATCGAAAGGGAGAACCTCTCCGATCTTTGGAAACGCTGCTGCTTACAAATTCGTCCTCAAAAGCAACGGTAGTGCTCTTATCGGGTTCCATGGACGATATGCTGGTGCTTTAGATGCCATCGGAGCATACTTTTCTATTCCTTCTCCCCCTCTTACCAAATTGGACTACCAAGGTGGTTCTGGAGGTACCTTTTGGGATGACGGTTATAATCACGATGGTGTGAGAAAGGTATCATTTGCATTAGGTAATGGTAAGATAAGGCAAATCAGGATCGATTATGACAAAAACGGTTCAGTGGAAAGGCGGGAGCACAGGGAGAACCAAGGACGACAGGAAGAGGTCAGAGTTCCAACACATCTAAATATTCTTTCTCTCCCTCCTCCTCTCTCTCTCTTTATACACACACATATATATATATACACACACACACATATATATATATATATATATATACAAACATCTATATGTTCTTGATTTCCCTTAATACGAAAAAATTCCTTTCTTCAGTTTGTGGTCGACTATCCAACTGAAAACATCATAGCTGTGTAGGGTACTTGCGATATTGTAAGCAATCCTATTCAAAACCGGGTCAGGACTCTGACTTTCAAGACATCAAAAGGGAGAACCTCTCCGATCTTTGGAAACGTTGCTGCTCACAAATTCGTCCTTGAAAGCAATGGTAGTGCTCTTATCGGGTTCCATGGACGAGCTGCTGGTGCTTTAGATGCCATGATCGGAGCATATATCTCTGGGGTGATTCCTTCTCCTCCTGCCGAAAAACTACAAGCAAAAGGTGGAGAAGGAGGAGATTCATGGGACGATGGTGTTTTTGACGGTGTGAGGAAGATATATGTAGGGCAAGGTCAAAACGGTGTCACAGCCGTCAAGTTTGTATACGACAAGGACTTTCAGGTGGTTGAAGGGGATGATCATGGGAAGAAGACACTTATTGGCTATGAAGAGGTGATTATATATTATATAACTTATTTTGTTAATTGTCTTGTTATCAAATGCTAATTTCCGACTTAGGAAACTATTGACAAATTAAGTTTGGAACTTCTTAACTATCCAAAACAAAAGTTTTGTATGGTTCTTGATAAGCAACTTCTTTAATTATTCTCAATTCTATTGTTTTGTAGTTCAAGCTAGAATATCCAAGTGAATACATCACTGCAGTGGAAGGTTGTTGATGCGATCATGGATAGCACAAAGGAGAATGAACTTGTAGCTGAGCTTGAATCTGAACTAGAAGCCGTTGAAGACTTGGTGATGCCATCCAGACCTATGACTCGTGCAAGAGTTAAGAGACTTAATGAAGGAATTGGAGGATTACTAAATCAGATGATCACTCAGAAAGGAGAAGAAGTTAAAACCATTCTGGTTTTGATTGCACGGCAGACTTCTGAAGCTATGCAGCAGACTTCTGAAAATACACGGCAGACTTGTGGAAATACACAGCAGACTTCTGAAGTTATGCAGCAGACTTGTGAGTCAAACCTCATAAAAGCTTATAAAGGGTTGTAATTATTTGTACTCTTTTTCCTTATCCTTAGTTTTTCCCATTGGGTTTTCCAGGAAAGGTTTTAATGAGGCAAATTGATTCACATGTTATAACCCATTCAGAAGCTATATAAGTCGAGCTACATTCGTCAACTATATAGTCAAGCTATATAGTCGAGCTACATTCGTCAACTATATAGTCATCTATATAGTCGAGATTCTGCCAAGGCAGGAAAAGCATCTAAAGAGTCATTTGCAGTTCAAGAGTCTTTGGAGGCCAAGAGTTATTCAAACTTAGTTTTAATTCAGTCTTTCTTTAGTTATTGTTTTGACCACGAGTTTGGCTCTTTGCCTACTCTTTTTATTTTCTTTATAAACTCATGTATTCTCATTTGAGAAAGAACAACCTTCTTTTTATTTTTATTTTTGAGTGATTCTCTTTTGTTCTTCATGAACATTTTCGATCCTTGGTGTGTAATATCCATTGATCAAACCTTAATCTGTCTTGGTGCGTCATATCCAAGGGATTAAGAGATTGTTTGGTGCGTCATATCCATTCAATCGACCTTGAATTCGTCTTAGTGTGTCATATCTAAGGGATTCAAGTTGGGGAATATCAGAAGTCTTTCCGCAACTTCTGTGCGATCCTTTCGATCCATCTTACCTTGTTCTTTGAGGATTCGTTTCTCATAAGATCTAAGGCCTATCCATCTATCCATCTATCCGAAATCCAACCGAAGAGTGTCGATTCTTGGGAGGATCGTATCAAGTGGTATCAGAGCACACTCTTCAGTTCGGTATCATCTATCATCTTCTCATCTTTTCACCTTCTCATCTATCATCTTCTCATCTCTTCACCTTCTTATCTATCATATAAATTTCTTTTCATCTTCTATCTTTTCACCTTCTATTTGTTCATCTTCTTTTATTTCTGTTTCAATTTATAAAAAAACAAAAAAAAACAAAAAAAGAAAGAAAAAAACGAAAATAAAAAAAAACAAAAAAAATTCGTTGTTAAAAAAAACAAAAAAAAAGAGGAAAATTATTCGGTTTATTTTTTTTGTGGTTTTAATTCCTATATTTCTTGGGAATTTTCTGTTCTGTATCAAGTTCTTATCTCATCTATCTTTCATTTCATTTGGATTATTCTGTTTGGTTACTTTGGGGATTACCATTGAGTTGTATTGGATTTGTTCTACTAGAACTCTTGAGAGATCACTGAGGGAAATCAGATTGAGTGAAACACCTTTGAGAGAAACACTTGTGAGAGGCTTTTACTTCTAATCTATTTGTTGAGTTTTGCAGGAAAACAGTCATGTCTAACCATGAAGAAGATAACAACAGTGAAGAAAGAGAGGCAGTTCCAAATCTGCAAATGAAAGCCATAATGGGAGAAATGCGGAGACTTATGAGGAATGAAATCAATGGTGTCTATGATAGACTAGATGAAATGCGAGTGGAGGCACAACAAAGACAGCCTCAAGATGTTCCTGTTGAGCGAGCAAGAGAGCAAATTAGACCAGCAAGGGTTGAATTAGATGTTGACTACTACAGTCATGATGGACGCTCGTCTCAAGGGAGCAGAAGGAGACCTAGGCGTGAGAGAGAAGGCAGGAGACAACGTGATGATGATCTTGGAGGACTTAAGTACAAAATTCCACCATTTCATGGAAGGAATGATCCAGACACCTATCTAGAGTGGGAAAAGAAGATAGAGCTTGTGTTTGATTGCCAACACTACACGGAGTACAACAAAGTGAGAGTGGCAGCTACAAAGTTCTTTGATTATGCACTAAGCTGGTGGGATCAGTTGGTTACCTCAAGGAGACGAAATGGGGAATGTCCAGTAGAGTCTTGGACAGATATGAAAGCTATTATGCAAAGGAGGTTTGTTCCTAGCCATTACCACCGTGAGCTTCATCATAAACTAAGGAGACTTACACATGGCAGCCGTAATGTTGAAGATTATTATCAAGAGATGGAGTCTCTTATGATAAGGGCTGATGTGTCTGAAGATAGAGAAGCTACAATGGCTCGGTTCTTGAGTGGATTAAACAGGGATGTGCAAGACAGACTTGAGTTGCAGCATTATGTGGAGATTGAGGAAATGCTACACAAAGCAATTCTAGTGGAGCAGCAGCTTAAAAGGAAAGGTTCTACTCGACCTACATATGGAGCTGGAGTGTCTACTACTAGACAGAGTTACACAAGGACAGAGAAACCCATCACCACTCCAAAGGTAGAATCTAAGCCTTTTTCTGCAAATCAAATTGATAAAGGCAAGGCTGAAGCATCACGATCCAGAACCAGAGATTTGATCTGTTTCAAATGGCAAGGGAGAGGGCATTACGCTAATGAGTGCACTAATAAGAAGACCATGATTCTTCTAGACAATGGAGAGATCGAATCAGAAGAAGAAGAAGTTGTATCTGATTCATTACCGTCAGAAGAAGAGCATGAGATTCCGGCTAAAGGAGATCTATTAGTGGCAAGGAGATCACTAAGTGTGCAGTCTATATCAAACGAGCAGGAGCAAAGAGAGAACTTGTTTCACACAAGGTGTCACGTACAAGACAAGGTATGCAGCGTTATCATTGATGGAGGCAGTTGTACTAATGTGGCGAGTGAAACAATGGTGAGTAAGCTTGGTTTGAAAGAAAGGAAACATCCAAAGCCTTATAAACTTCAGTGGCTTGATGATGTTGGAGAAATGAAAGTGAGCAGCCAAGTATTGGTTCCCATAACCATAGGCAGATATGAGTATGAGATCCTATGTGATGTGTTATCTATGGAGGCAGGCCACATTTTTCTTGGAAGTCCTTGGCAGTTTGATTGAAGGGTGACTCATGATGGATTCACCAATAGGCATTCTTTTGAGTTCAAGGGGAGAAAGATCACGCTGATTCCGATGACACCACATCAGGTATATCATGATCAGTTGTTACTTAAGCAGAAAAGAGAAACAAACACTTTGAGCGACCCCCTAAACACTTCACACAAGAAAAAGAATGAGAGTCTGAGAAAAGCCAAGACAAAGGCCTGTGAGAGCAAACCCGTGAGGCATTCAAACTTTTTTGTGAGGATTAGTGAGGTTAAGAGAGCTTTGCTTTCAAAACAACCTTTACTTATGTTTGTTTATAAAGAAACTCTTATGAGTTTGACTGACCTTGCACCTGTGCTGCCGAGTGAGATAACTTTTCTTTTGCAGGACTTTGAAGATGTTTTTCCTGAAGATAATCCGAAGGGATTGCCACCAATTCGTGGAATTGAGCACCAAATCGAATTTGTTCCAGGAGCTTCATTGCCAAACCGACCAGCTTATAGGACCAATCCTGTGGAGACAAAGGAGCTTCAGAAACAAGTGAGCGAGCTCATGGAGAAAGGGCATATCAGAGAGAGTATGAGCCCTTGTGCTGTACCAGTTTTACTTGTGGCAAAGAAAGATGGAAGCTGGCGCATGTGTGTGGATTGCAGAGCCATCAATAACATCACTGTAAAGTATTGCCATCCTATTCCTAGACTTGATGACATGCTTGATGAGTTACATGATTCTAGCATCTTTTCTAAGATAGATCTTAAAAGTGGTTACCATCAAATTCGCATGAAAGAAGGAGATGAATGGAAAACTGCATTCAAAACAAAGCATGGTTTGTATGAATGGTTAGTTATGCCATTTGGGCTAACAAATGAACCTAGCACTTTCATGAGGTTGATGAATCACGTTCTGAGAAGTTTCATTGGAGTCTTTGCTGTTGTTTACTTTGATGATATCTTAGTTTATAGCAAGAGTCTAGATGAACATGTTCTGCATCTCAAAAAGGTTTTAGAAGTTCTTAGAAAGGAGAAACTATTTGCCAATCTGAAGAAATGCACATTTTGTACATATAACCTGGTCTTTTTAGGTTTTGTTGTAAGTGCAGATGGCATAAAAGTGGATGAAGAAAAGGTCAAAACGATCCGAGAATGGCCTAGTCCAAAGACGGTTGGAGAAGTAAGGAGTTTTCATGGACTGGCAGGTTTCTATAGGCGCTTTGTGAAAGATTTTAGCACCATAGCTGCACCACTTACTGAAGTAATCAAGAAGGACGTTGGATTCAAGTGGGAAGGAGCTCAAGAAGAAGCGTTTAAAACCTTGAAAGGGAAGCTTACAAACGCACCACTCTTGTCTTTACCTGATTTCTTAAAGACTTTTGAAATAGAGTGTGATGCTTCTGGTGTAGGTATTGGAGCTGTGCTGATGCAAGAGAAGAAACCCATAGCTTACTTTAATGAAAAACTTGGAGGAGCTACACTGAATTACCCAACTTATGAAAAAGAGCTCTACGCTTTGGTTCGAGCTTTGCAAACATGGCAACACTATCTCTGGCCTAAAGAGTTTGTGATCCATACTGATCATGAGTCACTCAAGTATTTGAAAGGACAGCAGAAGCTCAACAAGAGGCATGCTCGATGGGTTGAATTCATTGAGACTTTTCCATATGTCATTAAATATATGCAAGGTAAAGAAAACGTTGTTGCTGATGCATTGTCACGAAGGTATGCACTGATTTCTACTCTTGATGCTAAGTTGCTTGGTTTTGAACAACTTAAAGAACTATATGAGACTGATGCTGAGTTTAAAGAAGTTTACAAAGCTTGTGAAAAGTTTGCGTCAGGAAAATACTATAGGCATGAAGGTTTTCGGTTCTATGAACAACGTTTGTGTGTGCCTAACTGTTCCATTCGAGATTTGTTAGTCAGGGAAGCCCATGGAGGAGGTTTAATGGGGCATTTTGGAGTTTCTAATACTTTTCAGGTTATGCTAGACCACTTTCACTGGCCACACATGAAGAGAGACGTGGAGAGGATCTGTGGAAGGTGTGTAACTTGCATGCAAGCTAAATCCAGAGTACAACCCAACGGTTTGTATACTCCTTTACCCATTCCTACTCAACCGTGGATTGACATTTCTATGGACTTTGTGCTTGGTTTGCCTAGAACTAGAACTGGCAAAGATTCTATCTTCGTTGTCGTTGATAGGTTTTCAAAAATGGCACATTTCATTGCTTGTCACAAGACTGATGATGCATCTCATATAAATGATTTGTTCTTCAAGGAAATAGTTCGAATGCATGGAATGCCTAGGACTATTGTTTCAGATAGGGATACGAAGTTCTTGAGTTACTTCTGGAAAACGCTTTGGTCTAAGCTTGGAACTATGTTGTTGTTCTCAACTACTTGTCATCCACAAACTGATGGTCAGACTGAAGTAGTTAATCGAACCTTGTCCACTTTGTTGCGTGCATTGATTAAAAAGAACTTGAGAACTTGGGAAGAATGTTTGCCACATGTAGAGTTTGCATATAATCATTCGATCCATTCTGCTACTAAGTTTTCTCCATTTCAAATCGTTTATGGTTTTAATCCTTTATCTCCATTGGATCTAATCCCATTTCCTTTGAGTGAAAGAACTAGTGTGGATGGGAAAAAGAAAGCTGATCTTGTCAAACAGATCCATGAGAAAGCAAGGAAGAACATTGAAGAGAGAACTAAGCAGTATGAAAGGAAAGCAAACAAAGGCAGACACAAGTTGGTGTTTGAAGTTGGAGATCTCGTGTGGATTCACTTGAGAAAAGAAAGGTTTCCAGCTGAGAGGAAGTCAAAACTTATGCCAAGAGTTGATGGTCCATTCAAGATAGTCAAGAGGATCAATGACAATTCTTACCAACTCGATCTTCAAGGTAAGTACAACGTTAGTTCAAGCTTTAACGTTTCTGATCTAGTGCCTTTTGTCGCAGATGGTCCAGATTTGAGGGCAAATCCTTTTCAACAGAGGGGGGATGATGCGATCATGGAAAGCACAAAGGAGAATGAGCTTGTAGCTGAGCTTGAACCTGAACTAGAAGCCGTTGAAGACTTGGTAATGCCATCCGGACCTATGACTCGTGCAAGAGTTAAGAGACTTAATGAAGGAATTGGAGGATTACTAAATCAGATGATCACTCAGAAAGGAGAAGAAGTTAAAACCATTCTGGTTTTACTTACACAGCAGACTTCTGGAATTACAAAGCAGACTTCTCGAATTGCATGGTAGACTTGTGAATCAGCTATATAGTCAAGCTATATAGTCGACTACATATTCAAGCTACATTCATATATAGTCGACTACATATTCAAGCTACATTCGTCGAGTTATATAGTTGAACTACATAGTCAAGATTCTGCCAAATGAAGGAAAAGCAGTTGAAGAGTCTAATTGATCAGAAGGAAGGGATCTGGACGTTTTCAAGAGTCATTATTAGTCTAAGAGTCATTCAAACACATCTTTAATTCTAGTCTAAGTGTTCCTAGTTTTTAGCTAAGTCTTTATCGATTTTAGCTATCATTAAACACATCTTTTCTTCTTTATATTCTTTGTAACTCATTTGAGAAAAACAACCATCTTTTTATCTTTTTATTTGAGAGTGATTCTCTTTTGTTCTTCGTGAACATTTCCGATCCTTGGTGTGTAATATCCATTGATCAAACCTTAGTCCGTGTTGGTGCGTCATATCCAAGGGATTAAGTAGATTGTTTGGTGCGTCATATCCATTCAATCGACCTTGAATTCGTCTTAGTGTGTCATATCTAAGGGATTCAAGTTGGGAAATATCAGAAGTCTTTCCGCAACTTCTGTGTGATTCTTTCGATCCATCTTACCTTGTTCTTTGAGGATTTGTTTCTCATAAGATTTAAGGCCTATCCATCTATCCATCTATCCGAAATCCAACCGAAGAGTGTCGATTCTTGGGAGGAACGTATCAGTTGTTATGACAACATATATGGAAGTGAAGGCGCAGTTATAACAATGCTTAAGTTCAAGACTAACCAACGAACCTCACCACCCTTTGGAATCGAATCGACATCAAACTTCAGCATCGAAAAGAAAGGTTACAAGATCGTAGGTTTCCATGGAAAAACTAGCAACGAGCTTAATCAGGGGTCCACGTCGTGCCAATCACCCAGTGATCATTGCTCGGTCTTATATGAGTTACATTGACCAAGTCTTCCCTAACCAAGTTTGATCACGTCGTTGCTTTAATGGTCTCTTATGTTGTTTTTTATTTTTGTTTGAATAAATGTTGTCTCCGATGTTGCATTAATTAATGCTTATTGTCTCCTATGTTGTTTGTGAGAGACCCCAATCTCGTTATTTTAACCGAGAGTGATCCTCACGCGTTTTAACGACTTTTTAAAATATAACAACTTATTAAATATGCTTTTAATATTCAAAACATCTTTATTAGAAATCGTTTTGGGAACTTGAAACATCTTAACAATTAAATTAAAGAAAATAAGAAAATGCATGCGGAAGAAACAACTTGTGAAATCCTTAATTAAAAGAGAAAGAAAATGAATCGCCCATGGTTCCCAGAAATAACACCACAATGATCAGCCTTGAGTTTATTCGTCTGACTCTCCTGAAAAGGGAAAGAGGGATGAGTATTCCAACAATACTCAGTGAGGGCGCGCTAAAGAGTCCGCAAGATCCTTTGGATACACCATTTGAAATAGCAATATAAGTATACTAAATATAGACATTAAACGCATGAAACAACCTACATAGAATTTCTAGGATTTTTAGTTAACCAGTTCGATCATATATACTCAATTATTTGCAACAACTCAACCAGCCTAGCAAGTATATATCACATTCCCAAGGATAAACCGCCCAAGGTACTCATTCTCTGCCACTGCCCATACCGGGTTTAACAAGTCACAAGGTGCCACCGCCCACTACGGAGTTTGACAACGGCTCCTCAGCCCTTTTCCGATCACTATAACTTCACAATAGTCCCTCGTTGTAGGCCGTCAATAACACTAATCCGATCGATCAGTGGTACAATATCGGTAACTAAGCCACACACATAAATAGTATCATTCCGTATAACTTCCAACTAAACAATGCACTAAATACCGATCATATAACAATTACCAAATTCATCAACATCAAGCATCAATCAAATCTAATTCCTATATCAAATATACAAATATTACTAATTCAACTAATGCATCTTTAGGAATCATAAACCAATCACAACCTTTGAGTTTGGTTGAAAATGAGACGTCGGAAAAGCGGTTACTGCGGTTGAAGGTCGAAAACTGCGTTTAGGAAAATAGCGTTTAGTTTTCCTTAAATAGAACTTCTCTAAGTTAGAACATTCCAAAATAAAACATTTTCTAACTAAGTCTACGATTTTTCGGATTAGGGTTCATAATTTCAGAATTACCTAGTTTGCTTGCGCAAAAAGAAGCAGCTATAACTCATCGAGTAGAGCACCAAATCACATGATCTTAGATTCTAAGTAAACCTTGGAGTGTCCTCTTTCCAACGGTACAAAGATCCGTCTCTGGGTCTTTCCGGTTCGTCGGGAAAAGGTCTCGAAAGTTGACGACTCGGAGTTTCGATCTCTGGAAACCCGTTTTGGGAAAACGCACATAACCTTCAGTATACAACTCTAAATGACGAACTGTTTTTGGCTAGAGACCGATCTAGGAGTTTAGTAGTTACCCTAGAATTTTCACGTCAAACAAACCCGATCTGACTAGCTGTTTCTCTGCTACACAAAAACGGGTCTGAACTGCCTCCTTTGGCCTTCTAGGTTGTTCCTCCTTCTTCCTCCCCTCACGCACCTTCTCTCCCTTTCTTCTATCTCGACTTCTTCTTCTTCTTCTTCTCTCCTCTCACAATTCTTGTCTCCTTTTATACAAAATGGAGGGAGATGATCTTTTAGGTGAAGAGATTTAAGTGGGATTTTTATTGGTGGGACAAAAAACTATGGTGGCCATTCTTTTAGTAAGTGGGATTTATAGTGGGTATTATCAAGAGATTGTTGGGGAGGTTATGGTAGGTTTGGGGATGCCACAATTCTCCCCTACTACAGAGGAATTCGTCCCGAATTCAGTTCCTTCAACTGCACTTCGCTCACGTCCCTAAAGAGCTCGGGGTAATTCTTTAACATTTGCTGATCTGACTCCCACGTCACTTCTTGAATACCGTCCTTCTCCCAACATACAAGGATCTCTTGTACTGGTTTCCCCTTCTTCATAATTTCTCTTCTACTCAAGACTTCGAGAGGTTCGATCCGAACGGTCAAGTTATTTTTCATATCCTCAGGCGGTGCAGATATAATTAACTCTGGTTCTCTAACTGCCTTTCGTAATACATATATGTGGAATACGTCATGAAGTTCTTTCAACTCATCAGGAAGGTTCAAATGGTAAGCCACATTTCCGATACGCTCTATGATTTGGTATGGACCCAAGTATCTCGGCTTAAGTTTTTTCAACTTGCGATTCTTATCTGTATCCCCACGGAAAGTCCTCATTTTTAGATATACTGCATCTCCAACAGCGAACTCTAGATCTCTTCTTCTTTTATCAGCCCAACTCTTTTGACGATTATGAGCCTCTTTCAACTTTACCTTCAACAATTCCACCTGCTCAACTGTTTCCTGAATTACTTCTGCCTCTAAGTCTCGACGCTCCCCTACTTCAGTCCAACATAACAGTGTGCGACACGGCCGTCTGTAGAGTGCCTCATATGGTGCCATAGCGATACTCGAATGGTAGCTGTTGTTGTAGGCAAATTTAACCAATGGCAAATAACGCAACCAACTTATATCCCAATCTTGCACGCATGCTCGTAACATATCTTCTAACGTCTGGATAGTACGTTCCGATTGTCCATCCGTCTGTGGGTGGTAAGCTGTACTCAAATGTACCTTTGTCCCTAGTGCTTTCTGAAATGCTTGCCAAAACTTCGACGTGAACCTTGGATCTCGTTCCGAAACAATACTCACAGGAACTCCATGCAGCTTTACTATTTCCTGAAGGTACAATTCTGCCAAGCGGTCAACACCATAAGTCATTTTTACCGCTAGAAAGTGAGCTGATTTTGTCAGTCTATCCACGATAACCCAAATTGCATCCAAACCCCCAGTTGTCTTCGCCAACCCACAAACAAAGTCCATAGTGACCATATCCCATTTCCATTGAGGTAATCTACGCTCAGCTTTCACCAGCTGACATATTTCGCACTTGGCTACATAAGCTTGCACTTTCTTTTTCATGCAACTCCAGTGATAATACCGTTTTAAGTCTTGGTACATCTTGGTGCTCCCCGGATGTATAGAAAAACGTGACTGATGTGCTTGTTCTAACACTGCGTCCCTCAAGTCTCGGTTCTGAGGAACGCAAACTCGATTACGGTATAAGATCATTCCATTGACCGCTCTGTAATAATCAACCACCTCATTATCCATAACCTTTTGAAGGTCAACATCATCTTTTTGCGCTTCACGAATCCTCCATAACAGGTCAGCTCTACCCACTACTTCCAAACCAGGATTCTCCTCGTCTTCTACGATTGTGGCGAACAAACTCAGACAAGCTAACTCTGATGTCAGCTCTTGCACATCCTTAGCTTGTGAGACATCCTTCCTTCTCCTACTTAGGGCATCAACTACATGGTTAGACTTCCCCGGATGATAAGCAATGTCCACATCATAATCAGCAAACAACTCTACCCATCTTCTTTGCCTCAGATTTAACTCTCCTTGGGTAAAGATGTACTTTAAGCTTTTGTGGTCTGTAAATATCTGAACTTTTTCTCCATATAGATATGATCTCCAGATCTTAAGCGCAAATACTACAGTTGCTAGTTCCAAGTTGTGTGTTGGATAATTGGTTTCATGCTTTCTTAACTGCCTAGAGGCATACGCAATTACCTGGTCCTCTTGCATGAGCACACAACCCAATCCCGTTCCTGATGCATCGGTGTACACAATATATGACACTCCTGACTTTGGTAGTACCAACACCGGCGTCTCCGTCAAGCGTTCCTTCAGCTTTTGGAAGCTTTTCTCACAATTCTCAGACCATTCAAACTTCACGTCTTTTCCGGTGAGCTGCGTCATTGGTTTAAACACACAAGCAAAACCCTTAACGAACTTTCTGTAGTAACCAGCCAAACCAATGAAACTTCGAATCTCGGTGGAATTCTTAGGCCTCAACCAATCTGTAATCGCTGAAATTTTCTCTGGATCCACAACTACTCCAGTCTCTGAAACAACATGACCCAAGAATCCAATCTGCTTCTGCCAGAAACTACACTTGCTTAACTTTGCAAACAGCTTTTTCTCTCTCAGGTTACCCAACACGATCCTTAAGTGTTCCGCATGTGATTCTCGGTCTCGCGAATAGATCAAAATATCATCAATGAATACTATCACAAATTTATCCAAGTATTCTCGGAACACGTTATTCATCAACTTCATGAATGCTGCGGGGGCGTTAGTTAGTTCGAAAGGCATCACAACAAACTCAAAGTGCCCATAACGCATCCTGAAAGCTGTTTTCTTTATGTCCTCTTCTGCTATTGCAATCTGATGATATCCCGATGCCAAGTCTATTTTTGAGAACACCGAAGCTCCTTGCAGTTGATCCAACAACTCGTCAATTCGTGGGAGTGGGTACTTATTCTTGATCGTCACATTATTCAACCCTCGGTAATCAATGCAAAGCCTGAAACTGTCATATTTCTTTTTAACGAATAATACCGGAGTTCCCCATGGCGAGCTGCCAGGTCTTACAAAACATTTGTCCATAAGGTTCTCTAATTGCTTTTTAAGCTCTGCCATCTCTGCCGATGCCAAACGATATGGAGCTCTTGATACGGGTGCGGTCCCATGTTCTAACTCAATAGTAAATGCATCCCAACGCGTTTGCGGTGGTCCTTGTAATGCCTCAAATATATATGTGTATTATGCCGCTACTGGTACAGTTGCTAAGACCAACTCTTTATCCTCTTTTTCTATAGAGATTGTAGCCAAAAATGCTTCACACCCTTTGATGATCAACTCCTCTGCCTTGATCATCGAAACCATTGGAATTCCACTCTGGTTCTTGACTCCCTGGTACACTAGCTTCCCTTCTGCACGAATAAAGTTTACTTTGCTTCGACGACAGTCCATTACGGCTTGATGGTGCTTCAGCCACGTCATGCCCATAATAACCTCGTACCGATTTAGTGGTGTTTCGATTATATCTGCCAATAGCTCCACGCCTTCTATTACCACCGGTACATTCTTGAACATCCCTTCGGATTTAATTGCTGATGGCCCGGCGGTTTCGACTTTCCTTGCTTTCCTGACAAACTCGCCTTTGAAATCCCAACATCTTGTCAATTTAGGACTCACAAATCCATGTGTAGCTCCCGTATTGAACAAGGTATATGCTGCAATCCCTCCCACCAAAACCGATCCTACACGGTTTCCTAATTCTAAGCAACTCGATACCACAAAAGGACTTGCACACAATAATTAAGAATTTTATCAAAGACGAAAATGCTAACGTATTAACAGGACTTACCAGCGATCGGCTATGTATCCTCATTGTCCACGGGTGCGTACCCCTCTCCTGCAGCATACTCGTCATCTGCGACATCCTTAGCCTCCGCTAAGAACACACGAGATCCCAATGCTAGACGCTTTGGTGAAGGTGGAAACTGCTCTCGGTTCTGGTTTCCTTGTTGTTGTCCAGCTGGCCTCACTCTACAGTCTTTCGCCATGTGCCCCATGCACCCACATTTGCTGCACACAATCCTCACGTTATGGCAATAAGGCTTCGTATGTCCAGGTTGTCCACATCCAAAACACACTCGCGTATCATTGTTGCACACTCTGGTATGCGATCTCCCACACTTGTTACACACTGGCAATCTCCCTTGCCCATGAATGGCCCCGCGAATTTCTTAAATCTGCCTTGGAGCTTCTTCAACTCCGGTTGTCCTGACTTGAGAGCCTTTCAGGAACTTAGTTTCGTCCTCAATTCCCTTCTCGGTCAGTGCAGCTTTTTAGACCAGATCAATCACGGAAGCGTAGTCCAGCAGCTGACAACGGTTATGAATGTGTACTCTTAATCCAGCCATAAACGTTTTCACCAAACGAACCTCATACATTTCTCTCCCAGGAAACCTCTTAAGACGGTTGAACTCTTGAGCATAATCTCTCACAGTGCGGTTTCCTTGCTCCAAATTCAGAAACTCTGCCTCAAGCCTGTCTTCAGCCTCCTGGGGAAAGTACTTCCGATTAAACTCATACCCAAAGTCATTC
This sequence comes from Alliaria petiolata, assembly GCA_020283515.1. Lineage (NCBI taxonomy): Eukaryota > Viridiplantae > Streptophyta > Magnoliopsida > Brassicales > Brassicaceae > Alliaria > Alliaria petiolata. The sequence continues at coordinate 437,504,179 of JAHZTW010000001.1, read as the reverse complement.
CACTGCAGCACAATTCCTCTTGCCCCTTCAGTTATTCCTTCCCACCATTCGTGAGCCTAGTCCCTTAAAGTACAAAACAGCCAATTCCAATTTGTACCCCACTGAGCACCTTGCCGACGCAAAGGTGCGCTCCAATAGCTTCCTCCAACGGTCTGCTCTCACTGGATCAGTCCCACCACTGAAAGTCTCCATGCCCAACTGTCTCATCAGCCTCATCACTTCATAGTATGATGGCACTTGCGGATCATACTCATGCGCCTGCTGTGGCATCTGCATTGGAGGTGCAACATTTTCGGGGACCTATTGTTGTCCCGCCGCTGCTCCTTGTGCCATACCCGGAACTGCTCCCGGAACTGCTCCGGCCACAGGAAGTCGTTCCAACAAGGGTCCAAGCAATTGCTGAATTCCTTGCATCACGGCTGCTCCAACTGCTGCACCTATGGCCGCAGGTTCAATTGCTGGAATTGCCATAGCTGGCCCTTGGCATCCTGCAACGACATTCTCTTCCACGACATCTAGTACATCATTCACATGGTTAACTGCATTTCTGTTTTGGTTGCCACTTCTGTTACCGTTGCCTCGAGGTCCCACCATTCTGAAAAGGGAAACATTCAGATCAGGTCTTCAATCTTTAAATGCTACTTGCAGAACACAAACTTAAGCTTCGATCGGTGATGCTTTACTTTCAAAGGTCCACCTTCCGGGACAGAACAGGCTTGGCAACCGTACGCTCTGATACCAAATTGAGAGACCCCAATCTCGCTATTTTAACCGAGAGTGGTCCTCACGCGTTTTAACGACTATTTAAAATATAACAACTTATTAAATACGTTTTTAATATTCAAAACATCTTTATTAGAAATCGTTTTGTGAACTTGAAACATCTTAACAATTAAATTCAAGAAAAATAAGAAAACGCATGCGGAAGAAACAACTTGTGAAATCCTTAATTAAAACAAAAAGAAAATGTATCGCCCATGGTTCACAGAAATAACACCACAATGATCAGCCTTGAGTTTATTCGTCTGACTCTCCTGAAAAGGGAAAGAGGGATGAGTATTCCAACAATACTCAGTGAGGGTGCACTAAAGAGCCCGCAAGATCGTTTGGATACACCATTTGAAATAGCAATATAAATATATGACAACTAGGCTTTTTAGGCCTGTTAGGTCAATGACCCAACACTGTCCACCGTATGCAGTATAGTGTATGGGTATCAATCCAGTTGGGGGCGTTAGTAAACAAATCGGTTATGTTGGTCGTTATAAGTCAAGTCGATATGGTGAAAGATTGAGACTTTACTACTAAAAGAAACTAAATACTAGATCTTGTGTCACTCAAGACCCCAAATGAATGAACTTTAAACTATTTGAGAGAGAAGTAGGGATTAGCTAAGCAAAAAATCTATCCCTTGGTTCTTTTAACCCATCAAAACCCTAAAAAGGACTACTCACGCACCATTTGAGAAACCTCAAGATCCATATGGATGAGAAGGTAACTCATAGGCTGTAAGATAATCAAAAACAAGAGACGAAAGAAGCTTTTACAAGAAATGCTATTAAACAATACTTGTAAACTTCAAAATATCATAAAAGATTAAAGCTTTGAAACAAGCTTCAATGGCGGAAAAACTAAGAGTTCTTGACAACAAGAAAGACAGAAAAACTAAATCTGGAACGAGTCATAGAGAGATAGGCGTGGGGGACAAAGTATTTATACATGAAAGAGGAAAAACCTAAAACGTTGGGACCACTTTCCCGAAATGGTACTCTTTTGGACTGTAGCGTATCGGCTTCACGTCGTGGTGAGCAAGCCGATATGCCATCTCCTTGTGATTCTTCGAGCAGTGTCCATATCGGGCAAGTGCTTCGTGATCATGTCGTGGTGACTCGTCTCCCTTTCCACTTGGATCGGGGACTTCCCGTTGCCTTGCTCCGATATCCGTCTTCATTGATTCTTCTTGCTGGATCTTCGTTCCGGGGTGCCTCTTTCGGGACCAAGTCGCTGCTACTCGTCGAGGTTCATCATGCGTTTGTCCATACCGGCTAAGGGATCGTGATCCGTGCTCGATATCATCTGTCCACCCTCCTTTTGAGACCTCCCTTCTTGATTTCTTCTTCGGACCATCCTCATTCATAAAGCACCTGAGAAAACACTCCAAAACATGCAAGAATATGCAAAGACCTAATCTAATGCATCTAGACCTAACATGAGTGAAAATGTGATGAAAGCTAAGATGAAAGTGCATGAATGGGGTCCTAACTAGCATGAAATGTGTGCTAAAAACATGTAATTTACAGAGATATCAGCATACTAAATATAGACATTAAACGCATGAAACAACCTACATAGAATTTCTAGGATTTTTAGTTAACCAGTTCGATCATCTTCGTACTCAATTATTTGCAACAACTCAACCAGCCTAGCAAGTCTATATCACATTCCCAAGGATCACCCGCCCAAGGTACTCATTCTCTGCCACTGCCCATACCGGGTTTGACAAGTCACAAGGTGCCACCGCCCACTACGGAGTTTGACAACGGCTCCTCAGCCCTTTTCCGATCACTATAACTTCACAATAGTTCCTCGTTGTAGGCCGTCAATAACACTAATCCGATCGATCAGCGGTACAATATCGGTAACTAAGCCACACACATAAATAGTATCATTCCGTATAACTTCCAACTAAACAATGCACTAAATACCGATCATATAACAATTNCTAATCCGATCGATCAGCGGTACAATATCGGTAACTAAGCCACACACATAAATAGTATCATTCCGTATAACTTCCAACTAAACAATGCACTAAATACCGATCATATAACAATTACCACATTCATCAACATCAAGCATCAATCAAATCTAATCCCTATATCAAATATACAAATATTACTAATTCAACTAATGCATCTTTAGGAATCATAAACCAATCCCAACCTTTGAGTTTGGTTGAAAATGAGAAGTCGGAAAAGCGGTTACTACGGTTGAAGGTCGAAAACTGCGTCTAGGAAAATAGCGTTCAAGTTTCCTTAAATAGAACTTATCTAAGTTAGAACATTCCAAAATAAAACAATTCCTAACTAATTCTACGATTTTTCGGATTAGGGTTCATAATTTCAAAATTAACTAGTTTGCTTGCGCGGAAAGAAACAGCTATGACTCACCGAGTAGAGCACCAAATCACACGATCTTAGAATTTAAGAAAACCTTGGAGTGTCCTATTTCCAACGGTACCAAGATCCGTCTCTGGGTCTTTCCGGTTCGTCGGGAAAAGGTCTCGAAAGTTGACGGCTCGGAGGTTCGATCTACGGAAACCCGTTTCGGGAAAATGCACATAACTTTCAGTATACAACTCTAAATGACGAACCGTTTTCGGCTAGAGACCGATCTAGGATTTGAGTACTTACTCTAGAATTTTCACGTCAAACAAACCCGATCTGACCAGCCGTTTCTCTGCTATACAAAAACGGGTCTGAACTGCCTCCTTTGGCCTTCTAGGTTGTTCCTCCTTCTTCCTCCCCTCACGCACCTTCTCTCCTTTTCTTTTTTCTCGATTTCTTCTTCTTCTTCTTCTCTCCTCTCACCGTCTCACGCTCCTTGTCTCCTTTTATACAGAATGCAGGGAGATGATCTTTTAGGAGAAGAGATTTAAGTGGAATTTTTAATGGTGGAGCAAAAAACTATGGTAGCCATTCTTTTAATAAGTGGAATTTATAGTGGATATTATCAAGAGAGTGGTGGAGAGATTATGGTAGGTTTGGAAATGCCACAGTTTGGCATGTCGTTCAGTTCTGCAATGTCATGTAATAAGGCAGGATTATTTAATCCGAGTTCAACTTTTCATTTAGAACAGAACTCTTGTCTCATTTTGTATCATCATTTTGAGTTAATGAGTAGTTTTGTTCAATATTCACCCCCACCACGTTTCGTATATGCCAAAAACATTAGTCTACAAATTGTTTTATGTAAAAGTTATGTATAAACTAAATTAAAATTATGTAAAAAAAAACTAAATTAAAATTATTTATACGCAGATCTATAATTTAATATTTTATAGGGCGATTTGTGAAAGTAGTCCGTTTGAAAAATTTAATGTAAAGAGATTATAGGAAAATTTGTAAGAGTTGTCCAAATATATATATATTTTTTTATCAAGTGTTCAATCGTTTTGATAATTACAATTTATCAATCATTTTCAAAATATTAACAACAATATCATTACATTTTGAAAATTTCCAAGTAATTTCCCTAATTTAAATTAGAATTGCTAAATTAAAGGACATATTTTTGAACATATTTACAAGTGTTGCCACTAACATAGATCCAAGCGATATCCTTCTGTTCTTTTCGTATATCCGCGGGTAATTTCTCAAATTTCCTTCCTTTTTTTGAATTTTTGTCTAAAAGTGTTTACGTACTTCCATATTTGTTCGAAAATAGATATATTCTTCGGAAAACCGATCCTCATTTATATCTAACAATATTTCCAGGTCGAAAGCAATCAATGATTAAATGCGAGCATATTACAAAAAGATCGAACTCAAAGGTAAACTTTCAAAACAATGCTTGACGAACACATATCTGAAAACAATGGTCTGCCATTATAGACTGTCCGGTAGACGCTGGAAGATTTTCTAACTCTGCCAAAAGTATTTCGTAACTTTGCCATAAAATGGTCTGCCATAAAATAGTCTTTTAAACCAGACCGTTGGCACACCCTTGGCAAATTGGGAAATTGTTAGGTGATCGTTGGTAGATCATTGGCTGATATTTGACGTTAGAGAATCTTTGGAGGGTTATGGTTTAGACTATTCAGATTTGCACAACCAAAGACAAACATAAGTATTTTCATCATATACCTCGAAACACTACTTTTCTTTTCTTTGTTATTAACTCGGTTACCTCGAACACTTTTCTTGATAGGTACATGAACCTACGGTCCCACGGTACAACAAATCTCGTTCCTCTAAAAGACAATATTCACCTTCTTGAACGTTCGGCCCAAAGACAACGGGAACGAGTAATACAAGCAAACCGTGAGGAAATGGACCAACCACAAGGAGGTCAAGGTTCAGAAGGAGTAGCTGGTGTTCAAGGCCAGCAGGGAAGACAAAGAATCCAAGGTCCACAAGGAGTCCAAGGAGCACAAGGACAAGCCGGTGCTCCAGCTCAACAATGAGTTATTCGACAAATCGGAGCCGATGATGCACCGAACTCGTTCGCAAGCCTCCACGGAATACAGCCTCCACCCGTAGCAAACAACAACTTCGAGATAAAGAGCGGGCTAATCTCCATGGCAAAACAACCGTTTCTTCTGATTACCTCTCGAAGACCCTCTTGATAACCTAGATCAGTTCGACCGGGTATGTGCTATGACAAAGATTAACGAAGTAAGCGAGGATGGAATCAAGCTACGATTGTTTCCTTTCTTCTATTGGACAAAGCTCATGCTTGGGAGAAGACGCTGCCTCAAGGATCTATCACCTCATGGGAAGATTGCAAGAAAGCTTTCTTGACAAAGTTTTTCTCCACTAGTCGGACAGCTCGGTTGAGAAATGAGATGGTTTCACGCAAAACGCGAATGAAAGTTTTGGCGATGTTTGGGAGAGATTCATGGGCTATCCCACTCAATGCCTTCACCACGGGTTCAACCAAGAATCACTGCTCAACACTCTATACCGAGGAGTACTACCAAAGATCCGCATGCTACTTGACACGGCAAGCAATTGGAACTTTTTGGCTAAGGACGTGGAAGATGGTCTTGAGCTAGTAGAGAACTTAGCCCAAACTGAATCATCTTACAATGAGGACTACGGCCAATCTAACAGAGGCTCCAAAGATGAGGTTGATGTAAGCCGCAAAGTGATTAAAGAACTCAATGAGAAGCGTGACAAGTTACTACTTGTTCAAACACAAAAGAGGTCCATTTCGTGGAAGAGTTCACTCAAGCTCAAGAGAGGGAAGACATTTAGTATGAGGACGTCAACTACGTCAATGCTCAAGGGGTTTACAACAATTGTAGACCCAACACCAATATCTCATAGAGGAGCAGTTCAGCGATCTTGATAAGACCAAGCCCGTTCCAGCCTTTCTCTTATCTCTCAAGGACAAGCTCAATGCCGAGGCGTGTGCGGTGGTAGGAAGAGATGTGATCACGCTAGAAAAGTGCCCCAAGGAGGAGCCATTGTAAAGAAGCTATAAAATCCAGGATCGCTCACACGCCCATGCAAGCTCGGTAATCTCAGTTTTGACAACTGTCTATGTGACATCGGTGCAAGCATCAACGTAATGGCCCTAGCCACAACTGGGCGCCTAGGATACAACAACTACACTGAGTGCAAAAAGCCGTTAGCTCTGGCCGATGGAAGCAAAAGAAGAATAGTTGGGAAGCTAGTGGACTTGCCCCTCTTGATAGGCAATGTTCTACTACCATCAGACTTCTTAGTGATCAAAATGGACCAAGATGTCAAGCAGACTCTATTACTAGGAAGATCTTTTCTAGCATCCGCCGGCTGTATGTTTGACTGCAAGAGTGGCATCGTGGAGCTAAGGCTAGCTAAGGACGTCGTTATACGCTTTGACACAAAAGGGGGAAAGGCAAAGGAGAAGGAACATGCGTACTCACTTAAACTCAATGAGACGGTCGAGATAGCTGAGGATCCATCTCTTGAAATATGCTATGATAGGGAGAATTTTGAGGGTTTCTGCCTCAATGCAATGTTCGAGGAGCCATCCGTGGATGTCCAAGAAGAACCGAGTGTAGAGATCATTATCAGAAAGTCTAAGGGACAAGGACCTACTCACGGCGATCTCATGGAAGGTATGACTCTCAATCTTGTGCTCTTGATTGCTGAAGAGATGATATACAAGTCGAGATGCAAGAGAAAGACTAGACCCTTTGCTTACCTTAAGGTGAAAAACAACACCGATTTGAGCGATAAAAAGGGTACTAAGGTGAGCAGAAAGGGAGTCTCCTATGTGTCTCTAGCCGATTTCATCTCGGTTGTTAAGGAAAGTAAGGATCCTCCCATATGATCAAGGGGTGCTCATTTCTCCCTCAATCCGTAAAACGAAACAAGAAAAGTCAAGTAAAGTGACTCAAAACAAAGCGCTCTTGAGGGGCACCCCAAGCTTATCCCTGTGTATATTAATGTTTTTTCTAATTTAGTTAGTGTTTTTCAGATTCCAAAAAGGAAGTGTGAAAACCTTTTTAAAAATTGTTTAGTGCAGCATCAGGGTGATATAACGGGTTGAAACCTTGGTAAACATCCCAAGACATTCCATATCGGGTAAACACAATGGTGTGTATCAGATAAGGAACAAAGTTCGAGCCAAAAAAATCTTTATCGCCACAAACGCCACAAAAGGAGCCAAAGAAAAGCCAAAAAACATACTCCAAAGAAGAGAGAAGAAGTCCCCCCATGACGATAAAAAGATGGTGAAAGAAGAGTAGAGGGAAAGAAAGGCAAAGAGCCTCGGGAAAGGGTATCTTAAGAAAGGGAATATTTCGTTTAGACTAAGGTAGAAAGTAATTAGGTGCTTGGGTAGATGAGAATTTGTCCTTGTATGCATCAGATAGTTTTTGACAACTTTTTTGTGAGGAATTTATAAATTTTTACAACCTTTTTTGTGAGATAACTTCGAAGTTATTCTCTAAAGGTTTGTTAAAATTTTAAGAATTTATCTTGCTTTCATCCTTGTTAATCGTGCAATGTTCTCGGTGTACTTGAGTTTGTGAAACTTTTATTCATTGAGGATCTTGATTTTCATGATTCAAGTTTAAAACGGCTAAGTATAGAGACCAGTGTGTGCGTATAAGCTCTCTCTAGTCATGAATAGAGATGCTCATTGTCGTAACACATGCATGCATAATACTTGCCTTCTGCGTGTTTTTCTTGTTGGGTACTTGATAACACTCATATTTTACTCCTAAAACCTATTATTTTAATATCATTTATAAGTTTTAACCCAGTTTTCAACGGTTTTAAAGTGATTTCCACGTTTTCTAGTTTTAAAAGTCATATCAGGAAAATTGGACAAAAAGGACACATTTTGGAGCAAAACGGGAACTTCAAGGACATGTGCTCGGAGCCATAAGTTCAGCATCAGATGACGACCTTCCCACCACAAGATCAAGCTCATATTTGGAGACAAGATAGCCCTTCCAGCTGTCTTTTATGCCAAGGTGATTTGAGTTCAATCCCACGGTTGGATCTCAAGTTACGAAGGAAGCAAGAAGGCCCGTCAGACACATTCCCAGAAGAAGGATGGCCGCGCCACAGATCCTCAGAAGACCAGTGGCCGCGCCACGCCTGGTCGCTCGCGCGGCCACACCACTCCGGCCCATCCCGAGCCCGTTTGCACTTATCCGATATTTTCCCGAGGTTAAAACGCGAAGCCCACTTTCTGAAGACCGGGAGCCTATATAAAGGAACCTTAGGGTTTCAGAAGAGGCGTGACTTCACAGAGAGCTTTTCCAGAAACACTTCTGCGCCGGACAGAGAGAGAGAGAGAGAGAAAGTTCGACGGCCCCGGAGTTGAAGACCTCGAGAGAGAATTCTTCTGCAGCCGCCTACTCCTCCTTCTTTTCCCTTTCATCTTTTGTTCTTAGTTCTTTGCTTTTCAATACTTTAAGAAAACCTCTCTTCAATCGATTTCCCTTGAAGAAGTTTTCTCACTTTGTTCTTTTTATTAATACAATTCGCACCTTTCATATCTTAAAGATGTCTCTCGTTCCCATGAACGAGTAGTCATCTAGTTGGGTTTTTAAGGGGATTTTCGAAGGGGTTTAATCATGGATTGATTTCGCTAGGTTGATAGAGATAGAGTTTCTTTTAGGTATCTTCGTTGATGTCTTGTTCTTATTGCATGTTTGCTTCTCTGATCAATTAGCAACTGATTCCAGGACGACTAGATACATGAACATGTGGTCTATCGTCTGGATCTAGAAGTTAACGAGCGGATCGCACCGTAGGATGTTTAGGCATATCGACGGACCGCACCGCGAGTGTTTACAAATAGGTGAATGATATGTATGCGCGGTTGTCTTGCATCGTGGGATGAGAAATCATACCCGCAGTGAAAGACAAACGCAGGTGGCTAGATCCGTGAAGGCGGGGTAGTCATAGTCGACCGTTTCAGCTTAAGAACCTAACCTATTAAATCATTTAGAACCTATCCTGTTGCTTGTTAAATTCGATCCATGAACCCCGGAGAATGTCCCTGAACCCAACGCCTTTTATTCATTGATTTACAACCGTTTAATTCTTTTCTGCTGCTTGATATCATTACTGCAAATCGTGACACACTGCATCCCCCAAGTTCCCATTTGGTTTAAAGAAGTTAGAAATCTTAGGACTTTCGCAAAACAACAATCTCTGTGGATTCGATCCCTTAATATACTACTGTGATTGCTGTGCACTTGCAGCTATCTTAGGGGTAAAACTTGAAGTAAAACAAACCCCGCATCAAGTTTTTGGCGCCGTTGCCGAGGATTGTTTGCTTTTGCGAATTTTCATTTTCTAATTTGACTTTTAGACCACATTGATTTTCAAGCTTTTCCGTTCATTGCTCACGATTTTCTTGTGTTTACTTCTCATGTTTCAGGTGTATGACCACTAGGAGGAACGCTTCCAACGTCTTACCCCGCCACATCGAGATCGACAGGCACGAAAAAGAAATCCGAAGGTTAAGAAGACAGATCAGCATGGCCGAGAACGAGGCCGCTCTTGGAGTTCAACGAAACCGCGAAAAAGTTCTTCGCAACACTGGTCGAGCACCTAACGAGTTACAAGATGGGGAGCCACAACTCGACAACAATGGAAACTCTATCAACCCTAATCCCGAGGCTGACTCAGACGGAGAAGAACGCGATCCTGCCCTACGACAAGGAGGACACAATCCGATCATCGGAAATGGAGCGAACCAAGCAAACCCTATCATCCAGCCGGATGACCAAGACGCCATCCGACCTGTTCCGCCAGCCAACCTTCCCAGGCGAGCTAGGAACCGCACCATAGCCGATCACGATACTCCTGATCAGCACTTCCAGAATCGAGCAGCATTTCAAGTTAACGTCCCCCATGAGGACGAGCTGGAGATCAAACCGCATGTCATCTCTTTGGTGAAGCAAAACCAGTTTCACGGACTATCAAACGAGCACCCGATGGACCACATCGAGTTATTCGAGGAAATCTGCAGCACCACAAAGACGAACCGTATCCCTCCCGACTATCTGAAGTGTAAGCTATTTCCATTTTCTTTGAGCGACAAAGCTCATAGATGGCTGAAGACTCTACCACCAGGATCGATCACTAACTGGGTGGAATGCAAGTCCGCCTTCCTCAACCACTTCTACACTAAGTCCCGATCCAACCTGCTGAGAAACAAGACCCAAGGCTTTCAACAAGGACCGGTCGAATCATTCTTTGAGGCGTGGGAGAGATTCAAGGACTATGAACGCGACTGTCCTCACCATGGTTTCTCCGGAGCCAGCTTGCTAAACATGTTCTACCGCGGACTGCAAGCTGGATACCAACTTTCGCTCGACACGGCCAATAATGGAGATTTTACAACAAAGACGGAGAGACAAGGACGCACACTCATCGAGAACCTCGCTGTAAGCAACATCAATAACTGTCCAGGCGAAGCAAATAGCCGAGCTGAAGAATATGATGAGCCAGCTGCTCAAAGGACAGCAGCGCAATATCAGTGCGTGTGAGACCGCAGCGGAAAGAGAAGAATCTAGCCCGGGAGACGATGGAGACGAGTCCTATACGCAGGAAGAAGAAATTAACTTCATAGGAGGAAAAAATTCATATCCAAACATAAACTTCAACAATGGATTCAACAACAACTTCAGGAACAACAACAACTTATCATACCGAAACCCAAACGTGGAGAACCCGCGAGATCAAGTGTATCCACCTCAAGGAAGACCCTTCCAAAACAAGTTCCAGAACGTGAACTACGGAAACAACGGAAGCTACCAGGCGAAGCAACCCTACAACTCTCAGCTCACGCCCTACAACAATCAGCAGGAAGCGCCGCAAGCTGCACCGAACGCACCATACCCGTCTCGAGAAGACAAACTCGAAGTACTGATGCAACAACTGCTGTTATCTCAACAAAAACCGGTCAAGGATCTCAACATCAAGGTAGATTGCATATACAACGACCTAAATGGCAAGTTCAAAACCCTTTCTTCCCACGTGAAGAAATTAGACATGCAAGTCTCTCAAACCGCCGAAGCCATCAAGAGGCAAGCAGGGATCTTTCCCGGAAAAGTAGAGGATAACCCGAAAGGATTCTGTAACGTGATCTCAGCAGTCGCCGACGAGGCTAAGGAGCCCAAACTAGCCATGGGAGAAAAGTGCAGGTTCGTCCCACTCTTCCCGACGATAAAGAAAGGAACTGCCAGTCCACCTTTCGATACCCCGGAGAACCGTGGGTTCGACAGACTGAAGAAAGAAGAAGATTCAGGCGCATTTACTTTCCCATGCTCGATAACGGGAATCAACTTCAAAGATTGTCTATGCGACACAGGAGCCAATGTTAATGTCATGCCAATGGCGATCGCTGAAAGGTTAGGTGTTACAACTTACTTCCCCTCACCTACGCAGCTAGTGTTCGGAGACTCGTCTAGAAAGAAATCGAATGATGTAATCTACAACGTTCAGCTTCTGGTCGGGTATAAGATAGTACCTACTGACTTCCATGTGCTCGACATGGGGGAAGACAAAGACAAACCACTGATACTTGGAAGACCCTTCTTGGCCACGGTAGGAGCAAGGATCGACAATGTAAGCAACTTCATAGTCTTCCAACATATAAGCCAGAAGAGATACTACCTAAAGGAGCTGAGCACTCCGCCTCCGGAAACGAAGAGCCACGGGACTAAGAAGGAGAAAAAGGGGATGATACTAAAGGCAAGCCAACTCCACTCTAGACCCTTCTCCCGAATCGAAATTCTGATCCCTCCCGAGCTAGCAGAGTTGGGTGAAGAGGAAGTTTCAAAGTCAGTTAAAAAGACAAAGCGGGTAATCTTAGAAGCTAAAATTCTAAGGAACGGAAACGGAGGGACGCTGCTGATACGGAATCAAGGAGAAGCTTCAGGAGATACAACTCCCAAAGCACTTTCCCAAACTGCCTAAGCTTCGAACAGAGTCGAGCTAAACGACTTAAACAAAAGCGCTTGGTGGGAGGCAACCCATCCGGTACGTGTTTTTGATTTCTTTTCTTTCTTTCATTTCTGACATCTAGTTCTTGCAAGTTTTCTGTACTTAGGATTATAAAAAATAAAAAATAAAAAAAGGGAAAAGACAAGAAAAACCCAAAAATATGAAGAGGAGCCTCAGAAGGAGGCTGGCCGCACGAGCATGGCCCGTGGCACGGCGAGAAGGACCGCGGCCGCGCGACGGACCACGGCCGCGACAGGCCATGGCGCGGCCAGCGGTCGTCTGAGCCACCAGCCCGGAAAACTCATGTTTTCCTCCCGAACCGAGCTTCCCGCGTTTTGGTACAATCCCGCACCGAAAAGTTATTCCCGTTAATATAAGATGACGGATTTAATCGATTCGTGGCCAACACGCAAGGTAAGTTCTCTCGTTTTAAAATTTTTGAAAATAAAAGGTTTTTGGTGATAAAAACACCTTTTTAAAAGCAAAAGAGAAATTTTAGGATCAAACTCTCTTTTCTTCTTCTCTCCCAAGAGACTTGGAGATTTTTGGGAGATTCTAAGTTTTTCAAATCCAAACCGTTTTCAAAAATTCTTTGGCCTAAACTCATCTATTTTCGAAGAGCATTCACTTTTTAAAGCTCATTCATCCTCATCTACAAGGTATGGTCTCTAATTTTACAAATCTCTAAAGAACTCAATTTTGAGATCTCTCTTGCTTTACTAGAAAATTGTCTAGGATGCTTGGATAATGGTATAGAACCTTGGATTGATGATTTAGGTTGCCTAGAACTCTATTTTTGCAACCATATATCTAAAAGTTGAAGTCTTTGATATAAGATTCTTTTTATGATGCTCTAAGAACCGATTTTGGAAATATTATTGGGCAAATTGCTTGGTTTGGAATTGATTCATACTAGGTATCACTTAGAGATCAAAGTTTGGAGATAATAAGTTGACAAAATCGATTTATTGGAAAATTTTTGGTTTAGAATCCTAAAAATCCGAAAATAGAGTGTGAGTACCAAACTAATCTTAAAATTTATGCAATTACTCGATTAGTCTTAGTCTTGGAAACTTTTGGTATATGTCTTGCATATCTTTGCACTTGAGAATCCTTGAGGCACATCAATCACATATTTGGTCGAGTTTTTGTTTTTATTTTGCAAGGTACAATGAGTTTCGACCGAAACTTCGAAATACGTTCGAAGAATAGAGAGCAACTAAGCTCTTCAAGGAGTTCTTCGCGACAGCAAGAACACGTGACAACGCTAGGAAACCCGAGCCTAGACACCACTCTAGGGAGCTACGTGGAGGAACAAAGAAGAAGGTTCCGCGGTTCATTGATAGCACGCACAAGCCGCGACGATCCTCCACCTCAAGAGCCAACAAGAGAGCTGAACCCTTCTCCTCCTAAGCGCAAGGTCCGAAATTTTGGAGCACCAATGGACCCGAACATTGATTATTTGAAGGAGATGAAGAAGATGGATAAAAGAACAACCTTGAAGATCGACTACTCCGCTTTAGATGCGTTGGGCATCACCGAGGATGTCACGTGGTACATGGATAAGCTAAGGCTCAGGACCTTCATGGAAATTGATCGACCCACCTACAAGGGACTCGCCCAAGAGTTCTTAGCTTCGGTTCAGCTGTTATACAAGAGAGGGAGGAAATCACATCCGAGAGACGGTACTCTCTATTTCACCATTAGCTCTCGCGATTATGAGCTGAGCATCCCTAGACTTTGCGAGATATTTGGTTTTGACTTGAGGAGCGAGACAACCATTAAAGAAGAATGGAGTGCAGATATTTGGGAACTCATGGGCCGAGGCATTTACGACAAGGGAAGGCATCCGTCCGCCTTTCTTTCACATCCAGCCGTGCGTTTCATGCACCGCCTCATAGCACACCGACTTTACTCTCGCAGCAACCAATCATGCATTCTCATTCCAGAGCTCGTCCTACTTCAGTCCGCCTTTAGAGACGAGCCACTTTCAGCATGCTTTGGATGCATCCTAGCAGTGAGACTCGTGCGAGTGAAGCACGACGTCACCGCACCTCGATGCGAGACTGCCTTCACGACTTACGGAGGCATCATCACAGCGATCATGGAGGCCGCAGGAGTAGACAACCAGCATTGAGACGCCCTTAGATGAGGCTTGGTTTGACTTGTCCCAGTTTCAGACGGACAGGAACTTGACAAGCGCAGCCATGAATCCGGACAGGTTCGGATACCGCTACCGATTGGGAAAGAGAGACAACCGCACGGTCTACTTACCGTCTCCTACAGTCCTGCGCCATTCAGAAGGTTCACCACAGTGGATCCCGAACCATGATGAGTTCCGTACCGAGTTCTCACGTCTATCGCTTACCATTGGAGAGTATGTAGCCGCCAAGGCTAGGAGAGAGGCGATCCGTCAGAGGACTCACCACACCTCATCCTCCTCCATGCGCAGTATCTCACGATCCGCTGCACCATCCACCTCGACTGATCCCGCGATCACCGCACTTCAGGAGCAACTGGCACGCCAGAACGAGATGCTTGAGAAGATGGCGCGACAGCTTCGAGAGAGAGGACACATAGATGGCGAACTTTAGACCCTGAGTTCAGATGCCTTGAATACTTCGCGTCTCGGCCAACACTCTTCCTGCTTACGAGCCTGGTTCCATCTATTCCACCCCTATCCTTTATTTTCATTCATGCTTTATCTTTCATCTATTGCAGTCATTCCCGACCTGTCACCACTATTTCACACTGGGGACAGTGTGATTTAAGTCTGGGGGGAGTTCGTACTAATGACTTTGCTTTTGTTTTGGTTTTTTATTTGAGTCTTTTTCTTTTAAGAACTAAGAATGATGTATTTCGATATATTATAATATGGTTTTAGGGATTATGACGCAAAACCAAGGATGATATTCGACCAGTGTGCTTCTACGCTATTTCTAGTGACAGATCTTTCAAGCTTTAGTACTAGACTAGGCAGTAGCTAGAAAGCCAGATATGCGAAATCCTGGAGAATGCCAATCTATAGAGACTTCAGGGGAAGGAATACACTAGCTCTATTTTTATTGGACTTTAAACTAACTATTAATTTCTTTGTCAACAGATGTAAACATTCAACGAAAAAGCCAGAACGTTCGGGACATCTTCTTCCATTTAAACACACTCTCTTGTTGTTCCCGAACGGCCAACTCATCAATAGTCGGTACCATACCCGAAACCCTTACCATCTTTTCATACCTCATGCAACTCTCTTGTTTTCACCATATGCAGATATGTGCAAAAACGCCGGAGAGGGAGGAACGACACGATTTCTAGTCACTCAAGACGAATGATCGAATGGTTAAGGAACGGAAGCATTAGCTACAAAACAAGGATGACTCATGCCTCGGAAAACTCGAAAGAATGGTAATATTCTTGCGATCCTTAAGACTCTCACAACAAGGCACTTCCCGTTTCATAGAGGACCCGAACTTTTTGGAGTAATGACGGTACTTATCCATAAAAAAAGAGAGTTACAAAAAAAAATGGAAAGATAAGAAACAGGAAGAAAATGCCTAAGAGCCTTAAGAGAATCGTGACATGCATAGAGGAAGAGCCTGGGCGATATGGTGAGGAGTTTTAAACGCCATCCAATCCGAACCAGAAACAAGAAACTAAGTCTGGGGGGATGGCTGTATCAAAGAGAACTCGCGGATGTGTACGTGCGGTGAGTGATTGGAAATCGTGGATCTCAATAGTTCCACCTTCTCTTGCTTTTTTGCATAATATCTCGTACCTTCCGGAGATTTATACGGTAACCCGAAACACTCTAAACCTCACCTATAAAGGCCTTTATATACCTAACCTCGTTGAATCTAGCTTTATATCCCTTGACAAGGATCACGCCAAACTTAATACTACTTAGAGAGCTAGTTGACCGAAACTTGAAGTTTAGATAGTGAAAGTTTCGCAAGGGACTAGTGTTGAAGGAACTATAGTGAGAATTTTCTAGGCTGAGCTTGGATAGACTTGTTCGATGACTTATGGTTTAGAAGGACGGTCGCCGAATTTTTGCTAGTTCCTATATTTTCAAACCTCTTTTTCAGGCTTTGTCTGCATTTTGTTTGAGGACAAACAAAGGTTTATGTCTGGGGGAGTTGATAACACTCATATTTTACTCCTAAAACCTATTATTTCAAGATCATTTATAAGTGTTTTAACCAGGTTTTCAACGGTTTTAAAGTGATTTCCACGTTTCCTAGTTTAAAAAGTCATTTCAGGAAAATTAGACAAAAAGGACACATTTTGGAGCAAAACGGGAACTTCAAGGACATGTGCTCTGAGCCATAAGTTCAGCATCAGATGATGACCTTCCCACTACATGATCAAGCTCATATTTGGAGACAAGATAGCCCTTCCAGCTGTCTTTTATGCCAAGGTGATTTGAGTTCAATCCCACGGTTGGATCTCAAGTTACGAAGGAAGCAAGAAGGCCCGTCAGACACATTCCCAGAAGAAGGATGGCCGCGCCACAGATCCTCAGAAGACCAGTGGCCGCGCCACGCCTGGTCGCTCGCGCGGCCACACCACTCCGGCCCATCCCGAGCCCGTTTGCACTTATCCGATATTTTCCCGAGGTTAAAACGCGAAGCCCACTTTCTGAAGACCGGGAGCCTATATAAAGGAACCTTAGGGTTTCAGAAGAGGCGTGACTTCACAGAGAGCTTTTCCAGAAACACTTCTGCGCCGCACAGAGAGAGAGAGAGAGAGAGAGTTCGACGGCCCCGGAGTTGAAGACCTCGAGAGAGAATTCTTCTGCAGCCGCCTACTCCTCCTTCTTTTCCCTTTCATCTTTTGTTCTTAGTTCTTTGCTTTTCAATACTTTAAGAAAACCTCTCTTCAATCGATTTCCCTTGAAGAAGTTTTCTCACTTTGTTCTTTTTATTAATACAATTCGCACCTTTCATATCTTAAAGATGTCTCTCGTTCCCATGAACGAGTAGTCATCTAGTTGGGTTTTTAAGGGGATTTTCGAAGGGGTTTAATCATGGATTGATTTCGCTAGGTTGATAGAGATAGAGTTTCTTTTAGGTATCTTCGTTGATGTCTTGTTCTTATTGCATGTTTGCTTCTCTGATCAATTAGCAACTGATTCCAGGACGACTAGATACATGAACATGTGGTCTATCGTCTGGATCTAGAAGTTAACGAGCGGATCGCACCGTAGGATGTTTAGGCATATCGACGGACCGCACCGCGAGTGTTTACAAATAGGTGAATGATATGTATGCGCGGTTGTCTTGCATCGTGGGATGAGAAATCATATCCGCAGTGAAAGACAAACGCAGGTGGCTAGATCCGTGAAGACGGGGTAGTCATAGTCGACCGTTTCAGCTTAAGAACCTAACCTATTAAATCATCTAGAACCTATCATGTTGCTTGTTAGATCCGATCCATGAACCCCGGAGAATGTCCCTGAACCCAACGCCTTTTATTCATTGATTTACAACCGTTTAATTCTTTTCTGCTGCTTGATATCATTACTGCAAATCGTGACACACTGCATCCCCCAAGCTCCCATTTGGTTTAAAGAAGTTAGAAATCTTAGGACTTTCGCAAAACAACAATCTCTGTGGATTCGATCCCTTAATATACTACTGTGATTGCTGTGCACTTGCAGCTATCTTAGGGGTAAAACTTGAAGTAAAACAAACCCCGCATCTGTACTATGGTGCGAGAAACAAGGAGCGGCAATGTGATTGGAGGGTCTAGCCAAGTAGTCCAAGCCGAGAAGAGAGAAAGCAAGAGAAAGTTGGGGAGTTCTAAAAGAGGAGAGCCGGTCTGGTCACCCCCGAGAACCTCTGGAAGGAGGAGCACGATTTCTAAACCCTCACTAAGCAAGATGTGAGGAGCTTTTAACCGAATGGAGTTCAAAGCAACTCGTTACCTACACGATCCGACCATGGTCGGATATCCCTCTCACGATGATGCGACATTTCAGTTCTTTGCCTCCCTTGATGTCAATTTCTACTCCTATGGAGAGGAGACTCCAAAAGAAGATGGCGATGGGTACATACGGTTGAAGTATGGAGGTGACACTCACCAGATGTCATTCATTGAACTCGAAGAGATTATTGGGTTCAACCGGGGAAAATTTAGAGGAGGTGCTCTTGGCATCGATAGAGATGAGCTAGCAGAGCTTTGGGATACCATTGGTGTTGGTACATACATGCGGGAATAATCAAAAGCACGAAGATAAGGCACCCGACTTTGCGGTATGTCCACAAGGCCATTGCACATACTTTCTTCTCGCGCAAGGAGTGTGAAGCGCGCTGACCAAGGACCTCGAGATAATTGATGACAGCATGGTAGAGCTGCTTGGGACAGCACGCAACGACACCGAGCTGAAGGGAAGTATGAGGAAAGTCGATCTGATCACAGTGTTGCTCAAGGAGTTGTTACACTACAAGTCTTGGCTAGTTTCCACATCGAGTGACAAGCCATAAATCGGTTGTGCTGGTATAATGACAACTATTTTGAGAGGAGCTGGTGTGGACATGGAGGAGAAAACGCATGGGATCCGATGGATTGATATCCCGTACTTGAAGAAAATTCAATACCTCGGCAAACAATTGGGCCACGGGTACCAATTTCGGTTCACCCTCCCATCCACCAAGGCGGCTGTATTCAAATTGCCTAACCAAAGTCTCACCACCGTCCATGAGCTAAGGAACCTCAACTTCGAGTCTCATGACGACCACTTGCACTCGTATGGAGTTAAGCTCCCACTCAATATGGAGCAACCACAACGGGATGGAGCCGGTGAAGTCACCGAGAATGAAGACGCTGATGAATCTGGGGGTTATGTGCAAGCCACAGACGAGTTTGGTTTCCCGTTGTACGGATCCGAGCGTTACCACTTCGACCCAATCACGGAGGCTGGTCACCGAACCTCAAGTATGCCCAAGAGGGAATCAACCTACTCCAACGGTGAAACAAGTGGCAAGACCGCACCATCCGAAAGCTCGTCACGAGTATCAAGGAGTGAAGGGACATGTGATGGACCTAGAGGGGCAAGTCAACGCTCTCAAGCATAAGCTCAAGGGATCATCATCTACACCACGGCCACAAGAAGAGCCACAAGAGGAGCAACAAGATGAGGAGAAATATGAGGAAGTTGATAGTGAAATGCCACAAGAAAGGCATTCTTTCTCTTTCCTGCCAAGGGAACAAGCATCAAGCAAACAAGGGAGATCCTCTTGCCATGTAGAATGTGGGACAAGGAAGAGAAAGAAGATCCGGTTACCAACACCGGAGTCTGACAATCCGTCCCTCTCCTCAACTGAGGACACCACATTCTCACACCACACAGGTTACTAGGTAACACTCCAAACCCATGTACATACGCATTTTTCTTTGCATTTTTTGTTTTTCTACTGATTTTGAATAAGGTTTTCTATGTACTCTCTCTCATTTTTATCACACAAGGACTGTACGATTTAAGTTTGCGGGAGTATATATACCATTTTACATGCATTCATAATTAGTTAGGAATACATGTATTCATCTAAGGGCATTGAAAAATCAGAAAAATTGAAAAACTTTGAAAAATTTATTCCACAAAAAAGAGAGCATATAGTTGCAAATTTTTCATCTTAGGATTGAGTCTAGATGCATTCATATAGGATTCATATCATTCGCATAGGGTGTAAATTATAGTTTATCCTTGTAAATACCTATTTTTAAGTCACGAAGTCAATGCCTTGGTTCTTTTTTGTTTGATGCATTCTGATTTAAACCGAATTAAAGGCAGCACTACACTTGGAATTAATGTCTTAAAACTCTATCTCAGCTAAAGCATTTTGATTTGAATCTTTTCCCTAATGAACTTGAACTGGAAACTAATTATCATGCTTGTTCTCGGATTTCATCTCATGGATTTTCACTTGGACTTTCTTTTCCCCCTTTTACCACTCTTTGTTAGTACAAGTACTTAACCACACCCAATCCAAACCTTCTGTTTAAACCGTAAAACACTTCTGGATCGATTTGGTTCGCCGGGAAATCGATCCGCAACTTCTTCTTCAAATCGAACAAGTCCAGAGGCTCTGGAAAAATCGGAGTCTCCTCTTTCCAACAACATCGATTTGGATATTTCGGAATCGACGGCAAATCGCGATGGAAGTTGGCGGTTTTGCACTGCCTTCACTTCGCATCTCCCCCACTTTTTTCATCATTCACGGATCTGGGCTTCAAGATGGCGACGGTTCTAGCCTATTGGGATCTCATGAATGATACCTTACTGCCAGGGTCGACCTCCTCTTCTCATCTCTCCTTTCCCCTTTCTTCTTCTTCTTCCTCTCCCATGGCTTCACGTCGGAGGTGGTGGCGGCTCACAGAGGCGACGGCTGAGGTTGGGCAGGGCTTCGCCGTGGTGGTTTCTCTCTGCATCTCTTCATCACCACGAGTTCCTTAAATAGGGGAAGGGGAGGTTAGGTTTTAGGGTTTCAAATAAAGAAAATTGGGCTAAGATGATGGGTTTGAGATTGAAAAGAATCTTTAATCGGGCGTTAAGAGAAATGGGGGTATTTAGCTAACTCTAATCCTATTTTACTTAATCTAAAAACCTTAAAAAAAATTAGGCCCTAAATCTAAGATTGGGGATGTCACAAACTCCCCCACTTGAAATTAATTCGTCCTCGAATTCTGGAAGGACTTTTAGTCTTCTCCCCCACTTAGTTTTCGGCCAATCCTAGAACCTCTTCCTTCTTGTTGTAGTTCGTGACATCCCAACGCTTCCGCTGCGCACTCTAACTCCTGAGATACTGGTTGGAACTAGTGCCTCCTTGATCTTCGAAAACTAAACTTTCAACAACGCAAACCCAAACATGCTAACAAAACATGCTTTAATAGAACAAGACTTAACCTTAGTCGTCGGTGCTTTACTTTTCAAAAATTCTCATTACCCCAAAAATAGTTTGAAAATATTTTACTACCGCCTTCCGGGACAGAACCGGCTTGGCAACCTTACGCTCTTATACCAAATTGAGAGACCCCAATCCCACTATCTTAGCCGAGAGTGATCCTCACGCGTTAAAGTGGTTCTCATGCAATAAACCATTTTTAAAGGATTAATAAATAATAAAATGAACTTATTAAATACTGACAAAAATTCTTTTATTAAAATCAAACCGGAAACTGAAAACGTCAAAACCATAAAAACCAGAATTTGGACCTAAAAATATAAATAACGGAAATATCTTTTAAAATATTTAAATAAAACTAAAGCGCCCCTTATTGTTTCCCAAAATAGCACCGCTCCAACTTTAACTCAAGTCACCTGAAAAGGGAAAGGAGGGGTGAGTAACAAGTTACTCAGCGGGGGTGAGCACGAATGCCCACGAGATTCACAATACGATATTTAATTCAGTAATAACCATAATTATGCTTAGCCTTAAAAATGTAATTGCAATGCCGAATCAATAAATGCAGTTAACAGCATTCATACAAGACCTCAAATAGATCCTAACTTGACTTTTTCACATTTCCAAGGATCAACTGTCCAAGGTACTCATTCTCTGCCACTGTCCAAACTGGGTTTGACAAGTCACAAGGTGCCACTGCCCACCACGGGGTTTGACAACGGCTCGTCAGCCCTTTCCCGATCACTACAACTTCACAATAGTCCCTCGTTGTAGGCCGTCAATCAACACTAATCTGACCGATCAGCGGTACAAACTTCGGCAACTAAGCCACACAAATCAATAATATCATACCGTATAACTTCCAACTAAACAATACATTAAATACCAATCATATAACAATTACCACATCAACCATTTCCTTTTATCATTAACATTATATTTTATTTAACCACTTATCATACTGAGTAAATGATACATATGAACGACTACTAATGCAACAATCATCACAATCATTAATAGCAGCATTAACCAACATTACGCATTCATTCGTCTAGCTAATCACTTTATGTCTATTAATAATTTAAATAATGTATTGGAGGAATTCTCAAAACACATCCCCATCTGGTACACCACGATGCAGTGGAAATGGACTTAGCTCTCCTTGACTTGCATCCTGCTTCTGAACTCATCAAATTCTCCATTGCAGCTGAATAATTACAAATCTAGGGTTCCTGATTTTTCCAGAATAATCCGATTTTTTGGGCAAAAAGCAACAGCCATAACCCTCAGTGGTTACCCCATAATTTGGATCCGCAACTTCCTCTTTCCAACAACATCAAGATCTCGATCTGGATCTTTCGGAATCGACCACAAATTGCGACGGAAGTTGGCGGTTCTGCACTGCCTTCACTTCGCATCTCCCCCACTATTTTCATCATTCACGGATCTGGGCTTCAAGATGGCGACGGTTCTTGCCTATTGGGATCTCAGAAATGATACCTTACTGCCAGGGTCGACCTCCTCTTCTCATCTCTCCTTTCCCCTTTCTTCTTCTTCTTCCTCTCCCATGGCTTCAGGTCGGAGGTGGTGGTGGCTCACGGAGGTGACGGCTGAGGTTGGGCAGGGCTTCGCCGTGGTGGTTTCTCTCTGCCTCTCTTAATCACCACGAGTTCCTTAAATAGGGGAAGGGGAGGTTAGGTTTTAGGGTTTCAAATAAAGAAAATTGTGTTAAGATGATGGGTTTGAGATCGAAAAGAATCTTTCATCGGGCTTTAAGAGAAATGGGGGTATTTAGCTAACACTAATCCTATTTTACTTAATCTAAAAATCTTTAAAAAAATTATGCCCTAAATCTAAGATTGGGGATGTCACAAACTCCCCCACTTGAAATGAATTCGTCCTCGAATTCTGAAAGGACTTTTAGTCTTCTCCCCCACTTGGTTTTCGGCCAACCCTAGAACGTCTTCCTTCTTGTTTTCTGTTCGTGACATCCCAACGCTTCCGCTGCGTACTCTAACTCCTGAGATACTGGTTGGAACTAGTGCCTCCTTGATCTTCGAAAACTAAACTTTCAACAACGCAAACCCAAACATGCTAACAAAACCTGCTTTAATAGAACAAGACTTAACCTTAGTCGTCGGTGCTTTACTTTTCAAAAATTCTCATTACCCCAAAAATAGTTTGAAAGTATTTTACTACCGCCTTCAGGGACAGACCCGGCTTAGCAACCTTACGCTTTGATACCAAATTGAGAGACCCCAATCCCGCTATCTTTGCCGAGAGTGGTCCTCACGCGTTAAAGTGGTTCTCACGCAATAAACCATTTTTTAAAAGGATTAATAAATAATAAAATGAACTTATTAAATACTGACAAAAATTCCTTTATTAAAATCAAACCGGAAACTGAAACGTCAAAACCATAAAAATCAGAATTTGGACCTAAAACTAAAAATAACGGAAATATCTTTTAAAAGATTTAAATAAAACTAAAGCGCCCCTTATTGGTTCCCAAAATAGCACCGCTCGAACTTTAACTCAAGTCAGCTGAAATGGGAAAGGAGGGGTGAGTAACAAGTTACTCAGCGGGGGTGAGCACGAATGCCCACGAGATTCACAATATGATATTTAATTCAGTAATAACCATAATTATGCTTAGCCTTAAAAATGTAATTGCAATGCCGAATCAATAAATGCAGTTAACAACATTTATATAAGACCTCAAACAGATCCTAACTTGACTCTTTCACATTCTCAAGGATCAACTGTCCAAGGTACTCATTCTCTGCCACTGTCCAAACTGGGTTTGACAAGTCACAAGATGCCACTGCCCACCACGGGGTTTGACAACGGCTCGTCAGCCCTTTCCCGATCACTACAACTTCACAATAGTCCCTCGTTGTAGGCCGTCAATCAACACTAATCTGACCGATCAGCGGTACAAACTTCGGCAACTAAGCCACACAAATCAATAATATCATACCGTATAACTTCCAACTAAACAATACATTAAATACCAATCATATAACAATTACCACATCAACCATTTCCTTTTATCATTAACATTATATTTTATTTAACCACTTATCATAATGAGTAAATGATGCATATGAACGACTACTAATGCAACAATCATCACAATCATTAATAGCAGCATTAACCAACATTACGCATTCATTCTTTTAGCTAATCATTTTATGTCTATTAATAAACTAAATAATGTATTGGAGGAATTCTCAAAACACATCCCCATCTGGTACACCACGATGCAGTGGAAATGGACTTAGCTCTCCTTGACTTGCATCCTGCTTCAGAACTCATCAAATTCTCCATTGCAGCTGAATAATTACAAATCTAAGGTTCCTGATTTTTCCAGAATAATCCGATTTCTTGGGCAAAAAGCAACAGCCATAACTCTCAGAGATTACCTCATAATTTGGATCGGAAACTTTCCACATACAGATGGCTGGATAAGCTTTCCAACTGTATGTTGATCGGCGTCTAGATCGATTTGGTTCGCCGGGAAATCGATCCGCAACTTCTTTTTCAAATCGAATAAGTCCAGAGGCTCTGGAAAGATCGGAGTCTCGATCTGGATCTTTCGGAATCGACGGCAAATCGCGACGGCAGTTGGCGGCTCTGCACTGCCTTTACTTCTCATCTCCCCCACTTTTTTCATCATTCACGGATCTGAGCTTCAAGATGGCGACGGTTCTTGCCTATTGGGATCTCAGGAATGATACCTTACTGCCAGGGTCGACCTCCTCTTCTCATCTCTCCTTTCCCCATTCTTCTTCCTCTCCCATGGCTTCACGTCGGAGGTGGTGACGGCTCACGGAGGCGACGGCTGAGGTTGGGCTAGGCTTCGCCGTCGTGGTTTCTCTCTGCCTCTCTTCATCACCACGAGTTCCTTAAATAGGGGAAGGGGAGGTTAGGTTTTAGTGTTTCAAATAAAGAAAATTGGGCTAAGATGATGGGTTTGATATTGAAAAGAATCTTTAATCGGTCTTTAAGAGAAATGGGGGTATTTAGCTAACTATAATCCTATTTTACTTAATCTAAAAACTTTTAAAAAAATTAGGCCCTAAATCTAAGATTGGGGATGTCACAAACTCCCCCACTTGAAATGAATTCGTCCTCGAATTCTGGAAGGACTTTTAGTCTTCTCCCCCACTTGGTTTTCGGCCAACCCTAGAACGACTTCCTTCTTGTTTTCTGTTCGTGACATCCCAACGCTTCTGCTGCGCACTATAATTCCTGAGATACTGGTTGGAACAAGTGCCTCCTTCATATTTTAAAACTAAAATTTCAACTACGCAAACCCAAACATGCTAACAAAACCTGCTTTAATAGAGCAAGACTTAACCTTAGTCGTCGGTGCTTTACTTTTCAAAAATTCCCATTACCCCAAAAATAGTTTGAAAATATTTTACAACCGCCTTCCGGGACAGAACCGGCTTGGCAACCTTACGCTCTTATACCAAATTGAGAGACCCCAATCCCACTATCTTAGCCGAGAGTGATCCTCACGCGTTAAAGTGGTTCTCATGCAATAAACCATTTTTAAAGGATTAATAAATAATAAAATGAACTTATTAAATACTGACAAAAATTCTTTTATTAAAATCAAACCGGAAACTGAAAACGTCAAAACCATAAAAACCAGAATTTGGACCTAAAAATATAAATAACGGAAATATCTTTTAAAATATTTAAATAAAACTAAAGCGCCCCTTATTGTTTCCCAAAATAGCACCGCTCCAACTTTAACTCAAGTCACCTGAAAAGGGAAAGGAGGGGTGAGTAACAAGTTACTCAGCGGGGGTGAGCACGAATGCCCACGAGATTCACAATACGATATTTAATTCAGTAATAACCATAATTATGCTTAGCCTTAAAAATGTAATTGCAATGCCGAATCAATAAATGCAGTTAACAGCATTCATACAAGACCTCAAATAGATCCTAACTTGACTTTTTCACATTTCCAAGGATCAACTGTCCAAGGTACTCATTCTCTGCCACTGTCCAAACTGGGTTTGACAAGTCACAAGGTGCCACTGCCCACCACGGGGTTTGACAACGGCTCGTCAGCCCTTTCCCGATCACTACAACTTCACAATAGTCCCTCGTTGTAGGCCGTCAATCAACACTAATCCGACCGATCAGCGGTACAAACATCGGCAACTAAGCCACACACATCAATAATATCATACCGTATAACTTCCAACTAAACAATACATTAAATACCAATCATATAACAATTACCACATCAACCATTTCCTTTTATCATTAACATTATATTTTATTTAACCACTTATCATAATGAGTAAATGATGCATATGAACGACTACTAATGCAACAATCATCACAATCATTAACAACATCATTAACCAACATTACACATTCATTCGTTTAGCTAATCACTTTATGTCTATTAATAAATTAAATAATGTATTGGAGGAATTCTCAAAACACATCCCCATCTGGTACACCACGATGCAGTGGAAATGGACTTAGCTCTCCTTGACTTGCATCCTGCTTCTGAAATCAAATTCTCCATTGGAGTTGAATAATTACAAATCTAGGGTTCCTGATTTTTCCAGAATAATCCGATTTCTTGGGCAAAAATCAACAGCCATAACTCTCAGAGATTACCTCATAATTTGGATCGGAAAATTTCCACGTACAGATGGCTGGATGAGCTTTCCAATTGTATGCTGATCGGCGTCTGGATCACTTTAATTCGCCGGGAAATCGATCCGCAACTTCTTCTTCAAATCGAACAAGTCCAGAAGCTCTGGAAAGATCGGAGTCTCCTATTTCCGACAACATCAAGATCTCGATCTGGATCTTTCGGAATCGACGACAAATCGCGACGGAAGTTGGCGGTTCTGCACTGCCTTCACTTCGCATCTCCCCCACTTTTTTCATCATTCACGGATATGGGCTTCAAGATGGCGACGGTTCTTGCCTATTGGGATCTCAGGAATGATACCTTACTGCCAGGGTTGACCTCCTCTTCTCATCTCTCCTTTCCCCTTTCTTCTTCTTTTCCCTATCCCATGGCTTCACGTCGGAGGTGGTGGCGGCTCACGGAGTCGACGGCTGAGGTTGGGCAGGGCTTCGCCGTGGTTGTTTCTCTCTACCTCTCTTCATCACCAGGAGTTCTTTAAAAAGGGGAAGGGGAGGTTAGGTTTTAGGGTTTCAAATAAAGAAAATTGGGCTAAGATGATGGGTTTGAGATTGAAAAGAATCTTTAATCGGGCTTTAAGAGAAATGGGGGTATTTAGCTAACTCTAATCCTAGTTTACTTAAACTAAAAACCTTTAAAAAAAATTAGGCCCTAAATCTAAGATTGGAGATGTCACAAACTCCCCCACTTAAAATGAATTCCTCCTCGAATTCTGGAAGGACTTTTAGTCTTCTCCCCCACTTGGTTTTCGGCCAATCGTAGAATGTCTTCCTTCTTGTTGTCTGTTCGTGACATCCCAACGCTTCCGTTGCGCACACCGCCTTCCGGGACAGAACCGGCTTGGCAACCTTACGCTCTTATACCAAATTGAGAGACTCCAATCCCGCTATCTTAGTCGAGAGTGGTCCTCACGCGTTAAAGTGGTTCTCACGCAATAAACCATTTTTTAAAGGATTAATAAATAATAAAATGAACTTATTAAATACTGACAAAATACTTTTATTAAATTCAAACCGAAAACTGAAAACGCCAAAACCATAAAAACCAGAATTTGGACCAAAAAATATAAATAACGGAAATATCTTTTAAAAGATTTAAATGAAAAAATGCAACAAAAGGAGCCAAAGAAAAGCCAAAAACCATACTCCAAAGGAAAGAAAAGAAGTGCCCCAAGACGATAAAAAATGGTGCAAGAAGAGTAGAGGGAAGGAAAGGCAAAGAGCCTCGGGAAAGGGTAGCTTAAGAAAGGAAATATTTTGTTTAGACTAAGGTAGAAGGCGATTAGGTGCTTGGGTAGATGAGAATTTGTCCTTGTATGCATCAGTTAGTTTTTGACAACCTTTTTTGTGAGATAACTTCGAAGTTATTCTCTTAAGGTTTGTTACAATTTTAAGAATGTACCTTGCTTTCATCCTTATTATAGTGCAATGTTCTCGGTGTGCTTGAGTTTGTGAAACTTTTATTCATTAAAGATCTTGATTTTTATGATTCAAGTTTAAAACGGCTAAGTACAGAGACCGGTGTGTGCGTTTAACCTCTCTCTAGTCATGAATAGAGATGCTCATTGTCATAACACACGCATGCATAATACTTGCCTTCTGAATGTTTTTATTGTTGGGTACTATGGTGCAAGAAACAAGGAGCAGCAAGGTGATTGGAGGGTCTAGCCAAGTAGACCAAGCCGAGAAGAGAGAAGGCAAGAGAATGGTGGGGAGTTCTAAAAGAGGAGAGCCGGTCCTGTTACCCCCGAGAACCTCGGGAAGGAGGAGCACGATTTCTAAACCCTTTCTATGCGAGATGCGAGCAGCTTTTAACCGAATGGAGTTCAAGGCAACTCGTTACCTACACGAGCCGACCATGATCGGCTATCCCTCTCACGATGATGGGACATTTCAGTTCCTTGCCTCCCTTGATGTCAATTTCTACTCGTATGGAGAGGAGACTCCAAAAGAAGATGGTTATGGGTACATACGATTGAAGTATGGAGGTGATACTCACCAGATGTCATTCATTCAACTCGAGGAGATTTTTGGGTTCAACCGGGGAAAATTGAGAGGAGATGCTCTTGGCATCGATAGAGATGAGCTAGAAGCGCTTTGGGGTACCATTGGTGTTGGTACATACCGGCCAGGAATCAACAAAAGCACGAAGATAAGGCACCCGGCTTTGCGGTATGTCCACAAGGCCATTGCATACTTTCTTCTCGTGCAAGGAGTGTGAAGCGCGCTGACCAAGGAGCTCGAGATAATTGATGACGGCATGGTAGAGCTGCTTGAGACAGCACACAACGACACCAAGCTGAAGGGAAGCCTGAGGAGAGTCGATCTGATCACGGTGTTGCTCAAGGAGTTGTTACACTACAAGTCTTGGATAGTTTCCACACCGAGTGACAAGCCACAAATCGGATGTGCTGGTATAATGACAGTTATTTTGAGAGGAGCTGGCATGGACATGGAGGAGCAAACGCATGGGATTCGATGGATTGATATCCCGTACTTGAAGAAAATTCAATACCTCGGCAAAAAATTGGGCCACGGGTACCAATATCGGTTCTCCCTCCCATTCAACAAGGCGGCTGTATTCTACTTGCCTAACCCAAGTCTCACCACCGTCCGTGAGCTAAGGAACCTCGACTTTGAGTCTCATGGCGACTACTTGCACCCGTATGGAGTTAACCTCCCGATCGATATCGAGCAACCACAACGAGATGGAGCCGGTGAAGTCACCGAGGACGAAGATGCTGAAGAATCTAGGGGTTATGTGCAAGCCATTGACGAGTTTGGTTTCCCGTTAACGGATCCGAGCGTTACCACTTCGACCCAATCACGGAGGCTAGTCATCGAACCCTCAAGTATGCCCAAGAGCGAATCAACCTACTCCAACGGTGGAACAAGTGGCAAGAATGCACCATCCGAAAGCTCGTCAAGAGTATCAAGGGAGTGAAGGGACAAATGATGGACCTAAAGGGGGCAAGTCAACGCTCGCAAGCATAAGCTCAAGGGATCATCATCTACACCGCGGCCACAAGAAGAACCGCAAGAGGAGCAACAAGATGAGGAGAACTCGGAGGAAGTCGATAGTGAAATGCCACAAGAAAGGCATTCTTTCTCTTTCCTTCCAAGGGAACATGCATAAAGCGAACCGGGGAGATCCTCTTGGCATGTAGACTTTGGGACAAGAAAGAGAAAGAAGAACCGGTCACCAACACCGGAGTCAGACAATCCGTCCCTCTCCACAAGTGAGGACACCACGTCCTCACACCACACCGGTTACTAGGTAACACTTCAAACCCATGTACATACGTATTTTTCTTTGCATTTTTTGTTTTTCTTCTCATTTTGCATAAAGTTTTCTATGTACTCTCTCTCATTTTTATCACACACGTACTGTGTGATTTAAGTTTGGGAGAGTATATACACCATCTTACATGCATTCATAATTAGTTAGGAATACATGTATTCATCTAAGTGCATTGAAAAATCAGAAAAGTGAAAAACTTTGAAAATTTTATTCCAAAAAAGAGAGCATATAGTTGCAATTTTTCATCTTAGGATTGAGTCTAGATGCATTCATATAGGATTCATATCATTCGCATAGGGTGTAAATTGTAGTTTATCCTTGTAAATACCTATTTTTAAGTCATGGAGTCAATGCCTTGGTTCTTGTTTGTTTGATGCATTCTGATTTAAACTGAATTAAAGGCAGCACCACACTTGAAATAACGTCTTAAAACTCTATCTCGGCTAAAGCATTTTGATTTGAATATTTTCCCTAATGAACTTGAACTGAAAATTTTGAAAATTAATTATCATGCTTGTTCATGGATTTCATCTCATGGATTTTCACTTGGACTTTCTTTTTCCCTTTTTACTACTCTTTGCTAGTCCAAGTATTTCACCACACCAAGCCAAACCTTCTGTTTAAACCGTAAAAAACTTTTGTGAGTGAATTGTGAGGTCTCTTTTTTGGAAAAAAGTATTGGGTTTAGGCTGACAATGTTAGATTCTCATGTAGACGTTGGCTCACATCGAGTCAACATAGGCTAGATGATCCACGGGTAGACTAGGAAAGAGTTTGTGCTAAAAATGTTTATCTCGGGAAAAGTGGAAAGAAAGAGACAAAAGGTTGTTATGAAATCGAATGGGGGACATATACAATGAGATGGCGGCTACAAAGAGGAGCTCAATACCAAAGAAGAAACGGCCGTTTCAAAGAAGCAAAGAAGCCCAAACAACAAAGTTAAAATCCGGCCAACAACACCAAAGGTGAAAGATGAAAAAACGCCACAAAAGGAGCCAAAGAAAAGACAAAATCCATACTCCAAAGGAGAGAGAAGAAGTCCCCCAAGACGATAAAAATATGGTGAAACAATAGTAAAGGGAAATAAAGGCAAAGAGCCTCGGGAAAGGGTAGCTTAAGAAAGGGAATATGTTGTTTACACTAAGGTAGAAAGCGATTAGGTGCTTAGGTAGATGAGAAATTGTCCTTGTTTACATCAGTTAGTTTTTACCCTTAGCATTTTGCATTAATAAAATTCCTTTCATTGAGCGATCCTTGTTTAAACACTTAACCCTTTCACTTCGAGTTCATCTTTAACTCGCAGCCTTTACCCTTAGCTAAATGAGTTGATTGATGGGCATGAGCATGATCCACGCTTTAATTTTTAAACAAATGTTAAAGGGAAAAGAGGATTTGAATGTGCATATAAGTTGAGGATGATTTTACTTCGTGTTGTGATGAGTGTGGCTAAGACTTTTTGAGTAAATAAGATTATGTTTACATCCCAGAAACTTGAACTTAGACACTCGATTTCTTCTTAATGGCATTTTGGATTCGGGTTTACACTCTCTTTTTTAAAACCTCACCCCTCCGGTTGGCTTTTGTTTGCTTAAGGGCAAGTAAAAAGGGAAGTTTGAGGGTGTTGATATCCCCGCAAATAACACTTTTTCATGCATATCATGCTACTTAGGATCGCATTCATACATATTAGTTTTAGTTCTTGTACCAATTCCACTCATGTTAGATCTAGGAAGCATTAGATTAGGATTTTGCATGTTCCTTCATGTTTGGAGTGTTTATCAGGTACAAAAGGTGCCACTGAGGTTGGCCAAGGAAGAAGGACCCACTCAGAGTCAAGGGAGAGATCAAAGGAGAAGGAGATAGACATTTTCTCTCGGAGCATCGGGCAGCTGCAGCAGTTTCAAGCCCGATATAGACGGCATAAAGGACGCACATTGATGAGTGCCACAGCCTAACCCCGATGAAGTACAGCCGAAGTCAAGTGCCACAAGACGTTTTCTCGTGCAGCATTAGACGTGTACAGCAGAATGTACCTAACACGCAGCAGCCTGCATAGCACTTTACCACGAGATGAACACGATATCCAAAGCCGATGTGAGTCATCCAAAGATATCTCAGCGCCGCGGCTTATCCCAATGGCTTTCACCCGATGCGATGCATGCCAAGAAACAACCCATTTAGGGTAAAGTGGTCCCGGTGTAGGGTTTTCCCACTTTACCTCAAAATACAAGCTGTGCACTCTTCTTTGTCTCTCTCAGTCTCAGAGATTTTCACGCTTTGATTTTGTTCTTCTTGTCGAGAATACACTATGTAGTTTTCGCCATTAAACCTTGTTTAAAGCTTGAACCTTTATGTTTATTTTCGCTTCATTAAGACTTTTTTTATTGCATTTCTTGGTAAAGCTTATTCCTTTATTTATTTTTTTGTCTTTCTTTACTGCTCATTAGCCATGTTTAGTCTTCTTGTCCTCATGGATTTTGAAGCCTTACTTATGGCGCATGAGTAGTCTTTTTAGGGATTTATGGGTTAAAGAAAGAAAGGGGCTTTCGGATTCAATTTCTGGCTTAGCTAATGCTTAAATCTTGGTTCTTTCTTGTTTATCACTTTTAATGCTTAGTCTAGACTGATCTCCTAGTCTAATATCATTAGGCGTCTTGCATGAACATCACATGTGAGATTAGCCGGAACCATAAGCAAGAGTAAAACTCTTCTTAGCCTAGGACACTAGTTCTATAGGGACGTATATTCATTCTTGTCTTCTTTATTGTACAGCTTTGCGAGAGGTAGTTTATGGTGATAGAGATAACAAAGAGGGTAGATCCAAAAACCATTGGCAAACCGATTTGATAATCCTTTTACCTAAGAGTCATCATCAAGATCAAGTCTTGATTTGATGAATAGCTTTGCTTGATGAAACAATCCTAGAGTTCCCTAATCCATAAAACCCTTCTTAAACCCTTCTCTTTGTATAAAGTTTAAACCTTTCATCGTTTAAGTCATTATTTCTTGTCTAAAATAGCTTTAAAATCATATTATATTTCTGTTTATGGTCTTGAGTGACACAAGTCCAAATCTTGCTTAGTTATTAGACATAAAGACATCCCCTTTATTTGCTTGCTTGACTTAAAACTCCATTCAAAACCGTATTGACATTAAACAACCTTTAATGGATTGATAAACCCTATCCACTATACTACATCGGTTCGAGTAGGTGGCTTGGGCGCATATTGACCAAGTAGAAGTAAGAACCTATTTGTCACGTGTCCATAAAAAAGAGAGTTATTAAAAGAAACATCAAGAAAAGAAAGCCTAAAAAGAGTCTAGGCAAGCCGAAACATTCAAAGAGGCAAAGTATGGTCAGTTTTATGAGAAGTTTAGACGCCATCCAATTCAAACCCGAAGCAGAGAACCATGTCGCGGAAGTACAAGTGTGAAGAGTGACTGGAAATCGTGGACTTCAACAGTCCCACTTTCTCTTGTTGTTTTGCATAATATCTCGCACCTCCCGGAGAAAATTACGGTAACCCGAAACACTCTAAACCTCACCATTAAAAGTCTTTTATACCTAACCTCGCTGAATCTCGCTTAATATCCCTTGGCAGGAATCACGCTAAAACTTAATATTGCTTAGAGAGCAAGTTGACTGGAATTTGCAGTTTGGATAGTGAAATTTTCGAACGAACTAGTATTCGAGGAACTATAGTGAGGATTTTCTAGACTAAGCTTTGATTGATGTGATTCGATGGATTTTGGTTTAGAAGGACAGTCACTGAGATTCGCTAGTTCCCGCGATTTTCAAACCTCTTCTCCTTGTTTAGAATTTTGTTTTGTTTGATGACAAACAAATAGTTAAGTCTGGGGGAGTTGATACTATCATAAGTGAGCACTTTAATAAGTGTTTCCCTCGGTTTTCAACGAGTTTATTGTTGTTTTCAAGTATTTGTGCAGCCAAGACTCTTTTCAGGTTGTCTTAGCAAAAACATGCAAAGTGGAGCAAAAAGGAGTACTTTTGGAACAAGTGCTTGGGGCCATATATTCAGCATCAAATGAAGACGTTTCCACCACGAGATCAAGCTCATATCTGGAGACAAGATAGCCTTATCAGCTGTCTTTCACCTCGAAGTGGTTTGAGTCCAATCCCACGGTTCGATCTCAAGTTATGAAGGAAGCAAGATGTTTCGTCAAGCACCAGGAGAAGCATGCTGCCCGCGCCACGACCGAAGCCAGAAGAGAAACGGCCGCGCCTCGCCTGGTCGCTCGCGCGGCCAGGACCCTTCGGCCCATTCTGAACCTGTTTTCAGATGTTTAACATTTTCCACAATTAAAACTCGATGCCCACTTGAAGAAACGTGAAAACCTATAAAAAGAGGACCCTAGGGCTTCACAAAGGACGTCCTAAACACACAACTATCTCGACACAAAGGAGCAGCCGCCGGCCACCAAGGAGGAAGAAGAAGACGACAAACATCCATCTTCTTCTCTCTCTACTTCGTTTCTTTGTTTTGTTTTTGTTCTTCCTACTTCTACCTTTCTTTTACTTCGTTGTTACTATCTTTCTTTTTCTATTGGCGTTTGCAATTCTTATCAATGGCAATGATGAAGAGTTGCAAGTATATGTCTGAGTCTGAGTAGTCTTCCAGTTGGGTTTTAAAAGGGGTTTCTCAAAGAGATTTCATGTTTGATTCGATAGGTCGTTAGATCATAGGTTAAATACTTTTCACAATTTTTCGTTTGGATTTATATTTATTGCGTAATTCTCGGTTGGCCACATAGGATCGATCATAGGATTTATTAGAGCCGCTCAAGCGCTAAATCTTTTAACCATACGTAGTTTTAAACGAGCAATTGCACCGCAGGATGCTAACACATATCAAAACTCATTCTTACAGCTGACCTTGCTGCGAAGTCGCTACCGAAAGGGGGTGATCAAGCAGTATAGATTTAGGCATTGGGTTCTCCGAAAGGGAATCCGACCACCTTCGTGTTCGAGCTTAAGAACTAGAAGAATAGATTGCCTAGGTCAAGTTTGTTTATCTGCAGGATCATTCCAAGGAAAACCCGAGAGATCCCTGAAACCCAGCTTTCCGTTTCATCGTTTTACAAACCTACTTTTCGAATCTTGTCTCGTTACGTCACCAAAAAACTCTCAAAAACCACCTTTTCATTTGTTCGTTCTGTTTGGTTTTCAGGTTTAGTGGATTTGTCTAAAGCGACTTAGTCTCTGTGGATCGATACCCTAAATAATACAGCGAACATATGTGCACTTGCAGGTAATAGGGTTATAAATTTAAAACTTGAAAACAGACTCTAAAACCTGTTGCATCTGAAGCCGCCGGCCACCAAGGAGGAAGAAGAAGACGAGTGATGACCATCTTCTTCTCTCTCTACTTCGTTACGCTTTTGATTTTCATTACTTCTACCTTTCTTCTATTTTGTTATTACTCTCTTTCTGTTTCTATTGACCCTTGCGATTCTTATCAATGATAATGATGAAGAGTTACAAATCTATGTTTGAGTAGTTTTCTAGTTGGGTTAAAAAGAGATTTCTCAAATGGATTTTATGGTTTGATTCAATAGGTTGTTAGATCTTAGGCTGAATACTTTTCACAGTTCTTCACTTGGATTTATTATTATTGTGTAATTCTCGGTTGGCCACTTAGGATCGATCATAGGATTTATTAGAGTCGTTCATGTGTTGAATCTTTTAACCGGTCATAGTTTTCAATGATCAATTGCATCGTAGGATGCTAACGCATAGCTGCAGTGTGATGTAAGCTTCAATCAAACTCAGTCTTATAGCTGATCTTGCTGCGTGGTCACCATCGAAAGAAGAGTGATCAAGTAGTTTAGGTTTAGGCATTGGGTTCTCCGAAAGGAAATTCGACCACCTCCGTGTTTGAGCTTGAGAACTAGTAGAACTGATTGCCTAAGTGGAGTTTGTTTATTTGTAGAATCATACCATGGGAAACCAGAAAGATCCCTAAAACCCAACGCTTCGTTTTTATTGATTTACAAAACCACTTTTCCAATTCTTTTCCTTCACCAAACTAAAACCTCCCCAAAACCACTCTTTAATTTGTTTGTTCTCGTTTGATTTTCAGTTCTAGTTTTTTTTGTCTGGAGAAACATAATCTATGTGGATCGATACCCTAAATACTATAGCGCACATATGTGCACTTGCAGGCAATAGGATTATAAATTTAAAATTCGAAAGCAGACTCTAAAACCTATTGCATCAGTTACAAGCCGGGTAAGGGGAACCCGACCTAAGTGTGCCCCAGCCTAAATTGATGTGCATATCATAACGACTTGGAAAATCATTCCTGAGAAGAATCATTGTTCCTAAAACACATATTTGGGTAACAAACGACGTTATGATCATGTTTATTTTCAGGATGGTCGTACATCGTTCAGATGTGAATCGACTCCCTACCTTCTCCCCGGAGCAAGCCAGGAAGTCGGAGGCATTTGTTGGGATAGATTTTGTATGAGCCAATCCTATAGCAACACATTACTAGAGTATCTACCCATAGACCGCACACAAGATCTGCCAGCGCCGGATCATCATCGCACGACTATCGAAAACACTGTAAAAGTAAATATGGAGGGTCCTACTCAGCTCATGTATTTGGTCAACTACCCTCGACTAATGGGGAAGGATGGGATGGTTCGAGGGAAAGAACAGGCCAATAGGAGAAGAGTAGAGCATCCCTCATATAAATGGAGGAGCATAACGAACTAAGTAGGGGATTGAATCCAAGATCAAGTCTAAAGAGGATACTCGGAAGAAGAGACCTCGACCAAGTAGATGGTCGATTACCCCCTGAATCCGACTCCCTCGTCAACCATAGATATAATGCCGGTCCCACCATGCGGTTTCTCCCTCGAACCAAACGCCAGAGGACACCTGAGGCAGAAGCTACCGCACCCCTTATTCGCAACCCTCGACAAATCTGATATTCCCACGTAAGAAGGTAAGTCTTACTTCTTACAACACATAATGAGTCTTGAGTTCTCGACCGGTCCTTAAGGAAGAGTTCCAACCCCACTCCCATAAGGAAGAGTTCCAACCCCACTCCCATAAGGTTATACAATGTGTAGATAACTACCCAAACGCAACCGATATGAGTCTCGATACACGAACGTAACTCATCACTTAGCCCATTCAAATACCTTCCAATATATGTTCTCAGTCGAATATGTCTGACTTGGAGGTCTTTGAGATATTTTCTACTTACGCGCATGATAGGCCTGACGGACGGGGTCATCCTTGGCAGTACTGCTCATCCTCCTACCATAATCTCATTTGCTATTCCAAAATTATGACATAATGGGCTCACACAAAAGTCATCAATACATAACTCCGAAATTTTATCCCGAACAGAAATATATTATACTAAAAACAATATATTATAAAAAAAACAATAAAAATATAAAGGCTCACTTGATAGACATCCAAATTTTTATTTTTGGATTTAATCCGGTTTTTTTAGTTCAATAACATAATTAGATAAAGAAAAATATTATAAATATTTTAATAATTAAAAAATTATTATATATATGAAAAATATATAAAAATTAAAATATTATTAATATCAACTAAAATTATTAATAATGTTTGATAACTAATCAAAAACTAAATTTACTCAAATGTATATATCATATTTCAAATTTATTATGTATAAAAATAAAATTTAAAATAACATGCTTTTCAAAAGTTAGTATTTTTATGACCGCAGTATTTCATAGGTTGGCATGATAAAATACACAAAATATTTTAGTAGTTAGTTTGATACGAAATTAATTAAACTGAACGTATTAGTCCGGTTTATCATCTTTAAATATGCTATTAAATTCATATAAAATAAGATTAAAATTAATTATGAAATTTTATAATCAGCCTACATATTCGCAATTGCATTACTAACAAAATTCATATTGATATTCATATATAACTAGGTGATCAGCCCGCACCGTGTGCGGATTATAAAATATTTTATATGTTCAATATATAATTAATATTGTATATTGAAGTTAATCTATTTATACATAATTAATTATGTATTAATAATAACATTATATGAATATTTATTAAAAATAACGATAAATCAAATGAAAAATGTTATAGATTTCAATAGAAATTGAAGATAAAAAGGTCATTAATCAAGATTTTAAAATACTTCCTTAGATAAAAAGTTTAAATATGATAACTAAATAAACTGAAAAATATTAAAACATATAATAATTTATTTAATTTTTATTATTGGCATGCACACATGTGCATGTATAAATTTTTTTATAGACATAAATAGTTTTAATATTTAAATATTGATTCATTTTCTTATATATTATGTAAACATTATATTTTTTATATATATACAGTTTTAGTGTTTAACAACAATCACACAAACTTTTCATATCGTTTTGTGTCTTTTGAAACTGATTATTTTTAAATTTTTTATTTTTTCTACCGTTTATAGTGATATATAATTGAAAATGTAAAAGTTATATTAAATAATAATTAAATTCTGATAATATGTCTTGAATATTAGCTATACTATGCTTTCTTTTCTGCTTACACAATATAATCTTGCCAATATATATATTTTAAGTATATATTTTTCTTTGATCTATTGCTAATTAAACCAAAATGAGTTTTACAATCTTTACTTATCCTAATAGCGGGTAGATGGTTGGCCCGCACATTCGTGCGTACCAACCACCTCACCGCTGTTAGGACAAATAGATATTTAAAAATTATATAAATTGTTTAATAATTAAAATTAATTAAAATTGGATTGTAATCGAGGTTAACAAAATGGATGTACGACAAGTTCGCATGCGACTTTGAATTTTGGATAATTAATATTTATATCCACACACATATTTGTGGGAAAATCGAAATATGTCTTTTATGTATTAAAAAAACAAAATATATGTTTTGTAATATATATTTTTATAATGTATAGTTGAATTTTAAAAAGAAATAAATACGTATATTTATACATGTAAGTATGAGTTTAAAATAAGTGAATTGTAATATTTAGGTGTTGGTTAGTTTTTTTGATATTTTCCGCAAAACGTTATGTTTTTACACGATGCAGTTTTTGTCGTTTAAGAACAATCACAAAAACCGTTTCTATCGTTTTTTATTTAATCAAAATTTCTTATTTTTTTAACATTTTATGATATATGGTTTCAAATTAAAATTTATATTAATATTAAATATTAACAAAAATTACAAAGAATTTTAAAAAAATTTAAAATATAATATTTGACTTTATCATGAAAATAAATATAGTACATTAGATAATCTATCAGTAATTTCCTTTTCAATAAAAATTATAATAAATATTATTATATATTTTGTGAAATCATATTATATAAATTCTCTGGTAGCTCTCCGCTATCTCTTCGTCCAATATTGAAGAATTGGTTTGATGAAGAAAATAAATTTTCTTATGGTTGGCTTGCACGCATTTGTTCATTATAAAATTCGAGCCGCACATGCGTTTATTATAAAATTTGCTTCTTAAAATTTTTAAATGACTCCGTAAAACAAAGTAAGATAATGTTACAGAAAAAAAAAACTGTAGAGATTTATTTTTATTTTTATTTCTACTTCTTATTCATATTTGTTTTATCTTATTATAATTTTTTTTAACCCGGTTACATTTTATTTTCTTTCTGATCTCAAATTCTCGATTTACAATAAGACTGTATATGAGTATGATATAAAGTTTTGATTTTTTTTAAAGATAAAAATGATATAGCGTATTTACTATCATATTGGATAATATATTACCATTTTTTATATATAAATATAATATATATTGGTTGTAAAATTTTCGTAATCATATTTTATGCAATTTATTATGAATATATGTAAAACAAATTGAAATCATAGTAATTATTATTTTCTGTTAATTTAAATTTATTTAATTTTAGTGATATAATCTAGTGTACTCATGTTTTAATTTCATAAGTTATTTAATTTTAAATCAACCAATCAAAACATTTCGTTTATTTTAGAAAATTTGGCATGTCACATTTACATGTCATCATTAAAATGCAACTAACTTTTATTGTGGAAATGACAAGTAAGCATTTTTCACTAAAAGTGATTCTCAAATAATAGGTAGTAAGATTACATACACATAAAACCAATAAAATTATTTTTTTTTGTAAATAATTTCAAAATCATGTTTCAGTGTTTATAGTCAAATCATATAAATTATATAATTTGAAAATCATGTTTTGAGTGTTTATAGTCAAATAATATATAGTGGCAACGTGGCTTAGACTGAACTTTGATTTAAACCTTTAAACACAATATTCAAAGAACAAAACAAAAACCCCACTAAAATATCTCGAATGTATTAAAAAAAAAAAAAAAAAACTTGGTCCAAATGCGGAATGGTCCAGTCTTTTGCTTTACCGTAACCCAGCAAGGACCTCACACACTAAATCTCATTTGTTTATCTCCTTTTGAGGAGAAAGTGAACACACAAAAACTAAAGCTGCTTTCAATTGCTAAGGCGTAACGGAACGTGGCGGTGTCCTTGATTCCCCTGGAGGAGTCTGACCTTCTGATCCCTTTGACGGGTCATCAGACGATTGTCTTAACCCATCATCGGTTGTTTCACTTCTGTTCACATCCTCAATCATTCTAAGCACTTCTTGCATCACAGGTCGTTGATCAGGAACCGTTGAGACACACGCCATTGCGATCTGAAGAAGCTGAACCATCTCTTCCTCTATGTTGTGGTACCGCATCAGCTCAACATCGAAAACCTCAGCGGTCCATTCTTCCCGAACCACGGAAAGTACCCACCGAGGAAGATCAATGCCTTCTTCACCAAGTGATGCCTGGTTTGGTGATTTACCTGTTAACAGTTCAAGCAGCAACACCCCGAAACTGTATACATCCGATTTGAATGTTACTTTCCGCGTCTCGAGAACTTCAGGAGCATGATAACCCGCCAAACGGTTTGGTGGACTCGAGTTGCTGAACAGTTGATTAAGTCCATAGTCAGAGACGCAAGTGTCTTGGTTTGGATGTAGGAGGATGTTTGAGGCTTTGATGTTTCCATGTACCAATTTGACTGAAACGTGAAGATGAGTTAAACCTCTCGCTGCAGTTATCGCTATTCTCATACGGTTATCCCAATCTAACGGTGTTCGTCCTGATCCTCGGCTCCCTGAAACAAAAGTTTCAGAAGACGAAAATGTAAATGCAGTTTAGCTTCAAACTGTAAAAGCGGTTTTATAAGAAGAAAAGGTTCATAGTATTAGACAGAAATTGCAGCTTAATATTACAATTCTCATCTTAACTTGGGTTAGAGCTTCAAACTGTAAATACACTTCACTTCACTGAGTTAGACAAAAGTTTACTTCAAGGAAAAGAGTTAGGATATGATGATAAAGAGCCCATGTGGAAGAAAAGAGTCTTTTTCTTTTTCTTTTATTCATTCTCTGTCATCTTTAAAGAGTGAGAGAGAAGCAAAAATTATGAATTATTATGACAATTACCAGACAGACGCATATAATGTCGGCAGCTTCCTTTTTATTTTAATAATTGCAGAACAACTACAGCTATATACTGTAACTACCACACTCACAAATCAAATAAAATATTTTTGATTTAAAAATATGAATTGTTTTATACAGTGAAATAAGAATGTTTTTTCTTGACAGCAAAGCATAAAACACAAGAACATGTGTAAAGAGAACATGTGTAAAGTATCCATTAGAATAACATTATCAAAGCATCAGATTCTAATCATCCTTCCTTAAAATTTAACTTAGTTTTCATTTCATTCTAAGCAATTCAGCTGTAACTATGAATACAAATTTGAAATTAGGAAGAAAAAATAGCAAAACATAATTCAAAAAAACCCACTAAAACCAAACCAAGAAATTCACACAATCTGGCTACAATTCAGGAGAAATTCACACAATTCAAACAATCTAGCTACAATACAGTCGAAATTCACACAATCTGGCTACAATTCGTTAGAAATTCACACAATTCACACAATCTACCTACAATTCAGTAGAAATTAACGCAAATTCACACAATCTGGCTACAATTCAGTTGTAGTTAAGACAATGTATCTAGCTCCTGTCTACTAATATGCATGAAGGATGAATTTAAATAGCTTAAACTAAAACAGAGCAAAGAGAATTAAGACACAAACCGTGAAGAAGAGCAGATAAGCTTCCATTGGGCATGAAATCAAAGACAAGAAGCTTCTCATCCTTGGAGTAATAATAAGCTCTCAATGGAACAACATTTGGGTGTTTGATTTTACCAACAATCTCCATCTGAGATTCAAACTCTTTCTTCGAAGCCATCACATCCTTAAGCCGCTTCACAACCACCGTCGTGCCTTCCTCTAACACCTGTCTCTTATACACATCTAGATGTGTATAAGAGACAGATGCAAGACTCAAGGATGAAAATGGAAAATAAGATTCAAATAAAAACATGTCAAAGCACACATTCTCCCCCAAACTTGAATGACAACGTCTCGGTGTCAAACAAGCTCAAGAGGAGACCAAATCCACAAAAACAAAAATAAAAAAGCATGGTATTTACAATGGTTGAGTTGACGGTACCTTAATACTGCGAGGAGGAGGAGGAGGAGGAGGATGGTGAGGAGGAGTCTATGGAAATTGGGATTGCAGCTGTGCTTCCAAAGGCCATGTAACACGCGTCAACGGGGGGCAAGAACTCGAGGCCTTCGATGCAATCTATTAGCACACCATTCGGACTTGGGAGGATGTAAGCCTTCCTCTCATTCTCCTTATTAGTGAAGTGATAGGCAAATGTGTTGGGGGCAGGAGGAGGCCCAAAGAAGNGAGAGCTTTGATTTCTTGCCGGATAAACGCGAGGGAGTATCCGACGACGACGGAGACGGAGATGGAGAGATGAAGAAGGATTTGCAAGGCTTTAACGGACCACCACAGAGATTCACGTTTCCTGTGAACGATGCGGCGGGGAATTTTGACAATGACGAAGGAATCGAACCGTTTAGATTGTTGTCGGAGACGTTGAAATCGGTTAAATCGACGGTGATGCTCGGGAGATTCCCGGAGAATTGATTGTTTCCGAGGAAGAGACCAGTCATGAGAGTGAGATTGTTGACTGAGAAAGGAATTGGTCCAGTGAAGTTGTTAGATGAGATATCGAGACGAATCAGTCCGGCTAACTGTGTAATACTCGCCGGAAACTCGCCGGAGAACTCGTTATGTTGTAGATATAAGCTTCGGAGGTGAGTGAGATTTGAAAAATCTGGAGGGATCTGACCGGAGAGACGATTAGAACGAAGACTCAGAACTCGGAGTTGACTCAGTTGGCCTAACGATCCGGATGGGATCTGACCCACTAAACCGGTTCCTGGTAACCGGAGAGAGTAGACGGAGGACCCGTTCGAGTTGCATTCAACTCCGACCCAGTTACAGGCTGAGTCAGACTCGTTCCATTGAAGACGATTCTCGTGAGGAATCTGGTGAAGGAAGGCGAGGAGTGCTTGTTTTTCCAGGAGCGACTCTGAGTTGACTCGCTGAGTCAACAACAAAATCGAGACGAAAAAACTCAAAACCCATGAAATGGCTGCCATTTGGGGATTTTGGGGGCAACTGATAGAGAACCAAAAAAAAAAAAAACTAAGATAAAACGAATCTTTTCGAGTTTCTCTACTTTTATCTGTTTACAAGAAGTGGGTTTCGTCGATGAATAGGGTTTGCTGAAAACCACTGGTTTTCGGACAAGAAC
Organism: Alliaria petiolata; assembly: GCA_020283515.1. Taxonomy (NCBI): domain Eukaryota; kingdom Viridiplantae; phylum Streptophyta; class Magnoliopsida; order Brassicales; family Brassicaceae; genus Alliaria; species Alliaria petiolata. Next base: position 437,460,319 of record JAHZTW010000001.1, on the reverse strand, counting down.
CCATTTGGTTTCTGGTGGGAGCGGCCAAGAGAGATGGAGTGACGAAGAGAGAGGGTGTGTACTTGAAGAGAGAGAGAGAAAGAAGAAGAGTATGAGTCAAATATGTGTGTGTGGGTGTGGGATCGTAAAGTCTTTTATGAAGAGAAGGAGAATCGCATCAAAACTATCACGAGGGACAAAAATGTTAAAACAAAAAATGTATTTAAAATTAAAGTTCTTTTTTCTTTTTTCAAGTGAGAAAGGGAAAGTTCAATGTTTTTGCCCCAAATGATTTTTTTTTTTTTAATATCCATTCTCTCTAAAAACTTTTGTATTTTCTCTAAATTCAAACCTTCATCGATGTGCTGCAACTCCGGCGGCTCCATTAACACCGGAGCTGTATATTCTTCTTAGTTTTTATGTTTACATCTACATTGTGAATCAGATTTTTTTTTTCTCCCTTTAGTTGTGACGGTTTTTTTTTTCTAGAAATGGTGGCCGATTGTGATTTGCAATTTATTTGAAGTGGAATGTTTGGTCATAGATTTAGGTCCTAGTGGTGCTTCTCGCCGTTTGTGCTGCTCACGGTGGTTGAAAGTGGAAGTCTTGATTAACAACTTTCGCTCAATTCCCTGGATTGAAGGTTGGTTATGATCGATTTTGGTTCTGTCTCGGGTTAAGTCTCGAGCCTAGGGTGGAGAGTTCGGGTTTTGTGGAGTCGTATAGCTGTTCTTGCTTCGAGTCAGCTTACTTTTCTTCAGCTCTAGTCCTAGTTTTGTTCCTGCACCGGTTCGGTGGTGTTTGGTTCTTGGAATTTTGGTCTTCAGGCGTTGTCTCGTCTTTGGTTAACCTCTCTTGTTTCAATTTACTGGTTTTGTAAAGCATTCCTTATCTCTTGTCGCGTTCGACTGACATCTTTTGTTGTGATCCTCTCTGAGATTTGACTTTGTAGGATTTTAGTTTTATGTGTGAAGCGTTTGTCTCAGTTACAGCATAGTCGTTTATTAGATAATCGAACTCTGCTTAGATTTCTTGTTGTGGAAGAGATTGATCTCGAGGCAAGAATACCTCACCCACAGTTGAGGCTGGTGTCTCTCTTCTTTGGTTCTTCTTCAAGCTTGTTTAGCATACTGCATTTGTTCGGTTTATTCTTCAGAAGTTAGCTTTGGGCTCTGGCTGGTATGACATCTTAGTTTTCATTCTTCCTGATTTTTACATGGTCTTAACTTGGTCTTTTGTTGCTAGTTTATATGGTGTTTGTTGGTGTTTATGTTTGATTGAGGTCCATCCTCTGTGTTTAATTCCTCGTGTTGGCTTTACCTCTAGGGTTTCTAGGAAATTGCCGGCTTTGTCTTTGAAAAGGATCCGTCTTTTGCTGGCTTTGTATATCGCAACGTTTAAAATATTAATTAATAAAATCTATCAATGAAAAAAATAATGTTATTTCCTCGTGTTGAGGTTTTGCCTCCAGGATTTCTAGAAAATCCCCGTCTTTGTCTCCTAAAAGGATTCGTCTTTTGCTGGCTTTGTATATGGCAAGGTTTAAAATATTAACTAATGATCTCTCCCAAAGGGAGAAAGTTGATAAGATATCTCTCTTTAGAGTAGGAAGTTTCAAACCCTGGAGGAGCCTATAAATCTCACCGGCGACAAGGAGACACCGGCGACAAGGAGACACCGGCGGAAGGTGAAACGAAACGGATCTTCGGAGCTCGACGGCAGATCTGAGAAGGAGGAAACAACTGCTTTGGCGGAGGAGGGCTTGGCGAAAGAGCAGCGGCGGATGAAGCTCATATTTTCCCAGGTCGGAGTGCGGCTGTAACACCCTCGGTTCGGAGTAGGACCAGTCTGACCGGAGACGCTACAAAATGCCGAGGTTCATTCGATAAGTCAGCCCGTTTTAGAACAAATTCAAGCATGAGGCTGTCTCATCAAGTTAGCTCGAACCCTCTCGACCAAGGCCTAAGGCTTTTCAACCCGTACCCCAATCTTGAGTTGTGTTAGTCCGGACTAGACTAATATCATTAAGCAAGCCCAAGTTCGTAAAAACGTACTTACTATTATTATCATAACATTCTCGAAAATACATTCTTACAAACTATATATATAATGCTGCAGCGGAGGGTAAACCCAAAAGGTATTTAGTACATACTTTATCTCACAACCGAGTTTTACAAAAACCAACGAACGGTGTCCTAATGTTCCACTCCGCTTACTAAGGCCATCTACGGGTTACCTGTAGGAAGGAAAAAGGGGGATGAGTAGTCTAAGATTACTCAGTGAGTCCAGGACCCTATAACAATATAAAAACCAAAAATCCCCAAGAAAAACCCCCAAGCAACAAGCAAGCAAGCAATCATGCAAGAGCCGAAGCAACATAAAATAATAGCCAAAGCATGCAATCCTAGATCTATATGAAAGCGTTAAACCATATGCATAGGCGCTACCATTTTCGCACCAAACCGCGTCCTCACGACGCACACACACTACCACACATCACACTCGCGTGGACACATAGATCTCTTAGTGGTCGGCCAGTTCTCCTCCGTGACCACCCTGCACTTGAATATCACAAAGACATGTCAAGCCGGAACATCACTACTACGAACACCCTGCACTTGACTATCACACAAACAAGCCAAGCCGGAACATCGTTTACCCCGGGAACTCCTCGATCGGTTCACATCTCGGTGGGGTTTCCATCCGAGAGCCGCCAAGTGAGTTCACATCCCGGGTGGGACAACCACGCCTCATTGCTGGATTCCCACTATCCCATCGGATAGTACTCAGCCAGGCTAGTGATATATCATGGTTTTTACCCATTTTTAGACCATGATATAAGTGTTTTTATAGAGTCTTTTGGCTATTTTCGAGTCTATATAGAGTCTTTGCAGGTTCAGGTACAATTGAAGATAAATTGGAGATTTGGATGCATTTTGGAGCTTAATGGAATGAAGTCACGAAGTGATGAAGTCAAGACTGGAATTACACGCAAGGTGTCGATCGACACCATGTAGTGTCGATCGACACCAGGTTTTCCAATTTCCAGAATCAAGAAGTTTCCATATTTTGAAGAAAAGGAAATCTCCAAGACTTTTCCTAATCCTTTTGGGAATTGAAGACTCATACTTAGGCCTATAAATATAGTTTTTCAGCCATTGTTTAGGC
>JAHZTW010000001.1:437417096-437455162 GCA_020283515.1 Alliaria petiolata | reverse complement strand
TGCCCACATCATGGATTCAGCGAGCCGCAACTTATCGGTATATTCTACCGCGGAATTGATTGGAGATACCAGATGGCCTTAGACGCTGCGAGCAATGGCAACTTCAACACCAGATTTCCAGAAGTTGCGATAGACCTTATAGACAATTTGGCCTCTAGTAACAGCACCAAGAACGCGGACTTCGAGAGAAGACAAAACGCAGGAGTAGCTGGAGGAAACCAAATAGCTGAAGTCAACAGGAAGCTAGAAAACGTACACAATCTCTTGGTGGGAAAAAGGCAAGTTCAGTTTGCTGCAGAAGTGGAGACCCTTGAGCCAGAGCAAGAAGAGGTTAACTACATCAATGGTGCTGGTTTTCAAGGACAGAGATTCAACAATCAGCAAGGCTATGGTTCTTTCTACCAGAAGCCTTTTCAGAGCAACAGCTTCAACATAACTTATGGTTCTTCTTCCTATCAGAAGCCTCGTGCACAAGACAATAAGATGAGTCTATGATAGAACAACTTCTAGAAGGGCAACAGAAGATGACAGTGAGCTTTAATGGGAGGATTGACACATTATATCAAGATGTGACTGGGAAGATCGATGCCTTGTACACGGATCTGAATGGAAAAATTGAATCTCTAGGTACTCATGTCAGACAATTGGATGTTCAAGTTGCTCAAACTGCTGGAGCTTTGAAGAGACAAGAGGGATTTCTTCCTGGAAAGACAGACGTGAATCCTCGACGTCAAGTCAATGCCATTATGGTGAAGAGTGTAGAAGAAATCGTGGTACCTCAGGAAGATGAAGACGACGAGACTGCAGCTGCAGAGCCAGTGTCGATCGACACCACTGAGTGTCGATCGACACCAATAGAGGAACTCAGGGAATCAGGCTCGATCGAACACGCATCCTCGACACAAGAAGTCAGTGTCGATCGACACCTCCATAGTGTCGATCGACACCCTACCCAGACCACGTCAAACATGCCTGAAGCTTCAACAAATGTAGAGGAAAGAGTGTATAAGCCGAAAATACTCTATCCCCTGCCTCCCAGAAGATCTAAATAGGAGAGAGAGGAAGCTAGATGCAAGGAGATGATGGATAAGTTGATGGTTGAGTTACCCTTAGTTGATGCAGTCAAACATTCACCTGCATTAAGAAGATATGTCAAGAGAATGGTTGTCAATGACATTAGTCCTGAGGAAGGAGCATTGCTTACCAGAGACATGAATGCAATTCTCTTGAACATAGTTCCAAGGAAGAAGAAGAAGGTGTGGGTTTCAGAACAAGTCAGTGCTGTGATTCAGAGGAGAATTCCAGAGAAGTTACCCGATCTAGGGAACTTTGTGCTAGATTGGTCAATCTCAACAGGAAGATTTCCTCATTCCCTCTGTGATCTAGGTTCAAGTATCAACTTGATACCATACTGAGTTGCTGTTAGACTTGGAATGACTGATTTCAAGCCAACCAGAATCTCCCTTGTCCTAGCTGGTCGATCAAAGAGAATTCCAGAAGGTGTTCTAGAAGATGTTCCTTTGAAGATTAAAGGCTGCATTATTCCCACAGACTTTGTGGTTTTGTAGTATGATGAAGACCTGCAGACCCTCTTATTTTGGGAAGATCATTCTTGGCTTCAGCTGGTGCCATCATTGATGTGAGAAAAGGGAAAATGGAGCTTGATTTGGGTGATGTTGTCATGAACTTTGACATGGACAAATTAAGAGGACCATCCACCATTGATGGTCAAGCTTTTTCAGTAGAGATGTCCATAGATGAAGGTCCAATCATGGAAAGTTCGGATGCCATTACTGCTGGGTATGTCAAGGAGCTTGATGCTGAAAAGCAAGAGGACAAGCTGGTTATTCAAGAGGCATTAGCTGAGAATTCTAAGAAAATTGTGGAGCTTGAAGACTGGGGTGGAAATGATCATCTCTTCAGGACTATGAGCAGAGAGGATGTTCAAATCAATGACAAGTTGATGGAGGACGACGTTTTTGTCATGAAAGCAAGGATTGCAGAGCTGAAGTGGAGAAAAGGTGCAGAGACTCGAGCTGCAAGCTTGGTGTCGATCGACACCACTAGTGTCGATCGACACACTTCATGGATCACACCATAAGTCGCTTCCAATGCTGTAATTCCATCATCTTTGATCCAACAGATGCCTTCACATCCTTCTGCCCCGAAACCTCGAAGGAAACAAAGGTATGCATTTCCTGGAATCAATTTCGAACCCCCCGATCTTGTCAATAAGAACTTCAAAGGTTCAAAAGCTGCTTCACACTCATGCAAGCCACGAGATTCTCGTAGAAGGCTTGGTGTTTCTTTTGATGATTCTTCAGGAAAAAGTAGTTTCCCACCCGAACTCAAGTCCCACCCTGCTGCTTTTTCTCATTTCCTTGGTCGCTCTCATGCACCTAATGCCTATACACCACCATGAATGAGAAGACATTCGTCTGGGAAGCATTCGATGCCACCCTCTGATCCACCAGACGTCTGAACCCCAACACAGTCAAGCTAATGACTGAAAACGAGCGCTGAGTGGGAGGCAACCCACTGTTAGGTACGTTTTTCTTTTTATTTTGTTTTGGTTTTACTTAAGTCCTAGTTTCAGTCAGTTGAAAAAAGAGAAATTGAGCTCGACATTGACCAGTGTCGATCGACACTATAAGGTGTCGATCGATACCACGCGCAGACGAAGGTAAGTCTTCTATTTGGTCTTTTATGTTGTTTCTAATCTTTCTTTTAGCCAACTTCGGGCTTAATAACACTGGGGACAGTATTGTTTAAGTCTGGGGGAGGTGATTACTGACTTTGTGTTTTGTTTTGAGAGTCTTGAGTCAAAAGTTTTCAAAAATTGTTTTATTGAGTCAAAATTAGTTGGAACTTTCAGTTTTTCTAGGAACTAACCACATGAAGTTGACACTTGAAGAACCATTGCTATAAGAGTTGATTGCAGGACTTACTAAGTAGAAAGCTGCAAGTGGAATCAGTCTAACAGGGCGAGTTCAGATCCCCTTATAAGAACTAGGTATGCGCATAACTTGATTCCTCTTTCAGTCTGAACAGATAGACCATGGCAGTCTCTCCTTGATCTTCCCTTGAGAAAAGAATAGAAAAGAAAGAAAAAAGAATAATGAGTCTTTTAATGAAGCATGGGATAGGTTCAAGGGCTACACCAGAGCCGGCCCGTACAATGTCTATGCCTAAAGCCCATCACAAAAATTATGCCCTATATTAAAAGAATACACAAAATTTTGATGCCCATAAAATGACTAACACATTTTGGCGCCTAAAGCCCAAGCTTTATGGGCTTTAGCCCAGGACCGGCCCTGGCTACACAATGCAATGCCCTCATCATGGCTTCACACAAGAGTCTCTACTAAGCACCATCTATAAAGGGGTCCTTCCAAAGATTAGAATGCTTCTTGATACAGTAAGTAATGGAAACTTCTTAGGAAAAGAAGTAGAAGATGGTTTGGAGCTTGTAGAGAATCTTGCCTTGAGTGATGGTAATTACAATGAAGACTATGATAGAGCTCCAAGGGGAGGTGAATATGAATCTCACAAGAGAGAAATGAAGTCTCTACATGACAAGATGAACAAGCTCATGTCCTCCACTCAAAGGCATGTACATTTTGTTAGTGAGAATCAAGAAAATTGTGATGATCAAGTTGAGTCTCAAAAGTGTCAAGAAGTGGTAAATTTCGTGGGTGGTCAAGGAGGCTACAACAACAACTACAATAACAACTATAAGGGGAATAACAACCTCTCTAATAGAAGTACTAATGTAGCCAAACCCGAAGACCAAGTCTACCCTCCTCAAGCTACTCAAAGCACACATTTAGTACCTTACAACAATCAATAAAAGGGTTATGCACCAAGGTCTAACTACCAAGGAGGTAACCAAGGCAACTATGGTGGTCCTGAGTACAATGCTCCACCAGGTTTTACTCCACAAGGTCCTCCACAAGACAATGTTCAGCTTATGCTTCAACAAATACTTCAAGGTCAAGCCCATAGTGATGCTAATATGGGAAAGAAAATTGCTGAAATCAATACAAGGATGGATTCTTCACTCAATGAGCTTGCAACTCAAATAGGAGGTCTTCAACAAAAGTTTAAGCAACTTGAGAAAGGCAAGGCTTCTAGCTCCAATTCTCAAGGCACTTTACCCGGTAAGCTCGAATCTAACCCAAAAGAGTATTGCAATGCTATCTTCACTATTGATGAAGATGAGTATGAGCTTGTTGTGCTAGAGTTTGAGAAACTATTCGAAGCTCCTTATGATACATCTACATTCAATGAGGACATTGAAGTTCAAGATGGGGAGGGGGTCATTGAAAATGACTCTATAGTTGTTGCTACTGAAATGGGTAAAGAAGTGTTTGATGAACCCAAGACTTCTACAAAAGCAAGAGTTGAAGAGAGGGTAAGAGAAGTGGCTAAGAAGAGTGAAGTAGGAGCTTGTGATCCCCTTATCTATAAGCCACCACTCCCATATCCTGAGCGGATTTTGACTAAGGCACAAAAGAAAGTGCTCTCAAGCTTTAGAGGAAGTATGAAGAAAGTTGGTGCACCTTTGCCCAAGGGGGAGAGTTTGTCTCAGGTCAAGGATCAAATAAGGTTCATCAAAGACTTTCTAGCTAATAGGGAGAAGGTAGAAGAGCTGATGGAAAGCCTTGATCCACCAAGCACAACAAAGGATGAGCCTAAGACTATTCCAAAGCTTAGTAATCCCGGAAATTTTTTGATTTCTTGCTCTCTTGGGAATTTGAAGATTGATGAGGCTTTGTGTGATTCGGGATCAAGTGTCAATGTGATGTCCCTTAAATTGTCAAAGAGCCTTGGGATTACAAACCTAAAGAAGTATCCATCACCTATTACCTTTTGTTGATGCTTCCTCAAGGCAACCAATAGGCCTTGTAGAAGATTATCCTTTGAAGATTGGTGAGTGTCTAGTCCCAACTGACTTCATAGTCATGGACATGGTTAAAGTAACATCGCTGCCTCTTCTCCTAGGAACCCCCTTCCTTAATACAGTTGGAGCGAGCATTGATTTCACTAACAAGAGGGTGGTTCTCAAGAGTGTTAAAGATAACGTCTTCTATCCCATGAAGCCTTCTACCTTTGGTTTTTGTGGCACAATCACATGTGCTACTATGAAAATTGATGAAAAACATATACAAAGGAGCAGCTAATGAGATTCACTTGTGTGAGCTGGAGGATAATGACACCTTGGACCACAATGAGTATAATGGGTCAAGCTTTGATGGTGTGAGTCTTCTTGCTATGTTTGATGGAATCAATGTGAGGGAACATATAGCTGAGCCACCAAAGAGGGCACGAAGGAGGTCTAAGAAGAAGAAGAAGAATGTGCTACAAGCTGGAACAAGCACCATTTTCATCAAAAAAGGAGGAGGATTCCAAAACCCACTCCTTGATCACCCCCATGCCTAAGGGTTTGAAAATTCAAGCTTAGAGACTTTAAACAAGAGCTCTTGGGAGGCATTCTCATGGTTATCCTTGTATATATTCTTGTTTTTCATTTCTAATATTGTGTTTTTGAGTGTTAGTGATTGGCAGGTTTGAATCATGGAAGTAATATATCAATGGAGAACGTGAGAAAAAGTCTTTGCCACCGCATCGAGTAGCAGCACATCGGTTTGGCAAATCGATGTGGCAGCAGGAACAGACTTGAGGCTGGCATCGGTCAGGGGGCATCGGAGTGGCGAGCCGGTGTGAACCCTCCAGAAACTGCATCGGTTTGGAGGCATCAGAGTGCCAAACCGAGGTGACTCCACCAGAAATCTCATCGATTTAGCGGACCGATGGTGCGAGAGAAGAAAACTTCTGGCATCACCTCGGTCAAGCTGCCTCGGTTTATCAAACCGAGGTGAGACCACCAGAAATCTCATCAGTTTGATCACCTCGGTTAACAAACCGATGCAGCCCAAAAAGTCATTCTTTCTCCTCCAAAGCGACCAAATTCTAGAGGTAACACTCAAAATTCCATTGTACATACCATTTAGTTTTATTTCTCTTATTTTTGTCATGTTGATTGGGTCTCTCTTGAACTTTTATTACACAAGGGACTGTGTAATTTAAGTTTGGGGGAGAGGTTGAGAGATTTGACATGTGTTTTGTGATTCTTATATTCCCTTTTATGCATATTTGAGTCTCATGCATTCATTTAAGGCATAGAAAAACAAAAAAAATCGAAAAAATTGAAAAATTTCCAAAAAGATTGTCATTTAGATGTTGCATTTGCATTTTAGGATTGAGTCTAGTTGCATCTCATGTAGGATTTGCATTCACATGCATTGGGAGCAATGATGAGCTTATCCGTGTAGAATGCCAACTCGTGTAATCAATTCAATGCCCTAGTTAGTAGTTCTTTGATGCATTTGAACAAGTCTTGAAAGTAAGGAAGAACCATGCTTGGATCACTTCACTTGTCACCTAGAACTTGGTCGAAATAAGGTCTTGAATTATATAACCAACTCTAATCACTTAAACCGAATTTTGACATCTAATTATCATGCCTTGCATTGAAAGTGAATTCATGGATTACATACATATTTGAGCCTTCTTACTCACTTTACCACTCTCTTGTTGGCTCAAGTAGTTACCCCCACCTTACCTTGCCTCCTTTGAAGCCAATTGTTCTAGTGAAAATATTTGGGAGGCCTTATTTTGATTGAGCTTAGCATAAAGTGTTAGGTTTAAGACGACAAGTTTAGGCTCTCATGTAGATTCTAACTCTCACATCTCGAGGCTAGTTATAGGCTTAGGATTTGGGGTATGGTTCAAGGCATTGCTTGGCGTTTGGGGATGGAAATTTTATGCTTGCATTCTATCATGATGAGTAGTGAAAAGTGAGTAGAAAGAAGGGAATGAGGAAAGGCTTGATGGAAAGTAAGGGAAGCATAGTTTGAAATGGTGGGTCTTGTGTTTAGAAAATATAGCTCAAAGTTAACAAAACAAATGTGTTAGGTAGCCTAAAGAAAAGAAAAGGAAAAGAGCCAAAAGGCCAAGGAAAAGAAAGGCTACCTAGGAATAAAAGTATGAGCTAAGTCTGTAAAAGATCACACCATTCACTATGAGATTAAAGGTTGAAGAAGTTTCCCCTTAGAGCTTAAGAAGAAGAAGGAGAATTTCATGGGTTTAGCAAGGCACAAAGAGCCTTAAGAGAAAAGGGTAGCTTTAAAGGGTTGAGTGAGCTAAAAAAATTGAGAGAGGTTTAGGACCATTGATAGCATTATGGGTAGATGAGAGTCTAGTCTTGTATGCATCACTTGTCTTTTACCTTTAGCATTATGCATGAAGTTCAATCCTCTTTGAGTGATAACCCTTATGCGAATTGGAAGCCACATGAATTGAGATCATTCTTATCTCAAAGCCTAGTCCCTTAACCAAATGGATTCACTTGCATTGCATTGTCATGATTCATTGTTTGCAACTTAATGAATGTTAAAGAGTTGGTTGGATAGGGAGACTTATCTAGATTGAGTTCTTTGTGCATTTGATTGTTGTGATGAGCATGGCTAACTCTTTGGGAGTAGGATTAATTCAAATGCATCTTAGAATTAAGAACAAGGACATTGAGTTGATTATTTTTGTTGGCATTCTTGGATATTGAGCTCCCACCTTCACACCTCTCTCTTGGATTTGTCATGTTTGTTTGCTTGAGGGAAAGCAAAAGGCAAGTTTGGGGGAGTTGATAGTTAGCATATTTACACCATTTTAGCATTCATTTTAGATAGCATTTGCATTGTTTCATGCATATAACCTGTCTATATAGTCTAGTTTGCATCCATTTTATAGTTAGTAGGCTTTAGCCTAGGTCTTTGCATATTCGCTGCATTTGGAGTGTTTCTCATGTGTTTTTGGAGCTAAAGAGACCATTTGAAGTTCTGCGGATGAGCCGGGATCAAAGAAGAGTCGAAACAAAGCTTGCCAGAAGTTGTCTGTCACCACCTCGGTTTGGTCACCTCGGACAGACAAACCGAGGAGAAGCCACCAGAGTTTACCTCGGTTTGGTCACCTCGGACAGACAAACCGAGGTGAAGCCACCATAGTTTACCTCGGTTAACACCACCTCGGTTTGGCAAACCGAGGAGACCACTTGATCAAGTCAAAAACCGGGTCAAAACCTGGTTTGTTCCGGGTTGACCCGGTCCGATCACTATTCACTATAAATACTATTTAGACCTAATTTTTATCTCAACTTTTATTCTCTTTGTTCTAAGCTTAAACTTTTTGCCACTTTGAGGAAAAACCTTGTTTATGCTTGAATCTTTAAGTTTAATGCAATATCTTTCTTAGATTTCTTGTTTTATCTTTCTCTAATCATGTTTAACCTTTCATTTACCTTTGATTTGATGGGTTTAATCATGATTAGTGAGTAGTTCTTTAGGAATTTGGGGATGGGTTAGATTTAGGGATTTCTAATGGTTCAATCTTGTAATCTATGATAGATTCTTTCATTTCTCTTCTTATTTAGTAGTTCCTAATGCCAAATAGCTAATCTTTGCTATTTTGGATCATAGGCATTTTATACACCCACCAAGTGTTTGATGAAATGCTTGAACCAACTTAATAAGAGATTTACATTCCTAGCCTAAGACATTAGTTGCCTAGGGTGTTTATCATGCCATATAGACTTGTAATTAATGCTTGCTAATCATTTTAATGCTAAAACATCATTAGTTCATTAGGGTGATTAGTGAAGGGATTAGTGCCACACATCATGGTTTAATCTTATTTAATTGTTCTAGGCATAGAGTTGACTTGTTTAGTTGCTTAAATTATAGCAAGGTTGTCCATTTAGTTTCCCAAATCAATGATTCCATCCCTAGGTTTCATTTTAGTTAATTTGGTAATCTTCCTTAGTAGTTAATCTCTTATTTAGTGCTTCATTAGTAGTAATTAAGGCTTAGCTTGATATTATTGCTCTTGTAGTGTCTCTTCTAGTTTGTGTTTTGTTTTTAATTGTTGCTTGTCACTTGAATTGCCAATTTAGCTTACCTTAAACCAAACTTTGTATTCTTATTGAATCATCTCCCAAAATGAATTGATATCTCAAGTATTGCAATGATATGAGCAATTGAGAAATTGCTTACAAGGAGTAAAAACTCATGTATCACTGAACAAAGAAAGGATCTAGATTAGAACATATCTAATCCTTAAACCCCATTAACCCATGTGCAAACTTTACTATGTTGGTGCGTTTTTGACTCAATAAAATAAAGGAAGTAAAAATGATTTTTTTTTTCTGCGCGGTTTTAAAAACGTTTTAATAAAAATTCCCATTACCCAAAAATAGTTTGAAAACATTTTACATTCAATTGACCGCCTTCCGGGACAGAACCGGCTTGATAACCTTACGCTCTGATACCAAATTGAGAAACCCTCATCCCAGTAAAACCATACCAAATAGCTTAACTTGCACTCTACGCCCAAAAACACCTTAACCCTACCTCGACAAAGGGAAAAAAGGGGTGAGCAACGAAACGTTACTCAACCGGGGTGAGCACGAATGCCCACGAGATTCACAATACGATATTTAATTCATTAATAACCATAAATATGCTCAGCCTTAAAAATATAATTGTAATGCCGAATCAATAAATGCAGTTAACAACATTCATACAAGACCTCAAACAAACCCTAACTTGACTCTTTCACATTCCCAAGGATCAACCGTCCAAGGTACTCATTTTCTGCCACCGCCCAATTTGGGTTTGACAAGTCACAAGGTGCCACCGCCCACTACAGGGTTTGACAACGGCTCGTCAGCCCTTTTCTGATCACTACAACTTCACAATAGTCTCTCGATGTAGACCGTCAATCAATACTAATCTGAACGATCAGGGGTACAAACATCGGCATCTACGCCACACACCAATACTATCATACCAAATAACTTTCAACTAAACAATACACTAAATTACAATCATATGACAATACCACATAAACCGTTTTCCCTTTATCATTAACATTGTAACTTATTTAACTAGTTATCATAATTAGTAAATGATGCATATGAAAGACTACTAATGCAACAATCATCACAATCATTAACAGCGACATTCACTCGTCTTAGCTAATCACCCTATGTTTATTAATAAAATAAATAATGTATTGGAGGAATTCTCATAACACATCCCACCATGAACATTCGATGCAGCGGATCTGGACTAACCTCTCCTTGCCTTGCATCCTGCTTCTGAACTCATCAATTTTTCCACTGAAGCTAGGTTCCTGATTTTTTTCAAAAATAATCCGATTTCTTGGGCGAAAAGCAACAGCCATAACTTTCGGATGTTACCTCATAATTTGGATTGGAAACCTGCCTCATAAAGATGACTGGATGAGCTTTCCAACGGTATGCTGACCGGCGTCTGGATCGATCTGCTTCGCCGAGAAATTGACCCGCAACTTCTTCTACGAAACTGGGAAAAGTCAGGTTTCGGGTTTTCACAGAATGATTCGCTCAGATTGAATCGGTTATATCTAACGGAATATACATTCAAATCAAACAATTACATAGGCGTTGGAAAGATCGGAGTCTCCTGTTTCCAACAACATTAAGATCTCGATCTGGGTCTTTCGGAGTCGACGGCAAATCGCAACCGAAGTTGGCGGTTCTGCACTGCCTTCACTTCACTTCTCCCCCATTTTCTCATTATTCACGGATCTGGGCATCAATATGGCGATGGTTCTAACCTATTGGGACCTCAAGAATGATACGTTACTGCCAGGGCCGACCTCCTCTTCTCATCTCTCCTTTCTCCTTTCTTCTTCTTCTTCTTCCTCTCCCATGGCTTCACGTCGGAGGTGGTGGCGGCTTTCGGAGGCGACGGCTGAGGTTGGGCAGGGCTTCTGATAAGCGGATTTTTCGGTATCAATTACTCAAACACACTCATGTCATAGGTATTTGAGGATCAATCCAAATTGGGGTTGAATGTGACAATAGGAATGCATAAAACTTCTTAAGCTAAGCAAATCTAGATGATTTTGTTGTTTAACTATCAATCTAAGTGGTCAAACCAATCAAACCAAGCGAACAAAATGAACTTGAACCTTAACTAATCAAATGACAAGCTAATTAAGCAAATCAAAGACTAATTAAATACTAAGCAAGATTATCAATTGATTAAAACGAATCCAAGGATGGGGTTATTAACTTTGGGTGCTTCAAGAACCAATCTATGATGTAAATCAATCACAATATATGCTATTCCCTAAGCTTAGAACTTAAAAGCAAGACTAATCCACTTTCATGGCACTAATCACATCATTAAACATCCTAATCAAGATCAAACTCTCATTTGTGAAAAGAAAGCTAACAGGCATTAATTATAAGTTCTAAAATGCTAATAAACACCCTAGACAATCACTATCATGAGCTAGGAATGTAAATCACTTGTTTAGTTGATTGAAGAATTTCATCAAACACCTTGTGGGTGGGAAATTCCCTAAAGCATAGTTTTAGCTTGATCATGGCTAAACTAGCATTAAGATCACTAAACAAGGAGGGAAATGAATGAATCAAGGCATAGACCTCAAGAATAATCCCTAAAACACCATAAATCTAACCCATCCTTAGACCCTAATGAACTACCTACTAATCATGATTAAACCCCCTAATTCCATGAAGGAAAAGTTGATAAACATGATTAGAAAGATGAAAAGATGAAAGATTAAGAAAGATAAACTCTAAATTGCATAAACTCTTAAAAAGATCTTACAAAATCACTTAGAAACCAAAGGGAAAGGTTTTCTAAGCAAGAACAAAAGATAGATCAGAAAAATTAGGTTTTTTGGTATTTATAGTGAACAGTGCGCGAACCGGGTCAACCCGGAACAAACCGGGTGTTGACCCGGTTTTTGGCCCTCGTCTGGCAGTGCATCGGTTTGTTGTCCGATGGTAACAAACCGATGCAAACTCTGGTCGCTTCACATCGGTGTGTTGCTCGATGTACCTCTGGTCGATGGGAACTTCAGGATGCCTTGGATCGGTTTGTTGTCCGATGCACCACAAACCGATGTGACGCCATACGATTTCTGTCAACTTCATTTCAGCTCCTCCTTGATTCTAACTCATCCACCAAACTCCAAATGGTCTCTTTAGCTCCAAAGACACTTGAGAAACACTCCAAATGCAACGAAAATGCAAAGACCTAGGCTAAGACCCACTAACTCTAAAGTGGATGCAAACTAGACTATATAGACAAGATATATGTGATAGACTCATAATTTAGCACATTTTAGCATTCATTTTAGATAGTTTTACATGTATTTTTGTATTCATTTAGCAACTTTAGGTCCCATTTGCATCCATATTAGAGTTTAGTGAGTTTTAGCTTAGGTTGTTGCATATTTGTACATATTGAGTCATTATTAGGTGATTTGGAGGCTTGGAGGACCATATGAAGTTTCGTGAATGATCAAGAGGAGGAAGAGAAGCAGCCAAATGAGAAGCAGAGGTCTTTTAGAAGCATATCGAGCGTTTGGAGGTGCGAAATGTATGGGTCCGGACGAAGGCCTTGCACTTAGATTCAGACTCTGAAGCCTTCTTAAGAAGTTGTAGAGGATCCAGTGTGATTTCGAATTCCGTTGGAATCAAATCATTCTGACCCCGGGTTAGAAAGTTACAGCTATTTTAATCCACATCAAGGATATTGATAGACATGATAATCTTCCATCTTTCTATTCTCTAATCATGTTTATCAACTTTTTCTTCATGGGATTAGTAGGTTTAGACATGATTAGCGAGTAGTTCTCTTAGGTTCTAAGGATATGGTAGATTAGGGTGATTCTAATGATGGTTCTTGATGTCTAGGGCTTAGATCTTTCAATATCCTTTCTTGTTTAGTGATATTAATGCTAGATTAGCTTTGATAAAAGTGATTTAGACCAAAGGGCATTTCCCACCCACAAGGTGTTTGATGAAATGCCCACACCAACTAAATAAAGAGATTTACATACTTAGCCTATGAAAGTAGATGTCTAAGGTGTTTATTGGTTATATGAAGCTTGTGTTTATTGCTTGATGATTAGTTTTTTCACTAAAGATGATTAGCTCTTGATTTGATAATTAGCAAAATGAGTAGTGCCATGAGAGTGGATTAGTCTTAATTAGTGCTTCTTACCTAATGATTAGTATTGAAATTGATTGGTTGGACATCTTGAATCAGATTTAGAGTCACCCAAAATTAATAACCCTATTCTTGGATTCTCTTTTTATCATTTGATCATCTTGTTTAGTTATTTGCCTTGTTCTTGCTTTTACCTTTGATTGCTACTTGTTTGATCACTTAGGTTGGTAGAGAAACAACAATCTATATATATTTGCTTAGCTTAAAAAGTTCTATGCATTTCTAGTGTCATCTACATCACCAAATGGATTGATACCTCAACTATTACAATGACATGAGTGGTGTTGAGTATTGAAAGTAATACCAAAAATACTACTTATCAATTGGCGCCGTTGCCCTTTGGTGATTGTTTAGATGCATTAGAATTTTAGTTCTTGTTGAGACTAAACTTTCTTTTTTACTTTGGTTACTGACTTTTTCACTTTGGTTTGATCTCTCTTTATAGGTGCATGAAATTGTGGTCTAAGGAAGAGACAATCTTGTTGAGGCATTAGACATCTTTCACCACTTGGATAGAGGAGTTAGAGAAAGAGGAGAAAGAGAAAGGTTGGGTATGGAAAAAACACAAGATCATGGTGGTAATTGACCACCACATGATGTTGCACAAGAGACAAGAGCACATGCTCAAGGAGGCCAAGGAAATGGCGCTCAAGCTAGAATTCCTCAACATTAACCAAGGCAACCAATGCTTATTGAGGCTGGAGCCACACTTATGTAAATCGCCATGGTATAATCCCTGCACCATGTGAAAACAACAATTTTGCGATCAAATTTGGGATAATCTCAATGGTGCAAGGAAACATGTTTCATGGGTTGCCTATAGAAAACCCTTTGGATCACTTGGATAAGTTTGATAGGATTTGTAGCTTGACAAAGATCAATGGTCTAAGTGAAGATGGGCTCAAGCTAAGGTTATTTCCATTTTCTCTTGGAGACAAAGCTCATATATGAGAGAAAAACCTTCCTCAAGGGTCCATCACTTCTTGGGACCAATGCAAGAAAACTTTTCTTGCCAAGTTCTTCTCCAACACAAGGACTACTCGGTTGAGGAATGAGATTTCAAGCTTCACTCAATGGAATAATGAGAGCTTTTGTGAAACTTGGGAGAGATTTTAGGGCTATACCAAGAAATGTCCTCACCATGGGTTTCCTAGTGAGTCACTACTAAGCACACTATATAGAGGAGTCCTCCCCAAGATTAGAATGCTCCTTAATACAGGTAGCAATGATAATTTCTTGGACAAATATGTGGATGAAGGCTTAGAGCTTGTTGAGAACCTAGTTCAAAGTGATGGAAACTATGGAGATGAATATGATAGGTCTTCAAGAGGAAATGGAGAGTATGAAGAGCATAGAAGAAAGGAAATGAAAGCTCTAAATGAAAAGTTAGACAAGCTCCTTCAAGTGTCCCAAAAGTCAATCAACTTTGTTGGTGGTTCTAATGGTTTTGGTACACAACAAGGACAATGTAGCACTTTATGCCCCAAGACTTGGACATGAGACCAATGCTACAACAAATCTTACAATGACAAGCTAGTGGTGCAATGGATATGAGCAAGACTATAGCTAAAATCCACAATAAGGTGGATTGCTACAACAATGATGTCCATTCCAAGATTGAGTCATTGAACCTAAAGATCAAGCAATTAGAGCACCAAGGAGTTTCCTCTTCCTCACCTAACCCTCAAGCAAATGGTAAGGCTCATGCAAACACCAAGGAGTATTGCAATGCTATCTTAAAAAGTGAGGACCATTCCAATGATGAGAATGTGGCTAATATCAAAGAGCTTGAGCAACTACTCTATGGTGCTAATGATGAGATCCTTCCATCAAGAGAGCTTCCATCAAGTCTCAATGTGGACATTGAGAAACAAGGTGGGGAGGTGGTCATTCAAGATAATGTGGTTGTTGCTAAAGCCAAATGTAAAGGATTGCTTGAAGAGTCATTGACTCATAAACAAGTGAGGGATGAGAAGCTCCTTAAGGAAATGGTTAAGGAGAGAGACATGGTGACGCCTTTTCCTCACAAGAAAGAAGTTCCTTACATTGAACCTCCTCCATATAAGCCACCACTTCCATATCCTAGGCGTGTTCTCACCAAGTCTCAAAAGAAAGTGCTTTCAAGTTTCAAGGGAAACATTGACAAGATCGGTGTACCATTGCCTAATGTGGATAACTTGTATCAAGTCCAAGAACACCTAAGGTTCATCAAGAACATTCTTGCAAATAAAGAGAAGGTGGAGGAGAAAGTTACAGCTATTTTAATCCACATCAAGGATATTGAAAGACATGATAATCTTCCATCTTTATATTCTCTAATCATGTTTATCAACTTTTCCTTCATGGGATTTGTAGGTTCAGACATGATTAGTGAGTAGTTCTCTTAGGTTATAAGGATATGGTAGATTAGGGTGATTCTAATGATGGTTCTTGATGTCTAGGGCTTAGATCTTTCAATATCCTTTCTTGTTTAGTGATATTAATGGTAGATTAGCTTTTATAAAAGTGATTTAGACCAAAGGGCATTTTCCACCCACAAGGTGTTTGATGAAATGCCCCAACCAACTAAATCAAGAGATTTACATACTTAGCCTATGAAAGTAGATGTCTAAGGTGTTTATTGGTTATATTAAGCATGTGTTTATTTCTTGATGATTATCTTTTCACTAATGATGATTAGCTCTTGATTTGATAATTAGCAAAAGGAGTAGTGCCATGAGAGTGGATTAGACTTAATTAGTGCTTCTTACCTAAGGATTAGTATTGAAATTGATTAGTTGGACATCTTGAATCAGATTTAGAGTCACCTAAAATCAATAACCCTATTCTTGGATTCCCTTTTTATCATTTGATCATCTTGTTTATTTATTTGCCTTGTTCTTGCTTTTACCTTTGATTGCTACTTGTTTGATCACTTAGGTTGGTAAAGAAACAAAAATCTATATATATTTGCTTAGCTTAAAAATTTCTATGCATTTCTAGTGTTATCTACATCACCAAATGGATTGATACCTCAACTACAATGACATGAGTGGTGTTGAGTATTGAATGTAATACCAAAAATACTACTTATCAATATGCATGAAACAATGCAAATGCTACCCGAAATGGATGTTAAAATGGTGTAAATATGCTAACTATCAGCTTCGCCGTGGTGGTTTCTCTTTGCCTCTCTTCATCACCACGAGCTCCTTATATAGGGGAAGGGGAGTTTAGGTTTTAGGCTTTCAAATAAAGAAAATTGGGCTAAGATGAGGGGTTTAAGATTTAAAAGAATTTTTAATCGGGCTTTAAGAGAAATGGGGGTATTTAGCTAACTCTAATCCTATTTACTTAATCTAAAAACCCTAAACAAATTATCCCCTAAATCTAAGACCGGGGATGTCACAAATAGACTCATAATTTAGCATATTTTAACATTCATTTAGGATAGTTTTGCATTCACTATTGCATTCATATTTGGATTAATTGTAGTTTTTGTCCCATTTAGGTTTTAGGACATGTTGCATTAGCATTTGCATAGTTTCTTGCATATATGCATTATTTTTAGGTTATTTGGTGTACATGGAGCTGTGTTGGATGCTGAGCTAGTACAAGGAGGTTAAAGAAGAGCTTAAGAGATGATGGGAGTCAAGAGAAAGCTAGGACAAAAGAAATGGACCAGAGATCGAGCTGGAGATCGACCTGCCCAACCCGTTTCAAGGTCTAGATCGAGCTGAAGATCGACCTATGCTGGCCGTTTGAAGTTTACAAGTGATGATCGACCTCTAGATCGAGCTCCATGGCCGTTTCAAACTAGATCGACAAGGATCGATCTTCGGTTCAGACTTTTTCCTCCTTCCTTGGCCAACTCACGTTTTGGCTTTCAGTGAGGGGACAATTTGTGTAGTCCTATATAAACACTTTTGACCTATTTTATTAGGTAGACACGAAATTTTGGAGTTGTCTCCTCCATTTTTAGATCTAGCCACCATTGTAGGACATTTTCAAGCTTTTATTTTGTAAACTTTTGATTTTAATTTTAAGTACTTCTCTTTAAGCTTTAATCTTTCTTCTTGCTTAGCTTAATCATGTTTAACACCTCTTCTCCTATGATTAAGAGGGGTTCGAACATGATTAAGGACTAGTTTGTTTATGATTTAAGGTTGGGGTGATTAGGGAGGTTCCTAAGTGTTTAATTTGGGTTTTTCTTGCTCTTTATCTTATTATCTTCTTGGATTTGGAGGTTTCAAAGCCTAGAGACTCTTGAGAAAGATCTCTTTAATTTTAGGGATTTTCTTATCTCAAAAAGACATAGGAAATCCCATAAACCCAAATCCAAGAGACTTAAATCTAGGTATTTTCTTGTTCTTAAAAATTATCCTTTGTTGGTTAGGAGTGTTCATTGCTTAAAGACCTTCAGAGAGGCTTTATGATCTCAGGGATTCTCTTATCCTAACAAGATTTAGAGAATCCCATAAGCCCAAACCAAGAAGCTTGTTCATCCTTTCACCACGAGAGTGTAATGACGGGAAACTTGCTAAGTCATTTTAAGATCTTTGTTCATTGCTCATCAATCATCCTTTCCACCATACACCATGGGTTTGGAGGGAATATTGATGAAGAGATTTTTACCACGACAGTGGACTAGTCTAACCCTTGCTTCTTAGACTTAAGGATAGCTCATTTAGAAATGTGTAGATCTACTTTTACCAAACCAAAAATCGAACCTTGAACCTCCCTAAGCATGAACCTCAACCTTGAATATGTCTTTAGCATTTGAGTAGTTTTAAAATCTTTCATCTTTAGATTTAAAGTTAGTTCCTTTAAATTGCTAGAAATTTCCATGTTTGTCAGTTTTTAGCATTTGAATTTTTAGAATCAGTAGTTCTATCATTTAAATTCGTAGAGATTGTCTAGTAGTAGTTCAACCCTTCAGTGGGATTTTTAAAATTATTTTCATCGTCATTTAGTTGCCACAAGTAGTTTTTATAATTTTGTATCCCCAATTAACTCGAATTTAGCTTAGATTTACTTGAGCTCTTGCATTCCTAGTATCTTTCACACCCAAGCTGGATTGATACCTAAAGTACTACAACAACACAGAGAGGCTTTAGGATTGATTAGAATACTGTAAAAGTCCTCTTATCAAGCGTGCGCTGTAGTATTTAGGGTATCGATTCACAGAGAGGAGGCCAACTACAAAAAAAAAAAAAATCAAGACAACCAAAAATGCAGAGAATTGGGGGTTTGGGGGTTTGTGTCACGGTATCTGTAGAGAAGAAATAAAGGCAGGCACGTCTTATACAGAGAAGGGTGTCGACCAACTCTATAACCAATGGGAAAAAGGAAAATCAACTTCAAGACTTGTAAAAAGGAAATCGAGTGAGCAATGCAAAAAAAATAAATATTAAAGTGCGTAAATCTCGAGTTGAAAAGCATATTAGGGAAACGCGTTGGGGATCACTTTAGAAAATCTATGGGGTTCTTACTAGAAAATAAACACACATCGGTTCAGACAAACGAGACTAGGCGATCTTCCCTTAACTCGAATAACTGATTTTACGACTTAACTCTTTCAAGCTAGACCGACTATGTTATACAAAAGTCGCAGGTATACGTTAGCGTCTTACGTCCTAAACAAACACACAATATAGATCAGGTTCATAAATGCTCACGTCCTCCTCATGGATATGCTTTAGCACCCCGAACGATGTTCCCTCAGTCAAACTAGATTCGGACGTGAAATTCAAAACGTTAGAAGTTCTCAACAATCCTGAGACCAGACTCTAGTTCATGACGCTAGATTCATGCAATAAGAACAAGTCTAAGCCGAAAGAAGATCCTAATCTACGGTCTAAACAATCGATGCAGCTAGTTTAAAAACAATTAATTAAATTCCCCATAGATCCCCTTAAATAACATCCAACGAAAATAAACTACTCAGACATAGAAGAAGGAGTAGAAATCAAGATTGATGAATGCATACTTGTATAAATCGATGAGAAGTAGAAAGGGGTTCAAGCATAAATCAATCCCCTTCGAAGAACAAAGGTGAAAATCGAGAGAGAGAGAGAGAGAGAGATTTGCGGCCACAAAGTTTGCCGAGAACCAAAGTAAAATAAATGTGAAAAGAACTTGTTTATGAAACTCTAAACATCGAGTATATATAGGTCTTCAAGTCTCCTTGGGCGTCATTTAGGTCTTAGTGTGCATAAGACAGCTGCAGGTTTAAGTTGGGCTTCAAATGAGCTCGGGAATCGCTAAGTGTCTGGCCGCACGAGCGAGTGGTCGTGGCGCGGCCACAGCTCTTCAAGCTAAGCCGTGGCGCGGCCAGCTTTCTCTTCTTGATGCTTGACGGACCTTCTTGATGCTTGACGGACCTTCTTGCTTCCTTCATAAATTGAGATCCAACTGTGGGATTGGACTCAAATCACTTCGAGGTGAAAGACAGCTGATAAGGCTACATTGTCTCCAAATATGAGTCTGAACTTGTGGTGGGAAGGTCCTCATTTGATGTTGAACTTATGCCTTCGAGCACTTATCCCGGAAATGTCCATTTTGCTCTAAAATATGCGTCTTTTGCTAAGATTACCTGAAAAGAGTCTTGAATAACCAAATAATCGAAATCTAGTGTTTATGCATTAAAAGCTTAGTGAAATGCTTATTAAAGAACTCACTTATGATAGTAAAAACGGGTCAAATATGAGTGTTATCAACTCCCCTAGACTTATACCTTTGTTTGTCCTCAAACAAAACAGAAATCTAAGTAAGGAAAAGAGGTTTGAAAACGTGGAAACGTGTTACCTTGAATACTTGGGAACTCGTCAAGTCTAGCAATCAACCCGTTGAGCCACGTAACTCGGAATTTAAACTCAAAGCATTTGGGTCTAGTTACCTTGAGCTTTTCACCCTTCCCAGATACTTTTCATGTTCCCTTCGAGTATTTCGATCTCTCTCTTGTTGACTCTCTTATTCATTTAGGCGCGTGGTCTCCTTCGAGAGAATATCAGTCAACGAGACATTATACTCTTCTATCCCAAACATCCAACAAAGATGTTTCCAGACACAACTCCTTCTATTTTCTCTTTTCCCTTAGTCGATTTCCCCTACTTTTCTAGGGTATCATTTTATTTTTTCTATCGACATTTTTTTTTCTTTTTCTTCTTAATTTGAGAACGATCACTTCTTTGAAGTTTTCATGATGTTTGCGAACCGTCATTGTTTTTTGGGAACTCGGGTTGCCGTTCTCAAACTAAGACTTTTTCTGAAATAAGGGAAGATCAAGGAGATGTTGCATTGCATCTATTGAATCTTGCTAGAGTTTAAAAGAGGATAAAAGTTCGGAGTACCTCAAGCCCCTTGACGAGAAGTTGTGATTCATTAGGTGCAGAGTCAACGCGAGATCCTTCGAGTACGCTAGAGATTAGAACTGTCTCCGTTGGAATGATCCACTAGCAGTGTTCAACTTAATAAGCCTTGCTTTTAAACCCGGAGAATGGTCATTAAGGTTCCTTGTTCGAAGCGACTTGTACCTAACAAAGTTCATAGTCTCCGACTAAAAGAAAAAAAGTTTTGACAATATAAAATGACTCGATAAATGATGCATGTGTGCTTAAGACTCATCAACGCAAAGCATAGTTAGTAATATAAGAAATCCCCCGGACTTAAATCATATTGTCCCCAGTTTGTTTAAATCAAGTTGAGGTGAAAAAAGATATGTAAATTCAAGTACAAGCTTGTGAAAACTTACTTGAAAGTGGTGATTGGTTTGGTATGGGTGGTTGGGCGTGTGGTAAGATTGAGCCAAAGGACTTGATAGTCTCATGTTTTAGCATACTCTAGCATGCATTTAGGATAGTTTTGTATTCATTTAGTTGTTTTTGGTCTCGTTTGCATCCATATTAGAGTTTAGTGAGTCTTAACCTGGGTTATTGCATATTTGTTGCATATGGAGTGTTTCTCAGGTGTATTGGAGGCTAAGAGGACTATTGGGAGTGTTATGGATGAGCAAGGAAGGAAGAAAATCTGAAAGATGGACATCATAAGTCGTCTGGCTCCATACCGGGCTCCATATTGGCCTTTGTTGCCCAATATGGAGTAGACATGACGAAGAGTCGAATCAAGAGCGTCATATCGGGCACGTGTATCGGGACTTGGAGGCCGATACACATTCTATAGGGATTTTCTTTTGAAGCATACCGGGCAAGCACAGCGGTCAATGGAGTCCGATACGATTCAACCCGAGAAAATGAGGATTTCGCAGCATCTGTATCGGGCATCCATATCGGGCAAGGCAGCCCGATACACATCAAGCAGGACGAGCGGAGTTTTCACATCGGGCAAGTACATCGGCCAAGGGAGCCCGATACAACAACGACAAGAAGCCCGATATCCAAGACTGAAAACCGGGTCAACACCCGGTTTGTTTCCGGTTTCGCACTGTTCACTATAAATACAAAAAACCTAAGTTTCCATAAGTCCCTTTTGTTCTTGATTAGAAACACATTCCTCTTTTGGATTCTAAGCAATTTGTAAGATATTTTTAAGAATATTTGCAATCAAGATTTTATCTTTGTTAATCTTTAATCCTCCTTCTCTCTAATCATGTTTACCAACATCTTTTTCATAGGTTTGGGGGTATGATCATGATTAGTGAATAGTTCCCTTGGGATCTAGGGATGGTTAGATTTAGGTTGTTTTAGGAATTAATCTTGATGTCTATGATTGGATCTTCTCATTTCCCTCCTTGTTTAGTGATCTTAATGCTAATTTAGCCATGATCAAGCTAAAACTAGACCTTAGTGAATTTTCCACCCACAAGGTCTTTGTTGAAATTCTCCAATCAACTAAACAAGGGATTTACATTCCTAGCTCATGATAGTGTTTGTCTAGGGTGTTTATTAGCAATTTAGAACTGTTTCATAATGTTTGTTAGCTTCCTTTTCACAAATGAGAGTTTAATCTTGATTAGGATGTTTAATGATGTGATTAGTGTCATGAAAGTTGATTAGTCTTGCCTTTGAGTTCTAAGCTTAGGGATTAGCATTTATTGTGATTGTTTGACATCATAGATTGGTTCTTGAAACACCTAAGATTGATTACCCCATCATTGGATTCGTTTTAGTAATTTGTTAATCGCGCTTAGTAGTTAATTAGCTTTCAATTTGCTTGATTAGCTTGTTTATTGCTTATCTAAGATTCTAGTTCATTTTGTTGGGTTTGTTTGCTTGGTTTGATCACTTAGGTTGATAGTTAAACAACAAAACCATCTAGACTTGCTTAGATTAAGAAGTATTATTCATTTCTATTGTCACGAGCACCCCAATTGGATTGATCCTTAAGTACCTACAATGACATGAGTGGATTTGACTAATTGATAGCTAAAAATCCGCTTATCAATTTGGCGCCGTTGCCGTTTGAGTTTTAGTTTTGTGCATTAGGATTTTAATTCTACTTGAGACTAAGCTTTATTTTTTTTTTTGATTAATAATCTCTTTTGTTTGCTTTGCTCTTTGTCTCTATAGGTGCATGAACTTGAGAGCTAGAAGACACAACAACCTTGTTGAGCCACTAGACAACATACACCAATTGCGTAGAAGAGCCTTTGCAAGAAGAGAGCAAGAACGATTAGAACACATAGCACTTTTGGGAATGGAAAACCCACAAGGATTAGGTGGTAGTGGACTACCACAAAGAGCTCAAGGGAATAAGGCACAAGAACCTAGAGTACCTCAACACCCTCCAAGGCAACCTATACACATTGGGCCGGTGATGCTCCTAACACTCATGCTAATCGCCAAGGTATCATCCCTCCTCTAGTTGAGAACAACAAGTTTGAGATCAAGAGTGGGTTGATATCAATGGTGCAACACAACTAGTTTCATGGGTTTGGCTATGGAAGATCCTTTAGACCATTTGGATGAGTTTGATAGGATTTGTGACATGACCAAGATCAATGGTATCTCTGAAGATGGGTTTAAGCTGAGGTTGTTCCCATTCTCTCTTGGAGACAAGGCACATCAATGGGAGAAGACACTTCCAAGAGTATCAATCATTTCATGGGACCAATGCAAGAAAGCTTTTCTTGCAAAGTTTTTCTCCAACACGAGGACCACGAGGTTGAGAAACGAGCTGTCTAGCTTCACCCAAAAGAACAACAAGAGCTTTTGTGAAACTTGGAAAAGGTTAGGGTACACAACCCAATGCCTACATCACGGTTTCCCCGAGGAAACTCTCTTAAGCACTCTCTACCGAGGAGTCCTCCCAAAGTTCCAAATGCTTCCGATACCGCAAGCAATGGAAACTTTTTGGGAAAAGAAGTAGATGAGGGTCTTGAGCTTGTAGAAAACTTGGCCCAAAACGATGGGAATTATGGTGACGACTATGATAGATCTTCAAGAGATGGTGGTGCTTATGAGGACCAAAGAAGGAAAGAGATGAATTCTTTTAATGAGAAAATGGACAAGTTGCTTCAAGCCTCACATAAAGCGGTTCATTTTGTGGGTGACAATGATGAGAGCCAAGGGGTTCAACAAGAGTTGAATGAAGATTGCCAAGAGGAGGTCAACTATGTGGGTGGCCAAGGTTATCAAAATGGTTACAACAACAACTATAAGAATAACAATCTTTCCTATAGGAGCACCAATGTGGAAAACGTCTCTAGATTTGCCTTCTCCGTTTATTTGTTATGCTGGTATGGTAGGCTCTGTCTCCTCCGAACCGATCGTTATGGTAGGCTCTGCCTTCACGATCGAAATGATCACATGGTAGACTATGTCTCTTTAGATCATATTTGTAGAGTGAAAGATTAAAACTCCCATCCTTGTTTAATTATTTATTGAGTGGAAGATTAAAACTCTCATCCTTGTTTATTTATTTATAGAGTAAGAGGTTAAAACCCTAATACTTGGTCATTTATTTGTTATGGAATATGCAATTGTATGGTAGGCTCTGCCTCCTTATATTGCTTTAAATTATTGTTTTAAATTCTGCATGTTCAAAGTTTTGCAAGAAAAAAATTACATTAAATGTATTAATTTTTGCTATTCAGTTATAATGTCAAATCTGACAAATCTTGAAATTACTGCCCTTGATATAGCCGGGAAAAAAATATATAACATGGCAGTAGGTGCGAAAACGCATCTAAGAGGAAACAGGCTACTTGAGACCATCGATAAGTCGGAAACGGCGTCAGATGAGAAAATGGCAAAAACCATGCTATTTTTACGTCACCATATCCACAATAGTTTAAAGAGGGAATTGCTGAAAATGACCTATTAGTTGGTTTTGTTTGCAAAAGTAAACCCCCTATTGCATGTTTGGCAAAAGTTTTATATAGGTAGTGAAATTACAACTCCCTCTCTTATGAGCAAACAAAAAACGTTCGCCACAATGACGGTTTTAACCCGCGGAAGTCTGCTTACGAAGTCTACGCTATGTAGACTTGTAAAAAAGACTTCATTTGTAGACTTCTTTACTTATAAAGAAGTGTACTCCGTAATTATTTCTTAAATTTTAATCATAAAACTCATAAAAACTAATTAGATAAAAAAATTTGTATACATAAACAAAACATATACATTTTGCATCTTTAAAAACAAAATTTCATACTAATGATTCAATTTAAAGCAACAAAGACGAATTATGTTAGAAACCAACACAATCCTACGTTGACTTCTAAAGAAGACTTCGTTTGTAGACTTCTTTTCTTCTAAAGAAGTTTACTCCGTAATTATTTCTTAAATTTTAATAATAAAAATCATAAAAAATAATTTGATAAAAAATTTGTATTCATAAACAAAACATATACATTTTGCATCTATAAAAAATAAAATTTCATACAAATGAATCAATTTAAATCAACAAAGTCAAATTATGTTAGAAACCAATACAGACCCTATGAAGTCTAAAGAAGTCTACTAAATAACTAAATTTTCAATTTTAATTATAAAAATAATTAAAAATATTTTGATAAAAAAATATACATAAACAAAACATAGACAATTCGCATCTATATAAAATAAAATTTAATGAAAATGAAATAATTTATAAGTTTCATGAGTATACGGTTCAAAAGGGTTAGGGTTTGAGGTTTAAAGTT
The DNA here is from genome assembly GCA_020283515.1 of Alliaria petiolata. Classification (NCBI taxonomy): domain Eukaryota; kingdom Viridiplantae; phylum Streptophyta; class Magnoliopsida; order Brassicales; family Brassicaceae; genus Alliaria; species Alliaria petiolata. Next base: position 437,429,932 of record JAHZTW010000001.1, on the reverse strand, counting down.
TAGGGTATAAGAGAAATGGGTCAAATTCTATATGAATCATAGTTTATGGTTTTGTTAATGATTGAGGGTTCATATTTGTTATTTTAACTCTAAATTATGAATATGCTAACAAAATTAATTATCATATAAATTTAAATCTAAAACATCGATTTAGGGTTTAGGGTTAAGGAAACTTCATTGGAAGACTTCGTTTGTAGACTTCAGAAAGAAGTCTACTTTGTAATTATTTCTTAAATTTAATTATAAAAATCATTAAAAACACTAATTTGGTAAAAAAAAAATTGTATTCATAAACAAAACATATACATTTGGCATTTATAAAAAATAAAATTGTATACAAATGAATCAATTTAAATCAATAAAGACAAATTAGAATAAAAACCAATCCAACCCTCAGAAGTCTTTGATGGGGTATAAATAGTCTTTGACTCGTCGAGCTTTGAATGTGTAGGACCCTAAGCTGCAAGTGCACAGCGTGCGTTGTAGTACTTAGGGTATCGATCCACAGGGAGGAGGTCAACTGCAAAACAGAAAATCAAGGCAAGTAAAGACGCAGAGAATTGGGGGTTTATAGGATTGTGTCACGGTTTCAGTAGCTATTGAATGCATGAATAGAAAAGCAAGGTTATATAGATCTGGTTGTCAATCAACTCTATATTAGACGATAATCAAAACAAGCAGTGCATGAAAAGTAAGTATGGAAGTGCGTAAATCTCGATTGAAAAGCAGATGGGGAAACACGTTGGGGATTCTCTTCGAGAAATCTGTGGGGTTCTAACTAGAAATCAAACATACATCGAATTAGACAAACGAGACTAGGCGATGTTCCCTAAACTGCAATCGCTGGTTTTAAGACCTAACTCTTCCAAGCTAGACCGACTATGTTATGCAAAGTTCACAGGTATACGTTAGCATCCTACGTCCTAAACAAACACGCAATATAGATCAGGTTCATAAACGCTCACGTCACTTCGCAGGTATGTATTAGCATCCCTTGAGGCTTCGCTCGGTTAAGCTAAGTTTGGACGTGAACTTCAACACTTTGGCGGCTCTCAACAATCCTAAGATCAGACTCTAGTTAGCTATTCTAGACTCATGCAATAAGAACAAGCTTACACACGAAAGAAAATCCCAATCTACGGCCTAAATAATCGATGCAGCCATTTTAAGAACAGTTAATGAATTTCCCATAGAAACTCTTAAAGAACACCCAACGAAGGTGATTACTCAGACATAGAAACGCAAATCAGAATAATAGATGAAGAAAATTGCATAAAACGAAATCAGGGTTATGAAAGAACGAGGGTTCAAGAACAGATTTATCTCCTTTAAAGAACAAAGAACGAAAACAATGACAAGTTTGCTTGGAGGCGGCCGTGAGGCTCTCTCTAAAGTTTCACACGAACTTAGGTCGTAAAATAAGAGTATTATAGGTCTTGAGATCCTCTTAGGCGTCACTTAGGGTTCCACCAAGTTTGGGGGGCTTTCGGGCTTGATTTGGGCTTGAAAACGGGCTCGGAAATCGTCAAGTGTTGTGGCCGTGCGAGCGACTGGTCGTGGCCCGGCCATTGGTCTTCTGAACTTGCCTGGCGCGGCCTGTCTTCTCTGAGGACGTGTCTGACGGGCCTTTTGGCTTTCTTCATAACTTGAGATCCAACCATGGGATTGGACTCAAATCACTTCGAGGTGAAAGATAGTAGATCAGTCTATCTTGTCACCAAAATTCAGCTTGATATTGGGTGGGAAGGTCTCCGTCTTGCGCTAAACTTCTGTCAAAAAGCTCATATTCCGAAAATATCCCTTTTGCTCCGTTTTGCATCCTTTTTCCTAAGATTACCTAAAAAGAGTCTTGAACACACAAATACTCGAAAACTACTAAATATACAACAATACCTTAGTGAAATGCTTATTAAAGCATACACTTATGATGGTAAAAATGGGTAAAACTCATCCAGACTTAGACATTTGTTTGTCCTCAAACTAAACATAAATCTAAGTAAGGAAAAGATGTTTGAAAACGTGGAAACTCACCAATACTTGGAAACTCATCAACTCTAGCAATCGAACTGTTTGATCCACGTAACTCGGAATTCAAACTCAAAGCTTTTGGGCCTAGTTACCTTGCTCTTTTCACCCTTCCCGGATACGCTTCATGGTCCCTTTGAGTATTTTGATCTTTCTGGGAACTCATCAACTCTAGCAATCGAACTGTTTGATCCACGTAACTCGGAATTCAAACTCAAAACTTTTGAGCCTAGTTACCTTGCTCTTTTCACCCTTCCCGGATACGCTTCATGGTCCCTTTGAGTATTTCGAGCTTTCTCTTGTTGACTCATTTATTCATTTAGGCGTGTGGTCTCATTCGAGGGTGTATCGGTCGACGAGACATTATACTCTTCTCTCCCAAACATCTAGACAAAGACATTTCAGACACAACTCTCCTATTTTCTCTTTTCTTAGTCGATTTCTCCCTACTTTTCTAGGGTATCATTTTATTTTTTCTATCGACTTTCTCTTTTCCTATTTTTTTTCTTCTTAGCTTGAGAATGATCACTTCTTCGAAGCTTTCATGATGTTTGCGAACCATCACTGTCATTTGAGGAACTCTGGTCGCCGTACTCAAACTAAGACTTTTCTTTCTATATTTTTTTTTCTTTTCTTTTCTATAATAAGGTAAGATCAAGGAGAGGTTGCATTGCATCTATTTAGTCATGCTAGAGTTTAAAAGAGGAGCAAAGTTCGAAGGACCTCAAGCCCCTTGACGAGAAGTTTTGATTCATTAGGTACTGAGTCAACCCAAGATCCTTCGAGTACTCTAGAGATTAGAACTTTCTCCGTTGGATTGATCCACTCGCAGTGTTCAACTTAATAAACCTTGCTTCTAAACCCGTGAGAATGGTCATTAAGGTTCCATGTTCGAAGCGATTTGTACCTAGCAAAGTTCATAGTTTCCGACTAAAAGTTCATAGTCTTTTTATAGAGTTTTGACTCTATAAAAAGACTCGATAAATGATGCATGTATGCTTAAGACTCATCAAATCAAAGCATAGTTAGTAATATAAGAAACACCCCCCAGCCTTAAATCAAATTGTTCCCAGTTTGCTTAAATCTAGTTGAGGTGAAAAATATAGGGAAATTCAAGTACAAACTTGTGAAGACTTACTTGAAAGTGGCGTTGGGTGCGGTGTGGTTGGTTGGACGTGTGGTATGAGTGAGCAAAGGACTTAATCATTCCCCTTATGTCCCTGGTTAGAATCGATTTAATTGAAGTAAAGACATTGAAAACTTAGCTCGAAAGGAAATGTGATGCGTGGTTTGAGCTTCCTTCCTTTGTTTGGTAGTGGTGGGCGCGTGGTGGTGAGGGATGATGATGGTGATAGGTGTTTTATGGTGATGGTTGGCTCGCCCTTGTTGAGAATAACAGGTACTCCGGTTGTTGAGTACTCGTCTTGGTTCCTTGACCTTTGTGAAACACCTTGAACGAGAGATGGAAAATATTCTGTCCTTGTGTCTTGAAGATTGCATCACCTCAGAAAATTGAAGTTTGGGTCGATGATGACCTATCCGGTGATGTGTTCGGGATCCCGGAAGACAAGTGTTGCTAGTTCGAACTTCAATGCCATATGAAATTCTTACTTGGCTTCGGTAGAGGTCTCGGTCGCGGAAGAGAGAAGCTAGTCTTCGGAAACATTTCTCTTCGTGTTTTGGGTGAAGGAAGTTGCATCTTCTTCCTTCTGGAGCTTGCACAACGGTTCTGGAGGATGAGACCGTTGTATTCTTCTTCTTCTTCATGGATACAGGTCCGTTGAACGAACTGGAAGAAGTTGAATAAGATGGATCATTGACTTAACTCGACTTGGATGAAGTCTTGTCTTGTCTCACAGTCTTTGATGCAACAGCAACGTGCCGCGGTTGTGGAAGTTGTATTTGCGGTCTTCAGGATGTGTTCAAGTCTTTAAACCAGATGGGAACTTGCAAGACTTTAAAGAGGTTGAAGGAGGTCCGGTTTGGTGGAGTTTTGGATGGAAAAAGTTGCAGAGGAAGGCTGGTCGCGCGACGGGTCGTCGCGGCCGCGGCCAGGCATGTCTTCTCCGTGCCATCGTGGCTCATGGCGCGGCCAGGCTCCTTCTGGCCGGCCCACGGGCGGTTCGTCGCCCGGTGAGTGTTCTTTGAATCTCCATCTTCATTTTTTTTTTGTCTTTTTCGGGTTTTCTGATTTTTTGTGCTTTTCTTTGTTTTCTGATTTTTTTTTTTTGGCTTTTGGGGTTTATAGAAAAGATGTAAGTAAGAAGAAATCAAAACATAAAATTAGTATGGTTAGGGAGATGAGAAAGAGAAACAAAATACCTAAATGGGTTGTCTCCCATTGAGCCGCTCTTGTTTAGAGTCTTTTAGCTAGACTTTGGTGAAGTTTTCAGTTGTGAACAACTCCGACTAAAGGATTCGTGGCTCCTTTAGCTTCTCGGCACTCCGCACTTGTTGGCTTGAGACATTTTCTATTCAGCGTTTGATAATACTTATTGTTATCCCGAAGAACAAACGCATCGTTCAGCTTCCTTCTCTTAAACTATGCGCCTTTCCCTTCCATGTTCGGATGGGTGATGAGCTCGGACTTTCGAAAGGTTTTTGAGGACCTTTTGAGCTTCACTTTAGCTTCTCTTGGGTCTCTATCACGTCTCATATGAGGCAAAGTCGAATCTGGATCATATGGGATCTCTTTGCGCTTTAAACTCCTCTGTTTGGCGCTTCCATCGTGCAAGCTGAATGGACCTTCTTGTAGGACGTTTTGGACATCCCTTGTACTTTCTCCAGGGTCTAAAATTGGTTTATTTCCACTGCCTAGGGTCGTGGAATGAGTGCTCCTAGTGAGAGTTCCTGGATAGAAGGATCTCTCATTGTTCTTGGACAAATGCACATGTAGGTTCAGCTTGTCAATCAAAGCTCTAACAGGTGCAGCGAATAAACAGCCAAGGATCAACAAGTGATTTGTGTCCTTCCTTACCTTCACAATGTGAAAAACAGTAGGCACGAAATCTTCTTCAACTTGAGGCAGCAAGTTCGGCTTAAAACCGAAAAGATTTGGTGAAGGACACTCTTCATGGTGAATGGGTGTCTTCGAGGCTTGGAACCTCGAAACTCTTAGGACTTCTGCAATGGTCTTAGTCATAAGATTGACATCAGATCCTATGTTATAAAGATAGACACGAAAATTTACTCCCTTGATTGAGCATGAAACCGAAAGTTTTCCCGGATCATCTATATTTGAAATCGTTGTCAAGGGTAGTTCTTGGATCGCCATCGTCGTCTTCTTCTCCATGAAATTTGATTCACACTCAACGTTGTGAGGATCTGGAGTATTAGGCTTTCCTTGGTCGTGGGGTTGAAGCTCCTTGTTGGTTGGACTTTCGTCTTCAAGGTGCTTAGGCGGATCGACAGAGATAAAGTCTTCTTGAGGTGCAAAAAGAGAAGTAGGAAAAGAAACAGGTCCTTCTTTTCCATGATGTTCGGCTTCAGTGGCATGAGTAGGAGGATATGAGAGAATCAAATCTAATGACTTCTTTTGAAAATCATTATCTTTGTCTTCCATCTTGACGTCAAGAGTCATTGCACTCTTCTTTTCATCGTCTGAAACTTCATGCATCTCTGGTGTAGGCTCGTTTTCTTCAGTGGTAGCATTGTTGTGCTCTTCACGATCTACTTCATCGTCTTCTACGAGGGAGCCATATATGAAGTCAAGCTTCTCAATGAACTCCATTTTGGCTTGCACTCCGACCTCGCACAGACGAAAGACTTCTTTGATGTCCTTTAACTCATTATTGAGCTAAAATTTCTTGTTGGTAGCTGATAGCATCGTCGATTCGAACATCTCGATATTACTATCGGATTGTAGATATGCAGCAGATGTGAGCTTGTCATATTCTTCCTTGGAAGGAGATCCAATAGGATGTAGTATCCTATCATAGTTGGTGGAATGGTTGCGGATGGTCGCAGCGAGTTCGTTGATCAAGGTGCGAGCTTTCTTCATCTCGAATGCCTCTGAAAGAACAAAAACAAAAACAAAATTAAAAGAAAAGAATATCTTTGACTTGTGATCCTGACCTTTGTTTTGGACAGCGAAACGCAGCCTCCTCGGCAACGGCGCCAAAAGATTGATGGGGTCTAAATAGTCATCCGAGATTGGAGGATTTCTTTGGGGACTCGCCGAGCTTTTAATTTGTAGGACCCTAAGCTACAAGTACACAGCCTGCGTTGTAGTACTTAAGGTATCGATCCACATGGAGGAGTTCAACTGGAAAACAGAAAATCAGGACAAGCAAAGACGCAGAGAATTGGGGGTTTGGAGGATTTTGTCCCGGTTTTAGTAGCTATTGAATGCATGAATAGAAAAGCAAGGTTATATACAGCTGGTTGTCAATCAACTCTATATCAGACAGGAGTCAAAGCAAGCAGTGCAGGAAAAGCAAGTATGGAAGTGCGTAAATCTCGATTGAAAAGCAGATGGGGAAACACATTGGGGATCTTCTCAAGAAATCTATGGGGTTCTAACTAGAAATCAAGCATACATCGAATTAGACAAACGAGACTAGGCGATCTTCCCTAAACTGGAATCACTGGTTTTACGACGTAACTCTTCCAAGCTAGACCGACTATGTTATGCGAAGTTCGTAGGTATACGTTAGCATCATACGTCCTAAACAAACACGCAATATAAATCAGGTTCATAAACGCTCATGTCGCTTCGCATGTATGCATTAGCATCCCTTGAGGCCTTAAAGAACACCCAACGAAGGTGATTACTCAGACATAGAAACGCAAATCAGAATAATAGATGAAGAGAATTGCATAAAACAAAATTAGAATAATGAAAAAACGAGGGTTCAAGAATAGATCTATCTCCCTTAGAGAACAAAGAACGAAAACAATGAAAAGTGTGCTTGGAGGCGGCCGTGAGGCTCTTTCTAAAGTTTCACACGAAATTAGGTCGTAAAATAAGAGTATTATAGGTCTTAGGGTCCTCTTAGGCGTCACTTAGGGTTCCACCAAGTTTAGGGGCTTTCGGGCTTGATTTGGGCTTGAAAACGGGCTCGGAAATTGTCAAGTGTTGTGGCCGTGCGAGCGACTGGTCGTGGCCCGGCCATTGGTCTTCTGAACTTGCCTGCCGCGGCCAGTCTTCTTCTGAGGAGGCCAGTCTTCTTCTGAGGATGTGTCTGACGGGCCTTTTGACTTTCTTCATAACTTGAGATCCAACCATGGGATTGGACTCAAATCACTTCGAGGTGAAAGATAGTAAATCAGGCTATCTTGTCACCAAAATTCAGCTTGATCTTGGGTGGGAAGGTCTCCGTCTTGTGCTAAACTTCTGTCAAAAAGCTCATATTCCCAAAATATCCCTTTTGCTCCGTTCTGCATCATATTTCCTAAGATTACCTGAAAAAAGTCTTACACACACAAATACTCGAAAACTTCTAAATATACATTAATACCTTAGTGAAATGTTTATTAAAACATATGATAAAAATGGGTTAAATATGTATGTTATCAGTCTTTTAAACAAGTCTACTAAATAACTAAATTTTAATTATAAAAATTATTAAAAATACTTTGATAACAAAATTATATACGTAAACAAAATATAGACAATTGGCATCTATATAAAATAAAATTTCAATAAAATGAATCAATTTATAAGTTTCATGAGTATACGGTTCAAAAGGGTTAGAGTTTGAGGTTTAAAGTTTAGGATATTAGAAAGTAATTGTTACGGTAAACACAAATGCTATATGAATCTTAATTTATGGTTCGGTTCATGATTTATGGTTCATATCTTTGTTATTTTAACTCTAAATTGTGAATATGCTCACAAAATTAATGTATCATATAAATTTTAATTTAAAATATTCGATTTATGATTTAACATTAAGGAGACTTCATTGGAAGACTTCGTTTGTAGACTTCAAAAAAAAGTCTGGATTTCAAATTAAACTTAGCGGGAAATCGATTTTTTTAACTAAATGGGTGAAAACCGGATATGGAGACTTCTTTAGTAGATTTCTTGTGTAGATGAAGTCTACTTAACCGAAGTTTTTAACTGTTCCAGAAAATTTACCCTAATATATAAGAAGTGTTTAATCTAATTGTGTTAAAAACAAAATATGTCTCTGTCTCTCGGCACCTCTCTCTCCTCTCTCTCTCCTCTCTCTCTCTCTCTCCTCTCTCTCTCCTCTCTCTCTCCTCTCTCCTCATAAATCTCATCTCCTTCCTCTCTCTCTCCGTCAACCTACTCTCCACTTCAGATCTACTTCTCTCTCCTTCAGATCTGCACACGACCTCCGTCAATCTCTCGCCGGGTCTCCACCAGGTTAGCCACCGGCATCTCTTTCACTTCTTCTCGTAGTCTGTCTCCTTTTGTCTCTAATCTCTCTCTTTCTCTGCCCCAAATGGGAAGCTTGGGTACATTTGTGAGACACCTAGATGAGATATATCCGCTCTTGAAAGCTCAGAATCAGATCCCACTTGAGCCACACTTGGCTTTCTGCTACTCGATGGTCAAAAAAGTTTTTAAAAGCTTTTCTCTAGTTATTCAACTAGGCACCGAGCTTCGTAACGCCGTATGTAGAAAGATATTTTGTTGAAAGATATTTCCTGTATATATCTACGTTACAACAATATTTTCTTATTTCAATTTGTTTTTATTTGGTGTGTGTGTTCTACTTGATTCTCCGAGATCTCGATACTGTTGGTTAGTGCTTCATAACTATGGTATTCAAACATTACCATTGATTTGATGAGTCTTCTTCTTCTCAAAATCTTTTATTTTTTTAAAAATGTATTCATGTTTTGATCAATATAAATCCATCTTCCTTTCTTCAATGGATCATCTAACATTTGTTGTTGTTACTACAGAGGATGACACAAGCATACCAATTGGGATCAAGGTTCCAATTCTGATAGCTTTCCACCGTCACATATTCGACCGTGACTGGCATTTTGCATGTAAGTGATAAGAGTCATTTTCACATCTTAATATTTCAGATGCACGATTTTCTGGTGTATAGTTTATTTATTTTTAGTTATTTTATTCTTCATTGAATTTTAGGTGGTACAAAGGACTACAAGATTCTAATGGGCGAATTTCATCATGTTTCTGCAGCATTTGTGGAACTTGAAAAAGGGTTAGTTAGTTGGGGGAATTGATGAAAATGACCTATTATTTGGTTTTTATTACAAAAGTAAACTCCCTATTGCATGTTTGACAAAAGTAACTCATAGGGGTAGTGAAATTACAACTCTCTCCCTTATGAGCAAACAAAAAACGTTTGGCACAATGACGGTTATAACTCGTGGAAGTCTGCTTACTAATCAAGCAGACTTCGTTTGTAGACTTCGTTACTTATAAAGAAGTCTACTCCATAATTATTAATTAAATTTTAATTATAAAAATCATAAAAAATAATTTGATTAAAAATTTGTATACATAAACTAAACCTATACATTTTACGTCTTTAAAAACAAAATTTCATACTAATGATTCAATTTAAAGCAACAAAGATGAATTAGGTTAGAAACCAATACAACCCTACGTAGACTTCTAAAGCAGACTTCGTTTGTAGACTTCGTTTAAAGAAGTCTACTCCGTAATTATTTTTTAAATTTCAATTATAAAAATCATTAAAAATAATTTGATAAAAATTTGGTATACATAAACAAAACATATACATTTTGCATATATAGAAAACAAAATTTCATACAAATGAATCAATTTAAATCAACAAAGTCAAATTAGGTTAGAAACTAATACAACCCTATGAAGTCTGCTAAAGAAGTCTACTAAATAATTAAATTTTAAATTTTAATTATAAAAATTATAAAAAATATTTTGATAAACAAATTATATACATAAACAAAACATAGTCAATTGTCATGTATATAAAATAAAATATATTGAAAATGAATCAATTTATAAGTTTCATGAGTATACGGTTCAAAAGGGTTAGGGTTTGAGTTTTAAAGTTTAGGGTATGAGAGAGTGATTGTTAGGGTAATGGGTAAAATTCTATATGAATTATAGTTTATGGTTCGGTTAACGATTTAGTGTTCTTATATTTGTTATTTTAACACTAAATTGTGAATATGCTAACAAAATTAATGTATCATATATAAATTTTAACCTAAAACATTCGATTTAGGGTTTAGGGTTAAGGAGACTACATCGGAAGACTTCTGTTGTAGACTTCCAAAAGAAGTCTGAAGTTCAAATTAAACCTAGCGGGAAATCGAAATTTTTAACTAAATGGGCGGGAACAGGAAATGGAGATTTCTTGAGTAGACTTAGTTTGTAGACTTCAAAAGAAGTCTACTTAATCGAAATTTTTAACTATTCAGGAAAATTTACCCTCATATATAAAGAGAGTTTAACCTAATTATGTTAAAAAGAAAATTTGTCTCTCTCTCTAAAACGGCGCCTCCCTCTACTCTCCCACCTCTCTCGCCGTGAATCTCCTCTCACGCCGTCAATCTCATCCCGGTCTTCCTCTTGCTTTTGTGTTCATACTTTTCAGTCCGTGGATCTACTTTTCTTTGTGTGTATTCATCTCGTCTTCATCGTCTCGAATTTGATAATATCGAGATCTGAGTTTCAACATTTCCTTTTTCTTATGGTTGCAGATCTATGTCCATAGTAATAAGTTTTGAAAAAATTATTTTGTAAAAAATTATTGTTTAATTGTACACAGAAATGGGGCGATATAGTTACAGTTAACCTTCAAGTGATTCTACAAGGATGTGGAGTAACGGAGAACCATAAGTGATCTCTACTCTGCCTCGATCTATCGATTTTGGAATTCCTAACATATGCTACTGCGGTTTGCTTTCGGTGATGAAATAAATGGACAGTACAGACGAGTATCCGGGTAGGATGTTCTTTGGATGCAAAAATTATAAGGTAAGTAGACTGTTTTGTTGTCTTTTTTGTTATTTGATTTTTTTGAATACGAAAACTAAATGTACGTTTTCTGTATTATTGTATAGAATGGTCCCCACCATCTAGTCAAGTGGTGGGATGAGGCTATGATGGAGGAATTTCAAAAGCTACGATGTGCCCTGTACAACCAAGAAAACCGCATGCGTGTCCTCGACAACCAAGGAGACCGCACACGTGTCCGCGCAAATTATAATGGGCAGGAAGCACAAAAACGGATTGAGGTAGAGATAGCTCAACTAAAGGAGCTAATTCTTGAGAAGAACTGTTTCAGATGCCCCAAGGTGTGGAATGTGATGGTGCCTACTGTAGTTTTTGTAGGTTTGATCATCTACCTTTGTGCTAGCTTGAGTAGATCTTAGATTGTTGGATTATGTAAATTTTTTGTACCATATTCCAAAATCATGTGTATTATCAGACTTCATTGTAGACTTCATTTTCAGACTTTCTTTTCAGACTTCATTTTCAGAACTTTGGTCATTTTCAGAGTTCATTTTCAGACTTCAAAAGAAGTCAGAAATTCAAATTAAACCAGTGCGAATTGAATCATCTTAAGGTTTTGAATATTTTAATAAAAAGATGTCAAGAAGAAGTCTGAAATTCAAAATAACTTCTTCAGTAGACTTCATTTGCAGACGTCAAGAAGAAGTCTGAAAATCAAATTAACCCTTGCGGGCAATAATTTTTTTTAACTATCTGGAGACTTCTCAAGTATACTTTTTGTTGTGAATAATCTACCCCCATATATAAAGAAAGTTTAACCTAATTGTGGTAAAAAAAGAAACTGATTCTCTTTCTAAAACGGCGCCTCCCTCAACCCTCCCTCCTCTCTCGCCGTGAATCTCATCGCCTTCCTCTTTCGCCGTCAATCTCATCTCCGTCATCGCCGCTGGATCTACTTTCTCCGTCGCCGCCGCCTGTTCCCAGTCGTCACCGCTGGTAATCTCTGTTCCTCTCGCCGTGAATCTCCTCTCCTTCCTCTCTCGCTGTTAATCTCATCTCCGTCTTCCTCTTGCTTTTGTGTTCATACTTTCAGTCTGTGGATCTACTTTCTTTGTCCGTCGCTACTCGGGGGTAATTTTTCTTCAACCTCTTTCTCTTTGTTTCCAAAATTTTTACCCTAGATATCATCACCTATTTCTGATTTGGTTTTACAGATCTGACTTATCTAATTTTCGCCCTTTGTTGAGCAGGATGGAGAATGTCAAATTTCCAAAGAGATTATACACAATGGGAGATGAGCCCCAACCGGAAAAAAGCATAGGCTACTACAGCAACGACTCGAAGCTTTTTCCTGCCTTAGAAGCAGTACTGAGAGAGGATGAATGGGAAGAGCTTCTGGATTCAAAGTTGGGTGTTTTTCTAAAGTTCTACAAACTTAATTTTGGTTGGGCATCGAGGGTGGTTCAATATATACTCGGTTTTCAGCTTTTTTGCGAGAGCAAGTACGAGATATGGAGTCTGATCGGTGTAAATCCATTGAGGTTTTCACTGAATGAGTTTGAACAACTCACTGGTCTCAACTGTGATTATGTAAAGGATCTGGTGGATCCAGATGTTGAAGTTCCCCCTGAGTCGGCATAATTTTCGGAGAAGCTTGGCGTGAATGCAGAGCTTGGTCCGAGTGTTGAACAACTTACAGAAGCGTGTGGTTATGCTGGAGAGTGGACCAGGGAGGATAGGATTAGGTTAGGATTTTTATCCATCTATGCTGGATTCATTGAGGCACGGAGAAGGGATACACCCACACCGGTTAACATGGCAAGGCTAGTCATGGATTTAGAGGCATTTGAAAATTATCCGTGGGGAAGAGTGGCTTTCAAGAACCTCATAGAGTCCGTAAGGAAAGCGAATTTGA
>JAHZTW010000001.1:437364095-437410294 GCA_020283515.1 Alliaria petiolata | reverse complement strand
TAGACTTCATTTGTAGACTTCTTTTATAGGGTAGACTTCTTATGTAGACTACTTTTCTTGTGTAGACTTCATTTGTAGACTTCTTTTATAGGGTAGACTTCTTATGTAGACTACTTTTCTTGTGTAGACTTCATTTGTAGACTTCTTTTATAGGGTAGACTTCTTTCGCTTACAACTGCCCTAATTGTTTTGCAGACCAGTTTCAACCACTTCAATTTTCTCGAATTGGAGGCTATTTTCCCAACTTGCGATGATGATGTCGAGGATCCTCTGATCCAGAACATAGTCAAAGCCATGTTAGGGGAGTTTGGTGGAGTCGCTTGGAAGTGGAAATCCAGTCATTGGCGGGTGAAAGGTGTTCTGGTGTCTCCCATAGTGAAGTCAAAGGCAACGACCAGGAAAAAAAGAAGCGTTGCATCGGACGATGAAACACGGAAGAGGTCTTGTTCAGAGAGACCGTCCGTTGACGAGGAGGTATTCAAGAGTCTCGTCGAGACGATGAAGCAACATTTCGAGAAATGCTGTTCAGCATTGTCTAACGACATGAAGGCTGGATTTGACTCGTGCAATAAGAAGTTCGATCTCCTCACTGACAAGGTTCTCGCTGTTGAGCATACCATTGTCAAGATTAAGGATGCAAGGAATGAGGAGCAGGTCAAGTCCAACAATGGCACCCCTAAAGAGGATGCACCTTCTGGTCGGGTTAGTTCTGATCCCTCTCCCAAACCTAATAAAAAGACCTCTAAGACTTCTAAGACTGCTAAGCTGACTCCAATCATTACTAGGGCAAGAACGAGGTCTAAGAAGTAGACTGCTAAACTGATTTCATGTTATTGTAGTATCAGAACCTTTATTGTTTCTTTCTTGTTGGTGGGTGGTTTGTGATGTTTTCTTTGTACCTTCTGAATTTTGTGATGTTTAGTTACGTCCTCATGAAGGAAATAAAATTTATAAAGCCTTTTTGTCATTTCTTGCCATTGATATATACAATGCGTAATTGCAGAAAAAACAAGCAACTCCATGTCAGAGTGTGAACTGCGGAAACGATCCAAGTGTCGTCTTTGTAGGGACTGTCAATCCATCAAATAAAGATATGGAACTTCAGTTACAGAAACAGAAGTCTCTGAAGATGGCGGCACAAATTGTGGCCCGAGCTAAGACCGATAAGCTAAGGCGACAAGCTTGTAGAAATAGCACCCCCATTGCTCGCATTCCTAACAAGGTAAAACAAGGCGGTGGATATGATCCTATTGCTCCCATTGACAAAGAGAAGGGTAGGGCTCTGCTTTATTGGCTGAAAACCCTTCCGTAAGTCGTGACTATCGAACCCAATTTGGTAAAGTCTATATATTGATAAGTACTTGTGTACATAGTGTGAATGTTATCTACTCGTTACGTCTTTGCAAGGTTTTGGCGAAAAGGGACAATAAGAAGCATGCATTAAACAAGTGGTGGTGGCTTCTGAGAACTCGAGCACAGTGGCTGTTAGACACGGTAGACTTCTTTTGCATACTTCTTTTGCAGACTTCTTTTTCAGACTTCTTTTTCAGACTTCTATTACAGAGTTCTTTATTCTCTTATTCTCTATGTAGCACCTAGACGCCGTCATCAACCTGCTGAGATTTCGCATGATGAAACATCCTGAATTGTTTAGGAGTTATCGTATTTGCTTGATAGATTCTCTGTTGGGAATGATGTGGAGTAACAAGTACAAGGAGTTTGTTGGCACAACACCGAATTCCGATGGCTCAGGTAGAAAACTGCCCCCAGCTGCGTATGATTATTACAACGGGGAGGCACCGGCTTACTGCAAAACGAACAAGACATGGGTTCTCGAGATTGATGACATATACATGCCCTTGAATGTAAAAGGGGATCATTGGGTTGCTCTGTGGATATCATTACCGAAGAGGCACATTGTGATTTGGGACAGCCTCCGAATTCATTCTAGTGAAGAAGAAATAACCAAAGCAGTGGAGCCTATTGCTGTCATGGTGCCTTATCTGCTCCGGGAAGTGGCTTCCAGAGATGATAAAGATAAGTTTCCTTTTGACACTTTCACGCACACACGAGTAGAGGAAGTGCCACAACAAGGTCCAGGTGGTGACTGTGGTGTGTATTTCCTGAAGTTCATTGAATTTCATGCACTTGGACTGCCATTTCCCTCGACATTTTCTGATGACAAGATGAAAGTTATCAGAGAGAACCTGGCTTGTGATATATTTCATGAGATCGAATGTCGTGGACCTACTAATCGCGACTGGGCGGATTTGGACATCTACGAAGGTTCATGATGTTTGTTGTTGATAATTTGAACTTACTAATTATTGTATTTTGTAAGAAAGTGATATGGTGGGTAAAGTTTTTTTGGTAACCCACCAATTAACTTTGTTATTCTTTTGTACCTGTTGATGTGGTAGGAATGTTTTTAGATGTAACCCGTCAGTTAACAGTACAGGTTCGGTAATATAAGTATTCGGAGTAGACTTCTTTCTCAGACTTCATTTTCAGACTTCTAGAGAAGTCTTCTTAAACAGATAAAACACAACAACAACACAGATTATCTGGCCATATTACAAGGCTTTCTCAGTATTCGGAGTAGACGTCTTACTCAGACTTCTTTTTCAGACTTCTAGAGAAGTCTTCTTAAATAGATAAAACACAACAACAACACAGATTATCTGCCATATTACAAGGCTCTCTCACTATTCGGAGTAGACTTCTTGAGCAGACTTCTTAACTTACACAATGGGGTCGAGTATGTCCATGTTTCTTGCACTTTGAACAACTGTATTTCTTGTGCATCTTTCTCGGTCTGGTGCCTCTCTTCCTTGACATTTCTAGCCAAGTTTGCCACCTCGACTTTTTCTTTCTCCCTGGAGCAATCTTCACGACCGGAAGACCACAAGGTTCCTTCTTGATGTCGTATTCATCAGAAATTGGGGGGTAAACGGGATGCGAATATGTCGCATATAACGTCTCCTTCGAGTAAGTTGGACACACGAATGTCGACATTAACATATCGGCCTCTGTTGCCGCTGCAATGACATGTGAGCAAGGAATTTTTTCAACCTCGAAAACACCACATGAACACTTTCTTTGTTCCAAATCGACAATGCAATCCCGTGGTCCACCCTTAACGAAGAAACGCCAGCCATCAATGCGTTCTACCTTCATCATTCCCGCATAATGTTCTCGAATTGCCAATAGATATTCTACTCCCTGGGTATGCCTAGTTGTGAGACCTAGAGCATCCTCACGCCTTTTATTATACCATCTCCCGAGCTTCTCTCTAATAAACTCCAACAGAAATGTGATGGAAAACCCTTTCGCTTGTTTAACCGCCGAGTTGATCGATTCTGCGATGTTGCTCGTCTTTATGTTGTATCTATTTCCCATCGAATGAACTCGTGACCATAACCTCGGGTCCGCTTCCTCCAAGTATGTTGCTAGAGCGGGGTTTACATTTTGAAGTGCGTCCATGTATCGATTATAATCGTAAGGCGTATGCGCGTAGGCAGCGCCTTTGACCAAATACATAAGTTGCTTCCCGTGAAACTGCGTCACTATGTTTTGCTGTAGATGATAGTAACATATACCTCGTGTTGCCCAAGGTATCACATTGTTACATGCGTTAGCGATGGAGTCATGCCGGTCAGAAACTATGACCATCGGAAATTCGTCTGAAAAACATCTACTCAATTTGGTGAAAAACCAATTCCATGAAGCATGACACTCAGAATCTACAACTGCAAAAGCCAACGGAAATATCTGAAAGTTACCGTCCTGTCCGGCTGCCACTAGCAAAACACCTCCGTACTTCCCATTTAGATGAGTCCCATCCACCACAATCACTCGCCTCAAGTACTGAAAACCAGCTATGGAAGCTCCAAATGAAATAAATACATATTTAAATCGATTCATCTCATCGCGTACAAGGTCCGTGACACTTCCCGGATTGGCTCTCTCAATTTGGCGCAAATAAGAAGGCAGATTCTCATATCCATCTTCTGTTGTTCCCCTCACCAATTGTTGGGCATACATCAAAGCTCTATAAGAAGTGGTGTAATCGAGGTTTAGACCGAACATCACCTTCATAGAATCTTTGATATGCTTTGGCACAATTCCATCGATTATGCCAACACGTTCGATAAACAAAGCTCCAACGTACTTAGGTGTACAACGTCTACAATGAGCTGATCGGTCTGACACAGAACAAGTATGAACCCTCAAATATTTTGTCACCCAGAATGTGTTTGCTTCGTTCTTCACACTCGCTCTAAGCTTCCATGCGCATCCATTGACAGAACATATTGCAACAAACAAAGTCTTCGTAGACTTATATACTTTAAACGCAAATCTTCCCATCAACGCCGTCGATCGCAACTGTGATAGAAGCTTCTCCTTGCTAGGAAAACTGTTATTGACAAAGATACTAGAGGACCAAAGTTCTACTTGACCACCATAATACGCCTTCAAACCCTCAACCTCATCCTCATCTTTCACTTTCCCGTACTCACTGTAATCCACATCCGAGTCATCGGCATCATCTTTCGCTTTCACATTCACATTCACATCAACATCGTTCAGAGTATCATCCCCATAATCATCAGCGTCTTCATCCCAATCTTTTTCAGCATCATCACTCCCATCATCATAACAGTCATCCGACTGTCCACTCACATCAACATTCTCATGGTCTATTATCCTACTCGAAACGCAAAGGCGTACACCATGCCTCCTACTCAACTCAATCAAGCTCTGAACGTGTCTATCTTTTGTGACATAAATAGGAGGAGAATCAGGAGGCATTTGTTGAAGCATCACAGGTGGTAATGGATATGATAACTCCACAAACTCTGCTTCATTTTCCGTAATATAATCCTCTTGTGCCATTTTAAGAAGCTCAACATGTGTGCAACCATCTCTCAAGAAGAACATTCGCCCTCCTTTGTGAGTATCCACCTCGAAATGCCACATCATTTCTTTCCTCACCCATTCTCCAAAAACAGTGGGTATGTGAACCATTCTCTGTAAGAAAACAAAATTCAAACCACATTAGAAATCAATGTCGAATAAGTAGACTTCTCAACGAAGTCTGCTACTAATAAGAAAAAAGCTTAAAAACACAAGAAAATTAATTAAAGCTCAACTATAACAAACAAACATGTCAAACTCAAACATAAGGAAGACCAATAAATAACACAAACGCAAGAGTCAAATAATCATTTTTATTTGTTACACATTTCAGATAAATGAATTTTATAAAAAATTCATGTCGGAGACTAACAAAGAAGACTACTTTCTTAGACTTCTT
Organism: Alliaria petiolata; assembly: GCA_020283515.1. Taxonomy (NCBI): domain Eukaryota; kingdom Viridiplantae; phylum Streptophyta; class Magnoliopsida; order Brassicales; family Brassicaceae; genus Alliaria; species Alliaria petiolata. The sequence goes on along the minus strand of JAHZTW010000001.1, from coordinate 437,404,977 downwards.
TAAGAAGTCTGCGCTTAATAAGCTAACTACCTTAAAAAAACAAAAAATCTGATTCCACCATACGTATAAAACATTATCATGTAAAACTGATACAGAAGCAAGTACACTTACTAACACATGCTCAAGACAAAAAAAAAACTTCAAAAATCGTTATAAATTTGATAAAAATGTGTTTTTTAAAAAAACTAGTAACAGTAGACTTCTTAGCGAAGTCTAATATAGTAGTCTACCAGAGAAGTCTACTATAGTAGACAATATATGAAGTCTCATTTTTAGGTTACTTTTGCAATTGAAAAAAAGTTAGTAGACTTCTCTGAGAAGTCTCCCTTACGTGGAGAAGTCTCGTAAGAAAAGTAGACTTCTTGGAGGTTAGTTTTGCAATTGAAAAATTGTGTTGTACTTTCTGTACTTTTCGAATGAGACTTCTCCACGTAAGCGAGGCTTCTCGGAGAAGTCTACTTTCATATGAGACTTCTCGGAGAAGTCTACTAGGCAAAGTAGACTTCTTTGAGGTTAGTTTTGCAATTGACCAAGTTTGACTTTTGAAGTAGACTTCCCCACCCCAAACGAAGTCTAAAATGGGTTAGTTTTCGAGTTGACCAAACATTGAATTAATTAATTAGTAGACTATGGGTTAGTTTTCGAGTTGACCAAACATTGAATTAATTAATTAGTAGACTTCTCGGAGAAATCTGCGAGGTGACTAGACTTCTCTGAGAAGTCTCATAATTAAATAATATATTTGTCACCCCAAAAGTAGCCACTGAAGTCTACTCAAGAAGTCTGCAAAAAAATCAAACATTGGTCAATTGCAAAACTAACCTCTCTTTTTCTACAGACTTCTTGAGTAGACTTCGTTTAAAAATTCTTCGTTTTGGTCAATTGCAAAACTAATCTTTTCTCAAGAAGTCTCCTTGAGAAGTCTCACCAATTTTTTTTGTTCTCAAATAAAGGCGCAGACTTCAACACGAAGTCTACTATCAGAAATCGGAACACACGGTCAATTGCAAAACTAACCTGTGCGTTGACCATCAGACTTCTTGAAGAAGTCTACTCAGAGGAGACTTCTCCAAGAAGTCTGCTGTCGCGGCACATATCGGAAAATTCACAAAAATCAACTGAAAAAATTACCTAGAAGTGGTCTTTAGCTTCTTCGACCGCCGAGAACTTCAATTCTAGCCACCACCAGAGAAGCCCAATCGCTATGCACGATCAAATCAAAGGATATGGCAATATCTTAGAACATCAAGTTTGGAAAAGGTAAATTAGAGAGTTTTTGAGATGAAAATGGAGAGAAAAGTGAAGAATATAAGGTTATGAGAGGAGATAATGAGCTTAAAGAGTTCAAAAATTGGTTGTAGAAGCTTTAAAAGCTTCAAATTGGTTGAGAATGGTGGTTGGGTGAATTGATGATGATGGTATTTTCGTGAATAAGTGAGGAGGATGAGGATTGTTTTGTCCTTTGGATTTCCGAAAAAAAAAAAAATAACCAATGGTAATTTCGTGAATAAGTGGAAGTGAGAGTGGTGGTTTAGGAAGAAAGTGGTTAATGTTGAAAATGAGGAAAGGGTGGGTTACATTTGCAATTGACCAAATGTTTTAGGTTAGTTGTGAAAGAAGCCCTAGTTAGTTCTACTATTTGCTATATGAAACTTTGTTCTGTTTTTATTAAGTTTCTTTGTTACTCATAAATTGACTGATCTATTGAGTTTGTTGAATCTCTTTTCTGGCCATACTAATTTCATCATATTATCCGAATTTACACGAAGGTATCTGATAAGCTAGGAAAGCTAGGGGCTCTCGGGAGAAAGGGAAACAGGGTCAAGGGAAAAGAGGTTAGAGAATTGAGGAAGGAGAAGTCTGCTATCGTTGTGATTAAGAAAGCTGAAAGCATTGGTTAAGGCTTAAGTGAAGACGGGAATTGCAAGTGAAGAATCGAGATGCTTGTTGGGCTCAAAGCCCATTTCTTTATGAGTCTCGTTTATTATCTTTATGCTTATAAGAATTAGGTTCGGCTGTAGAGAAACACTTATCGAATACCATCATTTATCAAAAGGTGTAAAACTTAATTTCTTTCTCTCTAAACTTCTAATCTCATCTACTCTTCCTCTGATCTTCCCCCATTTCTGTGTGATTCAGATAAGCTCGATCCATGAGCTTATTAATGGTATCAGAGCCGTCGAATCCTCTCGACGATGGGTGACCGATGCTCGAATACGTTAGGATTGAAGAAGAATGTATCCTAGTTGGGTTGGGAACGGTGCTATCGAGTTCAAGTGTCCGAGTTGTCAGCTTAGTCTCAAAAGTTGTCATCCGAGCCGTTGAATCCTCTTGGTGCATTTCCGATTTCAAAAATGCGATTTGGTAGCTATCACATCACAGTGCTGCAGGAGATGCAAGAGTTGTTCGGACCTGATCTGCTTCAGGTGGAACCTGTGAAGCAACCTGAAGAGCTCAAATCGGTTGAAAAACCGAACAACCCTTTGGAGATATAAATCAGAACACTCAGACCACTGAAATTTATGGGGATCCAAGACGCGATCCAAGCATCAAATACAAATGAACTCCAATCAAGCGCAGCTACCACAAGGTTAGATTCAAGACACGGAAAAGAAATATTCAGAAACAAACTCTCGATCCGTCTGTTTATGCGACGTCTTCGAAGAGGTATTTGCGCCTGAAAACTATTGGAATGAAAAGATCCTACCACTATGAGAAGAAAGAAGTACGGCGTGAGCTTGCGCAAGCTTGTAAGAGGTATGGTATGTTCATCGATTCTCCAACTGTTAGAGATCCTAAAGAAGATAGGCGGAATCGATTGGAAGGGAGATTGATTGTTGATACAGGCGTGAAAAGAGTATCTCATCTCTTTGGTTATGGGGTTCAAGCACTTGGCCCTCTAAATCATCTCAGGCTAGACGATTCCATTTTGTTGGAAGATAGTGGAAATTCAAGTTGTGGGAAGCAAATTCTTAAGTTAGTTAAAGAATTGGAGCATGACAACCTCTACCCTGAACCTGCTGAAAATAGAATGGACGAATTAAGTATTGACTCGATGACGTCTGAGGCTGCACCAGAAATCAAAGATCTCAGGTTACATAACGAAATTACAAGGCTAGGAAAAGGAGGACTTGGAGAGAAGACGGGTGATTTCAGTCACGCCTGATTCTGAAACTTATGCGAGATCTACCAAACTGTTCTTAGGTGTAAAAACTAAAGGAATGAAACGACAATACGATTGGGAAAGGAGATATGGGAAGAAAGATGCAGCGCTAGCAACCTGTTTAGCAAAATATGGTATGCAGCTCCTTGCTTTCTCGGTCGAGAAGAATAGAAATCGTTTCCAGTTTTTGCATTACAGACTTGGTTAGGAGGCACTTGCTCAAATGAAGAGAGCGCAGTCTAAGGGAAAATCTGCAAAGGCTTGGGAACAAAAGTGTTGATCAACCAAGTGTAATGGGAAATTTGGTTATGAAATTCCATTACAGGCTCTGTTACACCCTTGTACTAATGACGTTATGATGATGGTTGAAGGTGAAAAAGATTTGTTAGGACAAAACAGAATTGCTAGGCTTGCTAGAGAATTGAAACTTGGTGACCCTTATGCTGAAAACCACAGAAGGAGGTATCAAGATCTTAGTGAAGATGGTGGTAAAAGGAGTGAGACAAATGATATATCATGGTTTTTACCGGTTTTTGGACCATGATATAAGTTTTTTTATAGAGCCTTTTGGTATTTTTAGAGTCCTATTAGAGTCTTTGCAAGTTGATCTACGTTTGGAGCATAATTAGAGATTATGGAACTTTTTGGAGCATTTTGGAGAAGCATCCGAAGTGATGAAGTCATGTGGTGTCGATCGACACCAATGAAGACCGCCGAATTTCACGAACTTCCATCAGAAAAAGGAAATCAGCTGAAGTTTCCATTATTTACAAGATTGCCCCTGACGCGAGTTTGCCTATAAATATAGTTTTTCAGCCATTGTTTAGGCTACACTTTAGAACACACACAATAATTTTAGAGAGAGATTTTAGAGAGCTTTTGGGGAGATAAATCCTATACTCTGTTCTTGAGAGATTTTGAACCGCTTTATTTCTTCTATTGATTTCTTTCATGCTTTCTATTCAAATTATGATTTCTGTTTCATTAATCATGTCTGAGTAGTTTGTTTGTTAGGTTTAGGGTTTTCAAAGGTGATTGATGAATTGTTAGGTCGAATTAAATTGTTAGGATAAAATCATTAGAGTTCTTCATCTGGATTTGTGTTTAATGCTGATTTTAGCTTCGCGGCCTAGAATCTGATCTTAGGTTAATTAATAGATGCGAGAGTATTATTGATTGCCTGAACTAATGTTAGATGAGCAAAATACCTATTCGCAAAGAGATTTGGTTTAGGGATTTTTTGAACAATCGAACCTGAACTTTAATGCTTGTTTGAATTGATAGGATTTGCAAAGAGATTTGGAATTCTAGGGTTTAGGCATAGATAATCTTCGCAGCGAGAGTTGGTTGATTTTACATTAGTGTTTCGAGTTCGTGAACGGATCTTCATAATTCCTAACATTCTGTCTAGACCTGCAATTTAGATCACCTGAGAATTTCCCTGAACCTAGCGCCTTAGTCTCCTGATTTTCAGAAACTTAATTCATGATTGCTCGTTTACTTCCTGCTTTATTTTACTATCATTCTATTTGACCAAGCATAATCTGAACTTAGAAACCTTAGAGTAGCATCTACTTCCCTTGGGATTTCGATACTCCTTATACTACGATTGCATTTGATGTGCACTTGCAGTAGTTTTATTAGGGTAAAACCTGAGCCCATCAAGTTTTTGGCGCCGTTGCCAGGGAAGTAATAGCTGCCTACGGAATCTAGTATTAGGATTTTGACTAGGTTTTGTTTTATTTTTGTTACTGATTTAGTTTCTTAATTTTTTGTTTCAGGTGCATGCCCAGTACCAGAAGCAACAGGGACAAGGAGCTAATCACGTTAAACCAAGAACTAGGTCGTCTCGAACGCAAGAACCGAGCATCTACCCGAGTGTCGATCGACACCATTGGCATCGATCGACACCAATCGCACAACGCGATGCCAGATCTTATGGTTCTAACCCGAGACGAAGCTGGTCACTTGGTTGATGCGGAAGGGCACAGAAGGAACAAGCAAGGACAGAGACTTGATGAGGCTGGCGCCGTCATCGTCGAACCAGCCATACAAATCGCCCCCGCAGACGTTGGACGTTTAAGAACACTTGGCGAGTACAACCGCCCAGACTAGTTCTATGCTAATAGAGGAATGACTTCGAGCTGAAGCCTGCTTACTTCACGCTGGTGGGTCAGCATCCTTTCCATGTACTTCCTAATGAGCATCCGATGGATCACATTGAGAGATTTGAGGATCTCGCGTCAAGCATCAAGGCTAATGGAGTGTCCTATGATTATCTCTTCTGCAAGCTGTTCCCTCACTCGCTTGCTCGAGATGCATCATATTGGCTGAAGCAGCTTGATCCAGGATCCTTAACTACTTGGGAAGAAACAAAGAATGCATTCTTATGCAACTTCTTTGATGATGAAAGAAGTGAAGAGCTGAGGACGAAGATCACTGCATTTTCTCAAGGACCCACTGAATCATTCAAAGCTTCTTGGGTAAGATTCAGATCGTACCAAAGGGACTGCCCACATCATGGTTTCAGCAAGCCGCAGCTTATCAGTATCTTTTACCGAGGGATCGATTGGAGATACCAGATGGCTTTGGATGCTGCGAGCAATGGTAACTTCAACACCAGATATCCAGACGACGCGATGGTGCTTATAGAGAATTTGGCCTCTTGTAACAGCACCAAGAATGCAGACTATGAAAGAAGACAACACGCTGGAGTGAATGGAGGAAGCCAAATAGCTGAGGTTAACAAGAAATTGGACATCTTGGTGGGCAAAAAGCAAGTTCATTTTGCTAATGAGGTGGAGACATTTGAACCTGAGGAAAAAGATGTTAGCTACATCAATGGAGCTAGTTTTCAAGGTCAAGGGTTTGGCAATCAGCAGGGCTATGGTTCTTCTTACCAGAAGCCTTTTCAGAACAACAACTTCCAGAGAAGCTATGGTTCTTCTTCTTACCAGAAGCCTCCTGCACAAGACAATAAGATGGAATCCATGATAGAGCAGATTCTGGAAGGACAGCAGAAGATGACAGTGGATTTCAATGGGAAGATTGATGCTTTGTACACATATCTTAATGGGAAAATTGAGTCTCTAGGTACTCATATGAAGCAATTGGATGTTCAAGTTGCTCCAACTGCTGGAGCTTTGAAGAGACAACAGAGATTTCTTCCTGGAAAGACGGATACAAATCTGAAACACCACGTGAATGCCATCACGATTCATAATGGAAGGAGCCTTCAAACAGAGCTAAAAAGGGGTCTAAATGGTGAAGAAATCGTGGAGTTTGAGGAGGAAACTCGAGTTGCAGAGAAGGTGTCGATCGACACCACTCTGTGTCGATCGACACCAGTAGAAAACCACGACTTTTCGAGCTATGATGGACCGAAATCAACCTAGGTCAACCAAGTATGTCGACATCAGATGCCAGTGTCGATCGACACCAGCTGGGTGTCGATCGACACCACGCCCAGACCTCGCTGGATCGACCTGAAGTTTCAAATATTGCAGAGGAAAGGGTGTATAAGCCTAAAATACCATATCTTATATCTCCTAGAAAGTCTAAAAAGGAGAGAGAAGAAGTCAAATGCAAGGAAATGATGGATAAGCTGATGGTTGAGCTACCCCTAGTTGATGCAGTTCAACTTTCACCTGCATTAAGAAGGTATGTCAAGAGAATGGTAGTCAATGGTATAAGCCCTAAGGAAGGAGCATTGCTTACCAGAGACATGAATGCAATTCTCTTGAACATAGTTCCAAGAAAGAAGAAGAAAGTGAGAGTTTATGAACAAGTCAGTGATGTGATTCAGAGGAAGATTCCAGAAAAGTTACCTGATCCAGGAAACTTTGTGCTAGATTACTCAATCGCAACAGGAAGATTTCCTCATTCCCTCTGTGATCTAGGCTCAAGTATCAACTTGATACCATACTCTGTTGCTGTTAGACTTGGAATGACTGATTTCAAGCCAAGCAGAATCTCTTTTATCCTAGCTGATCGATCAAAGAGAATCCCAGAAGGTGTTCTAGAAGATGTTCCTTTGAAGATTGAAGGCTGCATTATTCCCATAGACTTTGTGGTTTTGAAGTATGATTAAGAACCTGTAGACCCTCTTATTCTGGGAAGATCATTCTTGGCTTCAGCTGGTGCCATCATTGATGTGAGAAAAGGGAAAATGGAGCTTGATTTGGGTGATTTTGTCATGAATTTTTACATGGACAAGTTAAGGGGACCTTCCACCTTCAATGTTCAATCTTTTTCAGTAGAGATTTCCATTGATCAAGACCCAAACAGGGAGCATTCAGACGACATTACTGCTGGGTATCAAAAGGAGCTGGATTCTAAAGAGCAAATGAAAACACTGGCTGTTCAAGAGGCATTGGCTGAGAATTCTGAGAAAGATGTGGAGATTGAAGACTGGGGTGGAAATGATCATCTCTTCAAGACTATGAGCAGAGAAGATTTTCTAATCAATGCTAAGTTGATGGAGGACGACGTTTTTGTCATGGAAGCAAGGATTGCAGAGCAGAATTGGAGAAAAAGTGCAGAGATGCGAGCTGCGGGGTTGGTATCAATCGACACCAATAGTGTCGATCGACACACTTCACGGATCACACCAGAAGTCGCTTCCAATGCTGCAAGTCCATCATCTTTGGTCAAACAAATGACTCCACATCCTACAGCCCAAAAAACTCGTAAAAAGCAAAGGTATGCATTTTCTGGAATCAATTCCAAACCCCCTGATCTTGTCAATAAGAATACCAAATGTTCAAAAGATGTTTCACACTTATGCAAGCCACGATATTCTCGTAGAGGGCTTGGGGTTTCTTTTGATGATGCTGCAGGAAAACGAAGTGTCCCACCCGAACTAAAGTCCCACCCTGCTGATGTTCCTCACTTCCTTAGTCATTTTCATGCACTTAATGCCTACACACCGCCATGGATGAGAAGACATTCGTCTGGGAAGCATTCGATGCCACCATCTGATCCACGAGACGTCTGAACCACGACACAGTCAAGCTAATGACTGAAAACGAGCGCTGAGTGGGAGGCAACTCACTGTTAGGTACGGTTTTTATTTACATTTCGTTTTGATTTTACTAAGTCCTAGTTTCAGTCAGTTGAAAAAAGGCGACATTGGACTCAACACAGACCAGTGTCGATTGACACCACGCGCAGACGAAGGTAAGTCTTCTATCTGGTTTTGTAAGTTGTTTCTAATCTTTTTTTTTAGCCAAGTTCAGGCTTGATAACACTGGGGACAGTGTTGTTTAAGTCTGGGGGAGGTGATCACTGACTTTGTGTTTTGTTTTGAGAGTCTGTCTTGAGTCAAAATTTTTGAAAATTTTTGTTTTATTGAGTCAAAATCAGTTGTAACTTTCAGTTTTTCTAGGAACTAACCACAGGAAGTTGACACTTGAAAGAACCATTGCTATAGTAGTTGACTGCAGGTCTTACTAAGAAGAAAGCTGCAAGTGGAATCAGTCTAACAGGGCGAGTTTAGATCCCCTTATAAGAACTAGGTATGCACAGAACTTGATTCCTCTTTCAGTCTGAACAGATATACCATTGCAGTCTCTCCTTGATCCTCCCTTGAGAAAAGAAAGAAAAAGAGTCTAAGTCTGGGAATAGTGCAAAGAACCTCATGAGCCTGTCTCATAACAAGGAACAATATTAGTGAGTGCTCTTGAACCTGTCTCCTCACAAGGAACACAAGTAGAGAGTGGCACTATTTCCCAAGATTTCAAAAGAAAAGAAGAGTCAATGAAAAGATCTTAAAACACCCTGAAAATGGGCAGCAGTTGACTAAGGGAAGAGAAAATAGGAGAGCTGTCTGAAGAATATCTTGTTCAGGCACTAGGAAGGGAAAAGAATCTGCAAAGTTCTGTGGCAATACCACTGTTAGAGTTCAAAATTTTACCAAGGAAAGGATTTGGATTCAAACTAGGAGATTGCTAAGCTTGTGGTAAGTACATTGAACTTTCCTAAGGTTGGCTCTATATCATGTGGATTCAAGAAGTGTTAACGAGTTGTGGCGTTCTAAAGGATAGCTGGAAGTTTCTGTTTTCAAACTTATACTTCATTCTAAGTTTCTGTTTTGCTTGAGGGCAAGCAAAAGCTAAGTCTGGGGGAGTTGATATATCATGGTCTTTACCGGTTTTTGGCCCATGATATAAGTCTTTTTATAGAGCCTTTTGGTATTTTTAGAGTCCTATTAGAGTCTTTGCAGGTTGATCTATGTTTGGAGCATAATTAGAGATTATGGAACTTTTTGGAGCATTTTAGAGAAGTATCCGAAGTGATGAAGTCATGTGGTGTCGATCGACACCAATGAAGACTTTCACGGACTTCCATCAGAAAAAGGAAATCAGCTGAAGTTTCCATTATTTAAAAGATTGCCCCTGACGCGAGTTTGCCTATAAATATAGTTTTTCATCCATTGTTTAGGCTACACTTTAGAACACACACAATAATTTTAGAGAGAGATTTTAGAGAGCTTTTGGGGAGATAAATCCTATACTCTGTTCTTGAGAGATTTTGAACCCCTTTATTTCCTCTATTGATTTCTTTCATGCTTTCTATTCAAATTATGAGATCTGTTTCATTAATCATGTCTTAGTAGTTTGCTTGTTAGGCTTAGGGTTTTCAAAGGTGATTGATGAATTGTTAGGTCGAATTAAATTGTTAGGATAAAATCATTAGAGTTCTTCATCTGGATTTGTGTTATAGCTGATTTTAGCTTCGCGACCTAGAATCTGATCTTAGGTTAATTAATAGATGCGAGAGTATTATTGATTGCCTGAACTAATGTTAGATGAGCAAAATACATATTCGCAAAGAGATTTGGTTTAGGGATTTTTTGAACAATCGAACCTGAACTTTAATGCTTGTTTGAATTGATAGGATTTGCAAAGAGATTTGGAATTCTAGGGTTTAGGCATAGATAATCTTCGCAGCGAGAGTTGGTTGATTTTACATTAGTGTTTCGAGTTCGTGAACGGATCTTCATAATTCCTAACATTCTGTCTAGACCTGCAATTTAAATCACCTGAGAATTTCCCTGAACCTAGCGCCTTAGTCTCCTAATTTTAAGAAACTTAATTCCTGATTGCTCGTTTACTTCCTGCTTTATTTTACTATCATTCTATTTGATCAAGCATAATCTGAACTTAGAAACCTTAGAGTAGCATCTACTTCCCTTGGGATTTCGATACCCCTTATACTACGATTGCATTTGTTGTGCACTGCAGTAGTTTTATTAGGGTAAAACATGAGCCCTATCAACAAACAAGGAGATTACTCCGATCATAAAGGGTTCATATCAAGAAGGAACGATTCTGAAGTCTAAGTTGAAAGAAATAAACAAGCACAAGAGCCGTGATGAACTTGTTTATGATTCATTGGGTCAAAGACGCCTTTCTCAAGACGTTTCCTGCTCCTAAAAAGAGTTAATGTACAGCGCTGGTTTCATAGAGCTCGGTGTTAAGGTGAAAGTCATCGGAGACGAGTAGTCAAACCGGAGGAGAAAAGTTCAGAGGTGTCAACACTTGGAGAATCTGTTAAGGTCGTGGTTTCCGAATTCCCTTGCGCAAGACGATCTCTGTACGGTAAGAAGCTCCATGTCAAATGGTGTTACCAAAGGGCTAGGAAGAAAAAATCACAAAACAACAGCTCAATTTTTCTGTAAAAGGATAGTAGGCGAGTCAGCAAGGGAGTAAAGCTACATGAAATTAGGGAAGAAAAACTGGCCCCACCAATGGAAATGTTACGTGTTCGGAAAAATCCCAATGAAGGGAGATTGTCAAGATGCTCAGATGCTGACTTGAGGAATTAGTCAAACAGTTCTGAGGAACTGGCTCTCTATCCTAAGTTGTATGTTTGGGATCCAGGCCAAGTTAAGATCTTCATGTAGCCAAAACGAATCAGTCAAATCAGAGAAAATGGTCAAGGTATCACTCTACATATTCAAGATATTCCTAGAGCTGAGGATTACATCTTGTGGAACTCGAAACTTGGTTATAATGGTCAATTCTCGGTGAGATTTGGTTCACATGAGAAACAAACCAGTTGTTTTTCTCGGATTGCCTTGGTGGGTTGTGCAGATGATAAACTATTTTTTGATCCATGAGGAATAGTGTTTGTTAAAACTCAACTAGTCTGGTTAGTGAGAGTTAACAGTGGTGGTGGTAGAATTCATGATCATCGCGGTGCTACCTGGAATTCACTAGAGGAAACATTTGTCTTCTCCAATGGAAAAGATGTTGAAGAACAAATGCGGGATAAGAAGACTGCTATTTGGCTAGCTGATGTTCAAGACATAATTCCCATCTGTTTTTGCCAACTCAAACGAGAAACAACAAAGAAGAAACATTATCTGGAAAATTGCTTGGGTGGTTTCTTTTTGGAGTTCTTAAGGAGAAAATAGACTGGTCAAGGGGCCATGGGCTGAATACATGGTAAAGATAAGAGCTGGAGTTTTCCGGGCAGAACTTGAACAAAGCATAAGGAGTGAGAATATTAATACGGCTGAGGAAACAAAGGCGATTCTGAATTCTGAAACTCGTTACGGTTGTTGTCTTTTGTTGTTCTTAAAAGGAGATGAATATGGTTTTGAGATCATGGTTCATCACGAGATCACTGAAGTCATCAATGACGGTAAATACGTGGTGAAGAGTTATCGGGTTTCAGTCTTTACAATTGAGTGGTTCCATTCTCTAAGACCATTAGAGTTGATGTGGAGAGAGATATGGCCGTGGAACCTTGGTACAAAGACTGTTGTCAGACCACTTAACGTGCTTAGTTCTTTGGCCAACACTCCTTACGAGATCATGGGTGCTGATTTTGGAAGGATTCTTATGGCAGATGAAGGTAGCTATGAAATTTTCAAAGTATACACTCCAACTGATGTTGTTGATAAGGCGGATAATTGCAGTAAAAAAGGCTAGGAAGTAGTGAGCGGGTCAGTAGATAAGTCTAAGTCTCTTCACCTTGAGGACAAGGTGAGTTTCTCAGGGGGAAGTATTGATAAGCTAGGAAAGCTAGGGGCTCTCGGGAGAAAGGGAAACAGGGTCAAGGGAAAAGAGGTTAGAGAATTGAGGAAGGAGAAGTCTGCTATCGTTGTGATTAAGAAAGCTGAAAGCATTGGTTAAGGCTTAAGTGAAGACGGGAATTGCAAGTGAAGAATCGAGATGCTTGTTGGGCTCAAAGACCACTTCTTTATGAGTCTNCTAAGTTATTATTGGGTTTTCTAATTAAGTTATTATTGGGTTTTTCTAATTTACTATTAGGGTTTTGGTTTTCTATATAAAGGAGTTGTATTAGCTTAAGCCACACATCGATAATAATATTGAAAGTTTCTTCTCTTACAATCTTCTATGTTCCTAAGTTCTTGGTTCATTATTGTTTGAGTATCCCTTCTTCTTCGTTGGATTCTCTACAGGTGAACTTAGGATCTGTGTTTTATGAACATTGATTCTATATCTATCGGTTACTTGTTATTCACGGTTTTACTTTATCACCTTGAAAAGTTGAAAGAGAACCAAAATTTGTGGGATCAAATCCAGTTTTTGGTTAGAAAAACAAACTTGTCGAGACATGGAAGAAAAGATGAAGAGTTTTGTTTGATTGGGAAACGGAGAAGACAGAGAGAAAAAGATGATGCGTTTTGTAAGCCATTGCCAAACTAAATTAATATATGGGCCCTCGGTTACAAAAAATTGGGTTTGTCTTAACTAAAATTTTGTTGGGTTTTGTCTAACTAAATTTTTTTTTTTTACTATCATGGGCCCCTTTTGACCAGGCCCAGGGGCATCGCACCGTTTTTCCTGCCCGGTAAGTCGGCCCTGTTTCAGACTCTAGTCAGACGGTCAACTCTTCTTCTCAGCTCAATCTTTTCTCCTCCAATCATTTTTATCCATCTCAGCAGCCACCTGAGCTTCCTCTGTTTGCTTTATTTCTAGCTCTGAATCCGTATGTTTCTTTTTCCTTTTGCAAACATAAGCTTCATGCAACCTATCAGAGTCACCATTGTTCTCTTTGATGTATTTGAAATTGTTGCTTAACCCATCTGCGCCAAGTGGATATTTTGTATTAGCTGACTGAAATATTATTAGGATTACATGAGAAACAGTCTTAGATGCAGCTTAAAAGAGCAAAGTCAGGACCACTGTGATAAGTATGGATTTGGGCCTCGTCTATCTGTTAATGGGCCGTAACTTTTACTAGAGTTGTCTTCTATTATTCAGTATTTAAGCTTGTAATGATCATGAGAACAAGGTATCGATTACGATCATTTATCAAAAGGTGTAAAACCTAATTTCTTTCTCTCTAAACTTCTCTTCTCATCTACTCTTCCTCTGATCTTCCCCCATTTCTGTGTGATTCAGATAAGCTCGATCCATGAGCTTATCAGTATCAAGAGGCTATTGAAGATATAACTAAAAGAATGGGTGCAGGAGTGGTCAATAGGAGGTTTGTGATCCGAATAATTTTGGTTAATTGTGGATTTTGTTTGTTTCATGCTTAGTTTTGTCATCAATTGTCCAAAAATCAATGCTTTGAATCTATCATCAAAACTTATTAAGTAACTTGCTTTGTTGAGTACTAAAACATTTTTGTAGTGTGGATTTATTTTTCAGTTTTGGTGATAAGCTGGTTTGAGCTACACTGGTGTCTCTGTTTCATTTAGAATCGTGGAATTATTAAGAACTGAAATGATTTATGTACCGATCCAGTTTTCCCTGTTATACGCAGGTAGAATCTGTTGATGACTACGATGAGTATTGCCACTATCTTGCTGGACTTGTGGGTTTAGGTCTGTCTAAAGTCTTCCTTGCTTCAGGATCGGAGGTTTTGACTCCAGACTGGGAGCAAATTTCCAATTCAATAGGTTTATTTCTTCAGGTACAACAACGTATTATGACATGTACTCAAGAACGTTTGAACTTTTTCAATGTTGGAAACAGCCACTGTACAGTTACGATATCTCATATCTCTCTCTTTATGCAGGCGAACAAGGAATGGTTGATGAGGCGCAGAAAGCACTAGAAGAGGCTGAAACTCTTAAAAAGGTTTGTTTTCTTTCGTAAATTGGTTTATGTTTGGCACTAATCTCCGAGTTACTTCATAGTTCATAGAATGTGGAGATGTTTATGAAGCCTGTAGAAATAGGGAGCTCTCTTTTGTCTTGTTTTGGGTAAATTGCTTGAATTGTTCGGCATGCTTATTGTCTCTCCCTACTTCACTTATCGTATAATATTTTTCCCTATTTTTATTAGTTCCTAAGAGTGTTGTGCTGTTACATGTTTCAGCTTACTGGTAGTCAAGAACATGTAGTGGATTCAACCAAGTACATTGCTGCTGATGTGCGCATTGTAAGTCAAGATCACCATTTTTATCACGTTACTGAAATTTACGGAGAATGAAGAGGCGCCAAGAACAAGAAGACACTGGTTCGTGAAGAAGAACAAGTGAGAAAATAGCTTAGAGTAGTTGTTTCTTTTTTTGGAAGTTTATAATTTCTCCCTTTTCTCATTGTGCATAAAATATAGACTACGAACCTGAAAATTTCATGTATTTCCGGCCGTTTAAATGAAATATTGGTTACAATATTTTCAAAATTGAAAATGTCGCTTTCAAACCTTTGTTTATCTAAGTATTGTATATAGACTTCTTCAACATACTTCTTTTTTAGACTTCTTAAATAGATTTCTCAAACAGACTTCGTAAGCAGACTTCCTTTGAAAAAAACACAACATTAGAGGTTCGGTACCCATATAACAAGGCTTATCTAAGTATTGTACGTAGACCTCTTAAATAGACTTTTTTTCAGACATCGTAAGCAGACTTCTCAAACAGACTTCGTAAGCAGACTTCCTTTGAAACTTATAAAACACAACAACATTACAGGTTCGGTACCCATATAACAAGGCTTATCTAAGTATTGTACATAGACTTCTTTTCCAGACTTCGTAAGTAGACTTCCTTTGAAGTAGACTTCTACACGAAGTCTGCTACTAATAAGTTAAATGCCTAATAACACAAGAAAATTAATTAAAGCTTAAGTATAACAAACAAGCATGGCAAACTCATACATAAGCAAGACCAATAAATAACACAAACTCAAGAGTAAAATAATCATTTTTATTTGTTACAAATTTCAGATAAATGAATTTTATAAAAAAATTAATGTCGCAGACTGAATACGAAGACTACTAAGTAGACTTCTAAACGAAGTCTGCTACTAATAAGCTAAATGCTTAAAACACAAGAAAATTAATTAAAGCTTACCTATAACAAACAAGCATGGCAAACTCATACATAAGTAAGACCAATAAATAACACAAACTCAAGAGTCAAATAATCATTTTTATTTGTTACGAATTTCAGATAAATGAATTTTATAAACAATTCATGTCGAAGACTAACAAAGAAGACTATTTTCTTAGACTTCTTTAAGAAGTCTGCGCTTAATAAGATGACTACCTTAAAAACAAAAAAAATATGATTCCACCATACGTATAAAATATTATCAAGTAAAACTGATACAGAAGCAAGTACACTTAGTAACACAAGCTCAAGACAAAAAAATCTTTAAAAATCGTTATAAATTTGATAAAAATGCGTTTAAAAAAAATACATGTAAAAGTAGACTTCGTCAGCGAAGTCTACTATAGTAGTCTACCAGCGAAGTCTACTATAGTAGCCAACATATGAAGTCTCCTTTTTAGGTTACTTTTGCAATTGAAAAAAGTTTGTAGACTTCTCCGAGAAGTCTACCTTATGTGGAGAAGTCTCCTATGAAAAGTAGACTTTTTGGAGGTTAGTTTTGCAATTGAAAAATTATGTTGTACTTTCTGTACTTTTCGGATGAGACTTCTCCACGTAAGGGAGACTTCTCGGAGAAGTCTACTATGCAAAGTAGACTTCTTGGAGGTTAGTTTTGCAATTGAACAAGTTTAACTTTTCAAGTAGACTTCCCCACTCAAAACGAAGTCTAAAATAGGTTAGTTTTGGGGTTGACCAAACATTGAATTATTTAAATAGGAGACTTTGTAGAGAAGTCTGCGAGGAGAGTAGACTTCTATACGAAGTCTCCTAATTAAATACTATTTTCGTCACCCCAAAATTAGCCTCTGAAGTCTACTCAAGAAGTCTGCAAAAAAGTAAAACATTGGTCAATTGCAAAACTAACCTCTCTTTTCTACAGACTTCTTGAGTTGACTTCGTTAAAAAAGTTCGTTTTGGTCAATTGCAAAACTAACATTTTCTCAAGAAGTCTACACCAGTTTTTTTTTGTTCTCAAAGAAAGGCGCAGACTTCAACACGAAGTCTACTATCAAAAATCGGAACACGCGGTCAATTGCAAAACTAACCTGTGCATTGACCATCAGACTTCTTGGAGAAGTCTACTCGGAGTAGACTTAAGTCTTCTGTCGCGGCACAGATCAGAAAATTCACGAAAATAAACTGAAAAATTACCTAGAAGTGGTCTTTAGCTTCTTCGACCGCCGAGAACTTCGATTCTAGCCACCACCAAAGAAGGCCAATCGCTATGCACGACCAAATCACCGGATATGGCAATATCTTAAAACTTCAAGTTTGGAAAAGGTAAACTAGAGAGTTTTTGGGATGAAAATGGAGAGAAAGGTGAAGAATAGAAGGTTACGAGAGGAGATAATGAGCTTAGAGAGCTCAAAAATTGGTTGTAGAATCTTTAAAAGCTTCAAATTGGTGGAAAATGGTGGATGGGTGAATTGATGATGATGGTGGCATTTTCGTGAATAAGTGAGGAGGATGAGGAATGTTTTGTCTTTTGGATTTTCGAAAAAAAAAAAAAACTAAAAACCAATGGCAATTTCGTCAATAAGTGGAACTGAGAGTGGTGGTTTTGGAAGAAAGTGGTTAATGTTGAAAATGGGAAAAGTGTGGGTTACATTTGCAATTGACAAGTGTTTTATGTTCGTTGTGAAAGAAGCCCTAGTTTAAAATACGAGTACATCATAAAAGAAGATCCTGCAGATCTCTGGCAATCTCTTAAAGAAAGGTTTGATCACCAGAAATATGTGATCTTACCAAAAGCCAGACACGAGTGGTTACAACTCCGGTTTCAGGACTTTAAAGATGTTAGTAAATATAATTCTGCGAAGTTCAGAATCACATCCATGATGTTGTTATGTGAAGAAATTGTAAGTGATAATGATATGATTGAGAAAACTCTCTCCACATTTCACCCTGGTAATGTGGTCCTGCAGCAACAATACTAGGCGAGGCGAATGGATATACTCATTATTCAGAGTTGATGCATGTCCTCCTTGTACCAGAGCAAAATAACGATCTCGTGATGATAAACCATCAAAGCCGTCCAACTGGATATGCACCATTCCCAGAAGCGAATGTTGCATCATCCAGCCACAATAATTAGCAAAGACATGGACGTGGATGCGATCAAAACCGTGGTCGAGGTCGTGGAAGTGGACATGGGCGTGGACTAGGAAGAGGATATCGTCATAATGATTCCAATAATGGAAAATATAGTAAGAATTTTCAAGAAAATGATGATGGCCGGGAAATTAAAAAGAAAAAGGAAATTATTTGCTACAGATGGCATGAAATTACGTTGGGTACATACTTGCCGTACGCCAAAACATTTAGCCGATCTGTACCAGGAATCACAGAAAGAAAAAGAAAAAGAAAGTGAAACCAACTTCCTTTCTAGTGAGCCCGAACTCTCTTTTCATGGCATGAATGATGACACTCATCTTGATGTTACAGATTTCATGGTTGATCTAAGAGAATCAACGGAAACAAAATGACAAAAGTCGATGTAATAACAAAAATCTAATGTTTTTAATATTTTATGAACTTTTTGTTTTTGTTGTAAAATAAGTTTTATTGTAAAATAAGTTTTATTGTAAAATAAATAGTTTTATAACATACGTCTTTGTTTTGTTAAACGTTTATGAATGCATTTTTTTTGAATATTTTAAATTCAGAAAATGTCAGAATTTGAGACTCAGGACGGAGATATATGTCTTTTAGACAGTGCTACAACACACACGATAATGAAAAATAAACAGTATTTCTCATGTCTCAAAATGAAAGATTCCGCTAAAAACGTGAATGCAATATCTGGTAATGCAAAAATTATTATGGACTCCAGAAGAGTCAGTTTTTCAATGCCAAGGAGAAAAAAGTTTTAGATAAATGTTGCATTATATTTCCCAACGTCTTACATAAATTTGTTAAGTTTTAAAGATATCCGCAGAAATGGATATCACAGAGAAACTATGAATAAGATTGACATTGAATATCTTTGCATTACATCAGAGAGGAAACAAATATTGGAAGAATTAAAAATGTTGTACTCTGGATTATATTGCACAAAAATATATAAGACTGAATCATATGTTGCAATAAACCCGAAGTTTACTAGTACATTTAAAAGTTTGGCATGAAAGAATAGGGCATCCTGGTTCAATCATAATGAGAAACATTGTGCAAAATACTAATGGCCATTCGTTGAAAAACAAGAAAATTTTGCAAATGGGCGAGTTTTTATGTAATGCATATTCTCAAGGAGGACGAGTTTTTATGTGATGCACGTTCTCAACGAAAATTCATTACTCGGCCATCACCAGCTAAAGTTGGGAATGAATCACCAGAATTTTTGGAAAGAATACATTGGTGATATATGTGGGCCGATCCACCCACCATGCAGGCCATTTCGATATTTTATGGTATTAATTGATGCATCTAGCAGATGGTCAAATGTGTGTCTTTTGACCACAAGAAATGCGGTTCGCTAAATTCATTGCCTAAATAATCAGATTGAGAGCGCAATTTATTGATTATGCCATAAAGAGAGTAAGATTGAATAACGCTGGTGAATTCACTTCACAAGTGTTTAATGACTATTGTATGTCTTTCAGAATCGATGCTGAACATCCTGTTCCACATGCTCATACACAAAATGGCTTGGCTGAGTCATTAATTAAAAGGTTACAATTGATTGTAAAACCGTTAATATTGAGAACAAAACTCCCAATTTCAGTATTGGGTCATGCTATTTTGCATGCTACAGCAATGCTCTAGATACGACAAATTTCATACAATGAATATTCTCCGCTGTAATTAATGACTGGTCATGAGTCAAGTATATCCCATCTTCGTGTTTTTGGATGTGCGGTTTATGTTCCTATAACCCAACAGCAAAGAACAAAAATGGGACTACAAAGAAGATTAGAAATATACATATGTTATACATCACCAAGTATAATTAGGGTCTGGAACCACAAACAGGTGATATGTTTGCGGGACGTTTTGCCGATTGTCATTTTGATGAAGATGAATTTCCAGCGTTAGGGGGAGGAATTAAAGAAACTAGGAGAGAACCCGCGCGATGCGCGGATTTTATTTTAATTTGATTTTTAAATAATATATTTGTAGATCTATATTTTAACTACTGATTTTATCTTTTTAATCTTAATTTTCTAATTTCTTTTCTTGATGATCTGTGCAATCTCTTTCATACATTATTTTACGAATCTTTATTTATTCTTTAATTTTTATACACTTTTCATTTTCTAAATCTTAATATTATAATATTTTTTTGTTTTTCATTTTATCATATCGATGATTTATTTTACATATCTTGTATTGAATCCATGTATTTTTCTATGTTTTAAAATTTTGTATATTTTTGTATCCATTCTTCTTTTTCTTTATTTGTTTTTTCTTCTCTATATTTTTTATATAATTTGTTATCTTCTTAATTTATTATTGAATATTTTGTTTTATCTTATGATTTTATAGGTTGGGGTTAACTTTTTCATTTATTCATTATCGTAATTGTTTTTCACTTGTACAAAAGTTTAATTATCCCAATTTATTTGAAAATAAGGATTAAAAAGCTCAACAAAAAATAACATAATGATATATTTAAAATTATTATTATATAAAATTTATATATTTATTATTTTTAAATTAAATTTGAATTTTATCTACTTATAATAATTTTTACATAGTTGAATTCAAATTTAATAGTTTTTTATGTATAGTTAATTTTAAAATATGTGAATATTTATTTATTTATTTGATGTTTTTTAAAAAAATAATTGTTTTTTTTTATTTATCATTTTAAGGATTTCTTTTTTTTATGCGTTATATAACATGTGAAGTCTACAATTTAATATGATAAACATAGAAACAAGTATTTGAGTCAACTCCAGGCACCACTACAAGAAAAAACTTATATTCCAATAGTCATATTTGTTAATAATTCGTTGGAAATCACGTTCTCCAACAAATTTCTCACAAATCATATTTCGTTGGAATATGAGCGTTGGAAATCAACATTTGTATAGAAATCGTTGGAAAAAATACCTACGAATTATATTTGTTGGGAATTTGTAAGAAATTATTGACATAGCATTTGTCACAAAATTGTTGGTAAATTCCATCAAAATTCACACTACATTTTTACAATAAACTATTTGTAAAAATCTCATTGGTATCTGCCATCGAATTTCTAACAATGGTTTCCAACAATATATATGTAGAATTTTTGTTGGTGTATTCCGTAAGAATTTTCAAAAAATATTTGTATGAGTTTCGTTGATACTTTTCAATTTCCATCAATATTTTTTGATGAAATAATTTTTAAAAACATAAATAAATAGAATTATAATAATTAAGTATATTTTAAATATTCGAAACATTATTGAATCCGATAAACATTCAAACTTAAAAAAATCAACATACAACAACAAATGTCGGCAAAAAAAACAACAACAAATATTAATAAACATTCACAATATTTTAAAAACTACACATGATTATTTTATTTAAAATAAGTATAATATACAACATATATCTATATCTATAGATCTGAGATTTGGTGGTGTGAATCCACAAAAATCCAGCCTCACTTTGTTCTCGAGAAAGTTGCGCTTCTGGCCAAAGTAAGCCTCAGTGTTTCTCGGCTCTATGTTGTTTTTCCTGCAAAAGGGCACCCACGTGCTTGCGAAGCTAGCCGTCTCAGCTAAAGCCTCGAATGTTAGCAAAGCTCCTCCATCGTCTGATAAGTAGCAAGCAAGTTAGTGGCAGCGAGATCTGAAAAAAAAAAGTTAGATCTTAAGAAAATGAGGAAGAAGATGGAGGGGAGAAGAAGAAGAGGAGGAAGAAGAGAAAACTTACTGTGAAACGGTGGTGGTTAATGAGCATCGGTGGTGGAAGGGGGAAAGGGAAGCAAGAAGTAAGAGGAAAACAAAATAATTAGATCTGAACGGTGGTGAAGAAGGAGACTAAGAGGAGAAGAGAAGGAAAGAGAAGAGTAAAAATAGGTTAAAATTTGTGTCCCTTAGATTTAATCATATCAACGGTGGTGATCAAATATAGTGTTATCCTTGTCTTTATGGTTTAACCAATGAGAAGCCAGATTTTGTTTTCCTTGGTATTTTGAAAGTTTAACAACTTCAAAAATTTTCGATATTATAGATTAATTTTGTAATTACTGGTTAAAGGTAGATAAACTATATCTTAAATATTATTTGTAAAGTTATTTTATGACATGTTCACATGTAATTAACTTCATGCAAATTGGTTATATTTTGATTTTATAGTTTTGACTTTTGAGTTTCATTTTTATATTTGAGAACAAAATATAAATTTAGTATTTGAGAAAAAGTTTTAAAATTTGGGATTTAGATTTTAGAATTTATAAAATGATCAGAAAACAAAATTCAAAATTTTTGCAAGTGTTTGATTTTAGGTTTTATGTATATAATGAGTAAATATATGATTATATATTTCCTTTAGGAATTTAGAAAATAATGATTATACTTGAATTTTTTTTGGTATATTATTGATGTTTATGTTTAAGATTATAACTTCAAATTTACAATTTATGATTCGGGATTAGAAGTTTATGGTTTAGGGTTTGGAGTTTATGGTTTAAAGTTTAAGATTTAGAAAAAAATATATTACAAGTGTGAATTCATATGCCCTATATCAAACTCTCTTTAATCCATATGAAATATTTTATTCTTATTTTTAATAGACTTAGAAAATAATATATTTCAAACCCTTTAAATGTTATCCTATACTTTTATAAAATAAAATTAAACTCAAACCATATGCACTAAACTGTAAATTAAAGATTCACTAATTAAAATTTACAATTTATGATTAAAGGTTAGAAGTTTAGGGTTTAGGGTTTGGAAAAAAAAAACAAACTTCCAATGAATATGTCGTTGGTAGTTTCTGACAATAATAATATTGTTAGTAAGTTCCTATGATATTAATTTTTTTGGAAATTTCCCACGATTTTCTTACTACTTATGTGACAAAATTCCGATCACTCAAATTCGTTAGAATTTTGTGACGCGTTTCCAACAAAACTAAATTTAGATAGAATTTTGTGAAATATTTGTTGGAAATTTTCCAACAATCTTGTTTGTCATAATATTTTGTTGGAAATTCTAATGTTTTCTTGTAGTGCACAAGTATGGAAGGTTAAATGCCCACAAAAAATGAAACACTTTTTATGGAAAATTATTTCGGGATGTATGGCGGTCATGGATAGGCTTCGCAGCCGAGGGGTAAATTTTGACCCCCAATGTAGCAGATGTGGGGGCAGCTAGAGAAACTATTAATCACACCCTTTTTGAGTGCCCTCCGGCATTTCAAGTATGGGCCTTATCGTCGATACTCACACCGATGCACAGCTTCCCAACGGAAGCAATAAATTCTAATATGACAAATTTGTTTTGGCATCTTCCAAATCACGAGGATATGAAAGTGCATCCATGGCTTCTATGGTATATTTGAAAAAGAGAAACGATAAGACTTTCTCAAACATTAACCGGGATCCAAGGGAGATAGTCCGGTTAGCAACGGCAGAAGCAATGACATGGGAGGAGGCCCAAACAGAGGTCTCAACGGTTGATATAGTAACAAACATACAGGACATAACCGTACGTTTTGATGGACTGATATGTCACATAGATGGTTCATGGAAACAAGGGGTCAGAAATGCAGAATTAGGTTGGTATAGTCAAGGAGTCGGAACGGTGGATACTTTAATGGGAGCAAAAAATGTAGGCCGAAGTTTATCACCTTTGCATACAGAGTTAGAGACATTAATATGGGCAATGCATTGCATGCTTCATAGTAGGAGATTGGCGGTGGCGTTTGTTACATATTGGTCTGAATTGGTGAAGATGGTGTCTAAACCAGCGGAGTGGCCGGCATTCTCATTACACTTGGAGGAATACGAGAAGAGTAGGAGGGAGTTCCAGTGCTTCTCAATTTCAAAAATACCAAGAGTGCAGAACACAAAGGCGGACAAGCTAGCACGTGGTGCTCGTGACTACCTTTATCATCTACATTATGTAAACTCAACTCCACCGACCTGGTTATCTGGGACGTTCTAATAGTACGAGGCTGTTGACAAAAAAAAAACATAGAAACAATATCAGAAGTTTTTAGAGAGGGTTGTCAAAGAGTACATATATCATAATGGAAAATGGTTGTATTTATTGAGTGGATTATGGGTTCGAATCACCATGAATGCAAATAAGAGGATAAAAATATTTTGTTTGGTTCAAATTTAATACAAATAAAATAAATTTTTGAAAATTAAATAATAAATGTCATGTGTCACTCTCTCAAGCGTTGACGTGTCAAGTTGAAGGAGAGAGTTGAATATCTTTTATATTATAGATTCCAAAAGATGTTACATGGTGCACACCGTCTTTATTGTATCTTGATTCTCCTACGAATCAACATGAGCTTGAAGTTCAGAAAACTGTATATTTGAAAATATGGCAAACCATTTACCAGATGCGTTCACATATACAAAAAGGATGACAAAGTCATATATCCCCGCTGCAAATGTTCCATCAAGAATTATTGTTGCTGAAGAACAAATTGATGGGAACATAGCAAATGAACCCATGGTTCAGTTTAAAAGGGGGAGACCGATGGGTTCTAAAAATAAAAATCCCTGGAAAAAAAGGAGAACAAAGTAAAAAGGTTCTGGAAGAACCAATTAAAGAAAAATGTCAAGATCACATAAATGAAAGGGTTTCAGAAGAACCACATGTGGAAGAAAGTCTAAAAGACAAAAATAAAACAAAAAAAATATGAGATTTTCATCAACTACGTCCAAAATAGAGAATTATGAATGAGAGATAAAATAAAAAATATTGATGGAATATTCTCTTTTTCTGTATCTAAAGAGCTCGATCATGAAAGTGATGATCCAGATCCAAAGTCCATATTAGAATGTCAGAAAAGACATGATTGGGAGACATGGAAGATGGCCATAGAAACAAAATTATTCTCCCTCAATAAAAAAACTGGTTTTGTACCTATTGTCACAACACCAGAACATGTAATGTCGGTCGGATACAAATGAGTTTTTTGTAAGAAAGAGAAAGGAGAAAATGATGTCATAAGGTATAAAGCCAGGCTTGTGGCACAAGGGTTTTTTCAAAGCCGGGAATTGATTATGAGGACATATATTCTCCGGTAATGGACTCAATAACATTCATATTCTTAATGAGTCTAACAACATTTAAAAATCTATACATGTATCTGATGGATGTTATGACAGCATATTTATATGGATCACTTGACAATGATATATATATATGAAAATCCCTGAAGGATTGAAAATGTCGAAAGCATTAAGATCAAACTCAAAAGAGGTTTGTGCGATCAAATTACAGTGATCACTTTATGGATTAAAGCAATCTGGACGCATGTGGTATAATCGCTTAAGTGAATACTTGTTGAGTAAATGTTACGTCAACAATGCGATATGCCCTTGTGTTTTTATTAAGAAATCTTTATATGGTTTTGTGATCACTGCTGTTTATGTTGATAACCTGAATATAATCAGAACTCAAAAAGAGATTGATGATGCAATAACTCATATAAAATATGAGTTCCAAATGAAAGATCTAGGAAAGACAAAGTTTTGTCTTGGACTCCAGATAGAGCAAGACATAATATTTGTTTATTGATGGAGTCTAAATAGTCGTCAGAGATTGGAGGATTTCTTTGGGGACTCGTCGAACTTTGAATTTGTAGGACCCTAAGCTGCAAGTGCACATCGTGTGATGTAGTTCTTAGGGTATCGATCCACAGTAGGAGGTCAACTGCAAAACAGAAAATCAGGGCAAGCAAAGACGCAGGGAGTTGGGGGTTTGTAGGATTGTGTCACAGTTTCAGTAGCTATTAAATGCAGGAATATAAAAGTAACTTTATATAGAACTGATTGTCAATCAACTCTATATCAGACGGGAATCAGAGCAAGCAGTGCGGACGAAGTAAGTATGGAAGTGCATAAATCTCTATTAAAAAGCAGATGGGGAGAACACGTCGGGGATCTTCTCGGGAAATCTATGTGGTTCTAACTAGAAATCAAACTTACAAAAGTTGAGACAAACGAGACTAGGCGATTTTCCCTAAACTGGAATCACTGGTTTTAACGACCTAAACTCTACCAAGCAAGATCGATCTATGTTATGCAAAATTCACAGGTATAACTAGAAATCAAGCTTACAAAAGTTCAGACAAACAAGACTAGGCGATTTTCCCTAAACTGGAATCACTGGTTTTAACGACCTAAACTCTACCAAGCAAGATCGATCTATGTTAAGCAAAATTCACAGGTATAATTTCGTATCCTGCGTCCTAGGCAAACACGCAGTAATGATTGGGACAATAAACGTTCACAACTTCTCCTTAGGTATGCATGAGCATCCCAGAAGTGTTGCGCTCCACCAAACTAGGTTCGAATATGAAATTAAGCACGTTAATGGTTTTCAAAGATCCTAAAATCAGACTCTAGTTCGCTACGCTATAATCATGCAATAAGAACAAATATGATAAGAAAGAAAACCCTAATCTACGGTATAAACAATCGGTTCAAGAACAGTTAATGAAATTCCCCATAGTTCCCCTTAAAGAACACCCAACGAAGGTAATTACTCAGACATAGAAACGAAAATCAGAATCATACATGAAGAGAGTTGCATAAAACGAAATCATAGTACTGAAAGAACTAGGGTTCAAGAACAGATCTATCTTCCTTAGAGAACAAAGAACAAAAACAATGAAAAATATGCTAGGAGGCGGCCGCGAGGCTCTCTCTAAATATTTTCACTAAGGTGTCACACGAAAGTAGATTGTAGAATAAGAGTATTTATAGGTCTTGAGGTCCTCTTAGGCGTCACTTAGGGTACCACCAAGTTTGGGGGCTATCGGGCTTGATTTGGGCTTGAAAACGGGCTTGGGAATCGTCAAGTGTTGTGGCCGCGTGAGCGATAGGTCGTGGCCCGGCCATTGGTCTTCTGAACTTGCCTGGAGGCGGCCAGACTTCTTCTGGTGATGTCTCTGACGGGCCTTCTTGCTTCCTTCATAACTTGAGATCCAACCATGGGATTGAACTCAAACCACTTCGAGGTAAAAGACAGTAGATCAGGCTATCTTGTCACCAAAATTCAGCTAGATCCTGTGGTGGGAAGGTCTCCGTCCTGTGCTAAACTTCTGTCATTTTGTGCATGATCCGAAAATGTCCTTTTTCCTCCGTTTTGCAACCTTTTTCCTAAGATTACCTGAAAAGAGTCTTAGACACACAAATACTCGAAAACTACTATTTATACATTAAACTTTAGTGAAATTCTTATTAAAACACTCACTTATGATGGTTAAAATGGGCGAAATATGCATGTTATCAACTCCCCCAAACTTAAACATTTGTTTGTCCTCAAACAAAAAAAAAAATCTAAGTAAAGAAAAGAGGTTTTAAAATGTGGAAACTCACCAATACTTGGGAACTCATCAAGTCTAGCAATCAGCCTGTTTTAGCCACGTAACTCGGAATTCAAACTCAAAGCGTTTGGGTCTAGTTACCTTGAGCTTTTCACCCGTCCTGGATACGCTTCATGGTCCCTTCGAGTATTTCGAGCTTTCTCTTGTTGACTCCTTTATTCATTTAGGCGTGTGGTCTCATTCGAAAAAGTATCGGTCGACGAGACATTATACTCTTCTCTCCCAAACATCTAGACAAAGACATTTCAGACACAACTTTCCTATTTTCTCTTCCCTTAGTCGATTTCTCCCTACTTTTTTAGGGTATCATTTTATTTTTTCTATCGACTTTCTTTTTCTATTTTTTTTTATTTTTTTTCCTCTTAGCTTGAGAACGATCACTTCTTTGAAGCTTTCAGATGTCTGCGAGCCGTCATTGTCCTTTGAGGAACTCGGGTTGCCGTTCTCAAACTAAAGCTTTTCTTTCTATATTTTTTTCTTTTCTTTTTTATAATAATGGAAGATCAAGGAGAGGTTACATTGCATCTGCTTAGTCATGCTAGAGTTTAAAAGAGGAGCAAAGTTCGAAGTACCTCAAGCCCCTTGACGAGAAGTTTTGATTCGTTAGGTGCAGAGTCAACGCAAGATCCTTCGAGTACTCTAGAGATTAGAACTTTCTCTGTTGGAATGATCCCCTCGCAGTGTTCAACTAAATAATCCTTGCTTCTAAACCTGTGAGAATGGTCCTTAAGGTTCCTTGTTCGAAGCGACTTGTACCTAACAAAGTTCATAGTTTCCGACTAAAAGAATAACGTTTTGACTCTATAAAACGACTAGATAAATGATGCATATATGCTTAAGACTCATCAAATCAAAGCATAGTTAGTAATATAAGAAACCCCTCCCCCCAGACTTAAATCAAACTGTCCCTAGTTTATTTAAATCGAGTTGAGGTGAAAAAGATAGGTAAATTCAAGTACAAGCTTGTGAACACTTACTTGAAAGTGGCGATGGGTTTGGTATGGGTGGTTGGGCATGTGGTATGATTGAGCTAAAGACTTAATCATTCTCCTTATGTCCCTGCATAGAATCGATTTAATTGAACAAAGGAAATCGAAAACTTACCTCGAAAGGAAATGTGATGTGCGGTTGAGCTTCCTTGCTTCGGTTGGTGGTGGTGGGCGTGTGGTGGTGATGGATGTTGGTGGTGATAGGTTGGCTCGCCTTTGTTGAGAAGAACCGGTACTCCGGTTGTTGAGTACTCGTCTTGGTTCATTGACCTTTGATAACACCTTGGAATGAGAGATGGAAAATCTTCAGTCCTTGCGACTTGAAGATTGCATCACCTCATAAACTTGAATTTTGGGTCGATGATGGCCTATCCGGTGATGTGTTCGGGATCCCGGAAGACAGATGTTGCTAGTTTGAACTTCAATGCCATATGAAATTCTTACTTGGTTTGGTAAAAGTCTCGGTTGCAGAAGAGAGAAGCTAGTCTTTGGGAACTTTTTTCTTCGCGGTTTGGTGAAGGAAGTTGCATCTTCTTCCTTATGGAGCTTACACAATGGTTTTGGAGGATGAGACCATTGTATCCTTCTTCATCTTCGTGGATACAGGTCCGTTGATCGTGCTGGAAGAAGTATGTAGAGAGATGGATCATTGACTTG
Organism: Alliaria petiolata; assembly: GCA_020283515.1. Lineage (NCBI taxonomy): Eukaryota > Viridiplantae > Streptophyta > Magnoliopsida > Brassicales > Brassicaceae > Alliaria > Alliaria petiolata. The sequence goes on along the minus strand of JAHZTW010000001.1, from coordinate 437,376,333 downwards.
ACTTGACTTGGATGGAGTCTTGTCTTGTCTCGCCGTCTTTGATGCGACAGCAATGTGCCACGGTTGTGGAAGTTTTATTGAGGTCTTCTGGACGTGTCCAAGTCTTGAATCAAGAAGGAAACTTGAAAGGCTTGAAAGGTGTTGAAGGAGGTCCGGTTTGGTGAAGTTCGGGATGGAAAAAAATTGCAGAGGAAGGCTAATCGTTCGACGGGTAGTCGTGGCCGCGGCCAGGCTTGTCTCCTCCGGCCCATCGTGGTTCATGGTGCGGTCAGGCTCCTTCTGGCCGGCACACAGGCAGTTCGTCGCCCGGTGAGTGTTCTTCGAAACTCCTTCATATTTTTGGTCATTTTCGGGTTTTTCTGATATTTTTGTGCTTTTGTTGGTTTTCTGATTTTTTTAGTTTTGGCTTTTGGGGTTTATGTGAAAGTTGTAACTAAGAAGAAACCAAAACTAAAAATTAGTATGGTTAAAAAGATGAGAAAGAGAGTACCTAAAATGGGTTGTCTCCCATTGAGCCGCTCTTGTTTAGAGTCTTTTAGCTAGACTTTGGTGAAGTTTTCAGATTGAACAGCTCCAACTAACGGGGTTGTGGCTCCTCTAGCTTCTCGGTACTCCGCACTTATTGCCTTGAGACATCTTCTATTCAGCGTTTGAGAGTACTTATCGTTGTCTCGAAGAACAAATGCATCGTTTAGCTTCCTTCTTTTAGGTTCTTTCCCTTTCTCCTCTCGGTTCTGATGGGTTATGAGCTCGAGCTTTGGAGATGATTTCGAGGACCTTCAAAGCTTCACCTTGGCTTCATGTGAGTCTCCATCACGTCTCATATGAGGCAAAGTCGAACCTGGATCATATGGTATCTCTTTGCGCTTTGAACTTATCTGTTTGGCGCTTCCCTTGTGCGTGCTGAATGGATCTTCTTGTAGGACGTTTTGGACATCCTTTACACTTCCTCCAGGGTCTAGAATGGGTCCATCTCCATCCCATGTGGTCGTGGAATGAGGCATCTTTGGAGGTGTTGTTTGATAGAAGGTTCTCTTGTTGGTTTTGGACAAGCTTGCCTGTTGATTCAGCTTGTCAGTCAAAGCTCTAACAGGTGCAGCGAATGAAGAACCAAGGAACAACAAGTGATTTGTGTCCTTCCTTGTCTCCACAATGTGAAAAACAGTAGACACGAAATCATCCTCAACTTGAGGCAACAAGTTTGGCTTGAAACCAAACATATTTGATGACATAGGGTCTTCATGGTTGACGGATGTCTTTGGAGCTTGGAAGCTCGAAACTCCTATGCCTTCTACAATGGCTTTAACCATGAGATTGACATCACCTCCTATGTCATGAAGAGTGACACGAAATCATACTCCCTTGATTGAGCATGAAATCGAAAATTTTCCCGAATCATTTATCTTTGAAATCGTCGTCAAGGGTAGTTCTTGGATCGCCATTGTCGTCTTCTTCTCCATGAGTTTTGGTTCACACTTAACGTGGTGAGGAGCTTGAGTCAGAGCCTTCCGTTGGTGGTGGATTTGAAATTCCTTGTTGGATGGACTTTCGTCTTCAAGGTGTTTCGGCCGATCGGTAGAGATGAAGTCTTCTTGAGGTGCAGAGAGAGAAGTAGGAAAAGAAACATGTCCTTCTTTTCCTTGATGTATGACTTCAATGGCATGAGTAGGAGGATCTGAGAAACTCAAACCTAATGACCTCTTTCGAGAATCATTGTTTTTTATTTCCTCCTGGCGTCAAGAGTTGTTGTACTCTTCTTTTCATCGTTTGAAACTTCATGCATCTCAGGTGTAGGCTCATTTTCTTCAGTGGTAGCCTTGTTGTGCTCTTCGTGATCTACTTCATCGTCCTCTACGAGGGAGCCATATATGATGTCAAGCTTCTCAATGAACTTCATTTCAGCTTGCACTCCGACGTCACACAGACGAAAGACTTCTTCGATGTCCTTTAACTCATTATTGAGCTGAAATTTCTCGTCGGTAGCTGATAGCATCGTCGATTCGAACATCTTGATATTACTATCGGATTGTAGATACGCAGCGGATATGAGCTTGTCATATTATTCCTTGGAAGGAGATCCAATAGGATGTAGTATCCTATAATAGTTGGTGGAATGGTTGCAGATGGTTGCCAGCGAGATCGTTGATCAGGGTGCGGGCTTTCTTCATCTCAGATGCCTCTGAAAATCAGAAACAAAAAAAAAACGAAAGTAAAGAAAATGGATGTCTTTGAGTTGTGATCTTGACCTTTGTTTTGGATAGCAGAACGCAGCCTCCCCGGCAACGGCGCCAAAACCTTGATGGGGTCTAAATAGTCGTCTGAGATTGGAGGATTTCTTTGGGGACTCGTCGAGCTTTGATTTGTAGGACCATAAGCTGCAAGTACACAGCGTGCAATGTAGTACTTAGGGTATCGATGCACAGGGAGGAGGTCAACTGCAAAACAGAAAATCAGGGCAAGCAAAGACGCAGGGAGTTGGGGGGTTGTAGGATTGTGTCACGGTTTCAGTAGCTATTGAATGCACGAATATAAAAGCAAGTTTATATAGAGCTGGTTATCAATCAACTCTATATCAGACGGGAATCAGAGCAAGCAGTGCGGATGAAGTAAGTATGGAAGTGCATAAATCTCGTTTAAAAAACAGATAGGGAGAACATGTTGGGGATCTTCTCGGGAAATCTATGAGGTTCTAACTAGAAATCAAGCTCACAAAAGTTCAGACAAACGAGACTAGGCGATTTTCCCTAAACTGGAATCACTGGTTTTAACGACTTAAACTCTACCAAGCAAGATCGATCTATGTTATGCAAAATTCACATGTATAATTTCGTATCCTGCGTCCTAGGCAAACACGCAGTAATGATTGGGATAATAAACGTTCACGACTTCTCCTTAGGTATGCATGAGCATCCCAGAAGTGTTGCGCTCCACCAAACTAGGTTCGAATCTGAAATTAAGCACGTTAATGGTTTTCAAAGATCCTAAAATCAGACTCTAGTTCGCGACGCTAGAATCATGCAATAAGAACAAGTTTGATAAGAAAGAAAACCCTAATCTACGGTCTAAACAATCGATACAAGAACAGATAATTATATTCCACATATATACCCTTAAAGAACACCCAACGAAGGTGGTTACTCAGACATAGAAATGAAAATCCGAATCATAGATGAAGAGAGTTGCATAAAACAAAATCAGAGTAGTGAAAGAACTAGGGTTCAAGAACAGATCTATCTCCCTTAGAGATAAAAGAACAAAAACAATGAAAAGTATGCTAGGAGGCGGCCGTGAGGCTCTCTCTAAGGTTTTCACTAAGGTGTCACACGAAATTAGATTGTAGGATAAGACTATTTATAGGTCTTGAGGTCCTCTTAGGCGTCACTTAGGGTTCCACCAAGTTTGGGGGCTATCGGGCTTGATTTGGGCTTGAAAACGGGCTCATGAATCGTCAAGTATTGTGGCCGCGCGAGCGACTGGTCGTGGCCCGGCCATTGGTCTTCTGAACTTGCCAGGCTTCTTTTGGTGATGTCTCTGACGGGTCTTCTTGCTTCCTTCATAACTTGAGATCCAACTATGGGATTGAACTCAAACCACTTTGAGGTGAAAGATAGTAGATCATGCTATCTTGTCACCAAAATTCAGCTAGATCTTGGAGTGGGAAGGTCTGCGTCGTGTGCTAAACTTATGTCATTTCGCGCATGATCCGAAAATGTCCCTTTTGCTTCGTTTTGCATCCTTTTTCCTAAGAATACTTGAAAAGAGTCTTGGACACAAAATACTCGAAAACTACTATTTATACATTAAAACCTTAGAAAAATGCTTATTAAAGCACTCACCTATGATGGTTAAAATGGGCGAAATATGCATGTTATCATTTATCAATCAAATTATCCAAGAAGAATTTTAAAACGCTTTAATATGGATAAAGCGACTTCTTAGAGTACTCTGATGGTTAATAGTTTGCTTACGTTGATAAAAATCTGTTTCGACCTTGTGAAGATAACGAAGAAATATTAGGTCTTGAAGTACTTTATATGAGCGCTATCGGTGGGCTTATTTATCTTGCAAATTTTACTAGACCAGATATAGCTTTTGCTACCAATTTACTTACAAGATATAGCTCATCTCCTACTCGCATACATTGGAACGGGATAAAACATATATTTCGTTATCTAGAAGGTACGATCAACTTTGGATTATTTTATTCTAGAAACCTCGTGGTTGGTTTTGCATATGCATAATATTTATCAGACCAGCATAAGGCACGATCGCAAACCGAATACATTTTCATGTTGGTGGAACTGCGATCTCTTGGCGTTACTAAAAGCAGACTTTAGTTGCAACTTCTTCAAATTATGCAGAAACTATTGCATTACATGAAGATTGTAAGGAATGCATATGCCTCAGATCCATGATTCATCATATACAAGAGACAAGTGGATTAGAAACAAAGAAGGAGCCAGCATAAGTGTTTGAAGATAAGGTTGCATGTGTTGCACAACTTAAAGAAGGTTAATCAAAAGTGATCGAACGAAAGATATCCCTCCAAGATTTTTTTCTTATACACGAGAGCTCGAGAAAAATTAAGAAGTGGACATCCAGTATATTCGTTCATGTGACAATGCATACGATCTATTTACGAAGGCTCTCCCCACTACAACATTCTGAAATCATATTCATAGTATCAGAATGCGTCATCTAAGAGATATATGAAATGAATATTATATCCATCATTTTGAGAGGAATATTACGTTAATGATGGAATCAAGAATGAATGTTGAAGGATAATGATTATCCTTCACAAATATTTTGATGTATCATCATCGACTTAGTTAGTTTATTAATATTTTATCTCTATAAATAGACATCTTAGGTTATTGTAAACCACAAAAATAAGAGATAAAACAGTAATGAAAGGTTTATTTCTCTCTCTCCAAAAAGACTCCTCTTTTTTTTTTGTCATACATAAATTATACTCCACAAATATATGTTATAAATATATGTCTGGTGGTCTTTCCCTGGTCTGTTCTTGTAAGGCTAATCTTTTGTGAAGATGCAAAGTTCTAGATTTAAATTCTTTCTTGAGAAGATTAGGTGTGTAGGAGTTAGATTTTTGTTTGTGATTTTTATTGTTTAAGTTAATCGTTGTAATTGAGTTTGTTTCGCGGTTTCTTTTTCTCTCGGCTTTCCGTTATCTCTTACCAGGTGTTCTTGAGAGTCTCGTTTAATTTTCAAATTTTAGTAGTATTTTGTTTCGTAAACTTCGTTATGTTTGTATCTCATCTTGTATCCTTGTATTTTACTTTGTTTCTTCTAAGATTAATAAAATATCAGACAAAAAAGTTCATCTTGAGTGGGCTTTTCTGGGCAGGCTTAGACTTGAAATGGACCCATCTAGAGCGGCCTTGAATTAAAAAAAGGAAAAGAAATATCGAACCGATTCGGTTATTGAAAACCAAACCGAGTCGAGACATGTTACCAAGCTTTTGACCGAGTCACAAAATTAAGCACCCCTATAAATTCACAAGAGATCCTCTTTCTCGCTTGTCCAGAAATTAGGGTTTTTGCCTCTTCCCTTATCGCCGCTAAGCTCTCATCTCCCCGTCTCCGCTAGCCGTCGTCTACAGGTTTTTTCATCGCTTACAATCTCTTATGTTGCGTTCTCTTGTAGATTTGTCTGCTAAATATCCATTTCTGGTTTCTCTCGAATCTACCTGTTGAATTCTTCTCTGTTTGTTAGAAAATCAAATCCCCATACTCGCTTCTGATAACGATGAGAAACAAAGCTTCTTAATTTGCTTTGTATTAGTTCGTAATCACTAGTCTCGTGCTAAGTTTTTCCAATTTGAGTCACAGTGACTAATTCAAAATGAGAATAGGCAACAATACTTTTCAGATTTAGCTCCTTAGTCAAGTTCCTTGTAAAGTTGATTACTTTAGGAAACAAAAAAAATATAAAGAAAACTCTAGATACTGATTACTTCTGATTTTGTATGCATTCAGTTGATATATTATGTGAATCCTGATGTAATTGGTCTCTGGATTTTTCTGCTTATGAGTAAATCATAATGAGAATAGATAATAATGCTTTGATTAGTTCTTATTTTGAATGCATTCAATTGATTTATTATGTGAATTCTGTTGTAATTCATCTCTGAATTTTTATTCCTGTTTCGTCAATCAGAATGGATTCTCAGATCAAACACGCCGTGGTGGTCAAAGTGATGGGTCGTACCGGATCCAGGGGTCAGGTGACTCAAGTTCGAGTGAAGTTCACCGACTCAGATCGTTTTATCATGCGTAATGTTAAAGGACCGGTGAGAGAAGGCGACATCCTCACCTTGCTCGAGTCCGAGAGAGAAGCTAGGAGACTTCGTTGATTCCTCTTTACTGGATTAGTTATTTTGCTTTTGAATGAAATTTTGTTGTTTGGTTTAAGACAATTTGCTGGATTGATATCTTTTCTTGTTTTTTTGGGTATTCCAAGTCTCTTTATCTGTTTGTCTGAAACTCTATATCATGAAGACTTATACCACACATCAATAATCCCATCTTCAAACCACGGAAAAGCCATTTCTTTTGTTCAGTGATGCCATCAATTTAAATTTTGGAATTGAAAGAAGAATCGATATCTGCCATCGGCACAACTAAAGTTCACGCATCAACCAAAACCTCTATAGAAATCCTAAAACCCTTGGCCTACAAATCCATAAATCAAATATTTGAAATATCTCTTCAAACTAGCTTTGGAACCAAAACAAATCATATACTCATCATAATGACTTCCTTTTAGCTTGATCCGTTTTGACCCTGACCTTTGTTTTCGCATTGGGTTGGACTTCGTCTAAACCGTATGGGGCTTAGACATGAAACGGGTCAGTCTTGAAGTTACCAAACAGAAAAAAATAAACGGGTCCGAGGGTTTTTGGCGTACCGTGACATCCCTAGTTCCCTATTGGTCATTGAGGAGCCCCACGCTTTGTGTATTTTCATTTTGTGGCTCTTTAACATTATATGTGAAATTTTCAAAATGGTCTTTCAGTTTCAGATGGTCCTGGAAGATGTGACGGCAAAAATTCTTCCCGGTGTTAATAGCAATAGTCTGGAGATTGAGAAAATTTCTTTTGGATTAAGCTTCCTAACGTTTCAAATGGTAACAACTGAATTTTGCTGAAAGTAGAATCTAGCTGAATTATTTTTATGATTTTTTTGCAGAATATGGAAGAAGTTATGGTTGAATAACTTCTTTCGCCAACAATGTCGACTACTTCTGGTGAGTTTGCCAAATGTCTATATGCTGATGTTGATGCAGACTGAATTTCATCTTAAGTTGCGATCATGTTGCAAGGAACAACAATGTCGACCACTTTTGGGATTTCTCTGTTTCTTGATTTCTAAGGAACAGAAAAATCAAGAATATCATTTCATCATCAAGAGTAAGATAACAAAACAGTTTGTTGTGATGTTTCTGTTCCTTAGAAATTTGTTTAAAGAAAGCTTCAATTTTTCCATGATTTTTCACAATGCGTTCCAATGCAAAGTCGGATTGATCTGCTTGTGTCTCTGTTGGTACTAGGCCTAAAAGAAGGCCCATTACTTTTGACCCAACTCAAATCATTTTTCTGCTCAAAATCAAAGTCAATAAAAGTCAACGGAAGCTGGTCAAAGTCAACGAAAAGTCTCCGGTCGCCCCGACCCGAAACGAAATCCGCGAGGCCCATTTTCGACAAAAAGCCCGTTAGGTTTGAGGGAAGCCACCGACCTAATCACCTATAAATAGAACTGTAATCTGATGTGACAAGACATCATAATTCCCGCACAGACCTCGAGACTCTCGAATTCTGCACTAATCACACCTCCGAAACCGGCGACTCGGCCTCTGCTGGACCAGCCACTCGGTGACTCCCCCCAAATATCGGCGACTCGGCCTCTTAGGGACCAGCCACTCGGTGACTCCCTTTCCTCTCGGCGACTCGGCGTTTTCCAACTCGCGGGCTCGTCAATTTTGTTTCGGAGGACTTCCTCTTTTCTTTGTATTCACAACTTATTCTTGTTGACGGTTTTTCTTCTGTACTCGCCGATCTCATCATTTTATAAGAAAATTCTCGAACCCACCTTTTCACTTCTCTTCACACTAAACCGGATTTCAGTATCAACAATTGGCGCCGTCTGTGGGGAAAAGAATTTTTCTACACCAGAAAAGAAAAAGATCAGCGATGACGAAAGGTACGACTCCCGCGTCAACAAAGCCGACCCCTTCGACTTCGGCCGCCACGACCTCTACGGCTTCGGGACGATGATCTTAGGAACATCTGCGAGGCCGACCCCCACGGTGTCCGATATGCTGACCTCGTCGCTATCAGCAATGTCGACTTACGTGGCGTCAGAAGCGCCGATTCCGGCCACAACAGGCATACCGAACCTACACACCACTGACTGTTCCAGCTTTCCTGACCACGACAAGCACATCCTTCTCCGATCCAACGAGGGCGGCCAGAGCGACCGCGAATCCGACTTATGCTGCAGTCTGACATCTCGGCTTTATTTTAGACGCTCATTGACCAGATAAACGACAACACACGCGGGACTAACAAGCGACTCGTCGAACTGGCCACAGCTCAACATGTTTCCCACAGCCAAATTGACGACCTCCACAATGCCAACAGCCAGGGTTAGACACCAAGACAAACCACGTTCACCCCACGCCTGCAACGAGTTCTATTCGGGGACCATGTTGTCGGCCCAAATGACCAGGACGAACTGCCTCCCCCGACATATAACTAAGAGCGAAGGGATTAGAGACGAACGACAAACGACGACCGTCAATGTCAGGAGCACACTGATCGACAAAACGACGACCTTCATCGTCGAAGTCAAAGCAGCGAATTGGAAGGCATCAAAAGGCAGCTTAAGCTAATGACTTCCCGAGTCCACCAAGCAACGAGCTCGGCACCAGAGATCAATCGAGTACTCAAAGAAGTGCAAAACTCCCCATTCACAAGCGATATAACCGACTCACCAGCTCGGCAACCGGGGAAGATTAAGATCACTGCCTGCGACGGAACGACGAATCCTATGTTGTTCATAACGGCATTCAGCATCGCGATGTGTTTAACCCAATTTCATACCGAAGAGCGAGACGTGGGGTATTGTCAAATGTTGTAAAAAACCTGACCGGCTCGACCCTTTGTTGGTTCTCCAAGCTCGAAGCGAACTCGATCGATAGTTATGAGAAACTCTCAAAAGCTTTCGTCAAGCACTATTCGATGTACATAGAACAGGGGCGTGCGAGGCCGACTTGTGCACGCTACGGCAAGGCCAGAAGAAGTCAGGCGACAACTCGCAGTCATCTTACAGAATCCACCAATCGGACCCGTCAACGCCGACATGGTGCCACCAAAACGCGAACTCGATGACCAAGGACAAGGCAACCTCCAAGCTCCAGCAAGACGAATAATCAATATGATAATGGGAGGACTCCCCAAGTGTAATGACTCGGTCCGGTCGATCAAAATCTACGAACAAAGGACTATCGCCGCGAAGAAATTTAAGCGCAGCGCCGACGACGAACTAAAAATCGGCAACGATATATCTTTCGGAGAAGACGACCTCCAAGGAGTGGATACACCTCACAATGACCCTCTCGTCATCGAGCTCTGAATCGGAGATTGCGAAGTCACCCGCGTTTTTGTCGACACATGAAGTAGAGTGGACCTCACTTTTAAAGAAACTCTGCAGAGGATGGAGCTCGAATGTTTTGAATTTAAGGCAAGCACAAAGCCACTAACGGGATTTTCAGGGGACACCACAATGACGATAGAAACCATCAAACTCCCGGTATACGTCGGACGAACGACTAAGGTTATCAAGTTCGTCGTTATCGACAAGCCGGCCATCTACAACGCGATCCTGGGCACCTCTGGCTGAATGCGATGAAAGCAGTTCCGTCGATCTATCACCAGTGCGAGAAATTCCCAACGTCGAGCGGCATCTTCACAGTCCGAGGGAACCAACGAATGGCGAGAACCTGTTTCATCACTGAACACAAACTACGATAGGCGGTTCAGACATGGCTTATCGCAACCAAGGGACCAACCAAACTCCCACTACCGGACGATCAGCAGCGTGAAGAAGTTGTTAAAGTCAATATCGACACTCGGGATCTAGAAAAATTCATCGGCATCGGAGAAGAGCTCATCGATTTCTTGCGACAAAACATCTCCACATTCGAATGGAAAACTGACGACATGAAAGGAATTCCTCCCTCTCTCGCCCAACATGAGCTGCACGTCGATTCAACCTTCAAACCGATCAAGCAGAAACAGTGCAAGCTCGGCCCAGATCGCACTGATGGGGTAAACGACGAGGTTGAACGATTGTCGAAGGCAGGATCAATTATAGAAGTCAGGCATCCTGATTGGCTGGCTAACCCAGTGGTCCTCAAAAAGAAGAACATCAAGTGGCAGGTGTGCGTCGACTTCACGGATCTAAACAAGACATGCCCCAACAGCCGGGAACGAGCTATTGTCCTTCATGGATGTCTTTTCAGGCTATAATCAAATCATGATGCACCCCGACGATCGCGAGAAAACCTCTTTCATCACTAACCGAGGAACGTACTGCTACAAGGTCATGCCTTTCGGCCTGAAAAACGCGGGAGTGACATACCAACGCTTGGTAAACAAGATGTTCGTTGACCAGCTCGGAAAAAATGGAAGTTTATATCACTGATATGCTTATTTATGCGGCATAACTCTTCACAAAACTCCTCTTTTGTGAAAGCTAATGCGGCATACTTATAACAATTTCTGCGGCATAACTCTTCACAAAACTCCTCTTTTGTGAAAGTTAATGCGGCATACTTATAACAATTTCTGCGGCATAACTCTTCACAAAACTCTCCTTTTTGTGAAAGTTATCGCGACAGAACCTCTCACACACAATAATAACTTAAGATGGACATCCCTAGTGTTCCATCCTTAAGTTAAAACCTGCACATGAATCCATTAGTATGAATCTATACTACCAGGACTCACCTCTTTTCTTTGCTATACTAGCTAGATCCTTCTCTCTAGATCGGCTAAGCTTAGACTTGACTTGAGCGTACTAGCTCCTTACTACTTTCACTCACTCACTCTTAGTGTTTAGATTTACCTTAGTTTGGGCGAGAATGGCTTGGAAAGAATGGCATCACATGGGTATTTATAGGCGTTCCAAGTAACCAAGCATGCTGCTAGCTGGGTGTCGTCCACCGGGTAATCATGCCATGCATGCTAACCACGAATCAAAGCTAGTCCCTAGCCTATCTCCTAGGCTTCCTAGCCTTCATCATTACATCTTATCTCATCTTCTAGCCCCTAGGCTCGTGTGCTGACATACCATTGGCTCTGGAAGGATAATGCTCCATAAAACCACTTTTTCAAGGATAAGGCTTATCCTTGGGTTTTATCTTCATACATGGACGTGCCTTGCATGCTCTCCATATTCCAGACCTAGGCTATAGCCTGCACCCTAGGCTGCTTAGCCTTATCTCCTTTGACCACTTTTTCAGAACGTGTGCTCCCTTGTGATTCGCTGAGGCCGTGGGTCTTATCTTCTGGGAGGATAAGCTAGAGTCAAGAGACTTATCTTCTAGCTAGTAGCCCACGCCATCTCATGCTTAAAAACATGGTTTTTATCCCATAGATAACTCGTCCCAAGGTTATCCATGACCGGTCCAACATAGTGGCTCGTTTCGTCCTTATACATGCGCGTTTCGTCCTTATACATGCGCCATGAGCTGTTGTCTGATTGGTCGGTGCTGGTGTGACTAGTCTTGGACCATGTTTCGTCCCCATACATGCTGTCCACAATCACAGCTTGTTTCATCCTCATACATGCGCGTTTCGTCTTTATACATGCATGTTTCGTCTTTATACATGCGTGTTTCGTCTTTATACATGCGTCATGTGCTATCTTCTGATTGGTAAGTGTTGGAGTGATTAGTCTTGGACCATGTTTCGTCCCCATACATGCAGTCCATAATCACGGCTGGTTTCGTCCTCAAACATGCGCGTTTCGTCTTTATACATGCGCGTTTCGTGTTTATACATGCGCATTTCGTCTTTATACATGTGTCATGTGCCATCTTCTGATTGGTCAGTGCTGGGGTGGAAAGTCTTGGACCATGTCTTGTCCTCATACACGTGGTCCACAATCACGGCGGCCAATCACGTCAAAACACCTCCAGTCGTGGCCA
>JAHZTW010000001.1:437211461-437250469 GCA_020283515.1 Alliaria petiolata | reverse complement strand
CTTGGTTCCACGCAAAGGTATGGCCGAAATTCACTAAGAAATCAAGAGTGACAAACAATTTCGGAAATATTGCACTTGGAATCAAAGAATTTGATGAAGAATTGAGAGAGAAAATGGAAAAACAAGTTCTTATCCTTATGAAAGAGTGAAAAACGTGGATGAGATGGTTTTTGGGGAAGAAGAAATCTTTTAATCCTCTAAAATCGGTTCAATATAAGTGGGAGAGGTCAACATTAAACCGGTCAAAGGAAGGAAGAAAAGTCAAGCAAACCTGTTTTTAGAAACGGATCGATGTGTTCATCGAACCATTTCGTCGAACTGAACCCCTGCCAATGTGGTTCGACGTGTTCGTCGAACTGTTTTCTCGAACCGTGGCCCTGGAATTCAGGTTCGACGACTTCGTCGATCTGTTTGGTCGAACCCAACTCCTGGAAAAGTAGTTCGACGACTTCATCGATCCAACTCATCGAACCATCTTTAAAAATTTATTCCTAAACCTTTTATTCAAGTCAAAGTCCTTCATACTCAACCTAAAACTTTCAAAAACTCAAAGAAACATAATCATAGAACTAAATCAAGAATATATACAAGGATAACCATGGGAATGCCTCCCATGAGCGCTTGTTTAACGTCATTAGCTCGGTTTTTCAAACCTTTTTAGGCAAGAGTGGGATCTTGAAAAAGACATGAGCTTGCCTCTTCTTTAGATTCATTCACCAAGTATGGCTTGACTCTATGGCCATTGACTGTGAAACTTTTCCCATTCTTCCCAATCATGGTGATGGCTCCATAAGGCAACACTTCTAGAATCTCAAAAGGGCCTCCCCACCTTGACTTGATCTTACCCGGGAACAACTTCAATCTTGAGTTGTAGAGAAGAACTTTGTCACCAACACTTAGTTCATTCTTCACAATCCTCTTGTCATGGAAAGCCTTGGTTCTCTCCTTGTAGATCCTTGAGCTTTCAGAAGACTCAAGCCTAATCTCCTCAAGCTCTTGGAGTTGAATTAATCTCTTCTCTTGGGCTGTCTTTATGTTGTAGTTGAGAAGCTTCACAGTCCACAAAGCCTTGTGTTCAATCTCTACTGGTAGATGACAAGCTTTTCCATACACAAGGTTGAAAGGAGACCTTCCAATTGGTGTTTTGAAAGCTGTCCTATAAGCCCACAAAGCATCATCAAACTTGACTGACCAATCCTTTCTTGTTAGACCCACAGTTTTCTCTAGAATAGCCTTGATCTCACGGTTTGAGACTTCCACTTGACCACTAGTTTGAGGGTGGTAAGGGGTGGCTACCTTATGCTTGACACCATGCTTGCTCAACAACTCTTCAAAGACCTTGTTGATGAAGTAGCTTCCCCCATCACTAATCACAACTTTTGGCACACCAAACCTTGGGAAGATTATACTCTTGAACATCTTCACCACGACCTTGGAGTCATTAGTAGGACTTGCAATGACTTCAACCCACTTTGAGACATAATCAACAGCTACCAAGATGTATTGGTTTCCATAAGAAGATGGGAAGGGTCCCATGAAGTCTACGCCCCATACATCAAACAACTCCACTTCCAAGATTGGGTTTTGGGGCATCTCATCTCTCTTGCTTATGTTCCCCTTTCTTTGACAAGGTTCACATCTCTTGATGAACTCATGAGTATCCTTGAACAATGTAGGCCACCAAAACCCAGTTTGAAGCACCTTTGTAGCTGTCTTGAATGTGGCGAAATGATCTCCATACTTAGACCCATGACAATGAAAAATCACACTCTCAACCTCCTCTTGTGCCAAGCATCTCCTATAGATCCCATCATTACATCTTTTGTAGAGATAAGGCTCATCCCAATAGAAATGTGACACATCTCTCATAAACTTCTTCTTGTGATAGGTGTTAAGATGAGTGGGTTCTTCTTTTCACACCAATTAATTAACAATGTCGGCATACCAAGGCAAAGCTTTGTCCTCTAGACCTTGAATCTCTTCAAGCTTCCTTCCAACTCCATGTGAACTAGCAATGCTCTTGATCATCATAATTTGCTCTTCCGGTAGGGAATCATTGATTGGCAAAGCATCCTCAATCCTCATCCTTGACAAATTATCAGCTACACCATTCTCCACACCCTTCTTGTCAACTATCTCCATGTCAAACTCTTGAAGAAGCAAGATCCATCTAAGGAGCCTTGGCTTGGTCTCCTTCTTAGCATAGATGTGGCGCAATGCAGCATGATCCATGTACACTATCACCTTTGATCCCATCAAATAAGACCTGAATTTCTCAAAAGCAAACACAACCGCCAAGAGTTCTTTTTCTGTTGTAGCATACTTGGTTTGAGCTTCATCAAGTGTCCTACTTGCGTAATAGATCACATGAAGCTTCTTGTCTTTCCTTTGTCCAAGAACAGCTCCAACAGCATAGTCACTAGCATCAGCCATAATTTCAAATGGTAGACTCCAATCCGGTGCTTGCACAATGGGGGCACTCACAAGTGCTTTCTTGATTGTCTCAATGGCTTGCAAGCAGTCCTCATCAAACTGAAATTCCACCTCCTTAGCTCCTTAGAAAGGAGTCTTGTCAAAGGTCTAGCAATCTTAGAAAAATCCTTGATGAATCTCCTATAGAAACCGGCTTGCCCAAGGAAACTCCTTATGCCTTTCACATTGGTTGGTGGCGCCATCTTGACCATGACATCTATCTTGGCTTTGTCCACTTCTATACCCTCCTCATAAATATTATTACCCAACACAATCCCTTGATTGACCATGAAGTGACACTTTTCCCAATTAAGCACCAAGTGAGACTCTTCACATCTTTGTAAAACCCTGCAAAGATTAGAGAGACATGCAGAAAAAGAGGCACCATACACAGAAAAGTCATCTATAAACACTTCTACCATTTCCTCAATAAGATCGGAGAAGATACTCATCATGCACCTTTGAAAGGTAGCTGGAGCATTACATAACCCAAATGGCATCCTTCGATATGCAAAGGTACCATAAGGGCATGTGAAAGTGCTCTTCTCTTGATCATTTGGGTGAATGGGTATTTGGAAGAACCCACTATACCCATCAAGGAAACAATATAAAGGATGGTTAGCCAATCCCTCAAGCATTTGGTCAATAAAAGGAAGAGGAAAATGATCTTTTCTAGTAGAAGCATTAAGTTTTCGGTAATCAATACATATCCTATGGCCAGTGATGGTGATGTAGCGTATACTTACATCATTCGTTCTTCTTCTATTTCAGTTGGGCTTTTATTATCTTAGACTTTTACTTAACTTTAGCTTTTCTATTATTTCCATTCTTAAGTCGTTTACACCGACAATACTTTCGTTTTGCCGTTTATGCTTTAGGGCTACTATTCTATCATCTTTATAGATGTATAAATAGCATTACTCTTATTTCTTTGTAACTTGGTTTTTGGAATTATTAATAAAGAGAAGAACTTCTCGACTTAAAGTCTTCGAACTCTCTGTTTCAATAAGAAACGTGAGCTCCAAGCAAGCAAGTGTTCATCGCAATCCATTGATTTCGACAAACCCTTGTTTACCCGCTGCAACAGTTGGTATCAGAGACAAACAGATCCGAATCATGCCACCCAAGAAGAATCTTCAGCAGCAATTGGAGGAACAGCATGATGCGTTCCGTGGAGCACTAGCCGAGTTTCAACACGACTTACGCAACACTTTGCGTGTCACAATGGAAGCGGCGATACGTACAGCTCTTCAGACACAACATCAGCGTCCCAGATTGCCGCGCCATGAAGAACATGTCTTCGAGGAAGATGAGGAAGATGACGCCTCTCACAACAACCCGTTCGCAAGGAATCATGGTCAACAACAACAGTGTGATGTCGTAGCGGCTCCACGAATGGAAAATCATCGATGGGAATCAGGTTTTAAACTTGATTTGCCAGAGTTCTCTGGCGATTTACAGCCCGATGAATTCCTTGATTGGCTCTCCTCGGTGGAAGAGCTCTTGACGTTTAAACAAGTACCAGACGACAAGCGAGTACCCTTGATAGCAACGAGATTTCGAGGACGAGCTTCGGCATGGTGGCAGCAACTCAAAGTGCAACGTACTAATTCCGGGAAAGATCACATACGTTCATGGGAGAAACTCAAGAAACATATGCGCAAGGCCTTCTTGCCGTATAACTACTCTAGGACGATATACACACGTTTCCAGAATCTCCGGCAAGGAAACAAATCAGTTGACGAATACGCAACTGAATTTTTTTCTCTTTTGGCTCGAAACAATCTGCGTGAAACAGAGGAACAATCTGTTTCGAGGTTTATTGGGGGTTTACGTCAGATACTACAACTCCATCTACTTCAATTTAACCCGACGTTAGTCTCCGAAGCTCACCAGCGTGCTCTTCTTCTGGAACAGCAACAGTCACTTCGCGGATCGTCTTCTACTTGGAACGTGGCTTCCACTCGACCGAGAGCGTCATCTACCTNCTAATCTTCCCATGCTTCACATCAATGATAGCACCAGCTGTAGCTAGGAAAGGTCTTCCCAAAATCAAATGATCCTTTGGCTCCTCATCCATCTTAAGTACCATGAAATCCGTGGGAATGATGAAGTTGCTAACCTTGAGAGAGAAATCCTCAAGAACTCCAATAGGCATCCTCACACTCCTATTCGCAAGTATTAGAGAGATTCCACACTCCTTGTACTTGGTGAAGCCAAGCTTCTTAGCTATTGAATAGGGCATGAGGTTGATGCTAGCTCCAAGATCAAACAAGCAATTGTCAACCCCAAGAGGGCCTAGGGCGCATGGTATAGTGAAAGAACCGGGGTCTGCAAGCTTCTTTGGTATCACATTGCTTTGAATAATTGCACTACACTCTTGAGAAAGCAACATAACTCCTTGGATATCCCTTGCTCTTTGTGCCACGGTATCCTTCAAGAACTTAGCATATTGTGGAATCATCATAAAGGCATCCACCAAAGGCATCTTGAGCTCAATGTCTTTGATTTGCTTGTCAAACATAGCCTTGTATTTCTTCACCAATTGTTTCTTAAACCTCCCGGGGAAGGGAAGCTTAGGCTTGTAAGGTGGAGGAACATAGGTGGATCCCTTTTGTTGCACATCTTCTTTTGGCTTCTCCTTTACCACTTCCTTGCTTCTCTTTGCAATATACACATCATCAAAAGTTATAGAATCTTGAGCTTTTTCAAAGCTATCCTCCCCATCTTGAACTTCAATGTCCTCATTGATTATAGGACTCTCCCTTGAAGGCAACTCCTTCCCACTTCTTAGAGTGATGACATTGATGTACTCTTTGGGGTTTGCCTCACATTTTCCCGGTAGAGTTCCTTGTGAAGAGGAGCTAGAAGCTTTGCCTTTGTTTTCAAGTTGCTTGAACTTTTGTTGAAGACCTCCAATTTGAGTGGCAAGCCCATTGAGTGAAGAATCCATCCTTGTGTTAATTTCATCAATTTTTTTTCCCACATTAGCATCACTATGAGCTTGAACTTGAAGTATTTGTTGAAGCATTAGTTGAATGTTGTCTTTTGGAGGACCTTGTGAAGCTTGAGCAAAACCCGGTGGAGCATTGTTTCTTGGACCACCATAGTTGCCTTGGTTTCCTCCTTGGTAGTGAGGCCTTTGTACATACCCTTTTTGTTGATTGTTGTAATTCACAAAAGGTTTGCCTTGAGTGGTTTGAGTAAGGTAGACTTGGTCTTCAGGATTGGCCACATTAGTACTCCTCTAAGAGAGGTTGTTATTCCCCTTATAGTTGTTGTTATAGTTGTTGTTGTATCCTCCTTGGCCACCCACGAAATTTACCACTTCTTCACACTCTTGAGACCCAACTTGATTCTCACATTCTTCTTGATTCTCAACAACAAAATGTACATGCCTTTGTGTAGAGGACATGAGCTTGTCCATCTTGTCATGTAGAGACTTCATTTCTTTCTTGTGAGGTTCATATTCACCCCCCCTTGGAGCTCTATCATAGTCTTCATTGTAGTTACCATCACTCAAGGCAAGATTCTCTATAAGCTCCAAACCATCTTCCACTTCTTTTCCTAAGAAGTTTCCATTACTTGTTGTATCAAGAAGCATTCTAATCTTTGGAAGTACCCCTCTATAAATGGTGCTTAGTAGAGACTCTTGTGTGAAGCCATGGTGGGGGCATTGCATTGTGTAGCTCTTGAACCTCTCCCAAGCTTCATTGAAAGACTCATTATTATTTTGAGTGAAACTTGAGATGTCATTCCTCAACTTGGCTGTCCTTGAGTTGGAGAAGAACTTAGATAGGAATGCCTTCTTGCATTCATCCAAAGAGGTGATGGTAACTTGAGGCAAGTTTTTCTCACATTGCCTTGCTTTGTCCCCAAGAGAGAAAGGGAAAAGTCTTAGCTTGAAAGCATCCTCACTCACACCATTCATCTTGAACAACCCACAAACTCTATCAAAGTTATCCAAGTGATCAAGGGGATCCTCCATTGGCAAACCGTGGAACTTGTCTTGTTGAAACATGGAAATGAAAGATTCCTTGAGCTCAAAGGTGTTGTTGTGAACTGGTGGAGGTTGAATACCATATCTATTTTGATGAATATTTGGAGCATCTCCAACCCCAATTGTTCTCCCTTGTCTAGGCGCATGCAAGGGGTTTCCATTGCCCCTTGGTGCTTGCGCCATGTTTGGTGGAGGAGCTTGATCCCTTTGTTGCTCTTCCATTCTCAACATCTATAACATTTCAACTTCCCTTCTTGCAATCCTAGCAAACATTTCCAACTGATCAATCTCTTGAAAGCCTTGGAAGTTGTTGTCTCCTTGTGATCTCAAATGCATTCAAGGTAAACTGAAATCTAGAAAAGTAGATGGTCAATAAACACAAAAGAAGAACTTAGTCTCAAACTAAACTTAAATCCTAGTGACCAAACAATTCCGAATATGGCAACGGCGCCAAATTGATACAAGAGTTTTTGCTCTTATAAGCAATTTCTCAATTGCTCATATCATTGCAATACTTGAGATATCAATCCATCTTGGGAGTTTGATGCAAAAGGAATACAAAGTTTGGTTTAAGCTAAGTTAAATTCGCAAATTCAAGTAACAAGTGACAATTAAAAGCAAACTACAACCTAAGAGAGACACTACAAAATCAATTATATGAAACTAAGCCTTAATTATCACTAATCAAATACTAATCAAGCGATTACTACTAATCAAGACTTCAAATTAACTAAAAACGAAACTTAGGGATGGAATCATTGATTTGGGAAACTAAATGGACAACCTTGCAATCATTTAAGCAACTAAACAAGCCATCTCTATGCCTAGAACACTTAATAAAGACTAAACCATGATGTGTGGCACTAATTCCTTCACTAATCACCCTAATGAACTAATGATGTTTTAACATTAAAATGATTAGCAAGCATTAATCACAATTCTAATAGCATGATAAACACTCTAGACAACTAATGATATTTTAGGATAGAAATGTAAATCTCTTATAAAGTTGGTTCAAGCATTTCATCAAACACTTGGTGGGTGTGTGAAATGCCTATGATCCAAATAGCAAAAGATTAGCTATTTGGCATTAGGAATTACTTTATAAGAAGAGAGATGAAAGAATCTAACCTAGATTGCAAGATTGAACCATTAGAAATCCCTTAATCTAACCCATCCCCAAGTTCCTAAAGAACTACTCACTAATCATGATTAAACCCATCAAATCAAAGATAAGTGAAAGGCTAAACATGATTAGAGAAAGATAATAAGAAGTTCAAAAGAGATATTGCATCAAACAAGAAGATCCAAGCAAAATACAATGATTTCTCTCAAAGTGGCTAAAAGTTTAAGCTAAGAACAAAGAGAATAAAAGTTGAGATAAAAATTAGGTCTAAAGAGTATTTATAGGGGGGACCCATAAAAGCAACAAAAAGGATTCGTCTGGGTTTGGATCGACGAGCTCATCGAACCAAGTCGTCGAGCTGAACCCCTGGTGCTGTGGTTCGACGACTTGGTCGATCCGTTTGCTCGAACCAACTCCATGGTCTCTTGGCTTCTTCTTCTTGGCGTCTTGGTTTGGTTCGACGAGTTCGTCGATCCATGTCGTCGAACTGAACCCCTGCCAACATGGTTCGACGTCCTGCTCGAACCGTTTGCTCGATCCGACGCCCTGGAAGTTTGGTTCGACGTCTTGGTCGATCCAACTCGTCGAACCAGCGCGAGAAGTCTTCTGCTCCATCTTCTTGGTGACTTCTTGCTCCTCCAAGTGCTATGCCATCCTTCTCCAACTCCATTCATGCGTCCATAGCATCCTTATCACCTGATCAAGACTCCAAATGCACCAATATATGCAAAGACTAAGCAAATACACCCTAGAACTCTAAATGTTCAAAATGCAATACAATTATGCTTAATTAGGCTCCTAAATGATAAGAAAATTACACTAAATGGAGGGAAATATGATGCAAAATATAGACATATCAATAAGCAACCCGCTCCCTGTATGCTCGAACGAAAAGGTGCAATCAGAAGCAGGCTCGGAAACTCCATCGGATACCCCCCTTGGCGAATTTTCCTCACCGAACCCTCTCTCTCTTGCAATCCGAGCACGATACTCCGAGTCTCCTCCATTTGAAACCCCGACGAAGCCTCGAAAGAACCAGCGGCCCGGCTAAGAGCCTTCCTCGAGGATGTCTCACCGACTTTCGCCTTACCAGACGGGACCTTGGCCTTTTCCACCTGAGTCAGGGACCGGTCCGCTCTACTCGTCTTCTCTCCGACCTGGCGACTGCCTTTACCAGCACCGGAGGATCCAGCTTCGGCGAGCCTCGGAGTCACCGAAAGAGAACTTGGGAACATTCTTCAAATGCCTGTCCATCTCTTTCGGTATGTCAAAATTCACTGCAAAACAAGAACCAGTATTAAAAAAGAAGAAGGAAGAAACACTCCGGAAGGCCGACCTATATAGTCGGGAACACAATCTTTCTTCTCCCGAACCGCAATAACAGTTGACCACTGTTGGACCCCAAACCGCTTGATTCCCACGAGATCGTCCTTATACCTCTCAAAATGCGATTTGCCGGTTAGATGTTGGACAACAAAATAAGAAAGGGAAAAAGCGGCAGACAAAGTTTAAACATCAAAACAGATCTCGAGCGAATCACTAAGTCTACCAAGGCTCGTGCACCAACGACGCCGAAACCCTTTGCTAACATCGGGAACCGACGCCTCGGTCACCCGAACATATAAGTAACGCCTCCACCAGTCATGCTCCTTTCTCTGAGAAGCATGAACAATCATACGCCCCGGTCTCATGTTCACAGAAACGATTCCCGTAATCCCCTGTGTATTCCATTGCGCAACCGACATCGCTTCGAAAAGACGAAGACTCATGTTGACTCCATATTCGGGCGCCAAAAGATCGAACACAACAATATTCCGGACTGCGCCCGGACAAAGCTTAGTAAACGCTATTCCCCTAGCAGCGCATAAATCCAGCAAAAGCCCGGGCAACGGAAACCGCAACCCGCAATGGACAAACCAATACTCGTAAAGACAGATCCAGCCGGAAGGAGGGGTCCAAGGCCACTCACCTGCCCTGGGAGACCGAACTCCGGAAACGCGCCGACTCCGTGAATGCGCCGAATTCGACACACGCTGACCCGCGAATCGACCCGGCGATTCCTCGACACGGCGAGCGACCCTTCAAATCCGCGACCCGGCGTGCGACTCCGCGAATGCGCGAGCCGGCGAATCCGCATGGGCACACTACTACACGAACGCGCGACTCGGCAACCTGCACGAGGACTCTAGGACTCGGCGAGACCACGCGACCCGGCGAGAACGCGGCGACCCAGCGAGACCAAGACGAGCTCTCATCCAATCCGAGAGAGAAGCACGATGAGCTCTCATCCCCGGTGACTCGGCGAGCTCTCATCCAATCCGAGAGAGAAACACGATGAGCTCTCATCTATGGCGACCCGGCGACTCGGCGGGCTCTCATCCACGGCGACTTGGCGACTCGACGAGCTCCCATCCAATCCGAGAGAGAAGCTCACGACGACTCTGGCGAGCTCTTATCCACGGCGATCCGAAAGAGCTCAAGCTCACGCAACCCAAACTCGAACAAAAAAAAAAGAAGGACAAACGAAAACAGCAAAATGAAAACAAGAGAGAGAAAACAACTCTTACCTTGTTGCAATGGAGGAGGTAGAGAGAGAAGCTAAAAGAGTAAAAGTGAGAGGAAGAGAAGTATTTATAGAAGGGTGAAAAAATTAAAAAAAATGTGTCTCTCATTTTAACATAAAAACGCTTCGGGATCCGCGATAAAGACACTTAAGAAGTTCTGGGAATGCCAAAAAATCTGCAAAACGGCCTAGCATCCGTTGATAGAGCCGAACTCCGATTTTTGCCGGACCAATAAAATCGAAGAATCCGTCAAAATTCAAAACAACGTTCACATTTTAACGGACTGGGGGGACTTACTGTTGGTATTGGGCCTAAAAGAAGGCCCATTAATTTTGAATCAACCCAAATTATTTTTCTGCTCAAAGTCAAAGTCAACAAAAGTCAACATAAGCTGGTTATAGTCAACGAAAAGTCTCCGGTCGGCCCGGCTCGAAACGAAATCCACGAGGCCCATTTTCGACGAAAAGCCCGTTAAATTTGAGGAAAGCCACCGACCTAATCACCTATAAATAGAACAGTAATCTGATGTGACAAGACATCCTAATTCCCGCACAGACCTCGAGACTCTCGATTTATGCGCTAATCACACCTCCGAAACTGACGACTCGGCCTCTGTTGGACCAGTCACTCGGCGACTCCCCCCAAATATCGGCGACTCGGCCTCTCTGAGACCAGCCACTCGGCGACTCCCTTCCCTCTCGGCGACTCGGCGTTTTCCAACTCGCGGGCTCGTCAATTTTGTTTCGGGGGACTTCCTCTTTTCTTTGTATTCACAACTTAGTCTTTTTGACGGTTTTTCTTCTGTACTCGCCGATCTCATCATTTTATAAGAAAGTTTCCGAACCCACCTTTTCACACTAAACCGGATTTCGGTATCAACAATCTCGAGCTTGTCTAGGTGAGATGAAAGTTGTACAAGTTCTCCGTCAATTCTCTATGTTTTCTAGTAGAGAAAATTGGTGGTCTCTTCAATTTTGTACTTCATGGTGCGGATCAGGAATGGTTCTTTACCTGCGGGTCCCACCCTGTAAGACCCGCCGCAGGGCTGCGGATAAAAAAAATCATTTTGCAAAAAAGTGAGTTTTGCGGGGTGGGTATATTTAATATGCGGGGCGGGTGCGGGTGTTTCATTTTTAATTTACGGGTTCGCGAGTTATCCACTAATTTTTTAAAAAAAAATAAAAAATGTTAATTATTAAAGTTTGTATTGAAAATATTATGTAATGTATGTATAAATTCGGTAGTTGTTTTTTTAGATATTTAAATAAATTGTATATATATATTTTATCGTACTTGATCTATTTTATTAAGTATTGTTTATTAAAATAATATAATTTTTTTTTTTAAATATATGCGAGTTACCAGTGGATATTCGTAAATTCAAGCGGGGCGCGTGCGATCAAATATTTTACGTTTTAAAAATTTGTGGGGGGGGGTCAAAGCGAATCAACAAAAATTAAAATCTACAGAGGGGCATGTCAGGCGAGACGGATCCGACCCATAACCCAGGCCAATGCAGATGTGACGTGAGTCTTGATTGATGTCACACTTCTGCCTTGTCTGCTCTTTTGTTATCCATGATAGTTTTTCATTGATTGTTTCAGCATCGTTAAGACTATGTTTTCCAAGCATCTTGACATGAACATAAATAGCTTCAATTTTATAATAATAAGTGAGTGTTAAAAATAATAATGTAAAATAAATAAAACATGTGTGAGAATGAGTAGATAAGTGGTTGTACCTAACTAAGGATAAGACCACGTGTTATATGTGTGTGGGTAAATATCTAAGAGAATATGCCATGTAATATTCTCTAGAGTTAGTATTATAAATAGCTAGCATTGGTGAGAGTTAGAACCCAAGCCGAGTAAGCTAAGTGTGAGAGAATAAGAGAGAAAAGTAATCCTGTAATCTCTTGAGTGTTCTTGTATAAATAAAATCCCCCCTTTGTATAATACATCAATACAAGCCTTATATCTTTTGATCCTGCTTACCTCCTTTGTGGTTGTACCCTACTATGTGTTTGTAAGTTGGTATCAGAGCCATGGCAGTCTAAGCTCTGGCTCCTTCTTTCCTAAGAGGTAATATATGTCGTAGGTTGTTTTCTATCATATGCTAGTACAGAGAGTATGCTCTGTGGTTGCCATAGTTATGGATCTTCCACATCAGAAATCTAACTGAGCTAAGAATAAAAGAGTATAGAGTAAAAGATCTATGAGGTTGATTGGCTCGAAGTACCTTGAGACTTATTAAGCGAATTGTGTTGTCTCGGTTTGCGTAGCCTAAACCTCTTGGTTAATTTCTCTATATTCTTAGCACTTAAAATAAAAAGAAAACAGCTTATTGATCTATATTACTTTAAGGGTTAGAAGCGAGTTTTAGCATTCTGTCTTGGTTTCTGGTCTTTTCAAACATTATGGAAAGTACATCTACATTAGCTGTAAGTCCTTCTTTCAGAAAAACAAACTCCAAAAAAATAGATTACCTATATGAAGTAGAGTATGTGAGTGATGAGAGTAAATTCCCTATTACCGAACTTCCCTTACTCAATCCCTACAATGCTTTTACAAAACCAATTTCTACTTTTCCAAAAACCATCCGACAAGCTCTTGCCCCCAATAAGCGTATTGCCAAGGAGCTTGTTCTGGCCTCTCCATTAGAACAACACCTGGTCCCAACAACAGATACATAACAGATGATTCCCCTCAACATCAACGAAGGGATGATTCACCACTGGAGAAATCTTGGCTACACACATCTTCATCATGGAGCAGTCCGCCTGGCGTTAACTCTACATGGAAGAAAAGGTCTACCAGTCGTGGCTAGACTCGCACTCCTTGATACCAGATATAAGGAGTACCAGCATGCTTGCATAGCAACAATCCAGACAACTTTAAACGCTGGAACTATCTTTGTCACCCTGTTCCCAAACTTCAACATGGCGTTGGAAGACCCTCAAATGTACAAAAATCTGCAGATCCAGTTACATATCACTGGCGCTCCACAGATCTGGAATACATATGCAGCGACTCTTCACCATCAAATGGCGTATAGAGTCCAAAACCATGCGATGGATCTAAGTCTCCCACGAGACACTGATGATGCCCTGCTCATCCAGTTGGAGTCCCAACACAGTCCATCCTGCATCCATATTCCCAGACAAATTCCCAAAGAAGAGTTGGTCAAACTACTCCCGGAATCTTGGGTAACAAACTACGAAAAGATCCAAAACAGAAGCACGCCGATCCAAGCGGTTGAATCTTCTATTTCCCGAAGAAAAGATGGAGCTGTAGAAATTGCTTTCAAAGCACAGGAAGAAAAATCAAAGCCTGCAGTTTTCTGCACGGAGATTAACATGGTTTGCCCATGTGACAAA
This sequence comes from Alliaria petiolata, assembly GCA_020283515.1. Classification (NCBI taxonomy): domain Eukaryota; kingdom Viridiplantae; phylum Streptophyta; class Magnoliopsida; order Brassicales; family Brassicaceae; genus Alliaria; species Alliaria petiolata. The sequence goes on along the minus strand of JAHZTW010000001.1, from coordinate 437,236,931 downwards.
AGCAAAGAGTGGAATATGACTTCCCCTGAGCGTGGAATCCCAATTTCATCTTTTGATTCATTAAGAGAACCAGTATATGTGTTCATGGATGAAGATGGTCACAAATTCTTTGACATTTGTGATTGCCAAAGCTGTCAAGACTACAGTTCAGAAGAGGATATTCCAAGAAGAAGAAGAAGAAACAAAAAGAAATCCTCACAACAACTCCTCAAAGAGCGATATGAGTCTGGAGACCCACAAGTCGACCTCCTTGGAGAATCAAGCGGGAAATTTGACTACTATGTCTTATACCCAAGCAACTCAACAACTACGGATCGTAAAGAAGTCCCGTTGAGTTATATGTTCGGTCCCCCATCTTCACAAGACTCACCTTTCCCGTCAAAAGAGTTTGAAGAAAACAATGTCAAACATTCTTGGAAGATCAAGAATCCAACTACCAAGAATCCAGACGGATCAGTAAGACAAGTCAGTGCTGCAGAAGCAACCCTAAATTGGCAGTCAGAAAATGCAGCAAACCAAAATCATCTCCTCAGCCAAATTGATAAAAAGGTAACCATTTTGGACCTTTCTATTAAAGAGATCACCAACAAGATGGCCTCCCTCCACCAAGAACTCCTCCAATTAGCTACTACTGTGTCTCTTAATAACCCTCTCATGACCCAAAAGGAATCAGAACTCAAATTCCTTAAAGCCCAACTCAACTCTCTACAGAACCAGCCTAAAACACAAACCCCTATGCCTTATGATATTTTCACATCTTACCCTATATACACCCCATCATACGCAGCCCAATCACAACCCCTTTCGTTCTCTCAAAATCCAAGCATATTTGGATCATCTTCCTTTTTACCAACTCGAAACCTTTCTGAACAACCTACCACAAAAAAGAAGAAACCTTCTGGAAAAGAGAAAGAACCTGAACCACCAAAACCCCAAAATCAGCCATCCACCTCAAAAAACTAACCCGAAAAGAGTGAGTCACAGCTAATGGTGGACCATGTTAATCCATTGACTACTTTCCTTGAGAAAGTTGCAAAAGAAGAAAAGAGGTCAAAACAAAAGGTTGAGAACACAGAGATGAAAGAATCTCAAGATGAGGATTCTGAAGACGAAGTCTTGATCCCAAACTTTATGATGGTTGAACCAACTGTGGAAACAGAAGAGATTGAAAGCGAAGACGGTCACGTCTATGAAGAGGAACCTCAACCCAGAAGGGCACAGCCAGAATGGAACCCAAAGTTCAGCACAGAACCCCATAATGGTTTCTCATTTGATAATATTTCTCCCTCAAAATGGAGAGATAAAATCTATGAGATGCATGCCTGGATGACTGAACAGATGCTTAACCCAGGAGCACTTTGCCCAACGTTATTGACAAGATGGTCTCTAAATTTCAAGGAAGACTTCGACAATGGTGGATAAGTTTAGGAGATTATCGACAACTTCAAGTCCGACAATCTCCATCTATTGATGCTTTGATCGGGCATATCCACAACGAATTCCTTGTAACATGGGAACATTTCACAGTCCAAGCAAGAGAAGAGTATCTCAACATGAAGTGTTGCTCATTCAAGAGAAGAGACTTGGAGAAACATTATGAAAGAATGTCAAAGCGTTTCTATGCTCTGAATGGGATAGATGACATTAACCTCAAGCAGACGTACTTGAATTCTCTTCCAGAACCACTTGGAAATGAAACATCAAAAGTACTGTCCTTCAAGAATATGCCTTTAAATCAAGTCTCCCTAGGAGAAATATATCAGCTTTCTCTCCTAGCACTTGAAAGGCTCTGCAATCACCAGCAATTCTTCAAGCAACTCCACGAACAAGAAAAACTTCTTGGAAAAGCTTGTGATCGCCCAGAACTCTCTATCAAATGCAGAAAGAAAAAGTGCAGCTGTTCTGGAAATTCCAAAGAAGAGAAAACATACAGAAAAGGCTGGAAGAAGAAATATCCAAAGTTCTCTACCAAGAAGAAATGGAAATTCTTCAGAAAGAAAGCACAAAGAGGTTTCAAGAAATCAGATAGATGTTATATCTGCAAAAAGAAAGGGCATTATGCAAAGCAAAAAGAAAGGGCATTATGCAAAACAATGTCCAAACAAGAAGAAGCGAGAAAACCTTCTTGGATATTTGGCTCAAATAGAAGATATTGATGATTCCGATGTTGAATCTATCTTCTCCCTTGACGACGAGCCCTGAAACAAGACAATTTTTGCCATGGGAATAGAGCAAAGCGACGAATCTTCGGAAGAAGATACAGACACAGAAGATGAAGATCCAGATGACCAATTTATGATATTCGACACCTATACGTTTAACGCTTGCAAGACGGAACCATCAAACCAAGGAGAATTGGCATACTTATCTCAGCCCTCACCAAATGCTAAGATCTACATCCTCCTTACAAAATATGACAAGCCCATACCGGTCATCGCATATCTTGATACAGGCGCTGCCTCCTCCATCATTAAGCCAGACCTGCTACCTGATTCACACTGGAATCCATGCTCTGTAGCATTCAAAGCGGCAAATGGCGAGATATTTCACATCTCACTCATCAGTAAGCCTATCTACATAAGACTCTTCCCTGGATACATGATAAAGACTAAGATTTATGGTTCAGAACTCCCTGAAAAGGATTTCATACTTGGTTTCGACGTCCTTCACAATCTTCAAAGGGTTTCGTGGCATCCAAAAGGTCTCAAGCACAAGAATCATTTATTACCATGGACGACAGTGTCTCATCTCTATCCAATAGAGATCCTCAATCCGTTAAAGGAAGAAATTGCAAAGACCTCATGCGCCACCTCTCATTCAGAGTTTCTCACAAAATGCTCCTCACCACTTTGGAAGAACCCGGATTTCTTCATCTCTTTACCATTCAAGAAGAATGAAGACATCAACCCAACAAAAGCAAGTCACCCAGGGATGAATCCAGATCACTACAACCTTGCTCTGGAAGAAGTTGATCAACTGCAGAAAGAAGACCTTATTGAAAAAACTACTTCACCATGGGCATGCGAAGCATTTTATGTGAACAAGAGAGCTGAACAAGTACGAGGAAAGCTAAGGTTGGTTATCAACTATCAGCCGTTAAATCATTTCCTTGCTGATGATAAGTTTCCTCTACCAAAAGAGAAATCATATTCCAAAGGCTTCCACAAGCACAAGTCTTCTCCAAGTTTGACCTAAAGGCAGGATTTTGGCAACTTGGCATAAAACCGGAAGACAGACCAAAGACGGCATTCTGTGTACCAGACCGGCATTACCAATGGAAGGTCATGCCTTTTGGGTTAAAAGTTGCACCTTCCCTGTTCCAGAAAGCCATGGTTAGGATTTTTGAGCCAATCCTCCCCAATGCTCTAGTATACATTGACGATATACTACTGTTCTTCAAATACATCGATTCTCATACTTCACTATTGAGGAAATTCCATGACATTGTTCAAAGCTATGGAATCATGCTCTCAGAAAAGAAGATGGTGATAGGAGAAACAAAGATCGACTTCCTCGGAATGCATATTTCAGAAGGGCAATATCATCTCGAGCCTCACATTGCCACACAACTAGATGAATTTCCAGATGAAAAACTCTCCGTCAAACAAATCCAACAATTCCTTGGTATTGTCAATTACATGGCAGACTTCATTCATGATCTAGCAAGACACAGATCAGTCTTATCTGCCCAACTCAAAAAAGATGCGCCGCCATTGAACCAGAAATGCACAGAGGCGGTCAAAGATCTAAAAAAGATTTCAAAAACTTTACCAGCCCTAAAGATTCCATCAAAAGGAAGAAGAGTCCTACAGATAGACGCAAGTGATTGTTTTTGGGGTGCCGTGCTCTTGGAAGAAGATGACAAAGGAAACAGACATATTTGTGGATACAAGAGTGGAGCCTTCAAAGACAGTGAAAAACACTACCACTCGACCTACAAAGAGATACTTGCAGTGAAAAGAGGAGTCGAGAAGTTTGAATTTCACTTGGTGGGTCAACATTTCCTGATCAAAATGGACATGTCATCATTCCCAAAGATGATCCACTTCAAGCAAAAGATTCTACCCCAAGCACAGCTACTCAGGTGGGCAAGCTGGTTTTCACAATGGAAGTTTGATGTCAAACACATAAAAGGAAAAGACAATTTCCTTCCGGATTTCCTTTCAAGAACACAAAGACAGATCTCTACAATCATTCCGATGATCTACACTCTCAGCCCAGACAACCCAAACGAAGATACATTACGAAGGTTAATGGCGAACCTACCAGAAGATGTACAGGGGAAAATCTTGAACGACGTTCTGATATACAGAGGATTGGAAACACTACACGGTTTCTTGAAGATCTATGTTCACAGATTCGGTCTTGACCAAGGACCACTACTCGAATTGCCTTATCACCCGGTATTTTCTTTCCTCACCACTATCAACATGAACCCTGTTCATTATGCACGTTTTCCCATAAAAGCATACCTATTGCTATGGTACTTGGCGGATCTTTATACTATCGGAGTCATTGTACAAAAAAGCGAGCTGCTACAATACTTGGCGAAATGTATTCTGACAAGAAGAAAGCCACACTACAAGCTGCTTTACAAATGGCTGACGTTATTCCGTGATGTAACCTGGTGGCAAGATCAGATTCGTTCACAAAAAGATCCAGAGATATTGGTGACGTTCAAGATAATCATGGCCCAAGAAGGCATCTCAATTCAAAAAAGTTATGATGCTCATGTCGTGACAAGCTACAGTTATGACACCTTTAGCTCTGGCAATTTCCATCAAAGAACAAGACAGCTGGCACGACTGAATGGTATTGATGAATCAGATATTGATTCCAAACTCTTATGTCCTTACACGGCTCATTGGCATAACAGACACGTGTACCCGCAAGATTTCGTTGAAGAAATAAGACAACTGCTGTTAAGCTTCCATGACCAGTACGCGTGGCCTTATTCCAACAGTGACCATCCGATCTTCAGAGTTGAAGGACGAAGGTACGGGATAAAGAGATTCGATCCTAGCTACGACATCTCTTTCTGGGAAGATGTATCTGGAAGTGAAGAAGACGACAACGGATAATGATGGTGTCACATCTCTCTTTTGGAGACAGGGGGAATAATAATAAGTGAGTGTTAAAAATAATAATGTAAAATAAATAAAACATGTGTGAGAATGAGTGGATAAGTGGTTGTACCTAACTAAAGATAAGATGAAGGAAATTGGTGGGTATTAACTCTTTAATACTGTCAAATTCATATTGCCACAAGATCATGCTTATTGAATCTATGTCCTCAGATCAGAGATTTACCTGGTGATTGGCAGCGGAATGGATAGGTAAAACGAGATATGGAGCGCCTCTATAGCTAGTCCACACGCACACAAGACTGGATCAGGGATGCTAGTGCCTCTGGGAGCTTCTGAGTTTCTTACTTGACGGCTAGGGCAAGTTGCTTATTTGATTTCGTGGCTCTGACTTGTATATATAGGAGTCAAGCACGAAATCCCATAAACCCTCGGATTAACCGGTTTAAATTCAGTCATTAATTTAAACCCGGTATCATTAATCCCGAGTGGTGTCGATCGACACCAATAGGTGTGTCGATCGACACCCTCATATAAACTCAATATCAACGTGTGACAATCACACATTGATGAGATCATTACTTTAATGATCATTCCCAGTATTCGTTATCCAGTTTGCTTAGGTGTGTGACCCTATAGGATCATATGATGCTGGCAATGAGTTCACAACTCATAAGTTATAAGCGGCTTCTAGCAAAGCATTATAATTACCCAGCATCACATGATAGTCTTATCTCGACTTCACAACTATATCAGAGTGTATACAAGTATGATCTCCAGGACATTCCCTTCAATCTCCCACTTGTACTGGAATCAACTTATTCCAATAATCCCTTTGTCTCTATATCTCGATTCAGCATAAGGCAAGAACTCGTGTCATCCTTATAAAGCCAAATCATGTTTATCGAACTCTGATTTTGTACTGATACAAGCAAACGACTGACTTTCAGCTCGTTTGAGTGTGGCCACACTTTCTTTCAGTACCAAATCTTCGATAGGCCCAGAGATATTTATCTCCCGTTATATGGGAGGGACAAATTCCATCTTGTTCCATCCCCTGTTCCCCACGCACTTCATGATATGCCCAATCAATGTCTTAATAGTCACCAGTTACGGTTGACGTTTAACAAAGTCAAAGCAGACCAATTCATATGCAGGAAATCATGATGAACTCAGGTCTAAGGACTATACTCTATAGTCGTAATGAGAAACTCATATGACACTCATATAACAATCTTGTTGAGTTCTCATTAGTGGGTCATGTCCGATACTGTGTTCTCAACACATATCTATGTGATTGACTTTGATACCCCTATCAATGACACCATGAAACTTGGTCATCAGTCACATCACATACTAATCTTACGTGGTCATTAATGTCCCAATTTAATAACCTTCGACTAGGGACCTTAGTAATTTATGACATTTATAATTTATAGGGTTTCATGATCAAATCACGTATTTGATGACCTATAAGAATGTCTCAAATTATTTTGGGACTATTATTTGATTATTCAGTTATGCAATTAAATAATACTGAAAAATCTCATTAAATAAAACATAACCCAAGTATGTTTACATGAACATCAAAAACAAAAATAAATAACTCCCACTCAAACTAAGATTACTGCTCAAGAAATCTAATTCCCATTGCAGCAACATGACACTCATGCTTAGGCCGTGGAAGTGGCTTGGTCAGAGGATCAGCAACATTATCGTCCGTCGGAACTCTGCTGACCCTCACATCACCTCTCTCGATGATCTCTCGTATCAAATGATATCTTCTCTCGATGTGTTTGGACTTCTGGTGTGATCTGGGTTCCTTTGCTTGAGCTATGGCCCCATTGTTGTCACACAGCAATGCCACAGGCTCAGATATGCTAGGAATCACACCAAGTTCAATGATGAACTTTCTGATCCAAACAGCCTCCTTTGCCGCTTCTGAAGCAGCAATGTACTCAGCCTCGGTCGTGGAATCCGCCACGGTGCTCTGCTTGGAACTCTTCCAACTAACTGCACCGCCATTCAGACAGAAAACATAACCAGATTGAGATCGGGAGTCGTCTCTGTCCGTCTGGAAACTAGCGTCAGTGTATCCACTCAGCACAAGCTCGTCACATCCACCGTACACCAAGAACTTATCCTTAGTATTTCTCAAATACTTCAGAATTGTCTTGACGGCAGCCCAGTGATTCTCACCGGGATCAGATTGGTATCGGCTCGTCATGCTCAAAGCACAAGCGATATCCGGACGTGTACATAGCATGGCATACATGATAGATCCTATTGCAGAAGCATAAGGAATCCTACCCATACGCTCTCGCTCCGCAGGTGTCGAAGGACACTGCTTCTTGCTGAGAGTGATGCCATGTGACATCGGAAGCAAGCCCTTCTTGGAATCATGCATATTGAACCTGTGTAAGACCTTATCGATATAAGTGTCCTGACAGAGTCCAATTAGCCTCTTCGATCTATCTCTATAGATTCTTATTCCAAGAATGTATGCGGCTTCTCCCATATCCTTCATCGAGAAGCAACTTCCAAGCCAAGTCTTTACAGACTGAAGCAATGGAATGTCGTTTCCAATAAGGAGTATGTCATCTACGTATAGTACGAGAAATGCAACTGCGCTCCCTTTAGTCTTCTTGTAAACGCATGGTTCCTCTTCGTTCTTGATGAAGTCAAACATTTTGACCGCTTCATCAAAACGAAGGTTCCAACTCCGAGATGCTTGCTTCAATCCATAAATGGATTTATGAAGCTTGCATACCTTCCCAGCGTTTTTAGGGTCTGTGAAACCTGGAGGTTGTGTCATGTACACATCCTCCTCCAGAATCCCGTTAAGGAAAGCTGTTTTCACATCCATCTGCCAAATCTCATAGTCATGATGAGCAGCAGTCGCTAGGAGAATCCGAATAGATTTAAGCATGGCGACTGGGGAATAGGTTTCGTCATAGTCAATACCATGAACTTGTTTGAAACCTTTTGCCACCAATCTAGCTTTATAAATCTGAACGTTTCCATTCACATCGATCTTCTTCTTGAAGACCCATTTACACTCGATGGCTTTTACACCATCAGGTAAATCAACCAAAGTCCATACTTGGTTCTGTGACATGGAACCCATTTCGGATCCAGCGGCCTCAAGCCAATTTTCGGAGTCAGAGCCCATCATGGCTTCTTCGAAGTTCGCAGGTTCATCGCTGTCAATGATCAACAGATCATGGCAGTGAGTTACGAGAAATCCATATCTCTCGACCTCGTTGCGAATCCTTTCGGATCTGCGAACTACAGGCACCACAGGTGTTGGTTCCACAACCTCTTGTGAATCCAACGGCTGTGTCGGTTCCACAACCTCTTGTGAACCCAACGGCTGCTCTTCCTCATTAGGTTGAGTAGCGTCCTGTGATTCTCGAATCTCTTCGAGTTGTACTTTACTCCCACTGTCTTTCTTGGAAAGAAATTCTCTCTCAAGAAAGACACCATTCCGAGCAACAAACACTTTGTTGTCGGATCGGTTGTAGAAATAGTACGCCTTGGTTTCCTTAGGGTAACCTACGAAGTAGCACTTATCAGATTTGGGTGCAAGCTTATCAGTTATCAATCGCTTGACGTAAACTTCACAACCCCAAATTTTAAGAAAAGACAGACTTGGAACTTTTCCAGTCCATATCTCATATGGAGTCTTTTCAACTGATTTAGATGGAACTCTGTTCAGCATAAACGCAGACGTTTCAAGGGCGTATCCCCAGGAGGATAACGGTAGATCCACATGACTCATCATCGATCGGACCATATCCAATAAAGTTCGATTCCTCCTCTCAGATACACCGTTCCATTGAGGTGTTCCAGGAGGAGTAAGTTGTGAAACGATTCCACAATCCTTAAGATGATCATCGAACTCTTGGCTCAAGTACTCACCTCCACGATCAGATCGAAGAGCTTTGATACTTTTGCCAAGTTGGTTCTGTACTTCATTTTGGAACTCCTTGAACTTTTCAAAGGATTTCGACTTATGTTTCATAAGATAAACATAGCCATATCTACTGAAATCATCAGTAAATGTAATGAAGTACCTAAAGTTTCCTCTAGCACTTATGCTCATTGGGCCACATACATCTGTATGTACAAGGCCCAACAAGTCACTGGCCCTTTCATTTCTCTTATTGAAAGGGGTTTTAGTCATTTTGCCCATTAAGCAGGATTCACATTTTTCAAATGATTCATAATCAAATGAGTCTAAAAGCCCATCTCGATGGAGCTTTTGAATCCTCTTCTCATTAATGTGGCCCAAACGACAATGCCAGAGAAAGGTAGGGTTTGAGTCATTAGTTTTAAACCGTTTGTTAATTATGTTATAGACCGGCGTTGATTGGTTGAGAATATAAAGCCCATTCTCTAATGGGGCACTACCATAGAACATATTATTTCGAATGAAAGAGCAACATTTGTTCTTAATCGAAAATTCAAAACCATTCATGTCTAAAACAGAAATAGAAATGATATTCCTGCTTATCGCAGGTACATAGTAGCAATTCTCCAACTCTAAAATCATGCCAGAAGGCAGAGACAAATGATAAGTTCCTATGGCTAATGCAGCAACTCTTGCTCCATTTCCAACTCGCAGGTCCACTTGTCCTTTCTTCAGCGTTCTACTGCTGCGCAGGTCCTGCATATTAGTACAAATATGAGCACCACAGCCGGTATCCAATACCCAAGAATTAGAACCTGAATATGAAGCAACATTTACTTCTATAACATAAATACCTTTGGATGTCGTCTCATACGACTTCTTCAGGTTCTTCAGACCTTCCAGGAATTCTTTAAAATTCCTCCTCCAATGCCCCGGTTTCTTGCAGTAAAAACAAATGTCAGCATCAGTGGGGCCACGTTTGGGCTTGGAGCTCGGCTCAGGCTTGTCCTGATTCTCAACCCGGACAGCCTTGGCCTTTCCTTTGCCTTTAGCGGGTTTCTTAAACCCTTTACCCTTCTGTACCATAAGTACTTCAGGTTTGGCCTTCTTGATGTTGGGCTCTGCCGTCTTGAGCATGCCATGCAGCTCATTCAGTAACTTTGTTAGGTTGTTCATATTGTAGTTTAGAACAAACTGATCGAAGCTAGAAGGCAGGGATTGCAGGATGATGTTCGTAGCCAACTCTTGGCTAAGGGGAGAGTCCAGTCGAGCCAGGTTATCAATATAACCCATCATCTTTATGACATGAGGACTCACCAGGGACCTAACCGTCTGGTACCTCTCAGTGCGAGCCTGCTCCTGAAACATAGATTTCAGGGTTGTGATCATCTCGATCGGTGACCCCGCGTTCTCGAACTGCTTTTGCAGCTCCGAGTTCATCGTGGCCAGCATCAGACAAATCATATTTGTCACATCATTCGAATGCTTTTCCCACTTGTCCTTTTCATTACTGGGAGCATTGGATCTCGGCTTATCAGGAAGAGGCCTTTCAAGGACATAGTCCTTCTTTTCCTGTCTGAGAATTATTCTCAGATTCCGATACCATTCCAAGAAGTTGGATCCTTTCAATTTTTCCTTCTCAAGGACGGATCTCAACGAGAATGAGCTAGTGTTGTTGGTTGACATAGCTGAATCAAGAAAAGAAGAGAGTTTAATTGGTTTTGATGTTTCAAAGGATGAGTAATCTAAACTATTAAGAAGACTCACATTATATTCTAAGTCAATTTTCCTCAATTTAGAATATAATGATCCAAGATCCATATCTCACTGAAATCTGAGTGAGCTTTGGCTCATCGCCCATACTTCAGTTATTTAGGTAAGCAATCCATTTGCTAATCATATCCAATATGACTCTTGTCCCGGATTGATATCATATATCAAAAACGATCATGTGTCTCCAGGCCCAAAACCATTTTGATAGCCCAGTCAAACAAACCAATCCTTTCAGTCATGTAGTACCACGATTACCACCTGCCGTACTCGTGTAGTTGTGAATGCCTTGCTTCGGCAAGCCCATCATACAACAAAACAAGACTTGGCAGTTGACAGGAATTGGGAAGACTTAAATGTTTGATATTACGTTTGAGGAATGAAACATGTATCTCATTACATATCATATATGTATTTCAGAAAGATTAGAATTAATATTCTTAAAAAAAATCTTTTTAATCTAGTTAAATTGATTAAGTTTGGAACACTGAATCTGTTCTAGTGTCGATCGACACCAATAGCTTGTGTCGATCGACACCTCATGATTCGAAATTACGTGAAACCCCTTTTCAATCGATCTAATCGCGGTTAAATATCTAACCCGATTAAACCAATCAATTCCGGTTCAATCCAATTGAACCGGTCTCGGTTTAACGCATGTGTCGATCGACACAACTCTTGTGTCGGTCGACACCAGCTAACCAGTTTAACCGTGATGAAATCGATTAATCCCGATCAGACCGATCGCATTAATCTGATTCAATCCAATTGAACCGACAGCGATCGACGCGTGTCGATCGACACAACCCTTGTATCGATCGACACAGCGATTTCCGGAACGTCGATCAATAGATCGACACTTAGTGTTTTACGCTGCGTTTTAGGCCCGTGTCGATCGACACACGCTTGGTATCGATCGACACAGCTGCGCAGAAAACCTAATTTTACTCTGCCCGTGTCGATCGACACACGCTTGGTGCCGATCGACACAGCCGCGCAGAACCCTAATTTTCTCCTTTTTCCAAAACGATTTTTGAATGAAAGATCTAACATGCAACTTTTAATGATTTCAAAACTCAAATTCGAATTCATTACACATGAACAGCATGTTACAGATTCAATTAAACATATGGCTCTGATACCACTGATGGAAATTGGTGGGTATTAACTCTTTAATACTGTCAAATTCCTATTGCCACAAGATCATGCTTATTGAATCTATGTCCTCAGATCAGAGATTTACCTGGTGATTGGCAGCGGAATGGATAGGTAAAACGAGATCTGGAGCGCCTCAGATGCTGCGCCTCTATAGCTAGTCCACACGCACACAAGACTGGATCAGGGATGCTAGTGCCTCTGGGAGCTTCTGAGTTTCTTACTTGACGGCTAGGGCAAGTTCCTTGGTTACGTCTTAGTGATTTCGTGGCTCTGACTTACATATATAGGAGTCAAGCACGAAATCCCATAAACCCTTGGATTAACCGGTTTAAATTCAGTCATAAAATTAAACCCGGTATCATTAATCCCGAGTAGTGTCGATCGACACCAATAGGCTGCGTCGATCGACACTCTCATGTAAACTCAATATCAACGTGTAACAATTACACATTGATGGGATCATTACTTTAATGATCATTCCCAGTATTTGTTATCCAGTTTGCTTAGGTGTGTGACCCTATAGGATCACATGATGTTGGCAATGAGTTCACAACTCATAAGTTATAAGCGGCTTCTAGCATAGCATTATAATTACCCAGCATCACATGATAGTCTTATCTCGACTTTACAACTATATCAGAGTGTATACAGGTATGATCTCCAGGACATTCCCTTCATAAGACCACGTGTTATATGTGTGTGGGTAAATATCTAAGAGAATATGCCATGTAATATTCTCTAGAGTTAGTATTATATATAGCTAGCATTGGTGAGAGTTAGAACTCAAGCCGAGTAAGCTAAGTGTGAGAGAATAAGAGAGAGAGGTAATCCTGTAATCTCTTGAGTGTTCTTGTATAAATAAAATCCCCCCTTTGTATAATACATCAATACAAGCCTTATATCTTTTGATCCTGCTTACCTCTGCTGAAAAGATCAGCATTGATGGAGTCAATCTTCTTGTGAAGAGTAGTTTCAGACATGACTTAATAGTCCATGAACTGGTTCATCAATTCTTCGAGTCTATCCGCTTGCGTGTTGTGCTGCAACGAACGGTTCTTGTCATCCAAAATCTGATGTGGAAGACGGTAAGAGCTACTCAAGAAGGAGGCTGGTAGCATCTTTGAGAGTGAGCGATCAGGGCCGGTTTTCGTTCAAAGATGTGTGAGTTGCGAGAATCAGGATCTGCAGATGGGTTGAAAGTACCCTGCTCCATAGCGTGATCATGCTCCAGAGGCTAATCCATGTTTCAGATTCCTGAAACAAAGAGAAACAAAACTAAAAGTTAAAAGAAAAGAGTTCTTAGACTTGATACTAACCTTGAGATTTTCGCTGGCAAGAACGAATAGATTTTCCTGCAATGATGCCAAAAACTTGTTGCGGCAGATGTTTTAGTGTATGCTCTTAGGTTTTAAATATAAAACCCTAGATGTCTACAAGTGCACATATGTTCATTGTAATACTTAGGGGTCGAACCACAGAGAATCTTTGCATGTTTGCAAAGTCGAAAAATGGTTAAAATAACTAAGATAAAAGAGGGGTTTGAGTGTGTGTCATGATTTGGTGTGAGGAATCAACCAATCAAGTAAAAAAGATGTAAGCAATATTAAACTAGGCTTTGGTCTTGGAGAAATCGCAGGGGTTTAGATTGATTAAAACAAGAAAGATAACAATAACAAGTTCGATTAGATGCAAGTTCTTTTAACCGAAAACACGATAGAATATGAGATCTGCTTTCAAAAAATCGACAACATAATGTTGAATAACCTAACTACTCAACTTTCGATGGCAGCTATGAAACCAAACACGCAATTAGATCAGGTTTGTTTGCGTTCAGAAAGCTTTTTTTTTTTTGTCAAACCTGATTATATTAAACTCGGATTACAATACCAACAAGTAGAAGAAGACTCTGTGCCAAAGAGTGGTGACTACTTGTTACATAAATGAAAGACAAAGCATTAAAAGGATAGGTTAGGCGGTTTAGATCATAGATAAAAGCTCGAAACTTCTTCAAAAGGGTTTCTAAGATGATCGTTGTGAAAGCGATATGTAGTTCTTCTTCCAATAATGACGAGCGAACAACACTAATAGCTCGAAATGCCATCAAGGCTGAGCGTTTGAAAATGTTCTCCATAAAGAAAAAGGCAAGTTCGGAAATACGCAGGTAAGTTGGCAATACTCCAGACAGCAGCAGCGAGTTCGTAGATACACCGTTAAATTGGTAGTACTTCGAAACCCATGTCGGTAAAAACCGATGAAATCCCGGCTTATAATCTGGTGGATTTTGCTAATCTGGTCGCAAGACTTGAGCTGTGAGGGATTTTAAAAAATATTAGGCTTGCGAAGCCCAAAATCTTGAAATAATGAACCTGACCCATCAAGCCCACTAATTGGAAGTTTAGAAATTGACCCATCTCTTGCTCGATGGGGAAAACAGGACGGTGGATGAATGTGTGGATCTTCGGGCATATGGGAAACTGAGGCCGTGGAGAGGAAGAGACGGCAGCAGTACCAGCTGGCAAGACATGTGCTAGGAGCAAAGGCGATGGAGGATCTGAGCCTCTGAAATCTCGCCGTCGGAGTCTCCCTAGGGCCCGTATTTAGTTGCATCTCGTCGGAGTGGCGAGCCTTGCCACATCAGAGATGAAGCACGGCGGATTTGAGTGAGGGAGACCGGCGACACAAGCTCTCATCACCTGGAGGAGAGTCATAGCAGAAGTCAGTGGGAGATGGTGAGGGAAGGTCTTAGAAATTGAGGCTAGGAGAGATAGAGCCCACAGATCCGGCGAGGGTTCGGCTGCGATGGAGAGAAGGACAGCCGGAGGTGAGAAAGAGGCAACACTCAATCTGGCGACTTCGGAGGAGCTGAGAGAGGGAGGCCGTACAATTTTTCATCGGAGGGTGGAGAACGGTTCTTCGGGTTGCGTCCTGAAAGACACGAGAGAGGAGCAAACACCGTTCAGGGGCGAGGTGGTCGGAGGAGGAGCACCAGTGGATGAGACTCATTTCTGATCCAAGACTACGACGTGCGGATACCTCGGGCTTCGGGCATTGGAGAGAAGAAGAGCTAGGTCAAGTTTTAATCCAAAAACGTATTCACAAAGATTTATAACTTAGTTTTCACACGTAATTGCTCGTCTAAGCTAGTTCATGTTAATAAATTCAGCACGTTAATTAGTTTATCTTCCTAGGATAAGTCCCTAGTTCATGACTTTAGCAACATTCAATACGATCAAGCAAAGAACAAAAGAACTTCTAAAGACCGCTATGTTAAAATCGCCACTCATCATATTCAATCATGAAATCCCCTTTGATGAACCATTTAACCCAACTAATGAAGTACTCATACATGATTAAGTAAGACATAACATATGATGATGAATGCATAACCAATAAACCAAAGTAGAAACAAAAGGGTTCTAAAGAAGATCTCTTTCTTCCAAAAACTAAGAACAAAGAACAAGAAAGCAAACTAAGATGCTAAGACAAGTTTGGAGGCAACCTATAATAATTGAATTGTGTCTTTCCAATCCCTGTTACAAAAGGCCTAAAAACAATCTATTTATAGGTCTTGAACTCTCTCTGGACAGTTTAGTGTTTTCCTTGTGAAAAAACGAAACGTTCTCTAAGTGGGTTTGCAAACGGTCTTGGACCAGTCGAGATAAGCTAGCCTCGTGAGGATAGCTTATGGCCGCGGGCGTGTACTTCTGTGGTGTGGCCAAGATGGCTTGTATCGTGGTTAGTTTCTGCACTTGCTTTTCCTTTGAGGCAGCTTGACAAGACATCAGCAAAATTAATGGTTCTTGAGATCAAATCTTTGAATCGTCCTCAAACCACTTTCTTGCGTGTCATAGTTTAGATATCTTCTTGTGTCCGAAAACGAGGATGATCAGATGGTGGAAAGGTCTTCATCGGATGTCAAACTTCTAATAGTCCAAATCTATCCAAAAGCGGGTTTTGCTACATTTTGCATTCTTTTTACTCTGATAACATGTAGAGAGTCTTGACACTACAAATGGCCGAACAACTCTAATAAAGCCTTGAAAACCGAGTGAAAAACTTATTAAAATGTTAGAAAACCATATATAGAATAAGTAAAAACACGAGTACATCAGAATTCGATAAGTAAACAAAAGGGGTTCAAAAAATTTATGTATGAAGTACAGCGGTTAGAAACCTCCTCGCTTGAAGTTGCAAGAAAAAAACTAAGAATTAGAAAGCAAAATAGGAGACAAAATATGTGTAAGTTTTGGTGGTGGCCGATGATCGGCGTGTTCGTGATGATCCAAAACCCTAGAAGTTTCTAGATTTTGTAACTCTTCAAGTGATTCAGGTCGTTTTGGTATTTTCTCGGTTGAATTAGGTATTTGGGAAGTACATGGGCTTGAACTTTGGTTTGATATGCACTTGGTCGAACCATCCTGATCTGGCCACTCCAGGATGTGGATTTCACCGCGGACGGAAGCTTTGGTGGCACAGTTAATGATCATTGGTTGGATTTTTGTTCTGCGCTAGCTTCATCTTTGAGACAGCATGACATGTATTTAGTAAGATGAGCATATCTAGCGATCGCACCGTTTGATCGCCTTCAAACCACTTTGGTGCGAGTCATAGCTTAAATATCTTTCTTGTGTCAAAAAATGAGCCTGTGGAAGTGAACGGAAGATCTCCATCGGATGCAACACTTATGATGGTCATAATCTGTTCAAAAGCTGATTTTGCTCCAAAATGTGTTCTTTTAGCCCAAAGTACTTGAAAAGAATTGAAAATCAGAAACATTAAAATTACTTGAAAACAATTGAAAACCTTTAGTTAAAACACCTGTAAAAGGATTTGAAATTATAGCTGAAAAGTTGTATGTTATATCATGTTTGACCCAACCGGCCGAAATCACACGTCCCGAAATTTTCAGGAGCAAAGTCCAACATGATTTTGATCGACCAAATAAACTTGTGTTCGATCGAACATCCCTCCGAGAAACAAATAAAAATTTCTGAAACTCTTCAAAAACATCTAAGTCTTCTTGGAAGAAGCCCTAACCGCCTCATATCACTATAAAACACACAGAGGAACCACGAAATTAACGAACCTCCATAGCTATGTAGCCACCAAAAGTCTCTTTGTTTCATAGTTCTTTTTTTAAGTTTTTAATACTTTGTTCGTTTTTTGGGAAAAAAAAATGCATCCTTTTTGTACGACTTAAAGAAGTTTTCTGAACCCTATTTCAATTCATATTAGTTGTTTTTATTGACTTTGCTTTCATTTCTCTTGCCATGATTTAGGATTTTTATTATTGCAAATAGGGGTTTCTAAAGAGGATTAGTTATGGTTTGATAAATAGTTTTCATTACTAGAGTGTCGCTTTCGATAGGTTGAATTAATCTTTTGCCTAATTTTGTTATTATTGCATGTCGTTAAATTGATCACTTAGCACTGTTTGAGGAAGATCATTGCTCGCAGAACTTGATTGATTGGCCATAATTGAGTTACACAAGCTATATCTATGAAACGCGATAGCTTATTTCATACATTTAGTGAACTAATCGAACCTGATTGTTTTATCACTTGCTTTTTTTTTTATTTGCTGCCCGCGAGAGTATGGTTAGAATTATATGTTAGAGTTGGTTTTCGCCACGAGCGATAGTTTATCAAATAATCGTGTTTCAAGTTCTAAGATGAAAAAATTGTTGATTGCCTCTAGGGAGTGAGTTCTGAATAATGTAGCCCATGAAACTCGAAGAATTTCCTGAATACTCAACAATTTAATCACATTATTACATCATTTTTATTCGTTTATTGCTTGCTTGGATTTCGATAAAACAACCCATATTTTGACTTAGCTCTAGTTTAGTTTAAAGATTATTATGCACTCACATCTCTTTAATTTGGATCCTAAAATACTACAACTGATCACTATACACTTGAAGCTTTTATTTGTCTTCGCATTTTAGGTTGTCATAAAAAGGTTGATGAATGGGACAATGGATCAATTGACGTAGCCAAATCGTTGAAGAAAATGCGAGATAATCTTAACTGTTCAGTAGAAGGCAGTTTGACCAACAACACTATCTGATAGTGATTCAACCAGGCTGAAACTTATTTGTCGATTGCTGCAAGATGGATTTAAGACTATCTGAAGATTTAATCGAGATTAAAAATTTTAAAACTTTTTGGATGCATGGCTTTGAAGATTAAATCGAATTAAAAAAACTTTCGTTTTGCAGTTTCGTAGAGATGAAAATCTGTTTTTTATTTCGAGGGAGAGTTGCTCATATAGTGCTAAAAAGCAATTTTATTACTAGAATCACTCTAATCTTTTTTTATTATTCTAATGTTTTTGCTACCGAAATTGCTATTTTATGTCTTTTTTAGGACAAACGTAATTACAAGAATGCCATTACTATTTTTTAAAGTTATTTTTAGAAAAACCGGGAAAAATTAAGAAAATGCCACCGTGTTTTATGAAACTCGGCCGAATGAATTTTCCGTTATAGTAGTAGCAGACTTATTCGACGTGTGGCCGATTTATCCGGCCCACTTAATGCCCCTTGATTGACTTTAAAAAAACGTTACAGCAGACTTGTTAAGTACAACCGATTTATCAGAATTTTGGCAGATTTATTGGCGTAGACATGGCTGAGTTATGTCTCGGCCCCGGTCTTCTGAAAAATTAGGTAGAGTAATGGAAAATTGGGCAAATTTACTTATTAGACACCACAAATTTAAATTTTGACATAGATTTATCGAAATTTTGGCTGACTTAATTGGCCGATTTATGTTTATTTGGCTGACTTATGGGAGCTAGTTATGGCCGATTTATAATGTGCAACCGTAGTGAGACATACTTATAATAAAGTCTGCCTCATTACAGCCGACTTATCAGAAAAAGACAAATTACTGGACTAACACACACATCAGGACAAACTAATGTTATATGGCGACCGACTAATTATTCCGCAGCAGATTTAAATGTAGTTTCGACAGACGTATATAAACTTTAATATTTACTAGAATGTCGTTTTAGTGGCAACAAACTTATAAGTGCATTGTGGTAGAGTTTCTCTGGAGTATACGTCTGAAATGTCCCTATTTCTAAAATCAGAAGCTGAAAAATCCCTCATATTTTTAAGTTTAATTTTGATTTATTTTTAAAGATGAAAATAGATGTAAATGGCAGAAAACCCTAATAGTTTTCCAAAATTACTTCTTATACCACCACCCACCCAACTCCTTCGAATCCAATCTAGAAAATTGTAAGAAAATTCGAGCCGTTCGAGCCGTTCAGCCCTAACTCCCCAAAATCGCCTAAATTTGAAATCGAATGCTTTCTAACTCCTCTTTCAATCATCTATTTTCGTAAAACTATGGATAACTACGTAGAACTATGTTGAGGACACCAAATAATTATTGAGGCATAGCATCGAACACTTGGTGATAAATTTTATGCGATTCTCGCACGCCTTATTCCACTTATCTTGTTCAAAAATCTCTCATTCTTCTCTCTGTTCCCAGAATTATTAATCTTTTATCTTAAATTCTGCGATGGATATTGTGGCGACCCAACCCGGTAATCCTAACCAGGCCGGCCGTCCCGAGTCTAACTCTAACCAGATTCCAGACTTAGCATATTTTTCAGATTTTTCTTAAACTTAAACAACGCATTCGATTCATAAAAAGCCCATTCTTATTGCATAATAATTCCAATCCCAATATAACAAAGGTTCATAAAACAGAAAACTAACTTAGCCAAATTCGTTCTAAGTCATAACAGAAATGCAAAGTCAAATATCCAGAAAACTCATGATAAATAAACCCCCAAAAACCCAGTCCTAATCCACTTCTTTCTTCAATGCCTTCAAGTCCGCCTTCAAGACTAAACGTCCCGGATAACATCTTTACCTGCACACTCCACACATAAGAGAGGCATAAGCATTATCACAAATGCTTAGTNAAAGGCATATATAAACCAAAAGGATGTAACCTGGATTTGGCTTTTAGACATGTTATGCACTTGGCGCAGAATCTCTCCACATCTCTCTTCTGGTGAGGCCAATAGAAATGCTCAGTGAGAACACTTAGAGTTTTGTCTCGGCCGAAATGTCCCATGAGTCCTCCTCCATGTGCCTCCCTGATTAGTAACTCCCTCATAGATCCTTGGGGAATGCACAGCCTCTTTTCTTTAAACAGAAACCCATCTTGTTGATAGAAAACTCCAAATACAGCTTTACTGGTTTCTTTGTAAGCTTCTTGAAAGTCAGGATCAGCCTCATATAAGTCCTTAATGTGCTCGAATCCCATGACTTTAGACTCCATCGTGGTGATCAGAGCATGTCTCCTAGACAATGCATCAGCCACAATGTTTTCCTTCCCCTTCTTGTACTTGATGACATATGGAAATGTCTCCACAAACTCCAGCCACTTAGCATGTCTCTTCTTTAATGTAGTTTGGCCTCTCAAATGCTTTAGTGTCTCATGGTCTGTATGAATAACAAACTCTTTAGACAATAAATAGTGTTGCCAAGTTTCAAGAGATCTTACTAATGCATATAGCTCCTTGTCATAAGTGGGGTAGTTGAGGGAAGCTCCACTTAGTTTTTCACTGAAGTAGGCTACTGGTTTCCCTCCTTGTGTCAACACAGCTCCAATTCCTGTACCAGAAGCATCACATTCTATCTCAAAGGTATTATCAAAGTTAGGTAATACCAGGACAAGGGCGTTTGTTAAGCTTGTTTTGAGCTTGTTGAATGCATTGTCTTGAGATGTTCCCCACTGGAATGCTACATTCTTCTTGATTACAGAGGTCAAAGGTGCAGCTATGGTACTGAAGTCTTGTACAAATCTCCTATAGAAGATGGCCAGACCGTGAAAGCTCCTCACATGCCCAATGGTGGTCGGCGTAGGCCAGTCTTGAATAGCCTTTATCTTTTCTTCATCCACTTTTAATCCATGAGAACTTACAACAAATCCTAAAAACACAACTTCATTAGTGCAAAATGTGCATTTCTTCAAGTTTGCATAAAGACTCTCAGCTCTTAAAGTCTCAAGTACTTGTTCTAGATGTTGTAAATGGTCAGCAAGGCAAGTACTATAGATTAGTATATCATCAAAATATACAACAACAAACTTACAGATGTAGGCTCGCAGGATGTGATTCATGAGCCTCATGAATGTACTAGGTGCGTTTGTAAGTCCAAATGGCATCACCAGCCATTCATACAATCCTCTCTTGGTCTTAAACGCAGTCTTCCACTCATCCCCTTCTTTCATGCGCACCTGATGATATCCGCTCCTTAGATCAATCTTAGAGAAGATTGTAGCTCCATTTAGTTCATCCAACATATCATCAAGCCTAGGTATTGGGTGCCTGTACTTGATGGTGATGTTGTTGATTGCTCTACAATCCACACACATCCTCCAGGACCCATCCTTCTTTGGTACTAAGAGCACAGGAACGGCGCATGAGCTTAAACTCTCCCTGATGTATCCTTTAGACATAAGCACTTGAACTTGTTTCTCCAACTCTCTTGCTTCCTCTGGATTCACACGGTAAGCTGCTCGGTTTGGTAAGGGTGCGCCAGGTACAAGATCAATATGATGCTCTATTCCCCTTATAGGAGGTAATCCAGGTGGGATTTCTTCTGGAAATACATCAGTGAATCGGTCCAGAAGCTCTAAAAAAGCAGCTGGTATATCTTGTTGCTCTTGTCCTGAAAGTAAACTTTCTCTAAAGATCATCAGTAGAACCTTTTATTGCATGTCAAGAGATTTTAAAACTGAAATAGGAGATACATATAAGTTAGTTTTACTTACCTCTGCTCCTTTGGACATTGCTTTCTGCATCTCATTCACTTCATGAAGAGTGAGAGGCGCCAGACTATGCTTCTTGTTGTTATGGGAAAAGGTGTAGAAGTTGGTCTTCCCATTGTGCAAGGTCTCTTTGTCAAACTAACATGGCCTTCCTAGCAGCAGATGACCAGCTTGCATAGGCACAACATCACATATGACTTGATCAGAATACTTCCCAATGCTGAATGGAACCGTCACTTGCTCAGCGATCTTTAGCTCAGTATCGTCATTCAGCCACTTGAGCTTGTATGGCCTCGGATGATTGGTCTTTGGTAAGCCTAGCTTATTAACCAGATATAAACTAGCAACATTAGTACAAGAACCACCATCTATGATTAGACTGCATACCTTAGTATTGATGGTGCAGAGTGAATGGAAGATGTTCTCTCTTTGAATGGTTACAGGCTCAAAGAGAACACTGAGTGATCTCCTCACTAATAGAAGATACCCTCTGTCTGGATAGTCTATGATGTCCTCCTCAGATTCAACAGCTTCTTCTTCTAGCTCATCTTACGATTCATACTCGCCATTTGCAATAAGAATCATCACCCTCTGATTTGGACATTCTCTTGCATAGTGTCCTTTCCCTTGACACTTAAAACAAGTGATATCTCTTGCTCTTTGCGCTGGAAACTTACTAGCCTCAGGTTTGTTGAACTTAGCAGCCTCTGGTGGAGCCTTCTTGAATCTTGATTCTATCTCAACAGCCTTCCCTTTGTCTAGATTACGCTGTGGTGGTGGATTCCAGGGAGTTTTGATTCTGTTTGTAGCAGCAGTCTTCCTTTTGATGTGTTGCTCAGCTTGTATAGCAAGATGCAGAAGCTCCTCTAGATCATGGTAGCCTTGGCGCTCCACTTTCCTAGAAACTCTGTCCTGCAATCCATCCAAGAACTGTGCCATCAAAGTCTCTGGAGTATCCTCAACCTCTAATCAGTTCTTGAGAGTTTCAAACTCTTCAAAGTATTCCTCCACGGATCTACTTCCTTGTGTAAGCTTGCGGAATCGCCTCTGCAAGTCTCTGTGGTAGTGAGCAGGGACATATCTTTTCCTCAAGATGAACCTCATGTCTTCCCAAGTATTGATTTGTCCATGTCTGTGCCTCCTTCTGTCCGAGACATCACGATCCCACAATGCTAGAGCATTCTCAGTCAGCTGAGCAGCAGCTAATGAGATCTTCCTCGCCTCTGAGTAATGGTAATACTCAAAAATGTATTCCATTCTTCTCTCCCAATCCAGATATGCATCTGGATTAATCTTTCCAGAAAATGTTAGAGCAGATAGCTTGATGTCTTTGCCCCCATCTCTGTCTTGTTCTTCTCTTCTTGCTCTGTTTTGTCCTCTAGGATTGTAATATCCATTAGGATCCGGCGGTATTGGCTGGCGTTGATGAGCTTGTGGATCATCTTCAAGGTCTGGCATGTCATCTTCCTCCTCTCCTTGGTTATTCCTCTGAACATTTGCTCCTCTGATGGGGTTTCTGCGGGCAGGCAATTGTGCTGGTGCTGGCGGTTGCTCAAAGCAATTCATACGCTCCCCTAGAGTGGCTTGAGTACTGACCAAATCAGTGAGCATTGCTTGCATAACTGCAAGTATCTGAGCAATGTTGGCGTTGGCAGCATCTCCCATTGCTTATTCATGCGTAAACAGAAAGTAAAAGATAGATCAAGTGCAAATGGGGTCTCTGGGAATGTAAAGGCACGAGAAATGTATCTAGACGATTTATGGGACTCAAGAGAAGACCGTTGGACTGTTTTTGAAAAGCTAATAAGTAATTCCGGAAAGCAACTTATGGTTCTAACACTTCTGGAAACCGTATAAACTACTTATGGAAACTACTCTTGTGGGTTTTCTTCTTCTTGACTCAAATACGCAGAACAAAAAATGGCAGAATGATAATGCAACAATGAATTCAGGGTAAAGATGAACGGATTGCTTATGATAAATGATTTTTTTTTTTGACTGGATGCAAAACAAAACAAAACTAAGAACACAGAAAACACAAAACCAGATTTTTTTTTTTTGATTTTTTTTTTTTTGATTTATAAAACAGAAATAAAAATATGCAATGATGCTAGATGATCTTTAACAATGAGATGAAACTTTTCGTAGGTTTTCGTTTATGGAAATCAAATGAAACAAGCAAGCAGAAATGAAAACAAGATTTTTTTTTAGATTTTCTGGAAAAAATGAAGAACAATGAATCAGAAAAAAAAAAAATTGCAGAATTAAAAAGAGGATAGATCCACCTGATTTAGGAGCCTAAGCTCTGATACCAGATGATGTAGGAACAGGGGGGCTTGTTCTTACAATGATGGATTGAAATGGTGAATCTATGGCTGGCCGTACGGCTCTCTCCAAGGATTCGATTGAGATGAATGATGGACGAGACAAACTGAGGGATTGAGAGACGCCACTCGGTCTATGAGATGATCCGAGATAAGTCTAGATACTCTTGTTCACAGGGAATTCGCACACAAGTGAGAAGAGGATCGAGGGTTCTTTACTAAGCGAAAGAGGGCTAGGGTTTTACTGAATAATACATTCTGATTAAAATGAAAGGAAGAAAGGAGCTTATAAGCTCGTGATACAACGGTCATAAGAATGACTAAAAAAAGGAAACTAGATGCGGGCTTGAAAGCCGAATAACAAAGGGAATAAAAACATAAAAACAAAGCTAGCCGTTGGACCCTCTTAAGGAAAGTCTTCTGGTTTGGTTTGAATGCGAAATGGACTAAGAGATAGCTTGGAATCCCTTATGCGCCGATCTTGTAGAGACTTCTAAGGGTTTAGAATCTCTGGCCCTCCTTGTAACTCCTTAGTTATGACAAATAATGTCATGTCCTCAATGCCTTGCAAAACCGGCAAGAATAAGCTTGGCTGGATCTTGTTTTGCAAGTAAGTGTCTTCTTGTAGCTTGGTATGGTCCGTGGCTTCATGAATGGTATATAATGTGATCTTCTGAGTATTCTCCATGTCTTGATGATTCAATAGGCTTGAGTCTTCTTGAGGTCCGAATGGTGTTTCTCTAGTGATCTCCTTGGAAAGCAACTTCTTCTTAAGTTCCTCATGCTCGATGAGAGCTATTAGGCTTTCCACAGACTTGTTAAACTCCTCCCTCAAGCTCCTAGTTCCTGATCTGGTCCGTGGTCCATGCCTCATAACCGGCACAGCAGCTGCTCCCTCAGCTACATGCTCAGCTTCGGTTGGGTTAGGGCCGATGTCCTCATCAGGAACTTTGTACTCATCCTTGACTCTTTTTCCCAAGTCGTTTGCCCGTCGCCATTACAGTCCCACAGAACTTTGATCATCTTGACCACTTTACCACGCTTAACCTTTTCTTTCCGGCCAACCACACGGATCAGTCTACCTTCCACGGTCAGATCCTCTTGCAGTTCCGGAGGCGGTTCAGATATCACATTCTCACGTTCGGTTATGTGCTTTCTCAGCTGCGACACGTGAAACACATTGTGGTAAGCACTCATTTCCGGCGGTAAGTCCAACTTATACGCCACTGCCCCAATCCTTTCCAGAATCCGGTACGGCCCCATGTACCTCGGACTCAACTTAGCATCAAACATTGCTCGGCTTTTCCCTTTGTAGGTCATAGCCTTCAGATAAACCAGATCGCCCACACTGAACTCCAAGTCCTTACGGCGCTTATCGGCATAACTCTTTTGCCGGTCTTGAGCCTCTTTCAGCTTA
>JAHZTW010000001.1:437196722-437210813 GCA_020283515.1 Alliaria petiolata | reverse complement strand
TATAAGAGTTGATTGCAGGTCTTACTAAGTAGAAAGCTGCAAGTGGAATCAATCTAACATGGCGAGTTCAGATCCCCTTATAAGAACTAGGTATGCGCAGAACTTGATTCCTCTTTCAGTCTGAACAGATAGACCATTGCAGTCTCTCCTTGATCTTCCCTTAAGAAAAGAAAAGATAGAAAAAAGAGTCTAAGTCTGAGAATAGTGCAAAGAATCTCATGAGCCTGTCTCCTAACAAGGAACAATATTAGTGAGTGCTCTTGAACCCGTCTCCTCACAAGGAACACAAGTAAAGAGTATCACTATTTCCAAAGATTTCAAAAGAAAAGAAGAGTCAATGAAAAGATCTTAGAACACCCTGAAAATGGGTAGCAGTTGTCTAAGGGAAGAGAAAATAGGAGAGCTGTCTGGAGAATATCTTGTTCAGGCACTAAGGAAGGGAAAAGAATCTGTAAAGTTTTGTGGCAATTTGAAATTTTACCAAGGAAAGGATCTGGATTCAAACTGGTAGATTGCTAAGCTTGTGGTAAGTACGCTGAACTTTCCTAAGGATGGCTCTATATCATGTGGATTCAAGAAGTGTTAACGAGTTGTGGCGTTTTAAAGGATAGCCGAAAGTTTCTGTTTTCTGGGGGGAGTTGATATATCATGGTTTTTACCCATTTTTGGACCATGATATAAGTATTTTTATAGAGTCTTTTGGTATTTTTAGAGTCCTATTAGAGTCTTTGCAGGTTGAACTACCTTTGGAGCATAATTAGAGATTATGGAACTTTTTGGAGCATTTTGGAGAAGCATCCGAAGTGATGAAGTCATGTGGATCGACACCAATGAAGACAGCCAAAGAAATCGGATTTCCATCAGAAAAAGAAAATTAGCTGAAGTTTCCATTATTTACAAGATTGCCTCTGACGCGAGTTTGCCTATAAATATAGATTTTCAAGGCATTGTTTAACCACCAACTATTATTCTTGTTTTCTGTTTTGAGACTTAGAGAGAGATTTTTAGAGAGATTTTGTAGAGAAGAATTAGGCTCCTTGAGAGTAGATTTGGAACTCCTTTGTTTCTATCGATTTCTTTTATGCAATCTTATTTATTCATGATATTTTCTTCATTCACCATGTTTGAGTAGTTTGCTAGTTAGGTTTAGGGTTTTTCAAAGGTGATTGCTGAATTGTTAGGTCGAATTAAATTGTTAGGATAAAATCATTAGGGTTCTTCATCTGGATTTGTGTTTAATGCTGATTTTAGCTTCATGACCTAGAATCTGATATTAGGTTAATTAATAGATGCGAGAGTATTATTAATTACCTGAACTAGTGTTAGATGAGAAAAATACCTATTCGCAAAGAGATTTGGTTTAGGGTTTTGTGAACAATCGAACCTGAACTTTAATGCTTGTTTGAATTGTTAGAATTTGCAAAGAGATTTGGAATTCTAGGGTTAAGACATAGATAATCTTCGCAGCGAGAGTTGGTTGATTTTACATTAGTGTTTCGAGTTCGAGAACGGATCTTCATAATTCCTAACATTCTGTCTAGACCTGCAATTTAGATCACCTGAGAATTTCCCTGAACTTAGCGTTTTGTCTCATGAATTTACAAAGTCTTTTAATTGCTTTCTGTCTTTTAATTTCATCTTTTTAACTAGCATAATCTGAACTTAGAAACCTTAGAGTAGCATCTACTTCCCTTGGGATTTTGATACCCCTTATACTACGATTGTATTTGTTGTGCACTTGCAGTATTTTATTAGGGTAAAACCTGAGCCCTATCATGGAGGAGTCTTTCAATTTACTCGTTGAGTAGCTTGGTCTTTGAGCGTGTCATAGGGCCATTAGGTAGGTGTAGATCATCCACATTCCCTAACTCGGGTTCTAGCTGCTCAATAGGTTCGTCTCCACGTTCCAAGCATTGTGTCTGGTCCAATATCATATCAAAATAGTTGCACCATTAGAAGCTTATGTGAAGGAGCAATCATGAGAGATGTCAAAAAGGATGTTAAACGGACTGTCGGGACGAGTAGGCCAGCGACAAGGTCGACGAAACAGAAAGTATAAGAAGTGAAGACTATATCTTTTTCTTATGGTGGTTGTCTGGATTTATACTATTGGTATTACTATGTAAAACTATGTTGTTGGTTTTGAATTTGAATTCGTACTACTGGTATTACTATGTAGAACTATGTTGTTTGTTTTTGTATTTGAATTCGTACAACTGGTATTACTATGTAGAACTATGTTGTTTGTTTTTGTATTTGAATTCGTACTATTTGTATTACTATGTTGTTGGTTTTGCATTTGAGTTCATAGTACACTATGTAGAATTATGTTGTTGGTTTTGCATTTGAATTCGTACTACTGGTTTTACTATGTAGAACTATGTTGTTGGTTTTGCATTTAATTTGTCCACCACATGGACATCTTGTCGAAATGCCATAGTCACCATCGGCTATGTAGTAAAGTCTGTTGATAAGTCTCTTGTTCTTCTTCTTGTCACTATAGGTCGGGTCAATAATCAAGAGCTCGAGAGAAGAGAAAAGAAATCGGAAATGAGAGGGAGAGAGAGGTGAGGAAAAAGGGCTCGGAATGAAAGAGAGAGGAGAGAGAGAGAGAGAGGAGAGTGAGAGGAAACTCGATGAAAGAAAGAGAGAAGAGAAGGAAGAAATTTGGGGATTTTTAGTATTAGGCGCCAAAAAATTGGGGATTTAGAATATTGGGCGCCAACAATTTGAGGATTTTGAGTTTTGGACGCCAAAATTTTACTCACATGTGCGTACCAATTTTACAATTTGTTATACATAATATAGTAGTTGTATAAAAGTTTCAAATAGTTATACTTTGGGTGTTTTCCATTTTAATTAGTATTACATATCCTTAACATTGTTTTCTTAATTTTACAGTTGATATAAATCGATAAACATATAATTCTGATTGATTTATGTAATGATATGTTTGAAATCAAGATTTATGTAGCTTTGTCATCCTAAGTTGGTTATTATTTACAAAGCGATCTTACAAGTATAAGGAGTATATTGTGTAGATTCTTCTTTAATTACCAAATATGATATAATTTCATAATTTTCTACAAAATACACATTATGAAATTTATTTGTGACGTTTACAACGCCAATAAGTTTGTTGAGTTATTTTGGTTTAAGTTTTGTAAAAATCAAAAATATTTTTTCCATTATCAACAATAATCAGTAATACCAGTTTTACCAGATATAAGTCTGCTCAGTAATGCTCAGTTATACCTGTATTACTATTACCCAATAGCCACATAAGCAATATATAATATTACATAACGAAAAACCAGTTTTACGTAGATGTTTTACAAAACAAAAGGTAAAGTGAAAATCAAAAACTACTAAAAATTCCAAATAACAATCATTGGAGTCCTTGTCTTGGCCGCCTTTTATTTTGCGTCCTTGGACGCTGTTCTCCAGCCGATGGAAACCTTTAAACTCTCTTTTTCCCTTCTTTTTGACTAAATCTGGAATGATATGCACCTCTTTGATGTAATATGAGACATTCCATACAAACCTATCCGGTACTCAAGTTGTTGTTTTGCTTGTTCTTTGTCTACGTACAGAGTAATGCCATTAGCTCCGATGTAAGCATCATTTGCCTGCAGCCCGACATAATTCATACCAATAGAACTTTTGCCTGCTCTCGACAGTTGCTCGGTAAGTTCCGGTATAGTGATGATCTCCACATACAAAATACATTTACAGTTGTCTTTATCAATGAACGTCAGATAAACACTCAGGTCCTCAGTATTAAAAAGAGTCAACACTTTCTCAGATCTCACCAGCAGTTGAATGTAACTCAATTGCAATTTAACCTTGCTTTCATCTAACACAAGATTCTTGTATATCTTATATAGCTTCTATCATCGACAAAGTTATGTTCGCCACTGATGTCTTCAACATTAAACTATATATGCGACCTTGGCATTTAAAATGTATGCCGACGTTGTTGCTCATTGTATCCTGGCAAAAAAAAATACAAAAAACTAAATCAGTAAAGGTAGTTATCCACAATTATACCTTCTCTTTATTCAGTATTACCAGTTGCATCAAGTTTTACTCAATAAATCATGATTTCCAGTAATATCAGTTTTACTAGTTATACTACATTTATCACTAATACTAATTTTACCCAGTTCTCCTATCGCAAGAACTCAAATTGGATCATCTCGGGTTCTAATCTACTTACAATTCAATATTATTCAACCACTGAAATCCATTTGTTACTGATTTAAAGTCCTAATCGACCTAGAAACCATGGTAAAACAATCAATGTGCATACCAAAAAATCTAATCAAATCAATTGAGGGCAATTCCAAAAAATGCAGCTTGAGTGTTGAAGAACATACCTGGATTCTCAACCTCAATGTAGCTCGAAGAAGGCGGAGACGAGTTCGGTGAGAAACGGCGGCGATGGAGCTCGAGATCGATGGCGGCGGCGAATGCTCTAGCGAGCGAGATCGAGTTCAGTTTCGAGCCGTGAGCTTTCGTCCCGAGCCGTTTCTTTTATTTCTATGAGTGGGAAGTTAATGGAAAAACCAGTAACAAATATAGCACTGGGCAAGTTTATAGTTGTTTAAGGGACGTTTCAGAAGAAGTACCTTGGGAGAAAGTGATTTGGAATGTAGGAGGAATCCCCAAACAAAACTTCTTGGCTTGGTTGTTTACAGAACCATTGCCCGACTAGGGATCAAATTATTTCTTGGGGCCTCACCACTGATCCGGTTTGTCTGCTCTGTAACGTGGGCTGTGAAAGCAGGGACCATCTTCTTTTTGATTGTGCGTTTAGTTGGTCGATCTGGGAGGTGGTGGCTCGGAGATGCAAGCTGCAACCCGCGCGTTCCTGGACTGATTCACTGGTACAGATGCAGTCGTTGCCTGTGGGAAAGTGGCAGAAACGATTGATTCATTTGGGTTGGCAGGCTTCAATATATTGGATTTGGACGGAACGGAATGGTCGTCTTCATCGACAGAACTATCGCTCACCAGATTCGATCCTCACTCTTATTGATAGGCAAATTCGAAACATAATTTCAAGCTATAGGGAGAACAACACTTCACTCTCCTCTAATCTTCTGCAACTGTGGCTGTCTTCAACAAATTCTGGGTAAATTGCATGTGCCTCCGTTCAATTTCCTTCGTCACTTACGATTCAATGGAGCAGGAAAATTCCAACACTAAGGTTTGGGCTTGGGCTTTCATAAGTAGCCTCCATCCCTGGAAAAAACGTCATACGAACCCTACTGGGGTACGCTATTCATCGAATCCCAAATCGATATTGACGCTTCTCGAAATCGTGGGGATTAATAAATCGAATCGTTCATTGTGGCGCATACAATTCCCGTTCCGGAGAATGGCATCATGTCTTGTTCCACTTGCCAAACGGATTCAAGGTTTTTTTTTTCATTGCTCGAGAGAGAGAGTTTAAGAAGAGAGAGGTTGGTTAGTTTCTCTCATAAGAGGAAGATATGAAAAAAAAAGATATGAAGAGATGAAGGGTTGGGTGGAAGGTGAGAAGGCTAGGAGCGTGAAAGGCGAGGAGCGTGTTTTTTTGGTTTTAAGTTTTTTTAATAGATGCCACGTGTCGCACTCTCCAGTGATGACGTGTCATTCTGTGGGAGAGAGTTGAGCAACTTTTATAGTATAGACTAGGGTTTTTCTGCATTACGCGCGGATTGTTCTTATAAACAATTGAGTATTTTTTAAGTAAGGTTGATTTTTAAGTTTAATTTGATATTAAAAATAAAATATTTGATTTACAATATAGTTTCGAGGTAAGTTTATACATCTTGAATATTTTCACATATTCGAAACATGTATTGTGATTTAATTAAAGAGTTTACTAATTGGATATGTCAAAATTAACTTTTAACTAATACTTGAAATGTGTATTGAAACTCATTATTGTTCACCAGTTTTAAATATATTATTAAAATTATTTATATAATTGAACTCAACAATTAAAAAAAAATTGTAAAAAAAAAGGTTCAAACTCAACAAATATAAGTTTTCTTTATTTTTAATTGAAATTTTTTTTTAAATTAAAAACAAAATAGCTTATCAAACATCAACTCAATCATCTCATTGTTCTAATTAATTTTTGTTTCATTTTATTCTAATTGTGTTCGTGTAGTATTTTTTTTCTTTCATTAACAGCGCCAAATTTTTTTAAAATATATGTATTAATATATTATTATTATCTTTAGCGAGTTAATACTACTCACAGAAAGAAAAAGCATATGGAATTTCTCAAAACTTAGAAGGTGTAAAAACTTACTTTGCATTTGACATATAGTTTAATTTGGACATTTTTCTTACATTACACATATGTTTTAATGAGTCTAATATAATTAGATTAATAATATATATTAGATTATTTTTTACAAAGCTTTTTAACCTATAGTATGTTGTTTTTTTATAGAAGATGGATTTTTTTTTATTTCATAATATAGTATTGAACCAAATAAATAAAGAGAATTTGCAGAACCAATATTGATTTATTTAGTACTTTTGTAATCTTAACATAGGATTTTTACATGTCATAGGTTTATTAAATCATTTTAGCTTACCACATCAATGTTCCAATTATCTTTTTATACATATTTTACACAATTGTGAACTTGTTGTAAAACTCATATTTTTTAGTATCACACGCTCGCATGAAAACTAATGTTTTTTTTTTTTTTTTCCTGATTCATTTTTTTTTCTATTCTCTTGTACGACATAAGACAGAAATCCTTTCTCACTAAACAATTTAGAGCTTTGGCTAGATTATCAAATTTCTCTTCATGTTCTTTCTTTCTTCGGTCCATTCTTCCTCATACCCACAACTTGGTTAAGTACAATATACATGTGTGCAAACACTATCTTTGAAATTACACTTTGTACTCTCGTTGATTTTACTTGTATGGTTTAAATTTAAAAACGTAGTCTGTACTTGTGTCAATACAGTCGTTAGTATAGTAATATTTCACAACAGCGCCGGTTGGTATAGTAACCTTTCACAACGCCTTATTTTCTTCGTTGTCTTTAACTTGCTCATCTTTGGAAGCTTGCCACCCTTTGCTATGTGGACATAATGTTAATGTACACATGCAGTAATGTTGCAAAGATGTTCAGCTCTTTTTTACAACGCTACGTGTTGTTCTCCCAAACGTTTAAAAATATTTCAAGATAATACAAATAGTGAAGGTTTATATTTTTGTTTATGTGTTTCTTATAACCTAAAAAGTTAATAATTTTTGGCTCGTTCATTTTATTTATTAATGTGTGTCAATAGAACCATTGACCTTTTTCTAAATTTTTGCGTGTAAANTTTTTTTCTCGGTTATAAAGATTCAATTTATATACTAGTTCAATTCTATGTAAAAACCTACAACTTAACATATTTACACTTATAAATTATTCATTTTGTAAAATTAAATCGAGAGGTGTTGCTAAACTGAAGCAAATCAGTCACAGATTCAGGTGTTAATCCGACTAAAATGCGACGAATTTGTAATTATATTTATGGGTCGCAGAATAGTCGCCAATTACAGACTATTTTTGTGACCAAAGTTTCCAACAAAAACCGTAATCGCTAATGCGTCTTAACTTGTGATTGTTTTGCGACTAAAATATTGTAGTCGCTAAAGAGTCAGGAAATCGTCGTTAATAAGAGACGGATTTCAGACTACACGCTTTAGTCATAAATTTACGACTATTTAGCCTCGGTCGTTATGGTAGTCGCTAATTAGTCAGAAATTCGTCACATCTGCGTCACACTTTTTTTGCGACCAAAACCAGAGTCGCAAAATTTAGTCACAAAATCGCTGTTTTCTTGTAGTATATAATGGGTGCTACCGGTTGCATCGCTCGTCAATAACTTCATAAGGACTTAAGTTATGATTTGAGAAAGTAATGCCTTCTTTGCAGAATTCAAAACTTTAACTGGAAGAATAAGCAAAGACATTTAGCTTATATAGTCCAATAAACCCCCAAAATGTCACTTATAAACATTGAACAGGGGATTCCAGGTTTTGTGGAGGTTCATCATACCCACAGTAGTGAGAAACAGACCTATTTAAACAGCTTCGTAGATTGTTCTTAACACTAATTTTAAAATCGTATTTATCAATAGACGCTCAGGGAAAATCCAAAGAGAGAACATATACAAAAACAGAGAACATAGACAAAATGGAATATTAGAAGTGACCATATGCTTTGAGCGAATCCAAGTAACTGGCTTTCATACAGTTATAACCCAAAATAACCATAACTTCACTAAAAATATATTTCACATGAAAATTTAAACTCATGCCCAACACGTGAGACCTATTAGTTTTGTTACTGATCTTATAAAAAATGCATAAGCTTTACTACTTAACATTAAACCAGAAGAAAAGGAGCTTTAATGCGTCAAGCGAGACTGACCACATGCTCATAAAACTGATGCGAAAGGGCCTTTTATCGGGATTAATGATAAATGTCAAGGGTTTAGACCGTAAGGAACTTATCAGGTATAACATAAGTCATCAAACAAAGCTCTAGCTTCACTTGTGGTAAGAGTAAAGCTAACAAATTGGAAACAAATGGGCATAATTAAAGTCTAACCTGAGAAGATCCATTAAAAAGCTTGAGAGGTAGTGCGCCTCTTATGTTTTGAGTAAATCCTATAAAAACATAGTAAGAAGAACTAAGATTTTCAATGAGAAAAATCAAAAACTTTCGAGAATCCATCGTTTTTGAAATCATTTCTGTGAGAAGATGCCAAATAATTTCAAAGGTTTTGATGATATCTAAGTCCTCTCCATACAACTTACAAAATCCGGACCATATCCTCGTTTTTGACTACTATTCCACAATTACAAACCCTAAATCACTCTGTCAGACCACAATATAACGCAATTTCAAAAATTTAATCAAGAAGCCTTTTTTACCAATGTCTCTGTAGCGGAATAGCTTGGTGGATATGAATCCTTGCATTGTTGTTGACTGCAAGGAGTTAATTTACGAAATGAATGGCTTGCGAGGAGATTTAGCTAACCCACAAAGACATGTTTTGAAAGTAATTGTCTGCATACCTATGTATCAATGAGGAGTAGTTCTACACCCATCAGCACATTGCCTTGCTTGAATTGCGAGCTTCCCAAAAATGAATCAGCCTGACCATAATTTCTTCTTTGCAAAAATCTCCTTCTAGGTCATCAAACGTTTTGGTGGGAAGGGAGCTTCGAAGTTGCCTGCTGGGGCCATGTTTTGATTGGTTTTTTCTGATAGCGAGAGAGGTGGTGGGATGGTGGAGTTGTGGAGATGGGTAATTTATACCCATATTTGAGAGAGAGGCTGAACGTTGTTCCCAATTATTTTTTTCAATCAATGACTGATGAAACACCAATCTGGGAGCCTAATCGATTACTCTGGGAGGGATAGGTATCGATAAATTTGTGAGGGATTGTAATCAATAATTGTGGATGCTGTTTGGAACGGAAAGAAACTGATATGGCGAAAGAGAGATCGGGGAAGAATAGTTTTTTAACGTTTTTCGATTATTGTTTATTGTTTATGTTTATAATTATTTATAAATTGAGTTTGAGAAAGATGTTTGGTTTATTGATTATTGATTCTTTGGGCTTGACCCAATAAGTTGTTTGATCGAATGATAAGTGTTCGAATAATATGAGAATTCGAATATGACGTGGCATCGTTTTAAAAACAGATTTTGGTTTTTTTAAACCTCGCTGACGTGTCATGATTTTGGAGAGATTTTTGTAGTTGACGTGGAGTCAGCCTAAACAGTTCCTTATATTAGTATAGATTTGTAAGCAAACTAATATTATAAATTTGTAAGCAAATGACATTTTTTCACAAAAAATGTGAATGTGTGATGCATTTGTTTATATACACGTATATAGAAACGTGACAGCTGGGCCCACCTGTGGTTTTTTCTCGTCGATTCTCTCCCATGACTGCTTCTTCTACTTTCTTCTCACTCCTACGTGCACCACCGACACTTCTTTCCGACCACCGCTCTCCGCCGCGGGGCAGATGCTCTATTTCTTCCTCGTCAGATCGTCTCGTTTGGGTTTCACTGTACCTGAGAGGAGAAATCTCGGGATAATCAAATTGAATCGCTGAAGCTCAAATAACTTGTGAGTCTCATCAAATTAGGAATACAACATAAATGAATTAGAAGAATCAGCATAGCAGCGAAATTATGTGGTACGTCCGTGGTACCGTATTGTGGTACGTCTGTGGTACGTCCGTGGTACCGTGTTGTGGTACGCCTGTGGTACGTCCGTGATACGTCCGTAGTACGTCTGTGGTATGTCTGTGGTACCAAACCGTGGTACGTCCGTGAGGTTAAGCACCGTACTGTGGCTGGATCGAATAAATATTGTGGAAATCTGTCTAAGTGTCGAGAGACAAAGGTTTTAGGCCGTGGGCTGTGGTTTTTCTCGAGAGAATGTAGTTTTTCTCGAGAGGAAAATGATTTATCCCGTGTTTGGCCGAGTGGTTCAAGTCTGGCCGAGAGAAAAAGGAAAGTTGGCCGGTTTGGCCGAGAAAAACTTGAATTGGACAGAGAGAAAAAGTAAACCGTGTGACTAAACCGAGGAAGGACGGTCGAGCTAGGGTTTTCGGGCCTATTTATACGTTTTATCTCGAGGCCGCGTGGGGGGGATCACAATTTTTCTCGAGAGAAAAGAACCTAAGGCGATTTTGCCAGAGAGAAAAGGGAGTTCGTCGAGAGATTTCGAGAGCCGTCGAGATTCTGAGATTTCTGTTCGAGAGAAACGACTTAGAAGGGTCGATTTACCGAGAGAAGTGTGTTCGACCGAAAGATTTCTCGATCGGATCGCGAAGCATCCGAGAGATAATCAAGGTAATACGTTTTCACCCGAGAGAAAAGTGAGCCGCTCGAGAGATCGTGAGTTCCGTGCCGATTATGGGAATTCTGTTCTGGATAAACGACTTGGAAGGGTCGATTTACCGAGAGAAGGCTCGATTGTTGCCGAGGAATTCTGCCTGGATCGAGAGTTATCCGAGAAAAGAAGTTTCGGCCGAGAGACAGCCGAGTTCGTTCGAGCGATTCCGGTTGCATCCGAGAGATCGTGTGTTCGGTCTTGATTCTGAGATTTCTATCCGAGTTATTCGATTTGAAATAGGTGATTTACCGAGAGTAGGCTCGATTGTTGCCGAAGAATTCTGCCTGGATCGAGAGTTGCCGACGGTTTAAGGAGTTAACCGAGAGAGAGGAGTTTATCCGAGAAATCACTGAGAGATTTATGTGTGTCACGTGAGATCGTATGTTCCATCGAGTTTCCGTGAGTTTGGATCGAGAGATTCGATCAGGAATGGCATTTGCCGAGGAAGGGCCAAGTTTGTCCGAGAGTTTTCGACTGGTTCGTAAGTTGTCCGAGAGATAGCCAAGTGGAGCTGACTATAGTCGGGAGGGATCTGACCATAGCCGAGAGATAGTCGAGCAGTTCGGCTATATCCGAGAGAAAGCTGACTGGATCAGGGGTCTACCAAGAGATCATGACCGTGGTCATGAGGAACGTGGATATGGTCTGGGAGGTCATGGACTAGGCTGTCTGGCGATCGTGTGGATCGTGTATGGCGATCGTGTGGATCGTGTCTGGCGATCGTGTGGANCCAAACCAACAAACTTTCCTTTTTCTCTCGGCCAGACTTAACCCGCTCGACCAAACACGGGAGAAAAACTTTTTCTCTCGAGAAAAACAACATTCTCTCGAGAAAACTCACGGCCCACGACCTAATACCTTTGTCTTTCGACACTTAGCCAAAATTCCACAGAAATATATTCGGTCCAGCCACAGTATGGTACTTAACCTCACGGACGTACCACGGTTTGGTACCACAGACATACCACATACGTACCACAGACGTACCACAGACGTACCACGGACGGTACCACGGACATACCACAGACGTACCACAGACGTACCACGGACGGTACCACGGACGTACAACTGTACAACACACATATTTACAGAAACGGATGAACCTCCACTATACCAGGACATAAATACAACGGTCATCCCATGACCCGCACGACCATACTTAGGATTTCTGGTCGCGGATGCTACAGATTGTGTTGCCATTTCCTGATGATAAGAGTGAAATCTTCGATTAGGGGTTTATGACCTTTCTATACTCTGCTGCTGTTGGGGTTGTTTTCAAGGCGTTCTCGTTTTTGGTTAAACCTTGCGCTCCGAATTTAAAACTTATCTAAACTCTTAACTCTGCAGTTATAAGATTAGTCAATTCTAAGAAAGCTCAAATGAAAACGCGTATGGTTTTTTGTATTATTATAAGTTTAAATTTTAAAAAAACTTCTCATTTTTTTAATATACAAAATGGTGTAAATATACAAAACTTCTCATATGTAAATTTTCATTAAACATATGCATTTTCATTTGAGCTTTTCTTGGATTTAATATTTTTAAATATTTTGTATTATTATTAAGAAAACGCATATTTCAATATTATAATATGCATATTTCATTAAATGCATATTTTTAATATTAAGAAAATACGTATATCTAGACGAAAAACTCATACATATCAATATTATTCTAATATTATAATATTTTGTATTATGGGTCAATTTGATTAATACCCAAAACAAAAAAAACAAATTAACAAAGTAAACAAATGGTTAGAGAGATATAAGAAGAGAAAGAGAGAGAAAAGAGAGGGGATTTTGGTTAGTTTGTAGATTTGATTTTTTTTATGACTATTGAGCAAATGTTTCTCTGTATTATTGAATAATATTAGTCAAATGTTCTCCGTGTAATATTATAATATGCATATTTTGCATAATGAATTTTTTTAATGAAAAATGCAACAATAATAAGTGAGTGTTAAAAATAATAATGTAAAATAAATAAAACATGTGTGAGAATGAGTGGATAAGTGGTTGTACCTAACTAAGGATAAGACCACGTGTTATATATGTGAGTGTAAATATCTAAGAGAATATGCCATGTAATATTCTCTAGAGTTAGTATTATAAATAGCTAGCATTGGTGAGAGTTAGAACTCAAGCCGAGTAAGCTAAGTGTGAGAGAGAAGCGATCTTGTAATCTCTTGAGTGTTCTTGTATAAATAAAACCCCCCTCTTTGTATAATACATCTTCGAGTCTCCTATAAACCCTTTCCTAAATACAAGCCCTATATCTTTTGATCCTGCTTACCTCCTTTGTGGTTGTATCCTACTATGTGTTTGTAAGTTGGTATCAGAGCCATGGCAGTGTAAGCTCTGGCTCCTTCTTTCCTAAGAGGTAATATATGTCAAAAGTTGTTTTCTATCATATGCTAGTACAGAGAGTATGCTCTGTGGTTGCCATATTTATGGATCTTGCACATCAGAAATCTTACTAAGCTAAGAATAAAAGAGTATAGAGGAAAAGATCTATGAGGTTGATTGGCTCGAAGTACCTTGCGACTTATTAAGCGATTTGTGTTGCCTCGGTTTGCGTAGCCTAAACCTCTTGGTTAATTTCTCTATATTCTTAGCACTTAAAATAAAAAGAAAACAGCTTATTGATCTATATTACTTCAAGGGTTAGAAGCGAGTTTTAGCATTCTGTCTTGGTTTCTGGTCTTTTCAAACATTATGGAAAGTACATCTACGTTAGCTGTAAGTCCTTCTTTCAGAAAAACAAACTCCAAAAAATAGATTACCTATATGAAGTAGAGTATGTGAGTGATGAGAGTAAAGTCCCTATTACCGAACTTCCCTTACTTAATCCCTACAAAGCTTTCACAAAACCAAATTCTACTTTTCCTTTTGTCCCCAATAAGCGTATTGCCAAAGAGCTTGTTCTGGCCTCTCCGTTAGAACAACATCTGGTCCCAGCAACATATACATAGCAGATGATTCCCCTCAACATCAACGAAGGGATGATTCACCACTGGAGAAATCTTGGCTACACACATCTTCACCATGGAGCAGTTCGCCTGGCGTTAACTCTACATGGAAGAAAAGGTCTACCAGTCGTGGCTAGACTCGCACTCCTTGATACCAGATATAAGGAGTACCAGCATGCTTGCATA
>JAHZTW010000001.1:437129453-437140361 GCA_020283515.1 Alliaria petiolata | reverse complement strand
ACGGAACCGAGGAAGTAACCCTTAACCACGGATCTTAGGAGGTTTGCTGCGTTTGGAAGTAACCCTTGCCAAACTCAACGAAATGTTCAAGATGAACAAAGAGATTTCTCTCAAGAAGAAGATGATAAAAACTTGGATATTTTATTAGAATGAATTCTTACAATACTTATAGAATTCTTAACACAGAAAAAGAAAAGAGAAATTAAGTTTGTGGATTTCCTAAACATAGAAAATGAAAACAAAGACTAGAATTAATTCCTTGGTCAAAGACCTTGAATTCACGCCCAATGCTAGGAATGACTCCTCGGCTGCTTTTGCTTCCCATCCAGAAGTCTGCTGTGTATTTGAGAAGTCTACTGTGTATTTCACAAGTCTGCCGAACATTCAGAAGTCTGCCGAATGGAACAAACATAAGCATTCTCGGCCATAATGCAACCAGCTTGTTCAAGTTGAGCTATCTCACGTTCAATCACTTCCTTTAATCCTTTAACTCGGGTAGAGAGCTTTTGACCAGAAGAAAAGTCGAATGGGTCGGTGATCGGATGCTTGGCTTGGACAATCTGATTTCTAGAACTGACTCGAGTTGGTCGAGAGACGCGGTCATCTGAACGGAGTTCCCTTTGTAGATTATTTCCGGATAGTGTTGGATCAAAGCGGAACACGGCTGTGTCGGACTGAACACGATCGCGACCAATGCTGGTTTCTCCTCGATGAACCTCACTCGTACCGTCCATGACCTGCTCTGGTACATGCTGCTCGTCATCATCCGAACCATCCGAGGCTGTTTGGCTTGGTGCTCTGCCACGGAATCTATCAGCCTGCCTCTTAGCCGGTTGCGCCAGCACATCTCCTGCACGCTTAGGCTGAGTGGCCGCCTGCCCAACTGCTCCGGACCTCGGACAATCACGCTTGTAATGTCCCGGTTCTCCGCAACCGAAACACACAACGGACGTGTTACTTCCATCCGACACTCTCACCAACCTCGAGTCTGGCTCAGGACAATCCTGCACTCTATGCTCCAAGCTACCACAACGATGACAAGCTCCAGATGCACGTCTACACACGCCAACATGCACCTTTCCACAAGATCCACACACGCTGCGGTTCCCACTCGACTTAGCCGGAACATTCTTCCCAAACTTGCGGTTCTGTCCTCCAGACACTTGGCCACTCCTGGCCACGGTACCAGCCTTAGACAAGGCCTCCTCGGCTTGTCCAGTCTCCAACAAAGCCGCTTTCTCAACAAGCTCTGTGACCGTCGCATAGTCACGCACTAGACAACCATTACGCAGTTCGACCCTTAGTCCGCTCATGAACCTTCGGATCAGCTTCTCCTCAGTATCATGGTCACGTCCCACATACTTGCGTAACAGGTTGAACTCAGTCTATTACTGCCGAACCGTCTTGGTCCCTTGGCGCAGATACAGAAACTCAGCCTCCAGCTGATTGTAAGCCTCTTGCGGGAAGTACTTACTTTGGAACATCGCATAAAACGTCTCATACGAACAGTTCGGACTCACCAAACGCCCCGTGGGTCCCTTTCCACCAGGTATGCGCAGTACCCTCCAGGTAATGCACAGCTATGTCCCGCTTGTACTCCTCGGGACATCGGATAGACTCGAAGTTCCTCTCAAGCCTCATCCTCCACTCATCAGCCTCAATCGGCGCAGTTCCTCCTGCAAAGAACTTGGTTCCCAACCTCGCCATATGATCCAGAACCTTGAGGTAAGACGGGATCGCCACGACCTGATCCACTTCCTTCATAGCCACGTTCCCAACGTTCGGATCCACCACTTGTGGTGCCACGGCCGGTACCGCTCCCGGTACAGGCGCAACCACTTGTGGTGCCACGGCCGGTACCACTCCCGGTACAGGCGCAACCACCGGTAAACGCTCCAACACTTGAGCTAGCAGTCCCAGCACAGCCTCCAGCCTGTCTGGAACAGCACCCGCAACATTCCCAGCCACGTTCCCAGTTCCAACCACAGCCACATTCGCAGCAGCCGCGTTCGCAGCAGCAGCAACCGCAACATTCGCAGCCGCAGCCTTGGCCGCCGCAGCAGCCTCAATCTCATGCTGGTTCCCAACCGCATCCTCAGTTCCCAAACTCCCCGAGTTCACAGCACCATTCAACCTTGCAGCCCTAGTCCTTCTCGGAGCCATCTGCAAGTCAACACAGAACATGTTAGCCCGAAGCTAATACCAGACAAGAGTTCCAAACTCCACAGAAAACAACAGACCGCGAGACTCGGCAGTGAAAGGTGGATATTTCTAACCCCAACTATGCAAATGAACTATCCTAGAATCGACCATGTTCTGATACCAACTGTTGCGACCCAACCCGATAATCCTAACCAGGCCGGCCGTCCCGAGTCTAACTCTAACCAGATTCCATACTTAGCATATTTTTCAGATTTTTCTTAAACTTAAACAACGCATTCGATTCATAAAAAGCCTATTCTCATTGCATAATAATTCCAATCCAGATATAACAAAGGTTTGTAAATCAGAAAACTAACTTAGCCAAATTCGTTCTAAGTCATAACAGAAATGCAAAGCCAAATATCCAGAAAAACTCATGATAAATAAACCCCCAAACCCAGTCCCAATCCACTTCTTTCTTCACTGCCTTCAAGTCCGCCTTCAAGACTAAACGTCCCAGATAACATCTTTACCTGCACACTCCACACATAAGAGAGGCATAAGCATTATCACAAGTGCTTAGTGAGTACGGTCATCCCGTACCACCAGCCAATACTAGAAAACGTAATCAAGCAACAGTTATATAATTCGCATTAACACTTAGCAAGCAAGCACAGAAAACAGAATCACGGTTCTATGATCATCTCAACTACTTGTGAATTTCCTCACGGCCTCGGTTCTACTCAAGCGAGAATCACACATCCCCTTGAGCTAGCAACACGATCCGGACATTCACACAGCTAGTTAGACACCACGTATAAACCACGGTATCCAATACCAATCACAGAAACACATTGACCTTGCTAAGCATACACTAACTTACACAAGCAATCAATGAAAACCAGATAACCTAGCAATCCTACGGTTCCAGGTCAGCTACAGTCACGCACTCACCTTAGACACAAAGGCAAACGTTTCAGTCGGAAGAAACTCGGTGATTTCTCGGTCAGAAACGGAGATAGTCGGACGCACTTGCGTTCTCTCGGCTATCGCTACGGCTAAACCCGCGAGATCCAATCTCCTCTCGGCTATCTTTCAAACCGCTCACTTTTCCTCGAACAATCTTCTGTATTCCCTCGGAAACAGGCCAAAATAATCAGATTAGTCGAAGGTTACTCGACAGAAACTCAACCAGAAAAGAATTAGCCGAACACTCACCGAATTCTCTCGGACGGTTCTAAGTGTTCCCGGCTATCTCTCGGCTACGCAGAAAATCCTCGGATATCTCTCGGATAACTTCGGCCAAAACTTGCCTACAAACAGATAACTCGATTATCTCTCGGTGAAAACAACCCAGAACAGAAAACTCACGGTGAAATCGCACCAGAACAGAATTCTCTCGGAGAAAACGGATTACCTTGATTATCTCTCGGATGCTTCGCGATCCGATCGAGAAATCCCTCGGCCGAATGCACTTCCCTCGGCAAATCGACCCTTCCCGTTCGTTTCTCTTGGACAGAAATCCCAAAAACTCGACGGCTCTCGAAAACTCTCGACGGCTACACTTTTCTCTCGGGAAAAATATCGCCTCTAGGTTTTCTCTCGAGAAAAGTCACGCGGCCACGAGAGAAAACTCTTATATAGGCCGAGAAACCCTAGCTCGACCGCCCTTCCTCGGTTTAACCCACGTGGTTTCACTTTCTCTCGGTTAAATTTAAGTTTCTCTCGGCCAAACCAACAAACTTTCCTTTTTCTCTCGGCCAGACTTAACCCGCTCGACCAAACACGGGAGAAAAACTTTTTCTCTCGAGAAAAACAACATTCTCTCGAGAAAACTCACGGCCCACGACCTAATACCTTTGTCTTTCGACACTTAGCCAAAATTCCACAGAAATATATTCGGTCCAGCCACAGTATGGTACTTAACCTCACGGACGTACCACGGTTTGGTACCACAGACATACCACATACGTACCACAGACGTACCACAGACGTACCACGGACGGTACCACGGACATACCACAGACGTACCACAGACGTACCACGGACGGTACCACGGACGTACCACTGTACAACACACATATTTACAGAAACGGATGAACCTCCACTATACCAGGACATAAATACAACGGTCATCCCATGACCCGCACGACCATACTTAGGATTTCTGGTCGCGGATGCTACAGATTGTGTTGCCATTTCCTGATGATAAGAGTGAAATCTTCGATTAGGGGTTTATGACCTTTCTATACTCTGCTGCTGTTGGGGTTGTTTTCAAGGCGTTCTCGTTTTTGGTTAAACCTTGCGCTCCGCATTTAAAACTTATCTAAACTCTTAACTCTGCAGTTATAAGATTAGTCAATTCTAAGAAAGCTCAAATGAAAACGCGTATGGTTTTTTGTATTATTATAAGTTTAAATTTTAAAAAAACTTCTCATTTTTTTAATATACAAAATGGTGTAAATATACAAAACTTCTCATATGTAAATTTTCATTAAACATATGCATTTTCATTTGAGCTTTTCTTGGATTTAATATTTTTAAATATTTTGTATTATTATTAAGAAAACGCATATTTCAATATTATAATATGCATATTTCATTAAATGCATATTTTTAATATTAAGAAAATACGTATATCTAGACGAAAAACTCATACATATCAATATTATTCTAATATTATAATATTTTGTATTATGGGTCAATTTGATTAATACCCAAAACAAAAAAAACAAATTAACAAAGTAAACAAATGGTTAGAGAGATATAAGAAGAGAAAGAGAGAGAAAAGAGAGGGGATTTTGGTTAGTTTGTAGATTTGATTTTTTTTATGACTATTGAGCAAATGTTTCTCTGTATTATTGAATAATATTAGTCAAATGTTCTCCGTGTAATATTATAATATGCATATTTTGCATAATGAATTTTTTTAATGAAAAATGCAACAATAATAAGTGAGTGTTAAAAATAATAATGTAAAATAAATAAAACATGTGTGAGAATGAGTGGATAAGTGGTTGCACCTAACTAAGGATAAGACCACGTGTTATATATGTGAGTGTAAATATCTAAGAGAATATGCCATGTAATATTTTCTAGAGTTAGTATTATAAATAGCTAGCATTGGTGAGAGTTAGAACTCAAGCCGAGTAAGCTAAGTGT
This sequence comes from Alliaria petiolata, assembly GCA_020283515.1. Lineage (NCBI taxonomy): Eukaryota > Viridiplantae > Streptophyta > Magnoliopsida > Brassicales > Brassicaceae > Alliaria > Alliaria petiolata. The sequence goes on along the minus strand of JAHZTW010000001.1, from coordinate 437,135,057 downwards.
GAGAGAGAAGCGATCTTGTAATCTCTTGAGTGTTCTTGTATAAATAAAACCCCCCTCTTTGTATAATACATCTTCGAGTCTCCTATAAACCCTTTCCTAAATACGAGCCCTATATCTTTTGATCCTGCTTACCTCCTTTGTGGTTGTATCCTACTATGTGTTTGTAAGTTGGTATCAGAGCCATGGCAGTGTAAGCTCTGGCTCCTTCTTTCCTAAGAGGTAATATATGTCAAAAGTTGTTTTCTATCATATGCTAGTACAGAGAGTATGCTCTGTGGTTGCCATATTTATGGATCTTGCACATCAGAAATCTTACTAAGCTAAGAATAAAAGAGTATAGAGGAAAAGATCTATGAGGTTGATTGGCTCGAAGTACCTTGCGACTTATTAAGCGATTTGTGTTGCCTCGGTTTGCGTAGCCTAAACCTCTTGGTTAATTTCTCTATATTCTTAGCACTTAAAATAAAAAGAAAACAGCTTATTGATCTATATTACTTCAAGGGTTAGAAGCGAGTTTTAGCATTCTGTCTTGGTTTCTGGTCTTTTCAAACATTATGGAAAGTACATCTACGTTAGCTGTAAGTCCTTCTTTCAGAAAAACAAACTCCAAAAAATAGATTACCTATATGAAGTAGAGTATGTGAGTGATGAGAGTAAAGTCCCTATTACCGAACTTCCCTTACTTAATCCCTACAAAGCTTTCACAAAACCAAATTCTACTTTTCCTTTTGTCCCCAATAAGCGTATTGCCAAAGAGCTTGTTCTGGCCTCTCCGTTAGAACAACATCTGGTCCCAGCAACATATACATAGCAGATGATTCCCCTCAACATCAACGAAGGGATGATTCACCACTGGAGAAATCTTGGCTACACACATCTTCACCATGGAGCAGTTCGCCTCGCATTAACTCTACATGGAAGAAAAGGTCTACCAGTCGTGGCTAGACTCGCACTCCTTGATACCAGATATAAGGAGTACCAACATGCTTGCATAGCAACAATCCAGACGACTTTAAACGCTGGCACTATCTTTGTCACCCTATTCCCAAACTTCAACATGGCGTTGGAATACCCTCAAATCTACAAAAATCTGCAGATCCAGTTACATATCACTGGCGCTCCACAGATCGGGAATACATATGCAGCAACTCTCCACCATCAAATGGCGTATAGAGTCCAAAATCATGCGATGGATCTAAGTCTCCCACGAGACACTGATGATGCCCTGCTCATCCAGTTAGAATCCCAACACAGTCCATCCTGCATCCATATTCCTAGACAAATTCCCAAAGAAGAGTTGGTCAAACTACTCCCGGAATCTTGGGTAACAAACTATGAAAAGCTCCAAAACAGAAGCACATCGATCCAAGCGGTTGAATCTTCTATTTCCCGACGAAAAGATGGAGCTGTAGAAATTGCTTTCAAGGCACATGAAGAAAAATCAAAGCCTGCAGTTTTCTGCACGAAGATCAACATGATTTGCCCATGTGACAAAAGCAGAGAGTGGAATATAAATTCCCCTGAGCGTGGAATCCCAATTTCTTCTTTTGATTCACTAGGAGAACCAGTCTATGTGTTCATAGATGAATCTGGTCACAAATTCTTTGACATTTGTGATTGTCAAAGCTGCCAAGACTACAATTCAGAAGAGGATATTCCAAGAAGAAGAAGAAGAAACAAAAAGAAATCCTCACAACAACTCTTCAAAGAGCGATATGAGTCTGGAGACCCACTAGTCGACCTCCTTGGAGAATCAAGTGGAAAATTTGACTACTATGTCTTATATCCAAGCAACTCAAAACCAACAACTACAGATCGTAAAGAAGTCCCGTTGAGTTATATGTTTGGTCCCCCATCTCCACAAGACTCACCTTTCCCGTCAAAAGAGTTTGAAGAAAACAATGTCAAACATTCTTGAAAGATCAAGAATCCAGACGGATCAGTAAGACAAGTCAGTGCTGCAGAAGCGACCCTAAATTGGCAGTCAGAAAACGCGGCAAACCAAAATCATCTCCTCAGCCAAATTGATAAAAAGGTAACCATTTTGGACCTTTCTATTAAGGAGATCACCAACAAGATGGCCTCCCTCCACCAAGAACTCCTCCAATTAGCTACTACTGTGTCTCTTAATAACCCTCTCATGACCCAAAAGGAATCAGAACTCAAATTCCTTAAAGCCCAACTCAACTCCCTACAGAACCAACCTAAAACACAAACCCCTATGCCTTATGATATTTTCACACCTTACCCTATATATACCCCATCATACACAACCCAATCACAACCTCTTTCGTTCTCTCAAGATCCAAGCATATTTGGATCATCTTCCTTTTTACCAACTCACAACCTGACCAACCTACCACAAAAAAGAAGAAACCTTCTGGAAAAGAGAAAGAACCTGAACCACCAAAACCCCAAAATCAACCATCCACCTCAAAAAACCAACCTGAAAAGAGTGAGTCACAGCTAATGGTGGAACATGTTAATCCATTGACTACTTTCCTTGAGAAAGTTGCAAAAGAAGAGAAGAGGTCAAAACAAAAGGTTGAAATTACAGAGATGAAAGAATCTCAAGATGGGGATTCTGAAGACGACGTCTTGATCCCAAATTTCATGATGGTTGAACCAACTGTAGAAACATAAGAGATTGAAAGCGAAGACGGTCACGTCTATGAAGAGGAACCTCAACCCAGAAGGGCTCAGTCAGAATGGAACCCAAAGTTCAGCACAGAACCCCATAATGGTTTCTCATTCGATAATATTTCTCCCTCAAAATGGAGAGAAAATCTATGAGATGCATGCCTGGATGACAGAACAGATGCTTAACCCAGGAGCAGCTTTGCCCAACGTTATTGACAAGATGGTCTCTAAATTTCAAGGAAGACTTCGACAATGGTGGATAAGTCTAGGAGATTATCGACAACTTCAAGTCTGACAATCTCCATCTATTGATGCTTTGATCGGGCATATCCACAATGAATTCCTTGGAACATGGGAACATTTCACAGTCCAAGCAAGAGAAGAGTATCCCAACATGAAGTGTTGTTCATTCAAGAGAAAAGACTTGGAGAAACATTACGAAAGAATGTCAAAGCGTTTCTATGCTCTGAATGGAATAGATGACGTCAACCTCAAGCAAACGTACTTGAATTCTCTTCCAGAACCACTTGGAAACGAGACATCAAAAGTACTGTCTTTCAAGAATATGCCTTTAAATCAAGTCTCCCTAGGAGAAATATATCAGCTTTCTCTCCTAGCACTTGAAAGGCTCTGTAATCACCATCAATTCTTCAAGCAACTCCATGAACAAGGAAAACTTCTTGGAAAAGCTTGTGACCGCCCAAAACTCTCTATCAAATGCAGAAAGAGGAAGTGCAGCTGTTCTGGTAATTCCAAACAAGAGAAAACATACATGAAAGGCTGGAAGAAGAAATATCCAAAGTTCTCTACCAAGAAGAAATGGAAATTCTTCAGAAAGAAAGCACAAAGAGGCTTCAAGAAATCAGATAGATGCTATATCTGCAAGAAGAAAGGGCATTATGCAAAACAATGTCCAAACAAGAAGAAGCGAGAAAACCTTCTTGGATATTTGGCTCAGATAGAAGATATTGAGGATTCCGATGTTGAATCTATCTTCTCCCTTGACGACGAGCCCTCAAACAAGACAATTTTTGCCATGGGGATAGAGCAAAGTGACGAATCTTCGGAAGAAGATACAAACACAGAAGATGAAGATCCAGATGACCAATTTATGATGTTCGACACCTATGCGTTTGATGCTTGCAAGACGGAACCATCAAACCAAGGAGAATTGGCATACGTATCTCAGCCCTCACCAAATGCTAAGATTCACATCCTCCTTACAAAATATGACAAGCCCATACCGGTCATCGCATATCTTGATACGGGAGCCGCCTCCTCCATCATTAAGCCAGATTTGCTACCTGATTCACACTGGAATCCATGCTCTATAGCATTCAAAGCGGCAAATGGCGAGATATTCCACATCTCACTCATCAGTAAGCCAATCTACATAAGACTCTTCCCTGGATACATGATAAAGACTAAGGTTTATGGTTTAGAACTCCCTGAAAAGGATTTCATACTTGGTTTCGACGTCCTTCACAATCTCCAAAGGGTTTCGTGGCATCCAAAAGGTCTCAAGCACAAGAATCATTTATTACCATGGACGACAGTGTCTCATCTCTATCCAATAGAGATCCTCAATCCGTTAAAGGAAGAAATTGCAAAGACCTCATGTGCCACCTCTCATTCGGAGTTTCTCACAAAATGCTCCTCACCACTTTGGAAGAACCCGGATTTCTTCATCTCTTTACCATTCAAGAAGAATGAAGACATCAACCCAACAAAAGCAAGTCACCCAAGAATGAATCAAGATCACTACAACCTTGCTCTGGAAGAAGTTGATCAACTGCAGAAGGAAGACCTCATTGAAAAAACTACTTCACCATGGGCATGTGAAGCATTTTATGTGAACAAGAGAGCTGAACAAGTACGAGGAAAGCTAAGGTTGGTTATCAACTATCAGCCGTTAAATCATTTCCTTTCTGATGATAAGTTTCCTCTACTAAAAAGAGAAGTCCTATTCCAAAGGCTTCCACAAGCACAAGTCTTCTCCAAGTTTGACCTAAAGGCAGGATTTTGGCAACTTGGCATAAAACCGGAAGACAAACCAAAGACGGCATTCTGTGTACCAGACCGGCACTACCAATGGAAGGTCATGCCTTTTGGGTTAAAATTTGCACCTTCCCTGTTCCAGAAAGCCATGATCAGGATTTTGAGCCAATCCTCCCCAATGCCCTAGTATACATTGACGATATACTACTGTACTCCAAAGACATCGATTCTCATACTTCACTACTGAGGAAATTCCACAACATTGTTCAAAACAAAGATCAACTTCCTCGGAATGCATATTTCAGAAGGGCAATATCATCTCCAGCCTCACATTGCTACACAGCTAGATGAATTTCCAGATGAAAAGCTCTCCGTCAAACAGATTCAACAATTCCTTGGTATAGTCAAGTACATGGCAGACTTCATTCATGATCTAGCAAGATACAGATCAGTCTTATCTGCCCAACTAAAAAAAGATGCGCTGCCATGGAACCAGAAGTGCACAGAGGCGGTCAAGGAACTAAAAAAGATTTCAAAAACTTTACCAGCCCTAAAGATTCCATCAAAAGGAAGAAGAGTCCTGCAGACAGACGCAAGTGATTTTTATTGGGGTGTCGTGCTCTTGGAAGAAGATGACAAAGGAAACAGACATATTTGTGGATACAAGAGTGGAGCCTTCAAAGACAGTGAAAAACACTACCACTCGACCTACAAGGAGATACTTGCAGTAAAAAGAGGAATCGAGAAGTTCGAATTTCACTTAGTGGGTAAACATTTCCTAATAGAAATTGACATGTCATCATTCCCAAAGATGATCCACTTCAAGCAAAAGGTTCTACCCCAAGCACAGCTACTCAGGTGGGCAAGCTGGTTTTCACAATGGAAGTTTGATGTCAAACACATAAAAGGAAAAGAAAATTTCCTTCCAGATTTCCTTTCAAGAACGCAGAGACAGATCTCTACAAT
>JAHZTW010000001.1:437031697-437056196 GCA_020283515.1 Alliaria petiolata | reverse complement strand
CTCTCACGGCTTAATCTATGTTTCTCGTTGCTAGCATCATCGCCGATATCATTTCCGGCATGATCACTGGCGATCATCGCCATTAACAACGACCCATCTTCATCCCCATTCGCCATCATCGCTTCTGTTTCATCGCTATCATCATATTTGACATTTTTGAGGTATGTTCGTTTCTTTTGTTTCATTTACTGGACCAGAGTAGGATTGTGAGGAATTGGATGGTGATATAATTGGTGGATGAGAATTTTGTAATTTGTCAAAACAGGTGGATCATATATATAATGCATAAGAAGTGTTTGATAAAATGCTTCAGTGAACATTTTGAACATTTATGTCAAATCTGTGGATGAGATTTTGTGTGAAATTATGTGGGTTTTGACTGTTTAGATCCGTTATTCTCTTTGTGTTTATGCTAGATTCTGAAATTTTGATGTTTAATTTTGATAAGTTTGGGGATTGCCTTCTCAAGCAAATTCTGGTGAAGAGAGTGAGCCTAACACCCCTCATGAAGCTCCAAATTCTGAGCAACCTCGGAAAAATAGCAAGCAGCCAAAGTCAAAAAGATCGAAATCATCTACAAAAAAGTCCAAGGCAGATCAATGAGATCGAGTCTTGGATCTTATTGAAGACCAGGGAAGTTTTTTTATGGGAGGTAGAGAAAGTTTTTATACATATAGTTCTGCTGCATGTGTTAAAGAGATGGAGAAAATGGTATTTCTTAACCAAGAAGGTGAGCTGTATTGGGCAGCCCTTGCATTTCTTGAGAAGAGTGAGAAAAGGCGACAAATCTTCATGGCACTACCAAGCGAGATAAAGAAGATAAAATATCTAGAGAGAATGACAGGAAAAAAGAACAAGTTTCTAGGTACTTTAATGTCTTCATGTCTGAATGTTTATAAGTCAATGTTCTTATATGACCTTGAAACATGTTCTTTAGCGTTATTATATCCTCTTTCTTACATGGTTTTAGATGACAGGAATGAGGAGGTTCATGGTTTGCTGAGTTCTGAGAATACCAGAAGGTATTTCATTCATCTAATGATCATGTTTTTGATTTTGTATATGTGTCGAATTTGTATGTGCTTTCAGGACTGTTCATACTTGTCATGGCTTTAGGACTGATCATACTTGTCATGACTCTGTTTGTGTAGGATGAGATGAGCGTGTAGGAGAATTTGTTGCAAGAAATAGCTAAAACAGTGATACATTCCTTGCTCTTTAGTTTCTAACTCTTTTATGGCTCATTCGTTGAAACCAGAGGAGAAGAAGAAGAAGAAGGAAGCTAATGGGAAGATCCAGCCAAAATATTTTTTTTGTTTTTTTATAGTTATATATGCTATGTATTAGATTTTCTGAATTTTAAGAAAAAAAATTAAAAATATAATGAGTTGTGTTTAAATTTATATTGCTATAAATTTATAAAATACTATTTACAAATTTAATTTGTATATGTAATTTTTATTATTAATATAAAAGTTTAAAAATACAAATTATAAATAAAATAGATAAATAAAATATAAAAAATAACAATAGCTCAAATGATGTCCATTTTAGTCATTTTATATCTTAATCGCACCCTAATCGTGTTGTCATTCAAAAATATAGTATAATCGCATCGTTTCCAAATCGCACCTCCATTTACAATTTTAACTAATCGCATCGCACCTAAAACGCATCGTTCCCGCTCACGAATCGCAATCGCATCTAAATCGCAGTGCCATTCGGAGCCATAGACATGTACTACACATATTTGTCTACAAAGTTACAGCCATAAGAACCATATGTTCATATCTTGTTAATTGTTAACTATCACCGATGTGACCATGTATTTCTATCCACATGGTATAAACCCTATGGATGTGCGAAATGAACATACATATTCAAACAAGGAGATGCATCCACGTGAACGAGTAGTTCTGTTCTTGCAAAACTCGCACAAGTCTATGGAGAGCTGAGCTTCGTCGATTTCAGTCAGATCCGATTGGTTCTCATAATCGAACATGAGAAGAAATGTAATCTATTAAAAACTAAATTTTGTCGAGAAGAAAAGTAAGTGGTGGATTGTAAATCTTCAAAGAACAATCAAAATCTGGGTAGTTTTCCTAAAATCGAATCTAAAACTCACAGTATTTAATTGCAGATTGACATGCATCTTGATTCATGAGTAATACATGAAAGTCGATGGAAATGGTGTATAAGTAAATTTACATGAATTTTAAAGTTGCTGAGAGTGTTCGTGAACAAACTGTCCACATTGTTGATAAACGAGTGTGAAGAAAATAAGTAATGTGTCCAATACATGTTTAGATTACATCACGGAGAGAGCTATAATATCTGTCAAAATGACCAAGATTATGAAGAGAGCTAGATATGCAGTCAACGCCATCATGTCCACGACTTCATGTCCACGCCATCATGTGCACGACTTCATGTCCACACCATCATGTTCACGACTCCATGTCTACAACTGCATGTCTTTCCTGCAAACTGACAATCTTTACAGCTCAATTAAGCCAAAATCGAAAGCAGATTATGATATAGAACAATGTATTATTTCTTACAGTATGAATGTTTGTCCATATAATGATGATCTAAATCAGAGCTTGTCCATGTACTTTTCTCTCGACAAATGTTTGAATTTCTCAATCCATCCACACGTTGTTGTCCATGAATATATGTCCATTGATGATTGTTTATTGCACTTCAAACACATGGAGCTACATGTGGTCATCATTTTTTATCCACGTCAGTATGTTCATGGCAACTCGGCCATCTTTATCAATTTCACTTTCCCCTAATTACCAAAAATAAAGACCATCGAATCAACAAGCAACAAAGATCCATTTTCTTCGAAAACATAAAGGACACCAACCTGAATTTCATATCTATTGACTCCTCCACCGGCATACCGCTGACTTATCTCCGACACACCAAATCTAACTCTGATTACCAATTACACCTCAAAATCAGCCTTAAACACAACTTTTTCATATATGAAATAGTTTTAATCTGAAAAAGTTGAAAAAGATAAAGCGATAAAAATGTTGATAAAATAAAATGTGATTCTATTATAAGAGATACCTCCGCCTCCGGTGATACCTCATGTCCATTGTCTTCCTCCCCTCACCATCTTCGAGCGATGTCATCCCTCCGTATCCTTCCGCCTTCTCTCTATCTATGTTGGAGAATTTAAGATCTCCAAAAACTTGATTCAATTAAAACTTTTTAATCTGAAACGAGAAGAATTGACTTTGTGATTTATTTGGTTCTTACAACAGAAATGAAAAAACGTGGGTGAAAGAGAAAACAAATACGTATGTTTGATAAATGGTTAGTAAAAGTAAACGATAGTTTTCAATTAAGTGAAAGGGTATATTGGACTTCAACCACTATCAAAGTATACCGATAGCTATAAGTGCCTTTGTGTGTGATTGTAGTTTGATAAAGTACCTTTGTGTGTAATTTTCTCGGTGAATTGTGTTTAGACGAGGCATAATTTTTTTTTTTTGAACTTTAGAGGGGGAAGGGAGGCATATTGAATCAAGGATTTAAATTTATTTGCTAGAATTGATATGTTAACAAATTATTGTTAGAAATTATAGGGTGATTAGAAGAAACTTAAGAACGATCGAAAAACTAAAAAATTGAGTTTTTTAATATTAATTTTATAATATTTTTAAAAAGATACATATCACTTATTCTATAAATTGTCTCTCAAATCAATCCAATTCATATTTTGATATAATTTATTAATAAAATCCCAATTTTCCAATATAGCTAGATTTTAAGGAGTTTTTATAAATGACTACTCCAGTAATATTAAATTTGGAATATATTTTACAAATACTAGATTAAATAAGAGGATATTTTTAAAAAAAAAAATGCATATCAAATCATTAATCCAATATGCAGATTTGTTTTTGACGATTTATTGTAAGATAAGATTAAAAAATTATATTAAAAGTGACATTAATGGATATATAGTTTTGTTTAGAATAAAATATAAGTTTTATAAAATAATACTTAATAAATTAATATTTTGATAAATCAATAATATTTTAGCTCTTGAATTTAGTTTTTACCCAATTAATCTCGCTATAAATTTATATCTCTCTAAATTAATAAATATCACAATCCTGACACTATTTATTTATAGATCTTTTAAGGAAGAAAAATACCCTAAAATGGCACCAAATAAAGTTTTGAAAACAATTATATCACTAATTCTAGGAACTAAAGATCGATACACGCATTGCGCAGAATTATCAGTTAATCCATTTTTATACTTTATAAGTTTATATATTTATATTACTATTAGGTTTAATTTTTTTCTATATTGTATTGTTTTATATTTGTTTAAAAAAATTAAAATGTTGTTTTAGTTTATTTATTATCCTAAAATTTGTAGATCTCTTGTGAATTCTTTTTCTTAATATAAATTGTGATGTATTAATTGTTAAAAAAACATTATCTTATACTTATAAAGTTATACACTGTCTCCCCACTGAATATCTCTAGTCAATTGGCTTCATTTTTTGTTGTCGTTTATTTTCAGCGAGATCAACAAAGTGAATTCACCGTGATCATACACACACTATTTATTTCTTATTCAAAATAGCATTCTGAATTTTTATTTCGTAGAGAATTTGCAGGTTTGTGGTTTGTAGAATAAGTGTTTGTTTATTACTTTTAAATTAATATCATGTGGAGTCACAAAAAATATGCATACCCAAAATATATAAAAAGCCCATAAAAAAATAAAAAATGTTGATGTGGATACTCTAGATGGAGAGAGAACTCTCTTATTATATATACTAGGTGATGACCCGCGTGTACACGCAGGAATATGTTTTATTATATATTTTAAAAATTGTAATGAATATAATATTTTAAGTAACAAAACATTTGTTTGGTAATAATTTATTTTTATGTTTACTGTTTATTTTAATTTCAAATATTTTAATGTTTTTTTGTTGGTTATTTAGATGTTTGTTAAATATAAAATAGCATAATTATTTGGTTGCTTTTAAAAGAACCAAATAATTTTATTTTACAAAAAAACTTCGAAATCTATAATTTCAGGTAGACACTGTTAATACATTTGCCCTGAAAATAGAAATGAATTTTGATGTTATTGGAAATTTGAAATTGTTATCTTTGTTATAGTTTTTCTTATTACAATTATGGGTACGTACCTGATCTTTGTCCTTTAAACGATTATGTCTTCTTCATTTTCTTCTCGTTTTGGGGGTCCAGTGTTTAGAATACCTTTTTCAATATATTAATATTACTAAGGATGTAATTTGTTATAGCTTCATCATTGAATATGAGGTTGTTGAAAATCTCCTTGTAGACGATATTTTTTAACGATGAACTTGCTTGTTCTGCTTTTGAGTCGCTCCAAATGCTTAATTCCTTTTCTGATGTAACTCTCGGCAAAGCAACATGTAGCTGGCCATGGGTAAAAACTGGTTTAGGAAGATAAATTCCTATATTCTCTAGACTTTGTCTTTGACTTTTGTTGATTGTCATAGCGTAGCAAACTCTTATTATATATTGACGCCTCCTCATTTTGTGCGGACAATTTGTATCTGCGGTTGTCATGATGAACCTTGGAATGAGGAATTTTTTTCCCAGCATTTACGCCTATCATTATCTCTGCTTCAATGTCTTTATCACCGAGACGTGTCACAAGCATCCTTGTACCGTAGCACAAACATTCTTTTTGATTAATGTTTCGTAGAAGAAGTATTGGTGTGTGAAGTTTTAACCGCAAGTTGTTATACACAACTTGAGCGCGTTGAGATACTCAGTTGTGTATGACAAGTTCACTCCATTCACATCAGTATCATCACTTGATATGCTGTCAGCACTTAGGTGCTCTTTCATATGTCCCTTAACCTTTGAGAGGAAGTAATCATTTAGCTCATCCACCGTTTCATTCCTTGGTGTAAGGATTGCACGTGCACGCAAAAACTCGCGATCATGGTAAAGATTTTGCAAATCTCGAAAAGTCGACTTTTGGATCTCTTCTAAAGTATTTCCACCTTTATTCATCAACAACCTTTTATCGATTTCTATGTTGTTGTTCTCGAAAGAATCATCTTCTGGTGAAGAAACAATTTTTGCTTCTCCATTTCCTACATCCAAAATCCACTTTGCAAACTCTTTCTCCTCAGCCCTCACCCTCATGTTTTGTTTAAGAACAAATCTATGACATTTTCCCCACAAGTAAGACTTGTTGATTGAGGCTAGAACTGTATCTTGTCTACTGCCTTGTGGAATTACTGGCAATATTTGTTTGAAATCTCCGCCTAATTGATGGGAGGATTTCTTTGGGGACTCGTCGAGTTTTAAATTTGTAGGACCCTAAGCTGCAAGTGCACATCGTGCGTTGTAGTACTTAGTGTATCGAACCACAGGGAGGAGGTCAACTAAAAACAGGAATTCATGGCAACCAAAGACGCCGAGAATTGGGGTTTTTGGGTAAGTGTCATGATTCTTGCAGAAAAGAAAGAAGCAAGAGCAACGTCTTATATAGAGAAGGGTGTCAACCAATTCTATAACCAACGGGAAAAGAAAATTAAACTTAAGTGCTTGTAAAAAAGAAATTAGGTGAGCAGTGCAGAAAAAGTAAATATTGAAGTGCGTAAATCTCGAGTTGTAAAGAAATTGGGGGAAACACATTGGGAATCTTCTTGGGAAATCTATGGGGTTCTAACTAGAAATCAAACTCACAAAAGTTCAGAGAGTAGGCGATTTTCCCTAAACTGGAATCAATGGTTTTAACGACCTAAACTATCTCGAGCAAGGTCGATCTATGTTATGCCAAGTGTGCGGGACTACTCTCGTATCCAACGGCCAAGGCTGATGATAACATGCATATTTTACCCGTTTTTACTACCATAAGTGAGTGCTTTAATAAGCATTTCACTAAGGTTCTGATGCAAAAACACTAGATTTCGAGTATTTGGTTGTTCAAGACTCTTTTTAGGTAATCTTAGCAAAAGACACGTATTTTGGAGCAAAATGGACAATTCCGGAAACAGTGCCCGAGGGCAGAAGTTCAACACCAAATGAAGGCCTTTCCACCACGAGATCAAGTTCACATTTGGAGACAAGGTAGCCTTATCAGCTGTCTTTCACCCGAAGTGGTTTGAGAGCAATCAAACGGTTGGATCTCAAGTTATGAAGGAAGCAAGAAGGTCCGTCAAGCACCCGGAAGGACGAGCTGGCCGCGCCACGACCTAACCAGACGACCAGTGGCCGCGCCACGGCCAGTCGCTCGCGCGGCCAGGCCACTCACGGATTCCCGAGCCCATTTGAAGCCCAACTTAAACCCGCAGCCGTCTTATGCAAGCCAAGACCTAATCCACGACCTAGGGCACTTGAAGACCTATATATACTCGACCTTTAGGGTTTTTTAGGGCATCACCACTTAGCATCACGAAATTCTCTTGTTACAAACTTCTCTTGGCGGCCGCGAATCTTTGATTCGTGGTTTCCACTTTGTTCTTTGAGGGAGATTGATTTGTTCTTGAACCCTCTTTTATTTTAATCGATTTATACAAGTTATGCATTCATCAATCACGTTTTCTACTTCTTCTTTTATGTCTGAGTAGTTTACTTTCGTTGGGTGTTCTTTAAGGGGATCTATGGGGAATTTCATTAACTGTTGTTGAACCGATTGTTTAGGCCGAAGATTAGGATTTTCTGTCTCACCTTATTCGTTCTTATTGCATGAGTCTGGCGTCATGAACTATATTCTGATCGCAGGGTCTTGAGAACGACGAATGTCCTGAATCTCAGATCTAGACCAAAATAGGGTAGAGAGCATCCTTTAAAAGATGTCTGAATGTTTATTGTCCCGATCCTATTGCGTGTTCGTCTAGTACGCAGGATATGAAAGTATACCTGTGGAATGGAAGTTCGCAGATCGACCTAGTTTGATAAAGTTAGGTTGTTAAAACCAGTGAATCAGTTTGGGGAAAATCGCCTAGTCTCGCTTGCTTAACTTTTGTGTGTTTGATTTCTAGTTAGAACCCCATAGATTTCCCGAGAAGATTCCCAACGTGTTCGCCCCATCTGCTTTTACATCGAGATTTACGCACTTCAATATTTACTTTTCCTGCACTGCTTGCTTGATTTCCTTTTTACAAGTTCTTAAGTTTGATTTCCTTTTCCCGTTGGTCATAGAAGAGATTGACAACCTCCTCTATATAAGACGTGATACTGCTTTCTTTATTTTCTGCAAAAACCGTGACACTTACCCCCAAACCCCAATTCTCTGCGTCTTTGGTTGCCCTGATTCTTCTGTTTTGCAGTTGACCTCCTCCCTGTGGATCGATACCCTAAGTACTACAACGCACGCTGTGCACTTGCAGCTTAGGGTCCTACAAATTCAAAGCCTGACGAGTCCCCAAAGAAATCCTCCAAACTCGGACGACTATTTAGACCCCATCAAGCTTTTGGCGCCGTTGCCGGGGAGGCTGCGTTTCGCTGTCCAAAACAAAGGTCAGGATCACAACTCAAAGACATTCTTTTCTCTAACTTCTAGATTTATTTCTATGAGTTTCAGAAACCCTAAAACCGTGGAGGTCCCCACGAATCAAGAACAACACGAGCCTGGACCCCCAGAAGCTGATATCGCTCCCAAAGATCGCGACCTGCGCGACCTGTGGCTTGCTGGCCAAGAAAAAAATCCGAAGGTCAATCATCTCGACGCGGAGGTCGAGCACGCTCGCCAGATCGACAAGCTCATAGTCTCGATCAATAATATGCTGGTATACCAGGCGGATTGCACTGAAGCTGTCTATGGGCATATAGACAAGGTTCAAGCCGAACTTCTCGCTAAGATTGAAGCTCTATCCGAGGAGATGAGGCTGCATAAGGAGCAAGCGGCCAACAACACGGTCCAACTGAAGGAGATCTCTGATGCGCTCGAGTATCGCAGACCTATCCTCGAGCAGAGCGTGAGAGACATCCGCACCTTGAATAAAAAGCTTGAAGATACCAACGACTCTATCTTTGTCAATAGAGATCAAGCCGAAACTGACATCCTTCAACTCATAGAGGACCAAAGGCAATCTGAGGACAAAGCGGAGGAGACCGACAATAAGCTCGAAAGCATCTTCAATTGCCTGAAAAAGAAGACGGCGGCAATAGAGAAGCTAAGCAAGGAACAGCAGAGACTTGGCAAGATAGTCTCTGCAATGGGCATTGGCGGAACCGAGAAAGCTACCTGCCCCCTTGAGGAAGCGACCAAAGAGGTTTCCGAAATGTCAACCCACCGAGCAACCCGGAGAGGCATGCCAAGAGCACCAGACCGAGGCCCAAACCCAGCCCCGTTCGCACCGTGCAATGCAGTGGAACCCATCACCGAAACGAGATTCTCAAGTCCTGAAACGAGCTTCACTGCCAGCTGCTCGAGTGATTCAAACTACGAGTTCGGAGAGGCATACTCGACCGAGTCATCGAGGTATTCGTCTCGAGAGATCCTCAAGGAAGAGACCTCCGTCTGCTCGACAGCAGGGAACAAGGCCAGCCACGCAAGGCCAATCACGATGCACATTCAAAGGGAGAGGCTTATGAAGTTCAATGCCAAAGTTAAGGAACTCCCCACAGGAATGACGTTCGAAGACGCCTGGAAAAACCAGGGTTTGGCCGACTTCTTTCAAGATAGCTTGGAGAATAAGGGTGATATTGAAGTCTACTTTAATCAGGCAAGACATTCAGCCGACAAGGATGCTATCAGGATGCCCCCAACGAAGAAGCATGATTGGCACCAGAACTGAGTCGAGCTGATGGCACTCGAGGAGTTCAACAAAGTGGTGCGAGAACTCCCTCCTGAGACGGATTTCGTGGAAGCATGGAGAGATCACCTTATCGGACATTTCTTCTGCGAAAGTAGGGAGACAGTGTCGGACATTCAAGGCCTTTTCAACCTCGCCAGAACCGGAAAGCCTATTAGAAACCTCCACAAGATCCAGGGCCACGAGCAATACCTCACAACTTGCAGCATCCGAGGTGACATTTTCAAGAACGCCCTATGCGATTCGGGGTCATGCATAAACATTATGCCAGCCGGTGTAGCACGGAAACTCGGCGTGAAATGCGTTTTCCCCACTGACATCAGGATCGGACTGGCGGATCAATCCTTCGCTGCCCCGAGAGGAGTCATTTATGATCTCCCGGTCATCATTGGCGATTGTAGAATCCCGGTAGACTTCTACATAGTCAAGACACGCCAAGAAGAAGTTGCACCTCTCATCTTGGGATGGCCGTTCTTAGCCACTGTAGGAGCCATCATGGATTGGCCAAACAGGCGAGTCTCATTTGCCAATATCGACGGAAAGAAGTTCTATCCCGCGGTACCTTACACCATGGAGAAACACCTTCTTGAGAAGGATGAAGATGCCATCATGGAGAGACTCGAGGAGCCTTTAGCAGAAGAGGCCGCGCAGAAGGCAAAAAGACCTTGCCTAAGGTCGAACTCCACCTCCAACTAAGCTCCCAAACTACCAAAGTCTAGCTAAAAGACTCTAAACAAGAGCGGCTCAATGGGAGACAACCCATTTTAGGTATTCTCTTTCTCATCTCTTTAACCATACTAATTTTTAGTTTTGGTTTCTTCTTAGTTTACAGCATTTTCATAAACCCCAAAAGCACAAAAAAATCAGAAAAACCAGAAAAGACCAAAAAAATGAAGAAGGAAACCCGAAGAACACTCACCGGGCGACGAACCGCCCGTCGGCCGGCCAGAAGGAGCCTGGCCGCGCCACGAGCCACGATGGCGCGGACGAAGGACGCTCGGCCGCGGCCGCGACAACCCGTCGCGCGGCCGGCCTTCGTCTGAAGACGTTTCCGTCCCGACCTCACCAAACCGGACCTCCTTCAACCTGTTTCAAGCCTTTCAAGTATCCTCCTTGATTCAATGGCCTGAACACGACCTAAAGACCGCAAAGATCACTTCCACAACCGCGGCACATTGCTGTTGCATCAAAGATGGCGAGACAAGACAAGACTCCATCCAAGTCAAGTCAAGTTAATGATCCATCTCTCTACTTACTTCGTCCAGCACGTTCAACGGACCTGTATCCACGAAAACGAAGAAGAACACCACGGTTCCAGAGGATGAAAACCGTAGTGCAAGCTCCAGAAGGAAGAAGATGCAACTTCCTTCACCAAACCGCGAAGAGGAAAGTTCCCGAAGACTAGCTTCTCTCTTCCGCGACCAAGACCTTTACCGAAGCCAAGTAAGGATTTCATATGGCATTGAAGTTCATACTAGCAACACCTGTCTTCCGGGATCCCGAACAGATCACTGGATAGGCCAGCATAGACCCAAACTTCAAGTCAAGTTTCTGAGGTGACGCAATCTTCAAGACGCAAGGACGGAAGATTTTCCATCTCTCATTCACGGTGTTATCAAAGGTCAAGGAACCAAGACAAGTACTCAACAACCGGAGTACCTGTTCTTCTCAACAAAGGCGAGCCAATCATCACCACCAAACGCCTATCACCATCCTCATCCATCACCCACACACGCCCACCACCACCATCCGAAGCAAGGAAGCTCAACCGCGCAACACATTTCCTTTCGAGCTAAGTTTTCGATTTCTTTTGTTCAATCAAATCGATTCTAAGCAGGGACATAAGGATAATGATCAAGTCCTTAGCTCAATCATACCACACGCCCATCCACCCATACCAAACCCAACGCCACTTTCAAGTAAGTCTTCACAAGCTTGTACTTGAATTTACCTATCTTTTTCACCTCAACTCGATTTAAACAAACTGGGGACAGTTTGATTTAAGTCTGGGGGGGTTTCTTATATTACTAATTATGCTTTTATTTGATGAGTCTTATGCATACTTACATCATTTATCGAGTCGTTTTATAGAGTCAAAAATTTTTTTTCTTTTAGTCGGAAACTATGAACTTTGCTAGGTACAAGTCACTTTGAACAAGGAACCTTAATGACCATTCTCACGGATTTAGAAGCAAGGTTTACTAAGTTGAACACGGCGAGTGGATCATTCCAGCGGAGAAAGTTCTAATCTCTAGAGTACTCGAAGGATCTTGCGTTGACTCCGCACCTAATGAATCAAATCTTCTCGTCAAGGGGCTTGAGGTACTTCGAACTTTGCTCCTCTTTTAGACTCTAGCATGACTAAGTAGATGCAATGCAACCTCTCCTTGATCTTCCCTTGTTAAAAAAAAAAAAAAAATATAGAAAGAAAGGTTTTAGTTTGGGAATGGCAACCAGAGTTCCTTAAAGGACAATGACGGTTCGCAGCAATCATGTAAACTTCAAAGAAGTGATCATTCTCAAGCTAAGAAGAAAAAAAAAAAAAAAATGGAATAAGAAAGTCGATAGAAAAAATAAAATGATACCCTAGAAAAGTAGGGAGAAATCGACTAAGGGAAGAGAAAATAGGAGAGTTGTGTCTGAAATGTCTATGTCTAGATGTTTGGAAGAGAAAGTATAATGTCTCGTCGACCAATACTCCCTCGATAGAGACCGCACGCCTAAATGAATAAAGGAGTCAACAAGAGGGAGCTCGAAATACTCAAAGGGACCATGAAGCGTATCCGGGAAGGGTGAAAAGCTCAAGGTAACTAGACCCAAACGCCTTGAAGCTGAATTCCGAGTTATGTGGCTCAACAGGTCGATTGCTAGACTTGATGAGTTCCCAAGTATTGGTGAGTTTCCACGTTTTCAAACCTCTTTTCCTTACTTAGATTTCTGTTTTGTTTGAGGACAAACAAAGGTTTAAGTCTGGGGGAGTTGATAACATGCATATTTTACCCGTTTTTACTATCATAAGTGAGTGCTTTAATAAGCATTTCACTAAGGTTTTGATGCATAAACACTAGATTTCGAGTATTTGGTTGTTCAAGACTCTTTTCAGGTAATCTTAGCAAAAGACGCATATTTTGGAGCAAAATGGACAATTCCGGAAACAGTGCCCGAGGACAGAAGTTCAACACCAAATGAAGGCCTTCCCACCACGAGATCAAGCTCATATTTGGAGACAAGGTAGCCTTATCAGCTGTCTTTCACCTCGAAGTGGTTTGAGAGCAATCCCACGGTTGGATCTCAAGTTATGAAGGAAGCAAGAAGGTCCGTCAAGCACCCGGAAGGACGAGCTGGCCGCGCCACGGCCAAACCAGACGACCAGTGGCCGCGCCACGGCCAGTCGCTCGCGCGGCCAGGCCACTCACGGATTCCCGAGCCCATTTGAAGCCCAACTTAAACCCGCAGCCGTCTTATGCAAGCCAAGACCTAATCCACGACCTAGGGCACTTGAAGACCTATATATACTCGACCTTTAGGGTTTTTTAGGGCATCACCACTTAGCATCACGAAATTCTCTTGTTACAAACTTCTCTTGGCGGCCGCGAATCTTTGATTCGTGGTTTCCACTTTGTTCTTTGAGGGAGATTGATTTGTTCTTGAACCCTCTTTTATTTTAATCGATTTATACAAGTTATGCATTCATCAATCACGTTTTCTACTTCTTCTTTTATGTCTGAGTAGTTTACTTTCGTTGGGTGTTCTTTAAGGGGATCTATGGGGAATTTCATTAACTGTTGTTGAACCGATTGTTTAGGCCGAAGATTAGGATTTTCTGTCTCACCTTATTCGTTCTTATTGCATGAGTCTGGCGTCATGAACTATATTCTGATCGCAGGGTCTTGAGAACGACGAATGTCCTGAATCTCAGATCTAGACCAAAATAGGGTAGAGAGCATCCTTTAAAAGATGTCTGAATGTTTATTGTCCCGATCCTATTGCGTGTTCGTCTAGGACGCAGGATATGAAAGTATACCTGTGGAATGGAAGTTCGCAGATCGACCTAGTTTGATAAAGTTAGGTTGTTAAAACCAGTGAATTAGTTTGGGGAAAATCGCCTAGTCTCGCTTGCTTAACTTTTGTGTGTTTGATTCCTAGTTAGAACCCCATAGATTTCCCGAGAAGATTCCCAACGTGTTGATACCCTAAGTACTACAACGCACGCTGTGCACTTGCAGCTTAGGGTCCTACAAATTCAAAGCCTGACGAGTCCCAAAAGAAATCCTCCAAACTCGGAAGACTATTTAGACCCCATCAAGCTTTTGGCGCTGTTGCCGGGGAGGCTGCGTTTCGCTGTCCAAGACAAAGGTCAGGATCACAACTCAAAGACATTATTTTCTCTAACTTCTAGATTTCTTTCTATGAGTTTCAGGAACTACCATACCATGGAGAATACAAGGAGCAATCCCTGCATGCTCCCGAACTCACGCCCACCTGCAAAACTTCTGCACCATCTTCGGAGACCGCCGCCGACACCGCAACCACACGAGCGCTTCACGCCTCACCCACAAGGAGGATTCCCACCTTCTATTATTCACGGAAGCGAGAGTCTCCACCTCCAGACGCCACCTCCTGCTCAGAACGATCAGAAAGTCACACCTGCTCCCTTGTATCAGCAAGTGGAGAACCTTATCGAAGCGATAACGGTAATGACTGATTATCAAGGTAAGTCTGAGAGATCTTTGCATGCCCGGATGGACTCTATCCAGGGTGAAGTCTTCCACAAGCTCCAGGAAGTCCCCAACAACGTAAAAGTATTGGGGAACCGCACTTTTGGCAACATCAACAAACTATCCAGAACTTCCGAGGACTTGGCAGATCACAGAGGGGTCCTGAACCGTGGACTAGGCGATGTCCGCGCCCTGAAATACGAGTTCGAGGACACTCGTGTGACCACCTACAGCATCATGGGCCGAATGGAGAAAGACATCCAGGAGGGGGAACGCGCCCATCATAAGGTTGAGTCACAAGTCGAAGACTTGAGAGACGAAGTCGAGAACATGGGAAAGGGTCAAAAGAAAAACAAAGCCATCTTGGCTAGATTGTCCAAGAAACAGAGGAGGCTTGACGGGCTCATCAATAAGCTTATAGGAGAACACGAAGCCCTAGCCTCTGGAGCCGAGAAAGCACCCTGTTGTTTCGTCCAGCCCCATCTGATGGAGGAGCCGACCCTTCGGGAAGAGTCACCCGAACTCACTGAGGACGGACCTGCCGCAGGTATCATTATCCACGTGGAGAGACCTCTTACGCTGCATATCAAGAGGGAAAGATTGGTAGAATTCCACAAGAAAGTGGAGGGAATCCCGGTAAGCATAGGATTCGATGAAGCATGGGAAGGCTATGGCTTAAAAGAATACTTTGAAGACAGCTTAGAGAGCAGGAACGAGATCAAGGTTCACTTTGGTCAAGCCAGACGTTCAAGCCCCTCTGCCAGAGCCGCCTACTTCTCCCGCGCTGAGAAATACGAGAGCTACACCAATAGGATCGCTCGAGAGAACCTCGGCGAGTTCGACGAGGTAGTTCGAAGCCTTCCGTCAGGTATCACGTTCACTGAAGCATGGACAGAGCATCTTATTGGGCACTATTTCTGTGAAAGCAATGAGACCATGCTGGAGATACAAGACCTTTTCGCACGAGCAAGGTCAGGAAGGGCACTTCGCACCCTGCACAAGACGAGGAGCCTTGGTCGATTTTTCGTCACGTGCGAAATCAAGGGAATCAAGGTCGAGGCATTATGCGACTCCGACTCGACTATTAGCGTTCTACCTACCTACGCGGTGGGAGAACTCGAGATCAGGCACGCCCACACGACGGAAGTAGTAATTGGTATGGCGGACCAATACTTCGCTGCCCCGAGAAGAGTCATTTATGATCTCCCGGTCATCATTGGCGATTGTAGAATCCCGGTAGACTTCTACATAGTCAAGACACGCCAAGAAGAAGCTGCACCTCTCATCTTGGGATGGCCATTCTTAGCCACTGTAGGAGCCATCATGGATTGGCCAAACAGGCGAGTCTCATTGCCAATATCGACGGAAAGAAGTTCTATCACGCGGTACCTTACACCATGGAGAAACACCTTCTTGAGAAGGATGAAGATGCCATCATGGAGAGACTCGAGGAGCCTTTAGCAGAAGAGGCCGCGCAGAAGGCAAAAAGAGCTTGTCTAAGATCGAACTCCACCTCCAACTAAGCTCCCAAACTACCAAAGTCTAGCTAAAAGACTCTAAACAAGAGCGGCTCAATGGGAGACAACCTATTTTAGGTATTCTCTTTCTCGTCTCTTTAACCATACTAATTTTTAGTTTTGGTTTCTTCTTAGTTTACAACATTTTCATAAACCCCAAAAGCACAAAAAAATCAGAAAAACCAGAAAAAGACCAAAACAAATGAAGAAGGAAACCCGAAGAACACTCACCGGGCGAAGAACCGCCCGTCGGCCGGCAAGAAAGAGCCTGGCCGCGCCACGAGCCACGATGGCGCAGACGAAGGACGCTCGGCTGCGGCCGCGGCCGCGACAACCCGTCGCGCGGCCGGCCTTCGTCTGAAGACGTTCCCGTCCCGACCTCACCAAACCGGACCTCCTTCAACCTGTTTCAAGCCTTTCAAGTATCCTCCTTGATTCAATGGCCTGAACACGACCTAAAGACCGCAAAGATCACTTCCACAACCGCGGCACATTGCTGTTGCATCAAAGATGGCGAGACAAGACAAGACTCCATCCAAGTCAAGTCAAGTTAATGATCCATCTCTCTACTTACTTCGTCCAGCACGTTCAACGGACCTGTATCCACGAAGACGAAGAAGAACACCACGGTTCCAGAGGATGAAAACCGTAGTGCAAGCTCCAGAAGGAAGAAGATGCAACTTCCTTCACCAAACCGCGAAGAGGAAAGTTCCCGAAGACTAGCTTCTCTCTTCCGCGACCAAGACCTTTACCGAAGCCAAGTAAGGATTTCATATGGCATTGAAGTTCATACTAGCAACACCTGTCTTCCGGGATCCCGAACAGATCACTGGATAGGCCAGCATAGACCCAAACTTCAAGTCAAGTTTCTGAGGTGACGCAATCTTCAAGACGCAAGGACGGAAGATTTTTCATCTCTCATTCACGGTGTTCTTCAAAGGTCAAGGAATCAAGACGAGTACTCAACAACCGGAGTACATGTTCTTCACATCAAAGGCGAGCCAATCATCACCACCAAACGCCTATCACCATCCTCATCCATCACCCACACACGCCCACCACCACCATCCGAAGCAAGGAAGCTCAACCGCGCAACACATTTCCTTTCGAGCTAAGTTTTCGATTTCTTTTGTTCAATCAAATCGATTCTAAGCAGGGACATAAGGAGAATGATCAAGTCCTTAGCTCAATCATACCACACGCCCATCCACCCATACCAAACCCAACGCCACTTTCAAGTAAGTCTTCACAAGCTTGTACTTGAATTTACCTATCTTTTTCACCTCAACTCGATTTAAACAAACTGGGGACAGTTTGATTTAAGTCTGGGGGGGTTTCTTATATTACTAATTATGCTTTTATTTGATGAGTCTTATGCATACTTACATCATTTATCGAGTCGTTTTATAGAGTCAAAACTTTTTTTTCTTTTAGTCGGAAACTATGAACTTTGCTAGGTACAAGTCACTTTGAACAAGGAACCTTAATGACCATTCTCACGGATTTAGAAGCAAGGTTTACTAAGTTGAACACGGCGAGTGGATCATTCCAGCGGAGAAAGTTCTAATCTCTAGAGTACTCGAAGGATCTTGCGTTGACTCCGCACCTAATGAATCAAATCTTCTCGTCAAGGGGCTTGAGGTACTTCGAACTTTGCTCCTCTTTTAGACTCTAGCATGACTAAGTAGATGCAATGCAACCTCTCCTTGATCTTCCCTTGTTATAGAAAAAAAAAAAAAAATATAGAAAGAAAGGTTTTAGTTTGGGAATGGCAACCAGAGTTCCTTAAAGGACAATGACGGTTCGCAGCAATCATGTAAACTTCAAAGAAGTGATCATTCTCAAGCTAAGAAAAAAAAAAAAAAATGGAATAAGAAAGTCGATAGAAAAAATAAAATGATACCCTAGAAAAGTAGGGAGAAATCGACTAAGGGAAGAGAAAATAGGAGAGTTGTGTCTGAAATGTCTATGTCTAGATGTTTGGAAGAGAAAGTATAATGTCTCGTCGACCAATACTCCCTCGATAGAGACCGCACGCCTAAATGAATAAAGGAGTCAACAAGAGGGAGCTCGAAATACTCAAAGGGACCATGAAGCGTATCCGGGAAGGGTGAAAAGCTCAAGGTAACTAGACCCAAACGCCTTGAAGCTGAATTCCGAGTTATGTGGCTCAACAGGTCGATTGCTAGACTTGATGAGTTCCCAAGTATTGGTGAGTTTCCACGTTTTCAAACCTCTTTTCCTTACTTAGATTTCTGTTTTGTTTGAGGACAAACAAAGGTTTAAGTCTGGGGGAGTTGATAACATGCATATTTTACCCGTTTTTACTATCATAAGTGAGTGCTTTAATAAGCATTTCACTAAGGTTTTGATGCATAAACACTAGATTTCGAGTATTTGGTTGTTCAAGACTCTTTTCAGGTAATCTTAGCAAAAGACGCATATTTTGGAGCAAAATGGACAATTCCGGAAACAGTGCCCGAGGACAGAAGTTCAACACCAAATGAAGGCATTCCCACCACGAGATCAAGCTTATATTTGAAGACAAGGTAGCCTTATCAGCTGTCTTTCACCTCGAAGTGGTTTGAGAGCAATCCCACGGTTGGATCTCAAGTTATGAAGGAAGCAAGAAGGTCCGTCAAGCACCCGGAAGGACGAGCTGGCCGCGCCACGGCCAAACCAGACGACCAGTGGCCGCGCCACGGCCAGTCGCTCGCGCGGCCAGGCCACTCACGGATTCCCGAGCCCATTTGAAGCCCAACTTAAACCCGCAGCCGTCTTATGCAAGCCAAGACCTAATCCACGACCTAGGGCACTTGAAGACCTATATATACTCGACCTTTAGGGTTTTTTAGGGCATCACCACTTAGCATCACGAAATTCTCTTGTTACAAACTTCTCTTGGCGGCCGCGAATCTTTGA
Source organism: Alliaria petiolata (assembly GCA_020283515.1). Classification (NCBI taxonomy): domain Eukaryota; kingdom Viridiplantae; phylum Streptophyta; class Magnoliopsida; order Brassicales; family Brassicaceae; genus Alliaria; species Alliaria petiolata. Next base: position 437,037,227 of record JAHZTW010000001.1, on the reverse strand, counting down.
TTCGTGGTTTCCACTTTGTTCTTTGAGGGAGATTGATTTGTTCTTGAACCCTCTTTTATTTTAATCGATTTATACAAGTTATGCATTCATCAATCACGTTTTCTACTTCTTCTTTTATGTCTGAGTAGTTTACTTTCGTTGGGTGTTCTTTAAGGGGATCTATGGGGAATTTCATTAACTGTTGTTGAACCGATTGTTTAGGCCGAAGATTAGGATTTTCTGTCTCACCTTATTCGTTCTTATTGCATGAGTCTGGCGTCATGAACTATATTCTGATCGCAGGGTCTTGAGAACGACGAATGTCCTGAATCTCAGATCTAGACCAAAATAGGGTAGAGAGCATCCTTTAAAAGATGTCTGAATGTTTATTGTCCCGATCCTATTGCGTGTTCGTCTAGGACGCAGGATATGAAAGTATACCTGTGGAATGGAAGTTCGCAGATCGACCTAGTTTGATAAAGTTAGGTTGTTAAAACCAGTGAATCAGTTTGGGGAAAATCGCCTAGTCTCGCTTGCTTAACTTTTGTGTGTTTGATTTCTAGTTAGAACCCCATAGATTTCCCGAGAAGATTCCCAACGTGTTCGCCCCATCTGCTTTTACATCGAGATTTACGCACTTCAATATTTACTTTTCCTGCACTGCTTGCTTGATTTCCTTTTTACAAGTTCTTAAGTTTGATTTCCTTTTCCCGTTGGTCATAGAAGAGATTGACAACCTCCTCTATATAAGACGTGATACTGCTTTCTTTATTTTCTGCAAAAACCGTGACACTTACCCCCAAACCCCAATTCTCTGCGTCTTTGGTTGCCCTGATTCTTCTGTTTTGCAGTTGACCTCCTCCCTGTGGATCGATACCCTAAGTACTACAACGCACGCTGTGCACTTGCAGCTTAGGGTCCTACAAATTCAAAGCCTGACGAGTCCCCAAAGAAACCTTCCAAACTCGGACGACTATTTAGACCCCATCAGCTGACACGCAGTAATGATTGGTATAATAACCGTTCACGACTTCTCCTTAGGTATGCATAAGCATCCCATAAGTGTTGCGCTCCACCAAACTAGGGTCGGATCTCAAATTCAGCAAGTTAATAGTTTTCAAAGATCCTAAAATCAGACTCTAGTTCATGATGCTAGATTCATGCAATAAGAACAAGTTTGATAAGAAAGAAAACTCTAATCTACGATCTAAACAATCGGTTCAAAAACAGTTAATGAAATTCCCCATAGATTCCCTTAAAGAACACCCAACGAAAATAAACGACTCAGACATGAAAGAAGGAGTAGAAAACGGGATTGATGAATGCATAACTTATATGAATCGATAAGGAGTAAAGAGAGGTTTCAACAGAAATCGATCTCCCTCGGCGAACAAGGATTGGGATCGAGAGAGAACGAGATCCGCGACCACAAAGTTAGCCGAGATCCAAAGTAAAGAAACTGTGAAAAGAACTTGTTTATGAAACCCTAAACATCGAGTATATATAAGTCTTCAAGTCCCATTGGGCGTCAATTAGGTCTTGGCGTGCATATGACGGCTGCGGGTTTAAGTTGGGCTTCAAATGTAATCGTCAAGTAGCTGGCCGGCCGAGCGACTAGTCGTCTGGTCAGGCCCTGGCGCAGCCAGCTTGGTCTTCCAGGTGCATGACGGACTTTTTTGCTTCTTCCATAACTTGAGATCCAACCGTGGGATTGTTCTCAAACCACTTCAAGGTGAAAGACAGCTGATTAGGCTACCTTGTCTCCAAATATGAGCTTGATTTTATGGTGGGAAGCCTTCGTGTGATGTTGAACTTATGTCCTCGAGCACTGTTTCCAGAAATATCCATTTTGCTCCAAAATATGCGTCATTTGCCAAGATTGCCTGAAAAGAGTCTTGAACAAGCAAATACTCAAAATCTAGTGTCTATGCAATAAAACCTTAGTGATTTGCTTATTAAAGCACTCACTTATTATAGTAAAAATGGGTAAAATATGCATGTTATCAACTCCCCAAGACTTAAAACAAAACAAAAATCTAAGTAAGGAAAAGAGGTTTGAAAACGTGGAAACTCACCAATACTTGGGAACTCATCAAGTCTAGCAATCGACCTGTTTGAGCTACGTAACTCGGAATACAAACTCAAAGCGTTTGGGTCTAGTTACCTTGATCTTTTCACCCGTCCCAGATACGCTTCATGGTCCCTTTGAGTATTTCAAGCTCTCTCTTGTAGACCCCTTTACTCATTTAGGCGTGTGATCTCATTCGAGGGAGTATAAGTCGATGAGAAATTATACTCTTCACTTCCAAACATTTAGACAAAGACAATTCAGACACAATTCTCTTATTTTCTCTTCCCTTAGTTGATTTCTCCCTACTTTTATAGGGTATCATTTTCCTTTTTTATATATTTTTTATCTTTTATTTTCTTCTTAGCTTGAGAACGATCATTTCTTCGAAGCTTTCATGATGTTTGCGAACCGTCATCGTCTTTTCAGGAACTCGGGTTGCCGTTCTCAAACTAAGTCTCTTCTTTCTATAACCCCTTTTTCTATAATAAGGGAAGATCAAGGAGAGGTTGCATTGCATCTGCTTAGTCATGCTAGAGTTTAAAAGAGGAGCAAAGTTCGAAGTACCTCAAGCCCCTTGACGAGAAGTTTTGATTCATTAGGTGCGGAGTCAACGTGAGATCCTTCGAGTACTCTAGAGATTAGAACTTTCTCCGTTGGAATAACCCACTCGCAGTGTTCAACTTAATAAGCCTTGCTTCTAAACCTGTGAGAATGGTCATTAAGGTTCCTTGTTTGAAGCGACTTGTACCTAGCAAAGTTCATAGTTTCCGACTAAAAGAAAAAAGTTTTGACTCTATAAAACGACTCTATAAATGATGCATGTATGCTTAAGACTCATCAAATCAAAGCATAGTTAGTAATATAAGAAACCCCCCCAGACTTAAATCAATCCGTCTCCAGTTTGTTTAAATCGAGTCGAGGTGAAAAAGATAAGTAAATTCAAGTACAGGCTTGTGAAAACTTACTTGAAAGTGGCGATGGGTATGGTNACAGTCCCTAGTGAGAACGTCACTTGGCCTCCAGCCGCCCTCACTAGTCCAAACTCTTCCCCGGGTTCCTTCTGGAATCCTCCTTTCCCAATCATCCCTGGGTTAACAAAACAGTGACTCGCCCCGGAGTCGAACAGAACATGGGTTTCTACCTCACCTAATAATAAGGTCCCTACACATTCAATCCTTAGAATGCTAAGAAACTTAACAGAACACACAGACACAGACAAACTCAGAAAACGTAAGTACTAAAACTTACCAGTGATCGGTCGAGAAGTGGTCGGATCTCCAGTCCCATCCGCGGTCGCTGCATACACTCTTGGCATGATGGCCTGTCTCTTAGCCGGTTGCGCCAGCACATCTCCTGCACGCTTAGGCTGAGTGGCCGCCTGCCCAACTCCTCCGGACCTCGGACAATCCCGCTTGTAATGTCCCGGCTCTCCGCAACCGAAACACACAACGGACGTGTTACCTCCATTCGACACTCTCACCAACCTCGAGTCTGGCTGAGGACAATCACGAACCCTATGCTCCGAGCTACCACAACGGTGACAAGCTCCAGATGCACGTCTACACACGCCAACATGCACCCTTCCGCAAGATCCACACACGCTGCAGTTCCCACTCGACTTAGCTGGAACATTCTTCCCAAACTTGCGGTTCTGTCCTCCAGACACTTGGCCACTCCTGGCCACTGTACCAGCCTTAGACAAGGCCTCCTCGGCTTATCCAGTCTCCAACAAGGCCGCTCTCACCACAACCTCTGTGACCGTCGCGTAGTCACGCACCAGACAACCATTACGCAGCTCGACCCTTAGTTCGCTCATGAACCTTCAGATCAGCTTCTCTTCAGTATCATGGTCACGTCCCACATACTTGCGTAACAGGTTAAACTCAGTCTCATACTGCCGAACCGTCTTGGTCCCTTGGCGCAGATACAGAAACTCAGCCTCCAGCTGATTGTAAGCTTCTTGCGGGAAGTACTTACTTTGGAACATCGCAGAAAACGTCTCATACGAACAGTTCGGACTCACCAAACGTCCCGTGGTCCCTTTCCACCAGGTATGCGCAGTACCCTCCAGGTAATGCACAGCTATGTCCCGTTTGTACTCCTCGGGACATCGGATAGACTCGAAGTTCCTCTCAAGCCTCATCCTCCACTCATCAGCCTCAATCGGCGCAGTTCCTCCAGCAAAGAACTTGGTTCCCAACCTCGCCATATGATCCAGAACCTTGAGGTAAGACGGGATCGCCACGACCTGATCCGCTTCCTCCATAGCCACGTTCCCAATGTTCGGATCCACCACTTGTGGTGCCACGGCCGGTACCGCCCCCGGTATAGGCACAACCACTTGTGGTGCCACGGCCGGTACCACTCCCGGTATAGGCGCAACCACCGGTAAACGCTCCAACACTTGAGCTAGCAGTCCCAGCACAACCTCCAGCCTGTCTGGAACAGCACCCGCAGCATTCGCAGCCACGTTCCCAGTTCCAACCACATCCATATTCGCAGCAGCCACGTTCGCAGCAGCAGCAGCCGCAGCATTCGCAGCCGCAGCCTCGGCCGCCGCAGCAGCCTCAATCTCATGCTTGATCCCAACCGCATCCTCAGTTCCCGAACTCCCCGAGTTCACAGCACCATTCAACCTTGCAGCCCTAGTCCTTCTTGGAGCCATCCGCAAGTCAAACAGAACATGTTAGCCCGAAGCTAACACCAGACAAGAGTTCCAAACTCCACAGAGAACAACAAACCACGAGACTCGGCAGTGAAAGGTGGATATTTCTAACCCCAACTATGCAAATGAACTATCTTAGTATCGACCATGCTCTGATACCAACTGTGGCGACCCAACCCGATAATCCTAACCAGGCCGGCCGTCCCGAGTCTAACTCTAACCAGATTCCATACTTAGCATAGTTTTCAGATTTTTCTTAAACTTAAACAACGCATTCGATTCATAAAAACCCCATTCTCATTGCATAATAATTCCAATCCAGATATAACAAAGGTTTGTAAAACAGAAAACTAACTTAGCCAAATTCGTTTTAAGTCATAAAACAGTAAAACCAAAGCCAGATAATCCGAACAAGTCTTAATAAAATAAAACCCCCAAACCCAGTCCTAACCCACTTCTTTCTTCACTGCCTTCAAGTCCGCCTTCAAGACTAAACGTCCCAGATAACATCTTTACCTGCACACTCCACACATAAGAGAGGCATAAGCATTATCACAAATGCTTAGTGAGTACGGTCATCCCGTACCACCAGCCAATACCAGAAAACGCAATCAAGCAACAGTTATATAATTCGCATTAACACTTAGCAAGCAAGCACAGAAAACAGAATCACGGTTCTATGATCATCTCAACTACTTGTGAATTTCCTCACGGCCTCGGTTCTACTCAAGCGAGAATCACACATCCCCTTGAGCTAGCAACACGATCCGGACATTCACACAGCTAGTTAGACACCACGTATAAACCACGGTATC
>JAHZTW010000001.1:436984452-437013352 GCA_020283515.1 Alliaria petiolata | reverse complement strand
TTTAGGGAAATTTCATAAACTTTGCTTAAGGCTAGTGGTAAGGTCATAAATATTAGCTCTTTTTCTTTTCTTTTGATAGCCTTCTAAAAATATTTCTCTTATGCATTTGGCCACAAGGACTCTTTTTCTTTTCTTTTAACTTGAGCTTTTTCTTATCACAAATCAAGATTAACCACTAGAAATATGTATCCCCTTTTTATATTTTTCCTTAATACCTTCTTTATTTCAAACCCGTGAACTCCCAATTAAAAATGTAAAGCTAGCAACATTATGAGAGCCTAAGCATGTCGCCCAAAACCTAACACTTTATGCTAAGTTCAAACAGAAAATAAGGCCTCACAATTTGCAATCACACATGAAATTTGGTCGATCTTGAAGTCGATCTTTGCTCCTTCTCTTTTGTCTAAGTTTTCTTTTTTTATTCCTGCCAACTTTTATGCTCTTCTTTCATCTTCTTGTTAATTCTCAGCACCCATCACAGCTCCAAGTACTCTAAACAACCTGAAAAAGATGCTAAAATGCAAGAAACCATGCAAATGCCAATGCAAAATGTTCTAGGACTTAAAATGATACAAATGATGCAAACTAGTCTATTATGAATGATGTATGCATGAAAAACCTATTCTAAATGCAAGCTAAATATGCGAAATATATGAGTATATCAGCATCTAAAGCTTTTATGTAGAAGACTTGTCCACCGATGGTTGGCTTTTTCAAGACCTCATTGATGTCAAAGTTCAGCTTGATGTCTTTGCCAAGGTGTAGCGAGATCTTGCCGTTCTTTACGTCGATGATCGCTCCAGCAGTCGCCAGGAAGGGCCTACCAAGGATTAGAGGATCCTTAGGCTCTTCATCCATTTCCAAAACCACAAAGTCGGTTGGGACATTCACATTGCTTATCTTGACTGGTAGATCTTCAAGCATGCCTACCGGGAGTCTTATACTTCGATCAGCTAGGATAAGAGATATCCTACACTCCTTGAACTTTGTGAATCCCAACTTCTTGGCAATGGAATGAGGCATGAGGTTTATACTTGCTCCAAGGTCACACAAGCAATTGTCGAACTTCAAAGGACCTAGCGCAAGGTATGGTGAATGAGCCCGGGTGTCCTAGCTTTTTGGGAGCTATTTCCTTGTGGATAATAGCACTGCACTCCTGACTCAATACCATGACCTCTCCTCCATCTTATTTGGCTTTTTTGGCAAGGGTGTCCTTCAAAAACTTCGCGTATTTAGGTACCATAGCCAAACAATCTACCAATGGCAATCTCAGCTCGACGTTCCTCAAGTGTTTCTCAAACAAGGCCCTTTGCTTCTCAATCATCTGCTTCTTGAAGCGACCAGGGAAAGGGAGTTTTGGTTTGTATGGTGGGGGAATGAAAGCTTCTTTCTCTTTGCTAACTTCCTCCACTTTCTTTTCTAAAATCTTTTCACTCCTTTTCTTTGGTCTCTCAATGTAGACATTGTCAAAGGTGATCTCGTGATCATTCTCCCCCTCTTGAACCACAATGTCCTCATTGTCTTCAAGCACAGATTGTTGTGGTAGTTGTTTTCCACTCCTTAACAAGATCACGTTTGCGTATTCTCTCGGATTAGTTTCGCACTTGCCGGGTAAGCTACCGTGTCCGCTTGTGCTTGCTTTTCCTTTCTCGAGCTGTCTGATCTTGTTGTTTATTTGAGTGATCTGTGTAGATACATCAGTGAGAGAAGAGTCCAGCCTGTTTGTTGATATCCACAAATTTCTGATTTGTAGATGCTTGCCCTTGAAGCAATTGTTGGAACATAGCTTGGACCGGATCTTGTTGGTGTTGTTGCACTTGTTGCTGCTGTGGCCAGAAACCAGGAGGATAATTCTTGGTTCCTTGCTGTTGTTGGCCTTGGAAGTTGCCTTGTTTTTGGCCTTGGAAACCTTGGTTTTGCACAAAACCACCTTTGTTGTAAGGAACAAAGGGTTTTCCTTGTTGTGGTGGGTAGACTTGGTCCTTTGGATTCTCTACGTTGGTGCTTCGGTATGAAAGGTTATTGTTGCCTTGATACCGTGGGCATACTCTTGTTGCCTGTTGTAGTCGAACCAATTTGCTTCCTCAATGTCCTCTTGACAGCCCTCTTCAAACACCTCTGAAGCTTCTCCCACAAAGTGTAATTGTTTTTGATTTGCAAGCATCATCTTGTCGAGCTTCTCATGAAGGGCTTTCAGCTCCTTCCTGTGTGACTCCATCTCAGTACCTCTTGGTGCTTGGTCATAGTCCTCAGAGTAGTTGCCATTGCTCAATGCCAAGTTCTCTATGAGCTCCATACCCGCGGTCACTTCTTGTCCAAGGAAGTTTCCTTTACTTGCGGTATCAAGTAGAAGGCGGATCTTTGGCAAAGCGCATCTGTAGATTGTACTAAGAAGTGTTTCCTCTGTGAAACCATGATGAGGACAAGCAATGGTGTAGTCCTTGAATCTTTCCATGGCATCACTAAAGGTCTCGTTTTGCCTTTGTGCAAAGCCACTGATTTCACTTCTTAGCCGAGCTATTCTTGTAGAAGAGAAGAACTTTGAGAGAAAGGCCTTCTTGCAATCTGCCCAAGATGTAATGGTACCTTGAGGAAGGGTCTTTTCCCAATGGAGAGCTTTGTCCCCAAGAGAGAATGGGAATAAGCGAAGCTTGAAGCTGTCTTCGGAAATCCCATTAATCTTCATCATGCCACACATTTGTTCGAAGTTATCCAAGTGCTCTAAGGGATCTTCCAAAGCAAGGCCGTGGAACTTACTGTTCTGGACCATTGAGATGAAGCCCGGCTTGATCTCAAAGTTGTTGTTTTGCACCGGAGGAGGGGTGATGCCAAAACGATTATGGTGAGTGTTTGGTGCATCACCCGCACCTATGATGCGTGGTGGTCTTTGGCCGTGGATGGGGTTTCCATTACCCCTTCCAGCACCATTATGTGGTGGTTCCCCAACGTGGTTTTGGTCAGCCATGACCTCTTGTGCAGCCTCTTGAACAAACTCTTGCAGAAGCGTTTGCCCTCTTTCTCTTCTATGTCTTGCACTTCCAAGTTGATGAATGTTGTCTAGTGGGTGAATCAAGTTGGTATCACCACTAGACCTCAAGTTCATGTACCTGAAAACACAGATCAAAGGGTAGAGAAATTAGTAATTAAAGATTGAAAAACAAAGACTTTGTCTTTACTAAATTCTAAATCCTAATACTTCAAACTTAATCCCAAATCGGCAACGGCGCCATTTGATAACACGCATTTACTGTGTTTGTCACTTAAGCTTGCTCATGTCATTGCAGTACTTAAGGGTCAATCCAATTTGGGAGAGTTGAAGGATACTAAGAATACAAGAACTTTTGGTAAAGCTAAGCAGATTCGGATTAAATGGGGGAATAAGGCGAAATAAAATACTCAAGGTAATCTACTGGACTTGAAAACTATTATAAAATCCCGACCAAGGGGTTAAACAACTAGAAAGCTACTTTTAAAGGACTAAAAAGCACGACTACTAATTTTAGAAAATGCAAAACTAAGGACTGACAAAACAGGAAATTGCCTAAGATTTGAGGCGAATTTTAAGAAATGGAAATAAAAATCTACTGACTCTAAAACTCTTCCAGGGTACGAAATATGATACTAGGGAATTTCGAAAATACTAGCAAGACCAAGAACGCAATTTTATGAAATTAAAAAGCTTTAATGTAAGAAATAAACAACTAATTGGTTTTAAGTTAAAAGACTGAAACTTTAAACTAAAGAAGGATGATTTTTATGTTTTCAGATGATAAGAAATAGATTCACGGTTTGAGGATCAACTTAGAGGGTTCAAGATTCAAGCTTTGGGTTTTAAAAACATAGATCTACACTTTTGTGCTTTCTTTAAGCCTTGAGAAGCTTAAACTAGCTTCATCCATGGCGTGTGGTATGAAATCTTCCTCATCCCTTCCTCGTGGTGGAAAGAAAGGATGAGAAGCATGATGCATAGATCTCAAAAAGTGGCTTAACTAATCCCCTAAGCAACCATGGCGTTTGGGAAAGGATGGATTAGTCTCTTGGATTTGGATTTAAGGGATCTCCTAGATATGTCTAGGACAAGGAAATCCCTGGATCAAAGATGTCTCTCTCGAGATCCTCTAGGCCTTAAACGCCCAAATCCAAGAAGAGAATGGTTTAAAGAACAAGAAAAAGACCAAAGCTTAAACCCTTAAAACCCTTAATCACCTCAAACCGAAAACCCACAAGATTACTACTCACTATGCATGATTAAGATGCTGGAAAACGTAAAGGATGGAAAGCTAAACATGATTAAACGATTAAGAAAAGCGATTAACAAAGTACTTAAGATAAACTTAAAGATTAAGGTTTTTCTAAAACATAAAAAGCTTGAAAGACTAACAATGGTGGTTTTGCTCAAAGAAGGAGGAGATAAAACGCAAGTTTTCGGATCCTTTGCCAAAAATAGGTCAAGGTCGTTTTATACAAAAAGGGTAATGGTCCCCTCACTAAGCTCCAAAATGTGAGCTGTCCGGATAAGGTTAGAGATCGACCTTGGTCGTCGATCTCTTACTCGATCTTGGCAGTAGAACTCCTTCCTTTGCTCGATCGCCTAGTCATTCCAACTGCAGAGATCGGGTGCCTCTGTCGATCGTCTACTCGATCTTCGGATGATCGAGTCTTGGGCTCGATCTGGCTCTCATTCTATATTCGCGTCTGTGCCTGAGCTCGATCATCTTGGTCGATCTTTGACCTCGATCTTCTTCCACCGAATGGCCTCGTGACTCGATTTTGTGACCTCGATCTTCTTCCACCGAATGGCCTCGTGACTCGATTTTGTGGTCGATCTTTTCAAGATCGACCTGCCTGTTTCGATCCTTAGCTCGATCTCGGATCCCCTACTTGATGCCCGAGTTCTCCCAAGTGTCCATAGACTCCATTTTGATCCTTAGCTTGTCCACGCGTTCTCCAAAACTCCAGTTAATCCAAAACGACCTGTATATGATGCAAGAATGCAAGAAACATGCGAATGCTAATGCAAAATGCCTTAGGACCTAAAATGGAACAAAAGCTACAATTTCACTAAGTATGAATGCAATATGTATGCAATTTATGTCCTAAATGCAAGCTAAATGTATGAAATATATGAATACATCAACGCGTGAGAATGGTCATTAAGGTTTCTTGTTCGAAATGACTTGTACCTAGCAAAGTTCATAGTTTCCGACTAAAAGGAAAAAAAAAAACAAAAGTTTTGACTCTATAAAATGACTCGATAAATGATGTAAGTATGCATAAGACTGATCAAATTAAAGCATAGTTAGTAATATAAGAAACCCCCCAGACTTAAATCAAACTGTCCCCAGTTTGTTTAAATCGAGTTGAGGTGAAAAATATAGGTAAATTCAAGTACAAGCTTGTGAAGACTTACTTGAAAATGGCATTGGGTTAGGCATGGGCGTGCATTACTATTGAGCTAAGGACTTGATCATTCTCCTTTCGTCACTGCTTAGAATTGATTTAATTGAACAAAAGAAATCGAAAACTTAGCTCGAAAGGAAATGTGTTGCACGGTTTAGCTTCCTTGTTTCGGATGGTGGTGATGATGTTGGCAGCTGATGATGTTGATTAGGGCACGCCTATGTTGAGAAGAACAGGTACTCCGGTTGTTGAGTACTCGTCTTTGTTCCTTGACCTTTGATAACACCGTGAATGAGATATGGAAAATCTTCCGTCCTTGCGTCTTGAAGATTACGTCACCTCAGAAACTTAACTTGAAGTTTGGGTATTTGCTGGCCTATCCAGTGATCTGTTCGGGATTCCGGAAGACAGGTGTTGCTAGTATGAACTTCAATGCCATATGAAATCCTTACTTGGCTTCGGTAAAGGCCTTGGTCGCGGAAGAGAGAAGTTAGTCTTTGGGAACTCTTCTCCTCGCGGTTTGGTGAAGGAAGTTGCGTCTTCTTCCTTCTGGAGCTTGCACAACGGTTTCCATCCTCTACAACCGTTGTATTCTTCTTCGTCTTCATGGATACAGGTCCGTTGAACGTGCTGGAAGAAGTAAGTAAAGAGATGGATCATTGACTTAACTTGACTTGGATGGAGTCTTGTCTTGTCTTGCCGTCTTGGATGCAACAACAATGTACCGCGGTTGTGGAAGTTCCATTTGCGGTCTTTAGGACGTGTTCAGGCCATTGAATCAAGGAGGATGCTTGAAAGGCTTGAAACAGGTTGAAGGAGATCCGGTTTGGTGAGGTCGGGATGGTGAACGTCTCGGACGGCGGCCGGCCGCCCGACGGGTTGTCACGGTCGCTACCGGGCACGTCCTCTCTGCGCCATCGTGGCTCGTGGCGCGGCCAGGCTCCATCTGGCTGGCCCACGGGCGGTTCATTGCCCGGTGAGTGTTCTTCGAGCCTCATTCTTCATGTTTTTGTTTTTTTTCTGTTTTTCTGATTTTTTGTGCTTTTGGGGTTTATGAAAGTGCTGTAAACTAAGAAGAAACCAAAACTAAAAATTAGTTTGGTTAGAAAGATGAGAAAAAGAAAGAAGATACCTAAAATGGGTTGTCTCCCATTGAGGTGCTCTTGTTTACAGTCTTTTAGCTAGACTTTGATAGTTCGGGAGCTTAGTTGGAGGTGGAGTTCGACCATAGGCAAGGTCTTTTTGCCTTCTGCGCGGCCTCTTCTGCTAAAGGCTCCTCGAGTCTCTCCATGATATCATCTTCATCCTTCTCGAGAAGATGTTTCTCGCCTCGGGTCTCCCTTGAGCCTCGAGTTTCCTTTCCGGCTCTAGCAAGTTCGTAGAGATATTGTATCTCTTGCTTGGTCTCGTCACTTTCGTGGAAGTAGTACCCGATTAAGTGCTCCTTCCACGCTGTAGTGAAAGTAGTCCCTGGGGGAAGGCTCTCCACTACCTTGTGGAATTCCGCAAGGTCTTCTCTGCTGATTAGGTCGCGAATTCCCCCAAGCTTCTTATATCTATGAACACCCATTATCCTTGGCGTGGTGGCGTTGAACCTTGCCTGCATGAAGTGGCATCGGATTATGCTATTGCCTTCGCTGCTATCCCTTAAGTACTCCTTCAGACCTCTTTTTCTAGAGCCTCATCGAATCCGACATATATCGGGACCTTCCTTGCCTTCTTATGGAACTCGATGAGTTTTTCTCTTTTGATGCGACCCTTGAATCGTGACTCCTCTTGCACCCTCTTGTCATTTAATCGGCAAGTCAGGACTTCGTCTAATGCTGGCTGTGGGGGTGACATTCCATGGATTGGAGATGCTGAAGTTTGACGTGGTCGATGATTTGAGAAGGCGAATCTGTTCTGGATGTGCCTTGCCCTAAGAATGGCGTCTCTCTTCGCTCCGAGGCGAGTGATGACATTGCAGGGTGCAATGATAACTTGCTTGAGCCTTGCGCCCAACTGTTCGCCCGGCGTGACGTCTTCCTCGCTTGAGGAATCGGGGATCTCCTTGCGTCCTACTGCGGGGGAACTCATGACTCTCTTGAATGAGGGTAGCATGTCGATGAGCTCCTGTTGGTCTCGGGCAAGTCTCTCGAACTTGTCCCCGCTTCTTTTTAGTTCCAAGGAAATGTTCTCGATCGCCCTGCTGTTACTGCTGGTTTGGCTTTTGATTGCCAAGCGGCCTTCCCGAGCCTCCTCGATGTATCTCCCAAGTTTGTTTTTGACCTTATCGATGGCTTCCTTGGTTTCTTCGAGCTCGCAGTCGTACCCTCGGGTTCTTCGTTTGACCTGAGCTAGATTGTAATCATGGCATCCTAGCTTCTCTTCTATCTTCAGAAGTTTGTTTTGGTCTCTTGGAGCTTGAGCTTCATGTATCCTGACTTGATCTGCGATTTCTTGGACCTTGCAAGATGTCTCGGCTTGCATCGAATCGATTCGGGAATGGAAGGTCTTCTGGGACTCGGCTACGCGATCCGTGAGGATCTGTGCTAGCTCCGTAAACTGGTGCAGTCGCTGATGCAGGAAGGAGGGTGGGAGTCTTTGGTCGTGATGGGAGAGAACAGAAATCTCGTGGTGAGAGCTTTCGTCCTCATCCTGCGCTAGAGGTGCGGGTGTTTCTTGATGTAGGAACAGGGGGGGCTTGTTCTTACAATGATGGATTGAAATGGTGAATCTATGGCTGGCCGTACGGCTCTCTCGAAGGATTCGATTGAGATGAATGATGGACGAGACAAACTGAGGGATTGAGAGATGCCACTCGGTCTATGAGATGATCCGAGATAAGTCTAGATACTCTTGTTCACAGGGATTCGCACACAAGTGAGAAGAGGATCGAGGGTTCTTTACTAAGCGAAAGAGGGCTAGGGTTTTACTGAATAATACATTCTGATTAAAATGAAAGGAAGAAAGGAGCTTATAAGCTCGTGATACAACGGTCATAAGAATGACTAAAAAAAGGAAACTAAATGCGGGCTTGAAAGCCGAATAACAAAGGGAATAAAAACATAAAAACAAAGCTAGCCGTTGGACCCTCTTAAGGAAAGTCTTCTGGTTTGGTTTGAATGCGAAATGGACTAAGAGATAGCTTGGAATCCCTTATGCGCCGATCTTGTAGAGACTTCTAAGGGTTTAAAATCTCTGGCCCTCCTTGTAACTCCTTAGTTATGACAAATAATGTCATGTCCACAATGCATTGCAAAACCGGCAAGAATAAGCTTGGCTGGATCTTGTTTTGCAAGTAAGTGTCTTCTTGTAGCTTGGTATGGTCCGTGGCTTCATGAATGGTATGTAATGTGATCTTCTAAGTATTCTCCATGTCTTGATGATTCAATAGGCTTGAGTCTACTTGAGGTCCGAATGGTGTTTCTCTAGTGATCTCCTTGGAAAGCAACTTCCTCTTAAGTTCCTCATGCTCGATGAGAGCTATTTAGGCTTTCCACAGACTTGTTAAACTCCTCCCTCAAGCTCCTAGTTCCTGATCTGGTCCGTGGTCCATGCCTCATAACCGGCACAGCAGCTGCTCCCTCAGCTACATGCTCAGCTTCGGTTAGGTTAGGGCCGATGTCCTCATCANGGTTTAGAATCTCTGGCCCTCCTTGTAACTCCTTAGTTATGACAAATAATGTCATGTCCTCAATGCCTTGCAAAACCGGCAAGAATAAGCTTGGCTGGATCTTGTTTTGCAAGTAAGTGTCTTCTTGTAGCTTGGTATGGTCCGTGGCTTCATGAATGGTATGTAATGTGATCTTCTGAGTATTCTCCATGTCTTGATGATTCAATAGGCTTGAGTCTTCTTGAGGTCCGAATGGTGTTTCTCTAGTGATCTCCTTGGAAAGCAACTTCTTCTTAAGTTCCTCATGCTCGATGAGAGCTATTAGGCTTTCCACAGACTTGTTAAACTCCTCCCTCAAGCTCCTAGTTCCTGATCTGATCCGTGGTACATGCCTCATAACCGGCACAGCAGCTGCTCCCTCAGCTACATGCTCAGCTTCGGTTAGGTTAGGGCCGATGTCCTCATCATTCCCTCCCCCTTGAAAAGGTTCAGGCCTCAGAACTGGTACATCTGCATTAAAAGGGGCTAAGTCAGTAACATTAAAAGTATGAGAAATAGTTAACTCACCTGGCAGCTCCAGCTTGTATGCATTGTCGTTGATCTTCTCAAGTACTCGGAATGGGCCATCTCCTCTTGGTGAAAGCTTGGATTTTCTTTGATTAGGGAACCTCTCTTGTCTCATATGTAACCAGACCCAATCACCAGGTTCAAATGTAATCTCCTTGCGCCCTTTGTCAGCTTGATGTTTATACTTCTCGGTCTTCTTCTCCAAGTTATCTTTAACTCTTTGGTGAAGTTTCTTCACAAAATCTGCTTTAGTAAAACCTTCTGCACTAGAATAAACAGCTTGGGGGCAGGGGTGAGAGATCTAAAGGTGTTTCTGGATTGAATCCATAAACAACTTCAAATGGTGAAAACTTTGTAGCAGAATGCTTAGCATGATTATAAGCAAATTCAATGTAAGGTAAACATGCTAACCAATTATTTAAATTCTTACCAACCGTGGCCCTTAGAAATGTGGATAGTGTGCGGTTCACTACTTCAGTTTGGCCATCGGTTTGGGGATGACAAGTTGTGGAGAAGAGCAGCTTTGTTCCTAGCTTCTTCCACAATGTCTTCCAGAAGTGGCTCAAGAACTTGGTATTACGATCAGATACTATTGTTCTGGGCACGCCATGTAGTCTAACAACTTCTTTGAAGAAGAGATCAGCAGTTTGTGTTGCATCATTAGTCTTGTTACATGGTATGAAATGAGCCATTTTGGAGAATCTGTCCACAACTACAAAGATGGAGTCTTTGTGGTTGATCTTGGGTAAGCCTAATACAAAATCCATGGAAATATCTACCCAAGGGTGGTTAGGGATAGGCAAAGGCATATATAAACCATAAGGATGTAACCTGGATTTGGCTTTTAGACATGTTATATACACTTGGCGCAGAATCTCTCCACATCTCTCTTCTGGTGAGGCCAATAGAAATGCTCAGTGAGAACACTTAGAGTTTTGTCTCGGCCGAAATGTCCCATGAGTCCTCCTCCATGTGCCTCCCTGATTAGTAACTCCCTCATAGATCCTTGGGGAATGCACAGCCTCTTTTCTTTAAACAGAAACCCATCTTGTTGATAGAAAACTCCAAATACAGCTTTACTGGTTTCTTTGTAAGCTTCTTGAAAGTCAGGATCAGCCTCATATAAGTCCTTAATGTGCTCGAATCCCATGACTTTAGACTCCATCGTGGTGATCAGAGCATGTCTCCTAGACAATGCATCAGCCACAATGTTTTCCTTCCCCTTCTTGTACTTGATGACATATGGAAATGTCTCCACAAACTCCAGCCACTTAGCATGTCTCTTCTTTAATGTAGTTTGGCCTCTCAAATGCTTTAGTGTCTCATGGTCTGTATGAATAACAAACTCTTTAGACAATAAATAGTGTTGCCAAGTTTCAAGAGATCTTACTAATGCATATAGCTCCTTGTCATAAGTGGGGTAGTTGAGGGAAGCTCCACTTAGTTTTTCACTGAAGTAGGCTACTGGTTTCCCTCCTTGTGTCAACACAGCTCCAATTCCTGTCCCAGAAGCATCACATTCTATCTCAAAGGTATTATCAAAGTTAGGTAATACCAGGACAAGGGCGTTTGTTAAGCTTGTTTTGAGCTTGTTGAATGCATTGTCTTGAGATGTTCCCCACTGGAATGCTACATTCTTCTTGATTACAGAGGTCAAAGGTGCAGCTATGGTACTGAAGTCTTGTACAAATCTCCTATAGAAGATGGCCAGACCGTGAAAGCTCCTCACATGCCCAATGGTGGTCGGCGTAGGCCAGTCTTGAATAGCCTTTATCTTTTCTTCATCCACTTTTAATCCGTGAGAACTTACAACAAATCCTAAAAACACAACTTCATTAGTGCAAAATGTGCATTTCTTCAAGTTTGCATAAAGACTCTCAGCTCTTAAAGTCTCAAGTACTTGTTCTAGATGTTGTAAATGGTCAGCAAGGCAAGTACTATAGATTAGTATATCATCAAAATATACAACAACAAACTTACAGATGTAGGCTCGCAGGATGTGATTCATGAGCCTCATGAATGTACTAGGTGCGTTTGTAAGTCCAAATGGCATCACCAGCCATTCATACAATCCTCTCTTGGTCTTAAACGCAGTCTTCCACTCATCCCCTTCTTTCATGCGCACCTGATGATATCCGCTCCTTAGATCAATCTTAGAGAAGATTGTAGCTCCATTTAGTTCATCCAACATATCATCAAGCCTAGGTATTGGGTGCCTGTACTTGATGGTGATGTTGTTGATTGCTCTACAATCCACACACATCCTCCAGGACCCATCCTTCTTTGGTACTAAGAGCACAGGAACGGCGCATGAGCTTAAACTCTCCCTGATGTATCCTTTAGACATAAGCACTTGAACTTGTTTCTCCAACTCTCTTGCTTCCTCTGGATTCACACGGTAAGCTGCTCGGTTTGGTAAGGGTGCGCCAGGTACAAGATCAATATGATGCTCTATTCCCCTTATAGGAGGTAATCCAGGTGGGATTTCTTCTGGAAATACATCAGTGAATCGGTCCAGAAGCTCTAAAACAGCAGC
This sequence comes from Alliaria petiolata, assembly GCA_020283515.1. NCBI lineage: Eukaryota > Viridiplantae > Streptophyta > Magnoliopsida > Brassicales > Brassicaceae > Alliaria > Alliaria petiolata. Next base: position 437,001,254 of record JAHZTW010000001.1, on the reverse strand, counting down.
TGGTATATCTTGTTGCTCTTGTCCTGAAAGTAAACTTTCTCTAAAGATCATCAGTAGAACCTTTTATTGCATGTCAAGAGATTTTAAAACTGAAATAGGAGATACATATAAGTTAGTTTTACTTACCTCTGCTCCTTTGGACATTGCTTTCTGCATCTCATTCACTTCATGAAGAGTGAGAGGCGCCAGACTATGCTTCTTGTTGTTATGGGAAAAGGTGTAGAAGTTGGTCTTCCCATTGTGCAAGGTCTCTTTGTCAAACTTTCATGGCCTTCCTAGCAGCAGATGACCAGCTTGCATAGGCACAACATCACATATGACTTGATCCGAATACTTCCCAATGCTGAATGGAACCGTCACTTGCTCAGCGATCTTTAGCTCAGTATCGTCATTCAGCCACTTGAGCTTGTATGGCCTCGGATGATTGGTCTTTGGTAAGCCTAGCTTATTAACCAGATATGTACTAGCAACATTAGTACAAGAACCACCATCTATGATTAGACTGCATACCTTAGTATTGATGGTGCAGCGTGAATGGAAGATGTTCTCTCTTTGAATGGTTGCAGGCTCAAAGAGAACACTGAGTGATCTCCTCACTATTAGAAGATTCCCTCTGTCTGGATAGTCTATGATGTCCTCCTCAGATTCAACAGCTTCTTCTTCTAGCTCATCTTACGATTCATACTCGCCATTTGCAATAAGAATCATCACCCTCTGATTTGGACATTCTCTTGCATAGTGTCCTTTCCCTTGACACTTAAAACAAGTGATATCTCTTGCTCTTTGCGCTGGAAACTTACTAGCCTCAGGTTTGTTGAACTTAGCAGCCTCTGGTGGAGCCTTCTTGAATCTTGATTCTATCTCAACAGCCTTCCCTTTGTCTAGATTACGCTGTGGTGGTGGATTCCAGGGAGTTTTGATTCTGTTTGTAGCAGCAGTCTTCCTTTTGATGTGTTGCTCAGCTTGTATAGCAAGATGCAGAAGCTCCTCTAGATCATGGTAGCCTTGGCGCTCCACTTTCCTAGTAACTCTGTCCTGCAATCCATCCAAGAACTGTGCCATCAAAGTCTCTGGAGTATCCTCAACCTCTAATCAGTTCTTGAGAGTTTCAAACTCTTCAAAGTATTCCTCCACGGATCTACTTCCTTGTGTAAGCTTGCGGAATCGCCTCTGCAAGTCTCTGTGGTAGTGAGCAGGGACATATCTTTTCCTCAAGATGAACCTCATGTCTTCCCAAGTATTGATTTGTCCATGTCTGTGCCTCCTTCTGTCCGAGACATCACGATCCCACAATGCTAGAGCATTCTCAGTCAGCTGAGCAGCAGCTAATGAGATCTTCCTCGCCTCTGAGTAATGGTAATACTCAAAAATGTATTCCATTCTTCTCTCCCAATCCAGATATGCATCTGGATTAATCTTTCCAGAAAATGTTAGAGCAGATAGCTTGATGTCTTTGCCCCCATCTCTGTCTTGTTCTTCTCTTCTTGCTCTGTTTTGTCCTCTAGGATTGTAATATCCATTAGGATCCGGCGGTATTGGCTGGCGTTGATGAGCTTGTGGATCATCTTCAAGGTCTGGCATGTCATCTTCCTCCTCTCCTTGGTTATTCCTCTGAACATTTGCTCCTCTGATGGGGTTTCTGCGGGCAGGCAATTGTGCTGGTGCTGGCGGTTGCTCAAAGCAATTCATACGCTCCCCTAGAGTGGCTTGAGTACTGACCAAATCAGTGAGCATTGCTTGCATAACTGCAAGTATCTGAGCAATGTTGGCGTTGGCAGCATCTCCCATTGCTTATTCATGCGTAAACAGAAAGTAAAAGATAGATCAAGTGCAAATGGGGTCTCTGGGAATGTAAAGGCACGAGAAATGTATCTAGACGATTTATGGGACTCAAGAGAAGACCGTTGGACTGTTTTTGAAAAGCTAATAAGTAATTCCGGAAAGCAACTTATGGTTCTAACACTTCTGAAACCGTATAAACTACTTATGGAAACTACTCTTGTGGGTTTTCTTCTTCTTGACTCAAATACGCAGAACAAAAAATGGCAGAATGATAATGCAACAATGGATTCAGGGTAAAGATGAACGGATTGCTTATGATAAATGATTTTTTTTTTTAACTGGATGCAAAACAAAACAAAACTAAGAACACAGAAAACACAAAACCAGATTTTTTTTTTGATTTTTTTTTTTGGATTTATAAAACAGAAATAAAAATATGCAATGATGCTAGATGATTTTTTTTTAGATTTTCTGGAAAAAATGAAGAACAATGAATCAGAAAAAAAAAAATTGCAGAATTAAAAAGAGGATAGATCCACCTGATTTAGGAGCCTAAGCTCTGATACCAGATGATGTAGGAACAGGGGGGGGCTTGTTCTTACAATGATGGACTGAAATGGTGAATCTATGGCTGGCCGTACGGCTCTCTCCAAGGATTCGATTGAGATGAATGATGGACGAGAAAAACTGAGGGATTGAGAGACGCCACTCTGTCTATGAGATGATCCGAGATAAGTCTAGATACTCTTGTTCACAGGGATTCGCACACAAGTGAGAAGAGGATCGAGGGTTCTTTACTAAGCGAAAGAGGGCTAGGGTTTTACTGAATAATACATTCTGATTAAAATGAAAGGAAGAAAGGAGCTTATAAGCTCGTGATACAACGGTCATAAGAATGACTAAAAAAAGGAAACTAAATGCGGGCTTGAAAGCCGAATAACAAAGGGAATAAAAACATAAAAACAAAGCTAGCCGTTGGACCCTCTTAAGGAAAGTCTTCTGGTTTGGTTTGAATGCGAAATGGACTAAGAGATAGCTTGGAATCCCTTATGCGCCGATCTTGTAGAGACTTCTAAGGGTTTAAAATCTCTGGCCCTCCTTGTAACTCCTTAGTTATGACAAATAATGTCATGTCCACAATGCATTGCAAAACCGGCAAGAATAAGCTTGGCTGGATCTTGTTTTGCAAGTAAGTGTCTTCTTGTAGCTTGGTATGGTCCGTGGCTTCATGAATGGTATGTAATGTGATCTTCTAAGTATTCTCCATGTCTTGATGATTCAATAGGCTTGAGTCTACTTGAGGTCCGAATGGTGTTTCTCTAGTGATCTCCTTGGAAAGCAACTTCATCTTAAGTTCCTCATGCTCGATGAGAGCTATTTAGGCTTTCCACAGACTTGTTAAACTCCTCCCTCAAGCTCCTAGTTCCTGATCTGGTCCGTGGTCCATGCCTCATAACCGGCACAGCAGCTGCTCCCTCAGCTACATGCTCAGCTTCGGTTAGGTTAGGGCCGATGTCCTCATCATTTCTTCAGATATGAAGCGTTCTTGGGGCGGTGCCATGGAGTGGTCTGTAGGTGGGCACGAGTTGGGGGGCATGTAAGTATCGCTCCTCGCGTGCTCCATGGTATGGTAGTTCCTGAGACTCATAGAAAGAAATCTAGAAGTTAGAGGAAAAGGAATGTCTTTGAGTTGTGATCCTGGCCTTTGCTTTGGACAGCGAAACACAACCTCCCCGACAACGACGCCAAAAGCTTGATGGGGTCTAAATAGTCGTCCAAGATTGGAGGATTTCTTTGGGGACTCGTCTAGCTTTGAATTTGTAGGACCCTAAGCTGCAAGTGCACAGCTTGCGTTGTAGTACTTAGGGTATCGATCCACATGGAGGAGGTCAACTGCAAAATAGAAGAATCAGGGCAACCAAAGACGCAGGGAACTGCGTTTTGGGGTAAGTGTCACAGTTTTTACAGAAATTAATGAAAGCAATAACACACTTTATATAGAAAAGGTTGTCAATCTTTTCTATAACCAATGGGAAAAGGAAAATAAACTTAAAGGCTTGTAAAAAGAAAATCAGGTAAGCAGTGCAGAAAAAGTAAATATTGAATTGCGTAAATCTCGGTGTAAAAGCAGATGGGGCGACACGTTGGGAATCTTCTCTGGAAATCTATGGGGTTCTAACTAAAGATCAAACATACGAAAGTTAAGCAAACGAGACTAGGCAATTTTTCCCAAACTGATTCACTGGTTTTATTAGCCTAACTTTATCAAGCAAGGTCGATCTGCGACCGTCTATTTCACAGGTATACTATCGTATCCAGCGTCCTAGTCTACCACGCAATAAGATCGGGACGATAAACATTCATACATCTTCTTGAATACGCATAAGCGCCCAAGAAGGATGCTCTCTACCCTATTTTGGTCTAGATATGAGATTTAGGACATTCGTCGCTCTCAATATCCTGCGATCAGAATATAGTTCATGACGCTAGACTCATGCAATAAGAACGAATATGGTGAGAAAGAAAACCCTAATCTGCGGCCTAACAAATCGGTTTAAACATAGTTAATGAAATTCCCCATAGATTCCCTTAAAGAACACCCAACGAAAATAAACTACTCAGACATAAATGAAGAAGTAGAAAACGTGATTGATGAATCCATAACTTGTATAAAATCGAATAGAAAGAAAGAGGATTCAGGAACAAATCAATCTCCCTCAAAGAACAAGGTGGAAACCACGAATCAGAGATTCGCGGCCGCCAAAGAGAATTCTATAACTTAGGGTATTTGGAATGAAAACTGATCTTTCTTTTACAAAACCCTAAACGATGAGTATATATAGGTCTTCAAGTGCCCTAGGTCGTGGATTAGGTCTTGACTTGCATAAGACGGCTGCGGGTTTAAGTTGGGCTTCAAATGGGTTTGGGAATCCGTGAGGGGCCTGGACGCGCGAGCGACTGGCCATGGCGCGGCCACTGATCGTTTGGTTCGGCCATGGCGCGGCCAGCTCGTCCTTCCGGGTGCTTGACGGACCTTCTTGCTTCTTCCATTACTTGAGATCCAACCGTGTGATTGTCCTCAAACCACTTCGAGGTGAAAAACAGCTGATAAGGTTACCTTGTTTCCAAATATGAGCTTGCTCTCGTGGTGGGAAGGCCTTCATTTGATGTTGAACTTCTGTCCTCGAGCACTATTTCTTGGATTGTCCGTTTTACTCCAAAATATGCGTCTTTTGCTAAGTTTACCTGAAAAGAGTCTTGAACAACCAAATACTCGAAATCTAGTGTTTATGCATTAAAACCTTAGTGAAATGCTTATTAAAGCATTCACTTATGTTAGTAAAAACGGGTAAAATATGCATGTTATCAGTGGTCCATTACCACCATGATTTTGTGGGTTTTCCATACCGAACCTTTCTCTTTCTTCTCTTGCTCTAACTCCTCTATCCAAGTGGTGAATGTTGTCTAATGCCTCAACAAGATTGTCTCTTCCTTAGACCTCAATTTCATGCACCTATAGAGAGAGACCAAACCAAAGTGAAAGAAGTTAGTAACCAAAGTAAACAGAAAGCTTAGTCTCAATAAGAACTAAAATTCTAATGCATCTAAACAAACAATCACCAAAGGGCAACGATGCCAATTGATAAGTAGTATTTTTAGTATTACTTTAAATACTCAACACCACTCATGTCATTGTAGTAGTTGAGGTGTCAATCCATTTGGTGATGTAGATGACACTAGAAATGCATAAAACCTTTTAAGCTAAGCAAATATAGATAGATTGTTGTTTTTCTACCAACTTAAATAATCAAACAAGTAGCATTTAAAGGTAAAAGAAAGAACAGAGCACATAACTAAACAAGATGATCAAATGATAAAAAGGGAATCCAAGAATAGGGTTATTGACTTTGGGTGACTCTAAATCTGATTCAAGATGTCCAAACAATGAATTTCAATACTAATCCTTAGGTAAGAAGCACTAATTAAGACTAATCCACTCTCATGGCACTAATCCCTTTGCTAATTATCAATTCGAAATCCAATCATCATTAGTGAAAATATAATCATCAAGCAATAAACACAAGCTTCATAGAACCAATAAACACCTTAGACATCTACTTTCATAGGTTAAGCATGTAAATCTCTTGATTTAGTTGGTTGGGGCATTTCAACAAACACCTTGTGGGTGGAAAATGCCCTTTGGTTTAAATCACTTTTCTCAAAGCTAATAAAATCACTAAACAAGAAAAGATTTTGAAAGATCTAGCCCTAGACATCAAAAACCATAATTAGAATCACCCTAATCTACCCTATACTTCGATCCTAAGGGAACTACTCACTAATCATAGTTAAAACAACTAATCCCAAGAAAGAAAAGTTGATAAACATGATTAGAGAATAGAAAGATGGAAGATTAACAAAGACAAATTCCAAATTGCATAAACTCTCAAAATCTCATACAAAATGTGTTTAGAACATAAGAAAGGTTTTGGTTGAGGAACAACAAGAAAAATAAAGCTTAGCCACAAAAATGAGGTCTTTGGGCTTTTATAGTGAACAGTAACCGTTCGGATCAACTCTTGGTCAAAGGTCGGTGTTGAAGTTCGAGCTGATGGATATGTGCTTTGTGAAACCGCTGACCGTAATAACATGAAACCACCTCCACATGAAAGCTGATTCAACTATCTACAACTTTTATGAAGAGTTCCGAGGCTGAATCGGAATGGAAAGCCTTCATCGGACCCGATCTTTACTCGGCATGGATCTGTATCGAGCTAGGTAGCTCGATATACAGCTCGATATGTTGCTAAAGATCTTCTTCATTGGCTGTATCGACCTTACTAGCTCGATACAAATGTTCGACATGTGTCTTAGCCTTCCTGTTGGTTTGTATCGAGCTTGGTAGGTCGATACAAATGCTCGATATGCATGCTCCGTCTTCTCGGTTGGACTGTATCGAGCTTAGTAGCTCGATGCATCTGCTTGATATGGATTAAAATAGCTGTAACTTTCTTACCCGGGGTTCGAATGACTTAATTTCAACTGCATTAGAAAGCACACTGGATCCTCTAAAACTTTGTAAAAGGCTTTGGAGTCTGAATCTAAGTGCAAGGCCTTCGTTCGGACCCATACATTTCGCACCCCCAAATGCTCTATATGCTTGTAAAAGACTTTTTCTCATTTGGCTGCTTCTCTTCCTCCTCTTGATCATCTATGAAACTTCATATGGTCCTCCAAGCCTCCAAAAAACCTAATAAGGACTCAATATGTACAAATATGTAACAACCTAAGCTAAAACTCACTAAACTCTAATATGGATGCGAAGGGGTGCAAAACTACATGCAAAACTATCTAAAATGAATGCAAAAATATGCTAAATTATGAGTCTATCAGTAACTAAAACAATAGAGTTGTGTGAGGTTCAAAACGATGGTAAGGGTTTCGGGTATGGTATCAACGTAAGATGAGTTGGCCGTTCGGGAACAGCAGAGAATAGTGAAAAACGGAAAAGATGTCTCGAACGTTTTGCCTCGTTGAATGCTTAAGTCTGTTGACAAGAAAATTGAAAATCAGATTAGAGTCCAAATAATATAGAGCTATTATATTCCTTCCAATGAAACCTCTATAGATCGAATTTCTCCGGGATTTCGCATCTCCGGCTTTCTAGCTACCACCTAGTCTAATACCAAAGCTTGTATGAGTGGTTTCTAAGGAATAGTGTAGGAGCACATAACCGTTTATGATCCTCGGGTTTCGTCAAAGTTCCTAAAATAATAGCATATATATCAAAATATTCATATCCTTGTTCTTAGTAAAAGAAAAATCATTAAAATAACTCAAATAAATCAAAACAAAGAAAATAAAAATCATTAGTAATGGATAAATTCACCCCAGACATAAATCCCACCATCCTCGGTGTGATAAAATGGTGGTGTGATAAAGTGGTGAAAGGATGCGACTGACTCAATAATAGATAGAATAAAAATTCAAAGCATAGAGATAAAAATAAAAAGATAGAGATAGAGACGATTGAACCGTGTTCTTAAGACGTAGGAGTTCGGCCGACACGTCTAGTCTTCAAGGCTTTGAGCTCCGGCTCTAGAAATCATCATCTATGTGTCCCTTCTCTCGGAGCAGTCGCGTCATCGTCTCGAGTCACTCCGCTTGGAGCACGAGTTGATGCTGAAGCGCTATGATCGCCGGGTCAGCCGAAGTAGAGGGAGCTTCAGATCGTGAAGTGCTGCGCCTGGAAGAAGGAACAAGGGCGGTGAACTCTTCGCTGGTTTGCTTCCTCCTTAGCCTTAGTGGCTACGTACTCGCTAAGGGTGAGTTTATTTTGCATCATTGAACGCATGGCGTATGCCATTCTAGCATCAAATCGCTAAGGGTGAAAGAAAGTTTGAAGCTTTGATCTTGAACATCAAAGTTTAACACTTGAAACGCCCGAATCTAACTCATCCTCAAACCCACAAAAGAACTACTCCCTAACCATGTTCGATCCCATTAAATTCATCAGAAAGAGATGAGAAAACATGATTAGAGGTTTGAGGATTTAAAAGCTATGAATCGAAAATTCAATGAACTAAAAACAGAATATTAAATTGCAAGAAATTTAAGACAAGAAAATAAATTGGTATACTACAGGTAGATGTTCGATCTTGAAGAACCAAGAAGACCAAAAATGATGGCTTGATTTTCTCCAAAGAAAGAAGATGACAAAAAGTACTAAAGCATAAAATAAAATGGATGGTAAAAGAAAGAAAAGGGAGACCACAATCATGTGGTCCTTAGAGTATTTATAGTAAAGAGGAAAAAGACAAAAGATGAAAGGAAGGAGTTTGACGCGAGCAATCTTGGTCGCGTCTCTTCGTCGCGTGTTTCGTGCTACGTCACTCGTCCGTATCAATAAGCCTCATCCGTACGTCCTTTGTCCTCTTCTGACAGACGTCATCTGGTACGCTTCAACGCGGGCAATCTTGACCGCGTCACTTGGTCGCGTGAGCTCTTTAAACCTCCATTAAGCTCTTTTCCTTGCATGAACTCCCTCGTTTTGATACTTAGCTTTCTCAAGCCTTCGTCCAGAATGGTCTCCATAATCCATTCTCCATTTTAAGCTCCAAATCACCTAATAGAATGCAAAATGGGACGAAATATGGAAAAGTCTATCCTAGATGCATCTAATACCTAAAGTGAGTGAAACTAATGAAAAACTATCAAATGACGGTGAGAATGAGTGTAAAACTTGTGTTAAATGGATGCTAAAACAGTGTAAAATATGTACATATCAAATCCTCAAAACTTACCTTTTACTTGCCGTCAAGCAAACAACATGACAAATCTTGAGAAGAGGTTAAAGGCGGGGGCTAAAATCCAAGAGTTCACAAAAGAGATCAACCGAAGGTTCTAACTCATAGTTAATGATGCATTATCATTCTTTCTACTCCAAAAGATTTAACCATGCTTATCACAACAATCAAATGCACCTAAGCCTTAATCTATACAAGTCTCCCTGTCAAACAATCTCTTTAACATTCATTAAGCTCAAAACCGTGAATCATGGCAATGCAGGGTAAGCAAACTCAGTTGGCTAAGGGACTGGGCTTTTGAGATAAAAATGATCTCAAATCATGCGGTTTAACTCCAAGCGTGAGTTTCACTAAAAAAAGAATGAACTTATGCATAAGGATAAAGGTAAAAGACAAGTTATGCATACAAGACTAGACTCTCATCTACCCGGATGCTATAACTGATCTAAAACCCATCTGTTTCATTCTTTCCAAGCTCACTAAACCCTCTAAAACTACCCTTTTCCCTCAAGGCTCTTTGTACCTTGCTCAACCTGCAAGTATCTCATCAATCACTACTCCTTTGGCCTTTTTGGCTTTTATGATTTTTGCTTCTTCTTTTCTAAGGACTACCAAGAACTTTTCAAACATTGAGCTTTACTTTATAATCACACAAGACCTGCCATTTAAAACTATGCTTCCAATTTTTAGATCACCTCAAACATCCCTTTGTTTCTACTCTTTTTCCACAAACTCATCATGCTTAAACGCAAGCATATAATATTTTGAACAGCAAATACCACCAATCCCTAATCCCAATCCTAAGCCTACGACTAACTCATAGAAAGAAATCTAGAAGTTAGAGAAAAAGAATGTCTTTGTGTTGTGATCCTGACCTTTGCTTTGGACAGCGAAACACAACCTCCCCGGCAACGGTACCAAAAACTTGATGGAGTCTAAATAGTCATCCGAGATTGGAGGATTTCTTTGCGAACTCATCGAGCTTTGAATTTGTAGGACCATAAGCTGCAAGTGCACAGCGTGCGTTGTAGTACTAGGGGGTATTGATCCACAGGGAGGAGGTAAATTGCAAAACAGAGAATCAGGGCAAACAAAGACGCAGGAAATTGGGGTTTTGGGGATTGTGTCACGGTTTTTTCAAAAAAGAAAGAAAGCAGAATCACGTCTTATATAGAAGAGGTTGTCAATCAATACTGTAACCAACATGAAAAGGAAAATCATCTTAAAAGCTTGTAAAAAGGAAATCAGGTAAGTAGTGCAGAAAAAGTAAATATTAAAGTGCGTAAATCTCGAGTTCTAAAGAAGATGAGGGAAACACGTTGGGGAACTTCTCGGGAAATCTATGGGGTTCTAACTAGAAATCAAACTCTCTAAAGTTAAGCAAACGAGACTAGGCGATTTTTTCTAAACTGATTCACTGGTTTTAACAACCTAACTCTAACAAGCAAGATCGATCTATGAATGCAAATTTCGCAGGTATACTATCGTATCTTGCGTCCCAAACAATCACGCAATAATGATCGGGACGATAAAATTCACGACACCTTCCTAAGTACGCATAAGCGTCCCAGAAATGATGCGCTCCACCCTACTAGGTTTGGATCCGAGATTCAGCACGATTGCGGCTCTCGAAATCCTATGATCATACTCTAGTTCATGACACTAGACTCATGCAATAAGAACAAGTTTGGTAAGAAAGAAAACCGTAATCTACAGCCTAAACGATTGGTTTAAAAACAGTTAATGAAATTCCCCATAGATCCCCCTAAAGAACACTCAACGAAAATAAACTACTAAGACATGAAAAGTAACAAAGGTTTCGGCAGAACTCGATCTCCCTCGAAGAACAAGGATGGAGATCGAGAGAGAACGAGATCCGTGGCCGTGATATCTCCATATTTTACATCATTTTAGCATGCATTTAGTATAGGTTTTGGTCTCTTTTATGCATTTATTCATTAGTTTTTGTCGCATCTTCATTCATATTAGTTTTAGGATAGGCATTGCATATTTTGCATGTTTGGAGTACTTAGCAGGTACTTTGGGAGCTTGTGGAGGTTCTATGGAGTTTGGGAGAAGAACAAATAAGCAGCGAAGGCAAGAAGGAGCAAAAGAGAAGACTTCTACAGCCACCACGGTCAGCCACAATGACCTCATCCTGATATGAAGCAAGACGTATGCTTCCAGATCAATCAACTAAACCGAAATGGACAACCCGTTGTGGAAAGATCAGCTCGGACGAAGAGCTTCTGGCTCGATTCAGCTTCTGATGTATTCATACGATTTGTAGAGGATCGAGCTAGCTTTCGTCTGGTGGAAGTATGAAGTCATTATGATCAGCGTTTTGGAAGTTACTGCGAAAATAGTGAGCATTGGTCTGGACAGCTCGCCAAGCTAGTGTATAACGGGCAAGCATAACGACTTGTGCCTGATGAAGCTTCTGCTGGGAAGTCAAGAGCTTGGAGCCAAAATCGGGGTACCATAACTGTATGAAGCCGTTGCAGCATAAGTCCAAAGAGCACAAGAGTCCAAAGAAGTTTAGTTTTAGCATTGGATCCCTTTTGAAAGGATAAGGTTCACTAGGGTTTTTGTGACTCTTCTATAAATACTTGCCCTCTTCTCACGAGCTCCCTCTCTTCCCTCTTTTTCTCTTAGACATTTTTAGTTTGTTTCTCTTTATTTTCAAGAAACTTTGTATATACTTTTTATTTCAATTTAGTTTTTGCACCTCTCTTATTTATTTCTTCTTGTTCTTGCCTTCTAATATTGTTTAGCCACATATTCTTCATAGGATTTCGTGGTTATGCATTATTAGGATTTATGTTTAAGATTTTATTTTGTTCTATAGTTCAATAACTTTTCTTTTAAGTTTATGCTTAACCAAGACTTGTTCTTTAGCATTTCTTGGTAAAGCCTTTGCCTTTATTTTATTTCTTGTCATCGATCTTCTCTCTAGCATTTCTTAGCTTTTATTTCGTTATGGATCTAGAGGTTAACCTCATGAAAAGAGATTAGATTTCGTGGTTCTTAGGGTGTGAAAAGATTTATGGTGATAGATTTTGATGCTTATGCATTTAATGATTTTAATCTTTTCTTGTTTATTGTTCTCTATGCTTAGTCTAGATTGGCCAACTAGTCTAAAGACTATAGGAGGCTTGACATGAAAATCACGTGCTTGCTTAGCCGAATCTATAAACAAGAGATCTACCTTTCCTAGATTAAGAAAAATCATCTATCTAGGGGGATTTCGGCTTATTGTACAGCTAAGCGAGAGCTAGTCTATGGTGATAAGATAGCAAAGTGACTTCTACCACGACAGTGGATTAGTCTTGTTTAGAAACCCTATGCCTAAGGATTACCATCTAAGACCCAAGGTCTAGATGTTGTTTTAAGTCATCATTGATCGCCCATGTGCATCAAACATATCATTTATCTCTTCCTAGGAACCACCCTTGTCATTAGTTTATTTTAAGTCCAAGCTTGTGTCTAGTTTTTCCTTGTCTAGCTGTCTTTTCTTTTCTTAGTCTTTGTTTAGGTTGTGTTAGATTTTGCTCTCTATTTGCTTTCTCTTATTTTCTGTTTGTCTCTAGGTTGTTAGCTTTTCTTCTCTCTTTCCTTTTGGTATCATTTAGGTTGTTAGAAAACTTCTTTTATCTATTAGCTTAGCTTAGCATAGTTCTCTATATCTCAAGTGTCATTAGCTTCCCAAGTGGATTGACACATCAAATACTACAATGACATGTGTGTTTGAGGATTGACCAGAAGGCCAAAAACCTATGCATCAGGCCTTCGGAACAAAAACAATGAAAAGTGAAAAGAAATCTTTGAATTCTCTAAAAGAAACCCTAAACATCGAGTATATATAGGTCCTCAAGTCCACTTGGTCATCAATTAGGTCCTGGCTTGCTTAAGACGGCTGCAGGTTCAAGTTGGGCTTCAAATGGGCTCGGGAACCGCAAAGTGGTGTGGCCGTGCGACCGACCGGCCGTGGCGCGGCCAATGGTCGTCTGGTTAGGCCGTGGTGCAGCCATCTTGGCCTTCCGGGTGCTCGACGGACCTTCTTGCTTCTTCCATAACTTGAGATCCAACCGTGTGATTGTTCTCAAACCACTTCGAAGTGAAAGACAACTGATAAGGCTTACTGGTCTCAAAATATGAGCTTGATCTTGTGGTGGGAAGGCCTTCGTTTGATGTTTAACTTTTTTCTTCGAGGCTTGTTTCCGAAAATGTCCATTTTGCCTCAAAATATGCGTTTTTTGCTAAGATTACCTGAAAAGAGTCTTGAACAACCAAATACTCGAAATCTAGTATTTATGCATGAAAACCTTAGGGAAATGCTTATTAAATCACTCACTTATTGATATACTCATATATTTCGCATATTTTTCATGCATTTAGAATAATTTTTCATCCATATTTCATTTATAGCTAAGTATAATCATAGTATTTGATCATTTATAGGATTTAGAACATTTGCATTAGCATTTGCATTTTCTTTTGTATATATGCATCATTTCAGGTTATTCTATGGATTTGGCGACAATGTGGAAGCTGGAAACATAAGATGAGGAGCCAGGAACAAGTATAGAAGAGTAAGAAGCAAATTGATGTCATCTCACTTGCTGTACCGAGATATTGCAACCGATTCAAGTCCATGCCACCTAAAGCGACTTAAAGATCAGATTCTACAAAGACTTTCCATTCCGATTCAGCCTCTGCAATCTTCATAAAACTCATAGAAAATTGAGTTACCTTTCGTGCAGAGGTTATTTCAAGTCATTATGGTCAGTGGTTTAGAAGATACGGCTATTTAAGTAACAACATTTATGTCAGGAAGTTTGGCGATCAATTTCGTTAACTGAACGATCAGCTCGGATGAAGGGTTTTAATTGCGATTTAGCCTCGAAAGTCTTCATGAGAGTCTTAGGCAATTGAGTTAGCTTTAATTTGGTGGTGATTTCAAGTCAAACGGTGCAGTAGTGCAAAAGATACAGATCGATCAATCCATGTACCCGAACCAAAAGATACCACTTGCAAGTTGCTCCAAAAAATTGTTTATGCTTTAGTAAAAGTGGGATTAGAGAGGTCCCTTGTCCCTTGCCCCTTGTCTCTTGCCCCTTGACCCCTCATTTAAGGTCAATAGCCATGTTTAAAACTCTATATAAAGAGTGTGTGTGTGCTTGTAATAATCATTCAGTTTTCATTCAAGTTTTTAATCAAGTCTTATATTCTCTCTTTCAAAAGTCTTCTTAGTGTTCTTGTAAGTTTTCTTAGTGTTCTTGAAGTGTTCTTGAGTTCTGTAGTTCTTACTATTTAATTTCTTAAAAACTCTTATTTTTATTATATATATATCTTATTTAAGTTATTCTAATGTCAAGTCTTTCTTCTATATTCTTGATTAACTCTTTGTGAAAAATCTTTTGTGTTTTTAATTAATATCAATTTTATTTCTAATTCTAATGTCAGGTCTTTCTTCTTAATACTTATTGTTTTCTTTGTAAAAATCTCTTGTGTTTTTATTATAGCAAGTATTTAAATATTTCTAATTTCAAGTTTTTCTTCTCAACCCCATAGATCATGCTACTTAACTCTAAACTTATGTTTAAAAGAGGTAAGAACATGATTTGTGAGTAGACCGCTTAAGGTTTGAGGTTGGGATGATTAAGGAGGGTTGGAAACTAAATTCTTGGTTTGTTTTTATTTTATACTTCATTTTAAATCTCTTCTTGGAATTGGGGATTTTAAGGTATAGAGATTCTCTATGGAGATCTATTTAATCTAGGGATTTCCTTATCCTAACAAGACTTAGGAAATCCCATAAAACCAAATCCAAGAGACTAGCTCATCCTTTCCCACACATCATGGATGTTTAGGGAGCTAGTTAAACCATTTCTTTTAAGATCCATTCTTAATGTTCTTCACCTTTTCTTTCCACCACACATCATGGGTTAGGAGGAAAGGGTGAAGAAAGGAATTATACCACACATCATGGATAATTCTATTTTGGTTTCTTAAGGTTTAGAGAATTAACTAAAAAGAGTAAAAATATATTTTCAAAACCCAAGATCGAATTTTCAACCTTCTTAAGAATGATTCCCAACCTTAAATCTGTTTTTAGTATTTTAAAAACAAAAAAAAAAACCATTTTCCTCCAGTTTGTGTTTATTTATCTTTATTTAAATTTCTTATTAAATAGTTTATTTATGCAATATAGTTTAATAAATCTATAAAATTGTGTTCTTGCTCTTTTTAATATTTTAGAAATTGCTTAGAGTCTTATTTTACTGTCTAGAGTTGAGTTTGTAGTCGTTTCATTTTTATAAATAGTTTTTAAATATCTTGCTACTCACCATCAAATCTGTTTTGTTAATCCGGTTTTACATTTTGAATTTATTAAATTATTAGATCGGTTGTTTTATTGTTTAAGAGTCTTCTAGTAGTTGTGTAACACTACTGTAGGGATTTTAAAATTATTTTCGAGTCTATTTATTAACTGGAAGTAATTGTTTTAGAATTCTTCTCCAATTAAACTCGAATTTTGCTTAGCTTCATAGAACTCTTATAATCTTAGTAGCTTTCACCCCAAGGTTGGTTTGACACCTAAAGTACTACAACTGTAAAAAGACCTTTAGGTTTTGATTATCAAACCGGTTAAAAACGTGTTTATCAAATGGCGCCGTTGCCAAACTTGGGTTTTAAGTGAACTTATTAGGATTTGGAGAATTTTGGAGACTAAGTTTTTCTTTTCTAATTTTGTTTACTAATTTTCCTACTATTGTCCTTGTGTTTTCAGGTACATGAACCTCAGATCTAGAGGTAACAACAACCTGCTATCACCACTAGACAACATCCACCAACTAGGAAACGCAAGACATAGGAGGGAGAGATTACTTCTTGATATAGAAGAGTACCATGCATCAAGAAGTGATGGCTGACCACAATCAGGAGGAAGAACAACCTCAACATGCTGCTGCTGGCAGAGCAATTGCACAACCTTATCAACCACAAAAGGCCACCACGCATCATTGGAGCCGGTGATGCACCAAACACACACACCAATCGTTTCGGGATCACGCCCCCACCAGTCCAAAACAACTACTTTGAGATCAAGCCAGGCTTCGTCTCTATGGTGCAAAACAACAAATTCCACGGCCTGGCTATGGAAGACCCATTGGAACACTTGGACAACTTCGAGCAAGTGTGCGGCATGATCAAAATCAACGACATATCCGAGGAAGCCTTCAAACTGCGCCTTTTTCCCTTCTCTCTTGGGGACAAGGCAAGGCATTGGGAGAAAACCTTACCAAAAGGCACCATCACATCATGGGTAGAGTGCAAGAAGGCCTTTCTCTCAAAATTCTTCTCAAGCACAAGAACGGCTCGCCTAAGGAGCGAGATAAGTGGCTTTACTCAAAGGCACAATGAAAGCTTTAGTGAAGCAATGGAGCGGTTCAAGGACTACACCATCCAATGTCCTCACCACGGCTTCACTGAAGAAACTCTCTTGAGCACTATATACCGTGGAGCCTTGCCCAAAATTCGAATGCTACTGGACACGGCAAGCCGAGGGAACTTTCTCGGTCAAGATGTCAACGACGGAATGGAGCTTATTGACAACCTCGCTTTGAGTGATGGAAATTACTCTGAGGACTATGACAGAGCACCAAGAGGACAGGAACTGGAGGCACATAAAAAGGAGTTGAAGTTGCTCCA
>JAHZTW010000001.1:436958429-436981210 GCA_020283515.1 Alliaria petiolata | reverse complement strand
AAGACTGTCGAGGCTAAATCGCAATTAAAACCCTTCATCCGAGCTGATCGTTCAGTTAACGAAATTGATCGCCAAACTTCCAGACGGACATGTTGTTACTTAAATAGCCGTATCTTCTGAACCACTGACCATAATGACTTGAAATAACCTCTGCACGAAAATTAACTCAGTTTTTTATGAGTTTTATGAAGATAATGACTTGAAATAACCTCTGCACGAAAATTAACTCAGTTTTTTATAAGTTTTATGAAGATTTCGGAGGCTGAATCGGAATGAAAAGTCTTTGTAGAGTCTGATCTTTAAGTCGCTTTAGGTGGCATGGACTTGAATCGGTTGCAATATCTCGGTACAGCAAGTCAGATGACATCAATTTGCTTCTTACTCTTCTCTACTTGTTCCTAGCTCATCATCTTATGTTTCCAGCTTCCACATTGTCGCCAAATTCATAGAATAACCTGAAATGATGCATATATACAAAAGAAAATGCAAATGCTAATGCAAATGTTCTAAATCCTATAAATGATCAAATACTATGATTATACTTAGCTATAAATGAAATATGGATGAAAAATTATTCTAAATGCATGATAAATATGCGAAATATATGAGTATATCACTTATGTCAGTAAAAATGGGTAAAATATGCATGTTATCATTTGTATAGAGCTTCGAGTGCGGGATAAGGCTCGGGCATTAAAAACGGACAAAAGTCCCGGGCGAGTGTAAATGGGCTTCGAGTTGGGCTTGCTCCTTGCGTGTCATGGCCGCGCCAGGAAGGAGGCTCGCTGCGCCAGGAAGGAGGCTCGCTACGCCAGGAAGGAGGCTCGCTGCACCAGGAAGGAGGCTCGCCGCACCATCGAGGGTCCGTGAAGCGGAATTGGTCGTGGCTTCTTCCTCCTCTTGTTCCTCCTCGGCGGTAGCAAGATATGTCTCCAATGAATTTTGCATAAGTTAAGATCTAACCCTGGGATTGACTTGAAATGACTTTGCCGAGGGTCAGGACTAGATTTTCTATCTTGTCTCCAAATTTGAACCGTTGAATGTTTGTGGAAGGTCTCAATCCGGTCCGATACTTCCGGCGGTCGAAAAAATGTCCAAAATCCTGTTTTGCTCAAAAATGCTCCAAAACTCGTCCTTTTTTTCCGAAACTTCTAAAATGACTTTTCAAAGTGGAAAAGATGAAAACCACTTGAAAACCTTTGAAAACCGAATTAAAATCCCTGAAATAGATATTGAAATGATAGCTTATAAGGGTAAAATATCGGTGTTATCAACTCCCTCAGACTTAACCTTTTGTTTGTCCTCAAACAAACTCGGGTAAAAATCTCGGAAAGAGGTTTGAAAATATGAGAACCAGCGAGCCTAAGTGGTCGTCCTTCTAAACCATAATACAATGAATCACATCAATCAAAGCTTAGCATAGAGAATTCTCACTATAGTTCCTTTTGTAGTAGTCCGTTTCAAAAATCTCACTATCTAAATTCCAACTTCCGGTCAACTAGCTCTCTAAGCAATATTAACAATTGACATGATTCTTGTCAAGCGAAATTAAGCAAGATTTAACGAGGCTAGGTGAAAAAGGTTTTTATTGGTGGAGTTAGAGTGTTTCGGGTTACCGTAATTTTTTCGGAATATGCGAGATATTACGCAAAACAACAAGAGTAGGTGGAACCGTTGAAGTCCACGATTTCCAGTCATTCTTTGCACTTGTCCTTTCGAAAATCGTCTTTGATATCGCCATTCCCCCAGACTTGGTTTCTTACTTCGGGTTTTGATCGGATGGCGTCTAACTCCTCATAAAATCGGCCAATCTTTGCTTCTTTGAATGTTTCGGCTTTCCGAGACACTTAAGCATTTTCTTCCCGTTTCTTTTATATATATCTCTATTTTTTATGGATGAGTTCCATCATTATTCCAAAAAACTCAGGACCTTCATCCGAGTTATTTTTCTCTCTTTTTTTTCTTTTTTTTTTAAACAGGAAGTGCCTTAGTGAATAGAGTCTTAAGGAGCACGAAAATGTTACCCTTCTTTTGAGTTTTTCGAAGCGTAAGTCGGCTGTTTTTCTCGTCGGTTCTCCTGTCTCCTACCCATTTGATCTTCCGTCTTGAATGACTGAAAATCACGTTGCTCCTCCCTCTCCGGCGTTTTTGTACATATATGCATGTAACTAAAACAAGAGAGTTACGTGAGGTTCAAAAAGATGGTAAGGGTTTCGGGTATGGTACCAACGGAAGATGAGTTGGCAGTTCGGGAACAGCATAGAGTGGTGAAAAACGGAAAAGATGTCTCGAACATTTTGGCTCGTTGAATGCTTAAGTCCGTTGACAAGAAAATTGAAAATCAGATTAGAGTCCAAATAAAATAGAGCTATCATATTCCTTCCAATAAAATAGTGTAAAACATGTACACATCAAATCCCCAAAGCTTGCCTTTTACTTGCCCTCAAGCAAACAACATGACAAATCGTGAGAAGAGGTTTAAAGGCGGGGGCTAAAATCCAAGAGTTCACAAAAGAGATCAATCGAAAGTTCAAACTCATAGATAATGATGCATTCTCATTCTTTCTACTCCAAAAGAGTTAGCCATGCTTATCACAACATTCAAATGCACCTAAGCCTTAATCTATACAAGTCTCCCTGTCAAACAAACTCTTTAACATTCATTAAGCTCCAAACCGTCAATCAAGGCAATGCAGGGAAAGCAAACTCAATTGGCTTTTGAGATAAAAATGATCTCAAATCATGCGGTTTAACTCCAAGCGTGAGTTTCACTAAAAAAAGAATGAACTTATGCATAAGGCTAAAGGTAAAAGACAAGTTATGCATACAAGACTAGACTCTCAATTACCCGGATGCTATAACTGATCTAAAACCCATCTCTTTCATTCTTTTCAAGCTCACTAAACCCTCTAAAACTACCCTTTTCCCTCAAGGCTCTTTGTACCTTGCCCAACCTGGAAGTTTCTCATCAATCACTTCTCCTTTTAAGCTCTAGGGGAACTTCTTCGACCTTTAACTTATAGCGAATGGTATGGTCTTTTAATAATTTAGCTCTTCTTTTTATCTTTAGGTAGTTTTCCTTTTCTTTGGCCTTTTTGGCTTTTCTGATTTTTATTTTCTTCTTTTCTAAGGACTACCAATAACTTTTCAAACATTGAGCTATACTTTATAATCACACAATACCAACCATTTCAAACTATGCTTCCCCTTTTTAGATCGCCTCAAACATCCCTTTCTTTCTACTCTTTTTCCACAAACTCATCATGCTTAAACGCAAGCATATAATATTTTGAACAGCAAATACCACCAATCCCAAATCCCAATCCTAAGCCTACGACTAGATCCAAAACATTTGAGCTAGAATCTACATTAGAGCTTAAACTTGTCGTTTCAAACCTAACACTTTATGCTATGTTCAATCTAAATAAAGCCTCACAAATATTTCACAAGAACAATTGGCTTCAAAGGAGGTAGGGTTAATGGTGGGATATCTACTTGAGCAAGCAATAGAGTGACAAAAGGAGTAAGAAAGCTCAAATATGTATGATCCATGAGTTTACTTTCAATGCAAGGCATGATAATTAAATGTCAAGATTCGCTTCAAGTGAGTAGAGTTGGTTATTAAATTCAAGACAATGTTTCAACCGAAACTTAAATGACAAATGATATGATCAAAACATGGTTCTTCCTTCAATTCAATGTCTTTTTGATGCACCAAGAACTAAGAATGAGAACTTGCAATCAACCTTTAATGCTATAACTCTATTTAGGATTTGAATTAGCCTCTCAAGCAAATGTGTGCAATCCTATATGACAAAAATACTAGACTCAATACTAAAAATAGGTATGCAAACAACATGAACTTTGTTTTTGAATTTTTTTGAATTTTCAAAATTTTATGGTTTTTTCCAACACATACAAGTGAATGCAAAATGTATGCATGAGACTCAAAGATGTGACATGAAAATAAGAAAACAGAAAACAAATTATTTCACACAAAAGCCACAAAAATCAAAAAGAAAAATCTAAAAATGCAATGGTATATACAATGGTAGGTGATTTGGTACTTTAGAATTGGGAGGAGGAGTGAGACGTGGTCTCTGGAGAGTTGATGGAGTAGGAGGGGTTGCTGGACCCTGGGGAAAGAGACTTATGTGTCTTCCTCTTCCTTTGACGTTGCCTCAGCTCATACGAGGATGACCTCGGCAGTACTTGACGCGAGCTCCCTGTCGTGTCATTTCCTCGGGTAGCCTTCATGCTACATGGAACGAGTGGCACCTGTCTGTGTCATCCTCACTGTCCACAACTCGTTCACCCTCCACGTTCTCAGCTCGATCTTGCTGTGCTGAGGGGCCATCATCCTTGGGACAATTTCCTTGTAGTTTGTTCTTGAAGGTCCTTACGGTGTTATAAAGCTTGTTTATGGCTCTTCCTATCCATTTTCCCCACCGTTGGAGGACCTTGATGTGATCACGGTTAGTCTTGGCGATTCTTGCTGGAGAGGTCTCTTCATTATCCTCAAAGTGTTAGCGAGCTTCACCATACACCGACACTTGTCTTATCCTCTTGCTCTTCTTCGTCCTCATTTCATGATGATCCTTTTGGGCGTATGGTACCACACCGGTTTGGTTGAACATCACCACCTCTCTCCTTGTTAGGGCAGTGAGCTAAGGATTGGGGAGAGGAAGTTCAATGTCTTCGCCGTAGGTGTAGATAAGACCTCCGTTAGTCTTCTTCAAGAACTTGGATTTCACAAGATACTTCATATCTATCCATTCGGCCATAGCTGGGGTTCACAAAACTCAACGTCGTAAACTTCGAAGATGGGAGTAAGCACTCCCCCAACGCAGAGATGCACATTCTTGCCACCCTTCTCTGTGGTGTCTAATTTCCTCACCTTGAGTAAATACTTCAAAAACAGAGAAATGGGACCCATCCCCGAGATGTCTCCTTGTTCTTCACCTCCATAATCAAAGCGATGCAGCAATGGCTTAAGACAAATGTCAAGCAGCACTAGTTCCTCCTCATTCGCATTTTCCATCTCTTTCCTTGCGAAGAAGGTGTTGGCTAGAATCTTGTGGACGTATTGGATGGCCGGATGACGGATACTCGCGCTTCTTATGTAACCAGGCCTAAAGGGACCATCCGCTATGCTTTTCCAAAGCTTGGCAATCTCGTCTTGCGGGAATATGAGCTTGTAGGTGTAGATAAGACCTTCGTTAGCCTTCTTCAAGAACTTGGATTTCACAAGATACTTCATATCTATCCATTCGGCCATAGCCGGGGTTCACAAAACTCAACGTCATAAACTTCGAAGATGGGAGTAAGAACTCCCCCAATTGATATGGGTCAAATTTACCCTAAGCAACTCTCTCAAATTAAGAGATTAGTTGTAGTACTTAGGGATCGAATCCACAGAGAAGGGATAGTCACACAACGGAATTCTAATTTCGAATTAAGCTAGGAAGAATAATAAAACTAAAGACAGAAAGCAATTTAAAGGACTTAGTAAATTCAGGAGACGAGGCGCTAGGTTCAGGGAAATCCTCAGGTGATCCAAATTTTAGGTCTAGGCGATAGTTAGGAATTATTAAGCACTGTTCTTGAACTTGAAACACTAATGTAAAATCAACCAACTCTCGCTGCGAAGATTATCTATGCCTAAATTCCAGAAAACCAAATCTCTTTGCGAATTCAAACAATTCAGACAAGCATTAATATCAGGTTCAATTGTTCACAAAATCCTAAACCAAATCTCTTTGCGAATAGGTATTTTGCTCATCTAACATTAGTTCAGGCAATTAATAATACTCTCGCATCTATCAATTAACCTAAGATCAGATTCTAGGTCGCGAAGCTAAAATCAGCATTAAACACAAATCCAGATGAAGAACTCTAATGATTTTATCCTAACAATTTAATTCAACCTAACAATTCATAATCACCTTTGAAAAACCCTAAACCTAACAAGCAGACTACTCAGACATGATTAATAAAGAAAACATCATGAATAAAGAAGAATGCATAAGAGAAATCAATAGATAAATAAGGGAGTTCCAAATTTGCTCTAAAGGAGACAAATTCTTCTCTCCAAAAACTCTCTATAAATCTCTCTCTAAAATAATTGTAAAATAAAGCGTAGCCTAAACAATGGCTGAAAAACTGTATTTATAGGCAAACTCGCGTTAGGGGCAAACTTGTAAATAATGGAAACTTCAAGTGATTTCCTTTTTCTGATGGAAGTCCGCAGAACTTGGTCGGATGGCTTGGTGTCGATCGACACTGATGGTGTCGATCGACACCCTGTGCGTATTTCCACTCTTCTGACTTCATTACTTTACAGCTTCTTGCAGAATGCTCCAAAAAGCTTCAGAATCTCCAATTATGCTCCAAACATAGTCCAACCTATAAAGACTCTAATAGGACTTTAAAAGTACCAAAAGACTCTATAAAAACACTTATATCATGGCCTAAAAGTGGGTAAAAACCATGATATATCACCAATGCAGAGATGCACATTCTTGCCACCCTTCTTTGTGGTGTCTAATTTCCTCACCTTGAGTAAATACTTCAAAAACAGAGAAATGGGACCCATCCACGAGATGTCTCCTTGTTCTTCACCTCCATAATCAAAGCGATGCAGCAATGGCTTAAGACCAATGTCAAGCAGCTCTAGTTCCTCCTCATTCGCATTTTCCATCTCTTTCCTTGCGAAGAAGGTGTTGGCTAGAATCTTGTGGACGTATTGGATGGCCGGGTGACGGATACTCGTGCTTCGTATGTAACCAGGCCTAAAGGGACCATCCGCTATGATTTTCCAAAGTTTGGCAATCTCGTCTTGCGGGAATATGAGCTTCTAGGTGTAGATAAGACCTCCGTTAGCCTTCTTCAAGAACTTGGATTTCACAAGATACTTCATATCTATCCATTCGGCCATACCCGGGGTTCACAAAACTCAACGTCGTAAACTTCGAAGATGGGAGTAAGCACTCCCCCAATGCTGAGATGCACATTCTTGTCACCCTTCTCTGTGGTGCCTAATTTCCTCACCTTGAGTAAATACTCCAAAAACAGAGAAATGGGACCCGTCCCCGAGATGTCTCCTTGTACTTCACCTCCATAATCAAAGCGATGCAGCAATGGCTTAAGACCATTGTCAAACAGCTCTAGTTCCTCCTCATTCACATTTTCCATCTCTTTCCTTGCGAAGAAGGTGTTGGCTAGAATATTGTGGACGTATTGGATGGCCGGGTGATGGATACTCGCGCTTCGTATGTAACCAGGCCTAAAGGGACCATTCGCTATGCTTTTCCAAAGCTTGGCAATCTCGTCTTCGGATCTTTGTGTTGGCTTTAACTTAGTATATTTGCGTCCTCTTTTGAATTTCTGAACATATTATCTATTGTGTGAATTCCAGCACGCACAATTTAGCGCTAGAAGGAGGGGGTGCATAAGAATTCTTACACCGAGAACCGACGCAAACAAATCTGAGAAGATGACGACCGGAGTAACTAACGTCGTCGACAACACCAACGGAACGACAAATCTCCTGATCGCAACGGGAGCGGATCCTCCAGCATGAGACATGACGCCCGTAGCTACTCAACAAAAGCCAGTCGAGACGATCTCGACATCCCTAGCCGAGATGAAAGGCATGATGGCGACACTAGAGAGAAGTCGGCGGAGAAGGGCAAAACCCTCGAGAACCTGACAACAGAGAGCCGAGCCAAAGCCAACAGATCGGGAGATTAACGCCGGCGATGAATCCTCTCAGCAGACTTAGGACACAAGGCCTCAACCCGACGGCGCTCAATTTCTCGACTCTAGGGATGAACGATAGCCGAGCAGGAGGCTCGGGGGCTTTACGAACGCAGAACATCTCCGGGGAGCAGACACCAGTGGCCACGAGGCCCAGTATCACTGAGCCACCCCGCCTGAACCGAAGAGGAGTCGCCGAAAGAGGAAACCGACAATCCAATGGAATCAGCGGCGAACCCACTGACGGCTCGGGGACTACGACAGCAAACGGAGACGAAAGAGCGGAGGCACCAATCCCGCAACCCGACGCGAACGTCACCTCGGCGCAACACACCAGAGCTTCGGGAGAAGCTCTCCGCTCAAAGCGAAATCAAGAGTCGGCTGACGAAGAGGAAGATCTCCAATGGACCAGGGTCGTTTAGCCGAACCGAATTCGGCAGGCCAGGGCGATGCTCTTTACGAGATCCGAGCCGACTTGGCTCGGGCGAATGCCGAGGTGAAAGCGATCTGATCATAAGTTCACAAGGCAACGAGTGCGGTACCAGAAATCGATTTGATGCTAGAAGAAGCCCAGATGACGCCGTTCACAGCGCACATCACTGAGGCGAGGGTGGTCGATCCCGGGAAGATACGTCTCCCCACCAATGAAGGATCGACCGATCCCAAGGAGCACATCAGATTATTCCGCACCGCCATGGGACGAGCAAACCTCAAAGAAAACGAGCGCGACGCGGGCTACTGCCTTCTATTCGTGGAAAATCTTCCAGGACCGGCCCTAGAATGGTTCTCCAGGCTAGAGAGAAACTCAATCGGAAATTCAAGGAGCTATGCACATAATTCATGAAACAATAATCAATGTTTATGAACCGAGGCGTATCTGACGCTGATCTCTAGACAATGTCTCAAGGGCTTTCATGGGGCGTTTCAAGGCAGTGATGTCCAAAGTTGGAGATGTAAGCGACAAAGGAGATCTCGAAGCATTGAAGAAGTCCCTATGGTATAAATCGGAATTCCGGAAGGAGATTTGGCGCAACAAACCCCAAACCATTCAAGACGCCATGCATCGGGCTTCCGATTTCATACTGGAGGAGGACGAATTCCAAGTCGTGGATCGACGATTCAGACCAACGAAACTGGCCAAAAAGAATCAAGTGGTGCCGAGCAAACCAAACAACGCAAGAAGCCTTTCGAGCAACTCCTATGTTCACCGCGAAGTACCAAACTTCAGCGGAGTGCACAACTATCAAATAAGGGCCGAGCGAGGAGCAGGACGAGGCCAATGAAGAACAAACGGAAATACATGGACTAGGAATTCCAACTCATATGACGAAAAGGCCTGTTGTGAAATCCACAAGACATACGTGCATCTGACGGCCATCTGCCGAAGCTTGGGAGATAAACTCAGGGCGAAATTCTTAGCAGGAGAGCTCGGCAATTCCGTCAGCATAAAAGATCTAGAACACGAGAAGCCCGCCGAGGCCGAGCTCGAAGAGTAACCCGAGCCAGAAGCCCGACCAAATGGTCCCCCGAAGCGAGGGAAAAGAAACAATAGCGCCTCGGAATCTGGTGGGCCGCGCAAGAGGATAAACATGATCATGGGCGGTTCGGAATACTGCAGGGACACGGTATCTGCGTTCAAAGCCTTCCAACGGAAGGACGAGGCCAGTATCAATTGGTCCGCACCAAGTAAGAATCCCGACGATATCATCACCTTCGAGGAGAGGGAAACCACTGACATAGACAGACCACACAACGACCCCCCCTGGTAATCGAACTCATTGTGAATGACCACGAAGTAGCTCGGGTCCTGATCGATACGGGAAGTTCGGTAGATGTCATTTTTCGTGAAACACTCACAAAATTGGGCGTCGATTTATCCGAAATAACACCGATCCAGAGCCCCCTGACCGGATTTTCTGGCGAGATGACAATGACGATGGGCACGATCATATTACCAGTCCTGGCGGAAGACGTGACCAGGATCGTCAACTTCTCTATAATTGAAAGTCCCCCTGTATACAAAATTATCATGGGAACGCCATGGATCAATTCGATGAGGGCCGTAGTGTCAACCTACCACCTCTGTCTGAAATTTCCCGGAGCCAACGGAATTCAAACGATATGGGGGAACCAGAAGGAGTCACGAATATGTTTCATGGAGAACATAAACTCAAAAATCCTAAGACCGAGGCGAAAGGAGAGACCATCACAAGAAAATAAAAACAAATCGAGAGGCGAAGGTCGGTGCCAAAAAATCTTTATAGCAATTACAGAAGGCCGAGTCGGCCATCAGCGATGAGCCAAGATGCGCCCCTGTAATTTTAGTCTGCTTAGACGAAGCGAATCTGGAGAGGTACGTAGAAGTAAGGGCCGAGCTGGATGACTCAATCAGAGCCGAGCTGATCGATTTCCTGAAAAAGAACATTAACACTTTCGCTTGGACCGCATAAGCGATGGGGTCTAAATAGTCGTCCGAGTTTGGAGGATTTCTTTGAGGACTCGTCAGGCTTTAAATTTGTAGGACCCTAAACTGCAAGTGCACAGCGTGCGTTGTAGTACTTAGGGTATCGATCCACAGGGAGGAGGTAAACTGCAAAACAGAAGAATCAGGACAACCAAAGAAACAGAGAATTGGGGTTTGGGGGTAAGTGTCACGATTCTTGCAGAAAATAAATAAAGCAGTACTACGCCTTATATAGAGAAGGTTGTCAGCCTTTTCTATAAAGAACGGGAAAAGGAAAATAAACTAAAAAACTTGTAAAAAGGAAATCAGGTAAGCAGTGCAGAAAAAGTAAAGTATGGAAGTGCGTAAATCTCGATTGAAAAGCAGTGCAGAAATAGTAAAGTATGGAAGTGCGTAAATCTCGATTGAAAAGCAGATGGGGCGAACACGTTGGGAATCTTCTCGGAAAATCTATGGGGTTCTAACTAGAAATCAAACACACAAAAGTTAAGTAAGCGAGACTAGGTGATTTTCCCCAAACTGATTCACTGGTTTTAACAACCTAACTTTATCAAACTAGGTCGATCTGCGAACTTCCATTCCACATGTATACTTTCATATCCTGCGTACTAGACGAACACGCAATAGGATCGGGACAATAAACATTCAGACATCTTTTAAAGGATGCTCTCTAACCTGTTTTGGTCTAGATCTGAGATTCAGGACATTCGTCGTTCTCAAGATCCTGCGATCAGAATATAGTTCATGACGCCAGACTCATGCAATAAGAACGAATAAGGTGAGACAGAAAATCCTAATCTTCGGCCTAAACAATCGTTTTAACAACAGTTAACGAAATTCCCCATAGATCCCCTTAAAGAACACCCAACAAAAGTAAACTACTCAGACATAAACGAGCAAGTAGAAAACGTGATTGATGAATGCATAACTTGTATAAATCGATTGGAATAAAAGAGGGTTCAAGAACAAATCAATCTACCTAAAAGAATAAAGTGAAAACCACGAATCAAAGATTCGCGGCCGCCAAAAAAAAGTTGTAACAAGAGAATTTCGTGATGCTAAGTGGTGATGCCCTAAAAAAAACCATAAAGGTCGAGTATATATAGGTCTTCAAGTGCCCTAGGTCGGGGATTAGGTCTTGACTTGCATAAGACGGCTGCAGGTTTAAGTTGGGCTTCAAATGGGCTCGGGAATCCGTAAGTGGCCTGGCCGCGTGAGCGACTGGCCGTGGCGCGGCCACTGGTCATCTGGTTTGGCCGTGGCGCGGCCAACTCGTCCTTCCGGGTGCCTGACGGACCTTCTTGCTTCCTTCATAACTTGAGATCCAACCGTGGGATTGCTCTCAAACCACTTCGAGGTGAAAGACAGCTGATAAGGCTACCTTGTCTCCAAATATGAGCTTGATCTCGTGGTGGGAAGGCCTTCATTTGGTGTTGAACTTCTGTCCTCGGGCACTGTTTCCGGAATTGTCCATTTTGCTCCATAATATGCGTCTTTTGCTAAGATTACTTGAAAAAAGTCTTGAACAACCAAATACTCGAAATCTAGTGTTTATGCATCAAAACCTTAGTGAAATGCTTATTAAAGCACTCATTTATGATAGTAAAAACGGGTAAAATATGCATGTTATCAATAAGATATGCTTGAGATAGATATCAGCATAGCATACCACGAGCTTAAAGTCGATCCAACTTTCAAAGCAGTCAACGACGAAGTGGACAGACTGCTCAAAGCCGGATTTATAACCGAAGCAAAAATTCCCGATTGGCTCGCGAACCCGGTGGTCGTAAAGAAGAAGAACAGGAAGTGGCGCGTAAGGGTCGATTTTACCGATCTTAACAAGGCATGTCTAAAGGATAGCTTTCCTCTCCCCCACATTGATCGACTCGTCGAAGCAACCGCAGGTAACAAACTAATCTCGTTTATGGACGCATTTTCGGGATACAATCAGATTCTGATGAATTCCGACGATAAAAAAAACAGCGTTCATAACCGATCGAGGTATATACTGCTACAAAGTAATGCCATTCGGATTGAAGAATGTCGGAGCCACTTATCAACGACTGGTCAACACGATGTTTGCCGAACAGCTGGGAAAGACGATATGTTGGTAAAATCGCTGGAAGCAAACAATCATGTCGCCTATCTAACGGAGTGTTTCGAACAGCTGAACCGCCATAACATGAAGCTCACCCCAACGAAGTGTAGATTCGCGGTGACGTCGGGTGAATTCCTCGGATATTTGGTGACCAGCCGAGGCATCGATGCAAATCCGAAGCAGATCGATGCATTGATCCGGATGGATTCATCTTGAGATCGACAGACAAATGTCTATCCTTTTACGACACGTTACGCGGTAACAAGAAGTTTGAATGGACGGAAAGGTGCGAGGCGGCTTTTCAAGAATTAAAAGAGTACCTGATGACTCCACCCGTGCTCGCGAAATCGGTAAAGGGGAGCCCCTTTATTTATACATCACCGTTTCCGAAACCGCTGTTAGCGGCGTACAAGTTCGAGAGGAGCGAGGAGAGCAAAGCCTGATCTTCTACGTGAGTCAGACGTTCGCAGACGCAGAAACAAGGTACTCGCAGATGGAGGAATTGGCGCTCGTGGTAGTAATGTCGGCGCGGAAGCTCAGGCCATACTATCAATCTCACTCTATCGTAATACTTACATCGTTCCTGCTGTGAGCCATACTGCACAGTCCGAGTCAATCTGGGAAACTAGCAAAATGGGCGATCGAACTCAGCGAATACGACATCGAATATCAAACAAAGACCTGCGCCAAGTCCCAAGTCCTTGCCAACTTCCTGGTAGAACTTACGATCGATGGAACAAAAGAACCATCTCAAAACTCCACTGGGATACTTCATGTAGACGGTTCGTCATCGAAACAAGACTCAGGAGTCGGGATCCGTTTGACATCCCCGACCGGAGAAATTCTGGAGCAATCCTTCAGACTGGCATTCCACGCGTCCAATAACGAGGCCGAATACGAAGCCCTGATCGTGTGACTCAGGCTTGCACAAGGAGTCAAGGTTCAAAAAATCCGAGCTTTTTGAGATTCTCAGCTCGTCGGCAGTCAATTCAACAGAGAGTATACAACGAGTAACGAGAGGATGGAAGCATATCTAAGCATAGTCAAAAAGCTCGCAAAAGATTTCCAGGAATTCGAAATGTATTGGCGGCTCTCGCCTCATCCTCAAATCCCGGCATAGAAAGAGTAATTCCTGTGGAATTCATCGAACGACCCAACATCGAAACTCCTGAAATCGTGAACCTAATAGTCCCAAACGAAAATCCCGAAGAACCCGGCGACGAACAGGGGATAGTCGAAGCAGAACAACAAGAAAACGAGTATGAGTGCGATCA
The DNA here is from genome assembly GCA_020283515.1 of Alliaria petiolata. Classification (NCBI taxonomy): domain Eukaryota; kingdom Viridiplantae; phylum Streptophyta; class Magnoliopsida; order Brassicales; family Brassicaceae; genus Alliaria; species Alliaria petiolata. The sequence goes on along the minus strand of JAHZTW010000001.1, from coordinate 436,967,616 downwards.
AGAATGGATTGGAGAAATCTGAACGTACATTATGGACGGAGAAGTTCCGGAGGATAAATGGGCAGCTCGCAAACTTAAGGCCCAAGCGGATAGATATATCTTACTCGACGAAGAAGTCTTCAAATGGCGATTCTAGGGACCACTAATGAATTACGTGGAAAGAAAAGAAGTGCGCAAAGTAATGGAAGAAGTTCACGGAGGATCCGGCGGAAACCATAGCGGAAAAAAATCCTTAGCAATAAAGATAAAACGTCACGGGTACTACTGGCCAACCGTGGTGAAAGACTGCGAAATTTTTTCGCGGAAATACATAAAGTGCCAGCGCCACGCCCCGACAATTGATCAACCGACCGAGCTGCTACCCTCGATCTCGTCTCCCTATCCTTTCATGCGCTGGTCGATGGACATCGTCGGCCAGCTACACCGTTCCAAGCAAAAGAAATTTTCTGCTAGTTTTGACAATTTACTTCTCAAAATGGGTCGAAGCGAATTCTTTCGCAAGCATCAAAGACGTCCAAGTGGAAAATTTCGTTTGGAAAAACATCATCTGTCGACACAGAGTCCAATATGAAATCGTAACCGACAACGGCTCGCAATTCATCTCAACGCGCTTTGAAGCTTTTTGCGATAAATGGAATATCAGACTAAGCAAGTCAACTCCCCGATACCCGCAAGGAAACGGACAAGCCGAGGCGGCAAATAAGACCATACTAGACGGATTGAAAAAACACCTCGACGCAAAGAAGGGAAGATGGGAAGACGAGTTTGAAGGAGTTCTCTGGTCACATCGGACAACCCCGAGGAGAGCTACGGGGGAATCACCATTCGAACTCGTCTACGGAAAGGAGTGCATGATCCCTCCTGAAGTGGAGTTCTCAGGAGACCGACGACGGCTCCTCCCGGGACAAGAAGGCCTCAACCATCTCATGCTGTTCTTATCATCGAGAGTCGCGACCAAGCACTCATCCGCATTCAAAACTATCAGCAGGCCAAAGCCAAATACTACAACTCCAACGTCAAAAGTCGGAGATTTCACGAAGAAGAGCTAGTCCTCCGTAAGGTCTTTCAAAACACGGCAGAACATAATGCCGGAAAACTAGAAGCTGACTGGGAAGGATCGTACCGAATTACTAAAGTGGTCCGACCAGGAGTTTACGAACTAGCCAACCATTCGACGGACGCATCGGTACCACGATCATGGAACGCAATGCACCTCAAGAATTATTAGTTCTAAGAACTTAACGAAAGACATGAACTACAGGCTCATTTCATAAAGAGTTCAAAAAACCCCAAAAAAAAAAAAGGGGGGGGGGAGTGGGGTAAGTATATTCATATACTCCCACGCTATGTAAACTGAAAATATTCTCGAATAAATTTTATTTTACCTCGTTCATTACAACAACTCATATTCAGTTTGTTTGCTGCTGGCCACACTATACGATTATCTACATCCCAAACGGGATCCCAACCTTTACACTTAACAAGGTTCTCCACATCCTTCACGGATTTAAGCGCGCTATATAAATTCAGATTGAGTATACCTCGATCCAATATCTCTTAGGTATACCCCGAGAAATATTATGACGGCTGTTCTCGAATGGGCACACAAGTCCCAACATAGAAGAACACTTAAACCCCAACTCTTACGTAACGTTGGTCATCGACATCTCGGAAAAATTGTACCGCTCGAGCGTTTAATGCCTATGTACGAGATAACTAATCATGTTCCAATAAAACCCGATAAACCGCTCGACCTTGAGCAGCATCGGTCCAACTCAGGGCTTAGATGAATACCGATTCACCTCGGTCAAAGAAACCATTCGTCCTTAACAAATACGCACGAACCACCAACTCCCCCGGCCATAACGTTGGACTATGAAATCTCACGAACATTGTGCTGCACGAGCGATTATCACCAAAGTATGAGATAAATAAATATGTTCAAACAGCGGCCAACACGCGACTCGCACGTAAGCAACGATGACCTAAGTCCTAAAATTTTCGATTCAAAAGCAGCTTCGATCCAATTCGAATCGCGGATAAACCAAAACATCTAGCCCAAAATCAAGTCTTAGACGAATCTTCGATCACTTCGTCGAGAAAGTTATACGCTGTCTCAAACGGCTCACTACTTAACGAAACTAGCGATATCGTCAAGCCTCGATCACTTCGGCGCTGACTCATTTACTTGTCATAATCACCTAAATCTTAAGCCAATAAACGGCTCGCCCTTAAGCACTTCGGAAATTCTAACCGAAAACGCTTCGGCAGAATCATACAATTCCAAACACAATACTTAAGGCATAATAACGAAAACAAAGCAAAACACCAAACTCGCATAAACAGAAAGTTACGGATAAAGCCGTCCAGTCATCAAGTTCAAACAACAATGAGACCTAGTTCCGCGTATTTGGTGGCAGTTTTCTTCAGTCGAGACCAGTCGAGCCCTCCCTCGAGAACTCTTGCGTGAGTGTTGGAGACCTAAAATCCCCACGAAGATCCGTTGCAAACTGCTCGAACTCCTCGTCGGCACCCGTTAACCCGGTATTTTTCTCGATCAACCTCGCCTTTTCGCTCTTCCAAGAAGGAGGATCGGGATATTGTAGGATGCATCTCAGCTCGAGGTTGCTGTTAACCTCGGCCAATTCCATAATCTTTTCTCTGGCACCTACTTCAAGCAAAGAAACTTTCGCTCGGCGCCAGACATCGTCTCTCGATATTGAGTCGCGAGTTCGCGTTTCACCGCCTTGCATGATCTCTCGAGGATCGCTTCGCGCGCCTCCCGCGTTGACGAAACCTGCCTTTGCAAGGACTTCACTTCAGCTTCCAACCAAGCCTTTTGATCCAGCAGACGGGCCGACAGCTTTTCAGACTCATCTCGTTTGCGTTTGAGGTCATCCCGCTCAGCCTCTGTAATTCATAGCGCCTCGTAATGTCCGCCACCTGCCTAGAATGCTCGGCCTCGGTCTCATCGAGCCTTGTCCTTAAACGGGCCTCCTCCCCACGAGCAGCTTCGATTTGTCTCTGACCACTTTGGATGTCAGTCTCGTAGCACGAAACAACCTCATTGGCCGCGGCGAAAAACTAAAAGAAAAAGGGAGAGCCAAAGTGTGATGTAAAAGAAATCGGAACGGGCAAGGCAAAACAGGACACTACCTCGGCTCCCAAAAGTCTCGTCCGACTAGGTGCATTCCATGTCGCAAGGACGTCCAGGCGGCGAGAACGAGAACCAAAGGCTGCATTCTTTGCAAAGACTGGTATCGTGAACGACCTTCCCTGCAGCGCTCGGCGGAATTTGCTCAGATCCTTCCGACTCGCTTGCCTCGGGAACATCGAACGCGTCGGTAACAGGTTCGTCCGCATGTTTCCTTTTGCTGCCCCGCATCGCAACTTCCTTGCCGCCACGACGGCGACGGGTAGATTCCCCAGATCTTGTCCCGGCGGAATCCCGAGCAGAACGGGTGATCCTGGCGCCGCCGTTCCATTATCGACGATCACGTCGGGGCTCGGATTCCCGGCTCCCCAGGCAACTCCATCTTCCTGCTCGAAGATCCGGTCAGCAGGGGAAGACGGCTCCAAGAATATTTCTGGGATCTCTCTCTCTTCATCCTTAACGGCCTTCTTAGCCTCCTGCGCTTGTTCATCATTTGAGGTTAACCGTAGAATAAATTCTGATCGAGAATCCTCGGGCGAAGAAGACACCTCGGAATCCTCAGCTCTATGACCACTGAAGAAAGAGGCCCCAGCACGCTCGACTATCTGGAAGGAAAATCTCTTCTGCCAGGAAACCCGTCTACGGTTGAAAGTTTCGATAACGTCTCGGAGATCGTCCGGACATCTGACCACCGATCGGACAACTGCGAAGCAAATACAAAAAAAAAAAGTTAAGTTAATAGCTCGCTCGTCTGATGCAAAAAAAAGAACCATCAACATCCGTCTCGATCTCTTACCTTTTTGGTCCCATTCTGTTTTCGTCTTTTCGATCCAAGGTGTCGAGACAGAAGCATCGTTGATAAGAACATAGAAGAATCGACTCTCCCAGTCCTGATCCCTATCCGTAAAATCCTTGACTATTCTCCTATCTTTTTTGTTCCCGATGTAGAACATCTCGGTGCTAGGCATGCGCCTGATCTCTATAAGATTATCGAGATGACCAAGCGTAAGCTCCGTCTCGCATTAGAGAATCAGAGTAAACAACCCTACGAGATGCTGATAACACTCATATTTTACCCTAAAACCTATTATTTCAAGATCGTTTACAAGTGTTTTAACCTCGTTTTCAACGGTTTTTAAGTGATTTCCACGTTTCCTAGTCTTAAGAGTCATTTCAGGGAAATTGGACAAAAGGAACACATCTTGGAGCAAAACGGAAACTTCTAGGACATGTGCTCGGAGCCATAAGTTCAGCATCAGATGATGACCTTCCAACCACAATATCAAGCTCATATTTGTAGACAAGATAGACCTTTCAGCTGTCTTTCATGCCGAGGTGGTTTGAGTTCAATCCCACGGTTGGATCTCAAGTTACGAGGGAAGCAAGAAGGTTCGTCAGACACATCCCCAGAAGAAGGACGACCGCGCCAAAGATCCTCAGAAGACCAGTGCCCGCGCCACGCCTGGTCGCTCGTGCGGCCAGACCATTCCGGCCCATCCCGAGCCCATTTGCACTTATCTGATATTTCCCGAGATTAAAACGAAAAGCCCACTTTCTGAAGACAGGAGAGCCTATATAAAGGGACCTTAGGGTTTCAGAAGAGGCGTGACCTCACACACAGCTTCTCAGAAACACTTTTCATGCCGCAAAGAGAAAGAGAGAGACAGTTCGACGGCCCCGGAGTTGAAGATCTCGAGAGAAAATTCTACTGCAGCACTCACTTCCTCTTCCTTTTCCTTTCATTTTTTGTTCTTAGTTCTTTTTTTTCAATACTTTAAGAAGATCTCTTCAATTGATTTCCTTTCAAGAAGTTTCTCACTTTGTTTCTTATTCAATACAAATCGCACCTTTCATATCTCAAAGATGTCTCTCGTTCCCATGAAGGAGTAGTCATCCAGTTGGGTTTTTAAAGAGGGTTTTCGAAGGAGTTTAATCATGGATTGATTTCGCTAGGTTGATGGAGATAGAGTTCCTTTAGGTATCTTCGTTTGCGTCTTGTTCTTATTGCATGTTTGTTTCTCTGATCAATTAGAAACTGATTCCAGAACGATTACATACACGAACGTGTCGTCTATTGTCTGGATCTAGAAGTTAACGAGCAGATCGCACCGTAGGATGCTTAGGCATATCGACAGACAGCACCGCGAGTGTTTACAAATAGGTGAATGATATGTATGAGCATCTATCTTGCATCGTGGGATGAGAAGTCATATCCGCAGTGTAAGACAAACGTAGGTGGCTAGATCCGCGATAGCGGGGTAGTAATAGTCGACCGTTTCAGCTGAAGAACCTAACTCATTGAATCATTTAGAACCTATCCTATTGCTTGTTAGATCTGATCCATGAACCCCAGAGAACACCCATGAACCCAACGCCCTTTATTCATTGATTTACATCCGTTTAATTCTCTTCCGCTGCTTGATATTACTATTGCAAACCGTGACAAACGACACCCCAGAGTTCCCGTTTGGTTTAAAGAAGTTAGAAATCCTAGGAATTTCGCAAACAACAATCTATGTGGATTCGATCCCTTAACATACTACTGTGATTGATGTGCACTTGCAACTATCTTAGGGGTAAAACTTGAAGTAACAAATCCCACCACATCAGATGCCTTATCGAGAGTGGCGTGAATTGAGGAAGGACAAATCCATACGACCACATATATCTGAGATGAGCCGTGGGATCGGGAAACACAGACAGCACGCATCGAAGAAGACTTCATACGCCGTAAAGTGGCAAGGCGGGTGATATATCATGGTTTTTACTGGTTTTTGGACCATGATATAAGTGTTTTTATAGAGTATTTAGTTAGTTTTAGAGTCCTATTAGAGTCTTTACAGGATGAAGAGCATTTGGAGCTAAATGGAAGAAACTGGAACGTTTTGGAGCATTTTGGAGAAGCAGCCGAAGTGATGAAGTCAAGAGGGTGAATTTACGAGCAAGGTGTCGATCGACACCATGTGTGTCGATCGACACCAATGAAGGCCGGCCAAGTTTCCCGTTTTCCATCAGAAAAAGGAAATCACCTCAAGTTTGAAGAATTACAAGTCTACCCCTGGACGAAAAATCTCCTTCTATAAATAGTTTTCAGGCATTGTTTAGCCAATTACCTTATCATTATTTTCTGTCTTTGAGACTTAGAGAGAGATTGANGCTTCAAGGGCAGGAGGATCGGAACCCTGGAGAACTTCGATGAATTGAAGATTCCCCTCGACCTCGGCCAAATCAGCAACCCGGTCCCGAACGTCGCCCTTGAGTAAAGCCACCTTGGCCTCGGCACAGGAGATCCTTGCCCGGTACTTATCGGTAAGTTCACGTCTCGCCTCTTGACGAGCTTTCTCGAGGTTCGCCTCGTACATCTCCCGCTCAGACGAAACCTGCCTCTCTAGGGAAGCCAAGTCAGCCTCCAGTTGAGCCCTCTGGTCTAAGAGACGCGACGTCTTTTTCTCCGACTCGTCGCGCTGGCGCTTGAAGACGTCCCTCTCAGCTTGGAGGATCTTGACGCGCTTCGCCGATTCTTCCTCTTTCCTGGCGTGGCAAGCTTCTGCCTCGTCGAGCTTCGTCTTCAGAGAAGCCACAGCAACGCGGGCATTCTCAATCCGCCTCTGATCATCTCGGGCTTCTGCTTCATACCCAAGAACCATCTCGTTGGCTGCGGCGGCGAACTACATAAAAAAAAACATGAGTACAACGAGCGAAACGACCCATAACATAACTACCCCGCGAAAATAATCTTCACCTTAGTCGCCTTGAGAGCCATTTGCGCATATTTCCTCCGTTTGATGAGCGTGTCCGGAGGAGGAAAAAGAGTTCCCGGGGCAAGGATTTCCGAGAAGAGAGTGGCGGCAACCTCGGGGTTATTATAGGTCTCTTCGGTCACCTTTGGAAGAGCCTCGGGAACGTTGGCCTGTTTTGGGCTCATCAGCGCCCGCCTCGTCTTCTTCTTCTTCTTTGCCTCGGGTGCCGCTAATGAATCAACCGCGGGACGCTTCCCTGATTTCTTATCCTTAGCCGCGGGTTGGTCGCCCTGAGGGAGAGAGGGGACCGTATCCCCAGTTTTCGTCCCCGTCTTGAGACCCGAGACAATCTCCTTTGGTCGGCTCGGGGTCCTCTTCGCACCTCCGAGCTCGGGAGCATCACGCGCATCTCTATGCGCGGGAACGGGGTCCTGAGTTCCCGAGCCATCCTCCTTATTTCGCTCGGCGGCCTTCCTCACTTCTTCTTTTCCCAAACTCGGGGGCGTCGCACGCGTCTTGCCCTTTGCTTCGAGCTCTTGTCGCTCGCGAAGAGTCAGTCTTTTCGCCATCTTTATTCGGGTGTCTTCGGACGCAGAGTCGGAAGAAGAGCCGCCTTCTTGATAACCGCTAAGATAGAGGGCTCGGGCGTGTTCGATTCGCTGAAGAGAGAAGGACTTCTTCCAACAGACTTCCCTCTGGTTAAAAGACTTTGCAACCTCCCAGATATCTTCCAGACACCTAAGAACGAGACGAGGAACTGCAAAACAAAAACAAAAGGTGTTAGTAGAATAAAAACCGAGCCGGAGTAGGAAAAGTCCCTAGAGTCACTTCGGTCTTCTACCAATTCGACCCCATTCCGCCTTAGTTCTCTCAAGCCAACCCTCCGAGATAGAAGCATCGTTTATAAGAACGTAGAAGAATTTGGTTTCCCAGTCTGCGTCCTTACTCGGGAAGTCCCGGATTATTCTACAATCTCTCTTGTTCGAGATGTAATACACCTCGGCTTTGGGTTTGCGTCGGACGTCCAAAAGGTTTTCGAGGTGGCCCAGCGAGAGTTCCATACCGCACTCGTAGCTCATAGTCAGCAATCCCACCAGGTGCTGCAAGGCACGCGGCGTCAATTGGGCCAGAGCAAGACCGCGGGACCACAAGTATTCATAGATTAGCTTCGGGATCGGGAACCATAGCCAGGATTCGGCCAAGAAGACCTCGTAGATCGTAAAATAACCAGCTGGCGGGCTATCCGCTCGTTCCGTCCTGGAAGGAAGCCGAAACTCTACACCTTCGCTGATCCCGAAACGAGCCCGGATGTCGCCCAAAGACCTCGGCGTCGAGAGAGACGAGCCCGGCGGGTCGGCGACTATCTTCTTTTTTGGACACCGAGGTGTTTTCTCCTTTTGAAGCCGCACTAATTCGTCCAATTCTCGCCTCGCCTTGACTGGATCCCAGTTCCAGTCTTCTTCCTCGGGTTTCGGTTCGGATGGGTCCTTAATCCCGGGGAAGAACTCCTCGGCACGATTGGTTGACGAGAGCTCGGCGGAATGACAAGTGGGAGAAGAGAATATCTTTCTCCCTAACTTGGTCGGGGAATTAGCCGAACCCACGGAATCCTCGAGAGCCAAATCGCCTCGGAGCGAAGAAGGTTGCGCACTCGGCTCGCCTCGGGAAGGGAGGATCGAAGTGTTCGACGCATCTCGGGAAGTGGAAGGAGCATCTTGGCATTTATCCACATTTGCCTCGGCGGTCACCTCGACTCGAGAATCGGAGCCCTGAAACGTTGCATCCACTTCGGACACCTCTTTGGACCGACCGTTGGATGAAGGCATTGGGAATCGATCAAGTCTTCGGAGAACGCTTGAAGATGGATCGGAGATTTCGAAGAACAGCCGGAATGCTTGAAGATCGATCGGAGAACTAAGGCGGATGACGGCGGCTCGGCAGAAATCTGAAGAACCCTAGTCGAAATCTAAACATAAACGAGAGAGAAGGGAGAGAAGAGAGAAAACCAACCTTTTGAGAATTTTTGAGAAGTATCGATAATGAAAAAGTTGAGGAGAACCTCGGAGTCTTATAGGCGAGCCGGCGCGTCGCCTCGGGAACACGCGAGACGGTTCCACTTCCCAAGACGAGCCCTAGTCCGCCAAACAAATAATGGGCCTTGGGAGGCGACATCAGGCCCAAGATAGAAATCCCATGCGAGGAAAAAATCATGAAAAATCCCCCAAGTGTCAAACGCTCCGAGGTGAATGATTCCCGCAGAAAAAGCCGAGGCGAAAGCCCGTTTCAAAAAAAA
>JAHZTW010000001.1:436885089-436906812 GCA_020283515.1 Alliaria petiolata | reverse complement strand
AAACACAAATCATGGCTGAAATAAATTGCATAAAAGAATAGAGAATGATACAGGGGTTCGAAATCTGGCTCATATGAGTTAGAATTGTCTCCCCAAAAGCACATGATCAATCTCTCTCAAAGTCTCAAAAACAGAAAATAATGATATGGTAATTGGCTAAACAATGCTTGAAAACTATTTATAGAAGGGGATTTTTCGTCCAGGGGCAGACTTGTAATTCTTCAAACTTGAGGTGATTTCCTTTTTCAGATGGAAAACGGGAAACTTGGCCGACCTTCATTGGTGTTGATCGACACCTTGCTCGTAAATTCACCCTATTGACTTCATCACTTCGACTGCTTCTCCAAAATGCTCCAAAATATTCCAGTTTCTTCCATTTATCTTCAAATGCTCTTCATCCTGTAAAGACTCTAATAGGACTCTAAAACTAACAAAAAACTCTATAAAAACACTTATATCATGGTCCAAAAACCAGTAAAAACCATGATATATCATCTACACGGATAGCGCAGATTTGAGGTACATCTATGCAAAAAAGGACACGAAACCAAGACTCCTTAGATGGATACTTCTTCTACAAGAGTTTGAAATGGAAATAGTTGACAAGAAGGGCATTGAAAATGGCGTGGCTGATCACCTATTGATGGGGTCTAAATAGTCGTCCGAGATAGGAGGATTTCTTTGGGGACTCGTCGAGCTTTGAATTTGTAGGACTCTAAGCTGCAAGTGCACAGCGTGCGTTGTAGTACTTAGGGTATCGAACCAAAGGGAGGAGGTCAACTGCAAAACAGAAAAATCAGGACAAGCAAAGACGCAGGGAGTTCGGGGTTTGTAGGATTGTGTCATGGTTTCAGTAGCTATTGAATGCAGGAAACGAAATGCAAGTTTATATAGAGCCGATTGTCAATCAACTCTATATCAGACGAGAATCAAAGAAAGTAGTACATGAAAAGTATGTATGGAAGTGCGTAAATCTCGATTGAAAAGCAGATGGGGAAACACGTTGTGGATATTCTCGGGAAATCTATGGGGTTCAAACTAGAAATCAAACACACATCGAATTCAGGCAAACGAGACTAGGCGATTTTCCCTAAACTGGAATCATTGTTTTACGTCCTAACTCTTTCAAGCTAGACCGACTATATTATGCAAAATTCGAGGGTATACTTTCGTAACCTACGTTCTAGACAAACACTTAATATAGATCAAGTTCATAAACATTCACGTCTCCTTTTTAGATATGAGTTAGCGGTTCTTGAAATCCTATGATCAGATATCTAGTTAGCTACTCTAGATTCTTGCAGTAAGAACAAGCTTAACACGAAAGAAAATCCTAATCTACAACCTAAATAATCGATGCAGCCAATTTAAGAACAGTTAATGAAATTTTCCATAGATCCCCTTAAAGAACACCCAACGAAAGTGATTACTCAAGCATATAAACGAAAATCAGTATCATAGATGAAGAGAATTGCATAAAACCAAATCAGATTGATAAAAGAACAAGGGTTCAAGAACGGATCTATCTCCCTTAGAGAACAAAGAACAAAACAATGAAAAGTATGCTAGGAGGCGGCCGTGGGGCTTTCTCTGAGGTTGCACACGAAATTAGGTTGTAGAATAGGAGTATTTATAGATCTTGAAGTCTTCTTAGGCGTCACTTATGGTTCCACAAAGTTTGAGGACTATTGGGCTTGATTTGGGCTTGAAATCGGGCTCGGTAATCGTCACTTGTTGTGGCTGCACGAGCGACCGGCCGTGGCCTGTCCGTTGGTCTTCTGAGCTTTCCTGGCGGGCCAGGCTTCTTCTGAGGATGTGTTTGACGGGCCTTCTTTCTTCCTTCATAACTTGAGATCCACCTGTGGGATTGGACTCAAACAACTTCGCGGTGAAAGATAGTATTTTAGGATATCTTGTCACCAAAATTCAGCTCGATCCCGTGGTGGGAAGGTCTCCGTCTTGTGCTAAACTTCTGTCAAAAAGCTCATGTTCCAAAAATGTATGTTTTGCTCCGTTTTTCTTCCTTTTTCCTAAGTATTCCTGAAAAGAGTCTTGGACACACAAATACTCTAAAACTACTAAATACACATTAATACCTTAGTGAAATGCTTATTAAAGCATACACTTATGATGGTAAACATGGTAAAATACGCATGTTATCAACTCCCCCAGACTGAAACATTTGTTTGTCCTCAAACAAAACATAAATCTATGTAAGGAAAAGAGCTTTGATAACGTGGAAACTCACCAATACTTGGGAACTCATCAAGTATAAAAATCTACTTGTTTGAACCACGTAACTCGGGATTTAAACTCAAGGCGTTTGGGTCTAGTTACCTTGAGCTTTTCACCCTTTCTGGATACGCTTCATGGTCCCTTCGAGTATTTCGAGCTCTTTCTTGTTGACCTCTTTATTCATTTTGGCGTGCGGTCTGTATCGAGGGAGTATTGGTCGACGAGACATTATACTCTTCTCTTCCAAACATCTAGACAAAGACATTTTAGACACAACTCTCATATTTTCTCTTCCCTTAGTCGATTTCTCCCTACTTTTCTAGGGTATATTTTATTTTTTTCTATCGACTTTCTTTTCTATTTTTTTTTTCTTTTTCTTTTCTTTCTTAGCTTGAGAACGATCACTTCTTCGAAGATTTTATGATGTCTGCGAACCGTCATTGTCCTTTTAGGAACTCGGGTTGCCATCCTCAAACTAAGGCTTTCCTTTCTATTTTTTTCTTTTCTATAACAAGGGAAGATCATGGAGAGGTTGCATTGTATCTACTTAGTCATGCTAGAGTTTAAAAGAGGAGAAAAGTTTGAAGTACCTCAAGCCCCTTGACGAGAAGTTTTGATTCATTAGGTGCGGAGTCAACACAAGATCCTTCGAGTACTCTAGAGATTAAATCTTTCTCCGTTGGAATGATTCACTTGCAGTGTTCAACTTAGTAAACCTTGCTTCTAAACCCTTGAGAATGGTCATTAAGGTTCCTTGTTCAAAATGACTTGTACCTAGCAATGTTCATAGTTTCCGGCTAAAAGAAAAAAAGTTTTTACTCTATAAAACGACTCGATAAATGATGCATGTATGCTTAAGACTCATCAAATAAAAGCATAGTTAGTAATATAAGAAACCCCCCAGACTTAAATCAAACTGTCCCCAGTTTGTTTAAATCGAGTTGAGGTGAAAAAGATAGGTACATTCAAGTACAAGTTTGTGAAGACTTACTTGAAAGGGGCGATGGGTTTGGTGTGGGTGGTTTGGGCGTGTGGTATGATTGAGCTAAGGACTTGATCATTCTCCTTATGTCCCTTCTTAGAATCTATTTAATTGAACAAAAGAAATCGAAAACTTAGCTTGAAAGGAAATGTGTTGCGCGGTTGAGCTTCCTTGCTTCGTTTGGTGGTGGTGGGCGTGTGGTGGTGATGTTGGCGGCTGATGATGATGATGATGATGGCACTTCTTTGTTGAGAACTTTGGTTGTTGAGTACTTGTCTTGGTTCCTTGACCTTTGTAGAACACTGGGAATGAGAGATGGAAAATCTTCTGTCCTTGCGTCTTCCTTGCGTCTTAAAGATTGCATCATCTCAGAAACTTGAAGTTTGGGTCTATGCTGGCCTATCCGGTAATGTGTTCGGGATCGCGTAAGACATGTGTTGCTAGTTTGAACTTCAATGCCATATAAAATCCTTACTTGGTTTCGGTAAAGGTCTTGGTCGCGCAAGAGAGAAGCTAGTCTTCGAGAACTTTTCTCTTCGTGGTTTGGTGAAGGAAGTTGAATCTTCTTCCTTCTGGAGCTTGCACAATGGTTTTCATCCTCTAGAACCTTTGTATTCTTCTTCGTCTTCGTGGATACTGGTCTGTTGATCGTGCTGGAAGAAGATGAATGAGATGGATCATCGACTTAACTTTACTTGGATGGAGTCTTGTCTTGTCTCGCCGTCTTTGATGCAACAACAATATGCCGCAGTTGTGGAATTTGTCTTTGCGGTCTTTAGGACGTGTTCAAGTCATGAAACAAGATGGAAACTTACAAGACTTGAAAGAGGTTGAAGGAGAAACGGTTTGGTGAAGTTCTGGATGGAAAATGTTGCAGAGGAAGGCGGGCCGCGTGACGGGTTGTCGCGGCAGTGGCTAGGGGTGTCTTCTCCGGCCCATCTTGGCTCATGGCGCTGCCAGGCTCTTTCTGGCCGGCCCACGGACGGTTCGTCACCCGGTGAGTGTTCTTTGAAACTCCTTCTTCATTTTTTTGGTCTTTTTCGGGTTTTCTGATTTTTTGTGCTTTTCTTGGTTTTCTGATTTTTTGGCTTTTGGTGTTTATGTGAATGCTGTAAACTAAGAGGAAACCAAAACTAAAGATTAGTATGGTTAAAGAGATGAGAAAGAGAGTACCTAAAATGGGTTGTCTCCCTTTGAGCCGCTCTTGTTTAGAGTCTTTTAGCTAGACTTTGGTAGAGTTTTCAGATATGAACAACTCCAACTAAAGGATTCGTGGCTCCTTTAACTTCTCGGCACTCCGCACTTGTTGGCTTGAGACATCTTCTATTCAGCATTTGTGAATACTTATCATTGTCCCGAAGAACAAATTCATCGCCTAACCTTTCTCCTTTCGGTTCGGATGGGTGACGAGCTCAAACTTTGGAGAGGCTCTTGAGGACCTTATAAGCTTCACTTCAGTTTCATGTGAGTCTCCATCACGTCTCATATGAGGCAGAGTCAAACCTGGATCATATGGGATCTTCTTGCGCTTCAAACTCCTCTGTTTGGCGCTTCCCTTGTGCGTGCTAAATGGATCTCCTTGTAGGACGTTTTGGATATCCTTTATACATCTTTCAGGGTCTAAGATTGGTTCACTTCCACTGCCTAAGGTCGTGGAATGAATGCTCTTTGTAAGCATTGCTGGATAGAAAAATATCTTGCTGCTCTTGGAGAAGCTCGCTTGTCGATTCAGCTTGTCAATCAAAGCTAGAACAGGTGCAGTAAATGAACAGTCAAGGATCAACAAGTGATTTGTGTCCTTCCTTCTATCCAATATGTGAAAAACAGCAGCCACGAGACCATCCTCAACTTGAGGCAGCAAGTTCGGCTTGAAACCGAACAGATTTGGTGACGGACGATCCTCATGGTGAACAGGAGTCTTCGAGGCTTTGAATCTCAAAACTCTTATGACTTATGCAATGGTCTTAGTTAAGAGGTTGACATCAGATCCTATGTCATAAAGATAGACACGAAAATTTAATCCCTTGATTGAGCATGAAACCAAAAGTTTTTCCGGATCATATATCTTTGAAACTGTCGTCAAGGGCAGTTCTTAGATCGCCATTAGCTTCTTCTTCTCCACGAATTTTGATTCACACTCAACGTGGTGAGGAGCTTGAGTAAGAGGCTTCCCTTGGTCGTGGGGTTGATACTCCTTGTTGGTTGGACTTTCGTCTTCAAGGTGTTCGGGCAGTTCTGTAGAGATGAAGGCTTCTTGAGGAATAGAAATAGAACGACCAGCTTCTATTTTTTGGTGTTCGGCTTCATTAGCATGAGTGGGTTCTTCCGAGAAACACAAATCTAATGACCTCTTTCGAGAATCATTGTCTTTGATTTCCACCTTGGCATCAAGAGTTGTTGCACTCTTCTTTACATCGTTTGAAATTTCATGCTTCTCTTCTGTGAGCTCGTCTTCTTTGGTGGCAGCGTCGCCGTGCTCTTCGCAATCTACTTCATTGTCTTCGACGAGGGATCCATATATGATGTCGAGCTTCTCAATGAACTCCATTTCGGCTTGCATTCCGACGTCGCACAGACGAGCGACTTCTTTGATGTCTTCTAACTCATTATTGAGCTCAAATTTCTCGTTGATAGCTGAAAACATCATCGATTCGAACATCTCGATATTACTATCGGATTGTAGATACGCAGCGGATATGAGCTCGTCATATTCTTCCTTGTAAGGAGATCCAATAGGATATACTATCCTATCATAGTTGGTGGAATTGGTTCGGATGATTGCAGCGAGATCGTTGATCAGGGTGCAGTCTTTCTTCATCTAGGATACCTCTGAAAGAACAGAAACAAAAAATAAATTAAAAGAAAATGATGTCTTTGAGTTGTGATCCTGACCTTTGTTTTGGACAACATAACGCAGCTTCACCGACAACGGCGCCAAAAGCTTGATGGGGTCTAAATAGTCGTCCGAGATATGAGGATTTCTTTGGGGACTCGTCGAGCTTTGAATTTGTAGGACTCTAAGCTGCAAGTGCACAGCGTGCTTTGTAGTACTTAGGGTATCTAACCACAGGGAGGAGGTCAACTGCAAAACAGAGAAATCAGGGCAAGCAAAGACGCAGGGAGTTGGGGGTTTGTAGGATTGTGTCACGGTTTCAGTAGCTATTGAATACATGAAACGTAAAGCAAGGTTATATAGAGCCGGTTGTCAATCAACTCTATATCAGACGAGAATCAAAGCAAGCAGTGCAGGAAGAGTAAGTATGGAAGTGCGTAAATCTCGATTGAAAAGCATATTGGAAAACACGTTGGGGATCTTCTCGGGAAATCTATGGGGTTCTAACTAGAAATCAAACACACATCGAATTCAGGCAAACGAGACTAGGCGATTTTCTCTAAACTAGAATCACTGTTTTACGTCCTAACTCTTTCAAGCTAGTCCTACTATGTTAGGTAAAATTCGAGGGTATACTTTCGTAACCTACGTTCTAGACAAACACGCAATATAGATCAAGTTCATAAACATTCACGTCTTCTTCTTAGATATGCGTTAGAATCCCAGAAGCGTTCGCTCAGCCAAGCTAGGTTCGAATCCGAGATTCAGCGCGTTAGCGGTTCTCGAAATCCTATGATCAGATATCTAGTCAGCTACACTAGATTCATACAGTAAGAACAAGCTTAACACGAAAGAAAATCCTAATCTACGACCTAAATAATCGATGCAGCCAGTTTAAGAACAGTTGATGAAATTTCCCATAGATCCCCTTAAAGAACATCCAAAGAAAGTGATTACTCAAGCATATAAACGAAAATCATAATCATAGATGAAGATAATTGCATAAAACCAAATCAGATTGATGAAAGAACGTGGGTTCAAGAACAGATCTATCTCCCTTAAAGAACAAATAACAAAACAATGAAAAGTATGCTAGGTGGCGGCCGTGGGGCTTTCTCTGAGGTTGCACAAGAAATTAGGTTGTAGAATAGGAGTAATTATAGGTCTTGAGGTCTTCTTAGGCGTCACTTAGGGTTCCACCAAGTTTAGGGACTATCGAGCTTGATTTGTGCTTGCAAACGGGCTCGGGAATCGTCACTTGTTGTGGCTGCGAGAGCGACCGGCCGTTGGTCTTCTAAGCTTTCCTGGCGCGACCAGGCTTCTTCTGTGGATGTGTCTGATTGGCCTTCTTTCTTCCTTCATAACTCAACATCCTTACCAGAGTATTGTTTCGCCGCATAGTCAACAGAGAGAAAAAGAATATCGTCACTTGTTGTGGCCGCGCGAGCGACCGGCCGTTGGTCTTCTAAGCTTTCCTGATGCGACCAGGCTTCTTCTGTGTTGTCATCGGAGTTTACTAAGTCGCTGTTGACTATGCGGCGAAACAATAGTTGTGTAGATCTATCTTCTCTGTTTCTCTTCTACAGATCCAATTCACAACATGGTAGCCACATGTTTGCAGCAAAAAACAGCTACAGTATATAGCATTGACAACATGGTAGCCACATGTTTTCAGCAAAAAACAGCTACCGTATATAGCAAGAAGATACAGTAACAAAACGTGTGACCATGAAATTGCAAACTTCTATAGCAAACATGCAACAGCCATGAATATGAAACCTAATTGCGTAGTAAAAGAAAAGAAGGTATGCTAATGATCACACTGAGGACTAATTACCGTGGGCGGTCGCCAGCGATTTTCTCGGTCACATGCAATGACGTCGAACTCATGAAATTTGCTGCTGAATTCGAACATCATCTCTGTGCAGTCGATACATAGCATGCCAGAATCAAATACAAATAGATGATCCGTTCGTCATTACGGAGACATCGGTAAGGTAGACCACATTATCCTTGTCAAGAGGGTCTGAATCTCCGTTGAGATATGCCATGATACAATAGTAGCTGTTGTGGAGCTCTGTTATATCCTCTGGTTTGATGAATTGATGGTTAGGTACTTAGGTGAAACCAGGACGCAAAGCTTAATTGAGGAGGAGAGAGCAGTTAGAATTTTCCTTCATAACTCAACATCCTTACCAGTCAGACGCGTCATCGGCTGAGCCATACTTGCAAAGCCTTTACCAAAACGCCTGTAGTAGCCAGCCAATCGTAGAAAACTTCTTATTTCTGTGGCATTCTCAGGTCTAGGCCATTCCGCAATGGACTTGATCTTTTCAAGATCCACAGACACTCCCTTGTCCGAAACAATGTGACCCAAGAACCCAATGTGCCGCTGCCAAAAGCTACACTTGCTCAACTTGGCAAACAACTTCTGCTCACGCAACTTCCCTAGAACAATCCTCAAATGTTTCTCATGCTCTTCCGGACTCTTCGAGTATACTAGGATATCGTCTATGAAAATAATCACAAACTCATCCAAATATTCTCGAAACACGCCATTCATCAACTTCATGAATGCAGCTGGCGCATTCGTCAAACCAAACGGCATGACCACAAACTCGTAATGACCATACCTTGTCCGAAAGGCAGTCTTCCTCACGTCCGGTTCGTCTATTGGTATCTGATGGTACCCAGAAGCCAAATCAATCTTCGAGAACCAAGTAGCACCCCTGAGCTGGTCCAACAACTCGTCTATCCTTGGAAGTGGATACTTGTTCTTCACCGTAACACGGTTCAACCCTCGGTAATCGATGCAAAGCCTGAAGCTCCCATCCTTCTTCTTTACGAACAGAACTGGTGCGCCCCATGGTGAACTGCTTGGCCTTACAAATCCCTTGTCCAAAAGATCAGCCAGTTGCTTCTTCAGTTCAGCCATCTCGGCCGGAGCCATACGGTAAGGTGCCTTAGACACTGGAGCAGTTCCCGGCTCAAGTTCAATCGTGAACGGATCTGAACGAGCTGGTGGCATCCCGGACAAAGCTTGAAAAACGTCCTCAAACTCTTGTACCACTGGAATGTCTCCTAACTCCACGTCTGGCCCAACCTCTGCCGTAGATATCGTCGCTAGATATGCCTCACATCCCTTCTCCAGCATCTTCTCTGCTTGTATTGCCGACACAACCAAGCTACCAGAAGTCGGTCTAACTCCTTGGTAAACTAGAACTTCTCCATCCCTTTCGAACTTCACCCTTCCTCGGTGACAATCCAAATGCGCTTTGTGCTTACCGAGCCAATCCATTCCTAGGATGACATCGTAAGACTTGACCTCACAAATCACTAAGTCTGCTGGCATATCCACTTCGCCAATCCAGACTGACACGTTTTGGACCGTCCCTAGTGAGAACATCACTTGGCCTCCAGCCGCTCTCACTAGTCCGAATTCTTCTCCGGGTTCCTTTTGGAATCCTCCTTTTCCAATCATTCCTGGGTTAACAAAACAATGACTCGCTCCGGAGTCGAATAGAACATGGGTTTCCACCTCACCCATTAATAAGGTCCCTACATTCAACCCCTAGAATGCTAAGACGCTTATCCAAACACGCAACACACAAAACTCAAGAAAAACCGTAAGTACTAAAACTTACCGGTGATCGGTCGAGAAGTGGTCGGATCTCCAGTCCCGTCCGCGATCGTGGTATACACCCTCGGTGTAACGGCCTGCTTCTTAGCTGGTGGCGCCAGCACCTCTCCTGCACGCTTAAGCTGATTAGCCGCTTGCCCAGCCGCTCCTAATTTTGGACAATCACGCTTGTAGTGTCCCGACTCTCCACAACCGAAGCACACCACACCCGCGCTTCCTCCATCCGACACTCTCACCATCCTCGTCTCTGGTTCAGGACACTTAGCAATCTTGTGGTCCGGACTACCACAACGAAAACACGAGCCATACGTACGCTTACATACGCCCATATGCATCTTGCCGCAAGTACCACACACGCTGCGGTTTCCACTTGACTTGGCTGGAACATTCTTTCCAAACTTGCGGTTCTGTCCCCCGGACGCTTGACCACTCTTGGCCGCTACCACCATAGTTTCAGCCTTAGACAAAGCCTCCTCTGCCTGTCCAGACTCCAACAACGCTGCTTTCTCAACCAGCTCCGTGACCGTCGCAAAGTCACACACCAAACACCCATTACGCAGTTCGACCCTTGGTCCACTCATGAACCTTCGGATCAGCTTCTCCTCGGTATCATGGTCACGTCCCACATACTTGTGTAAATGGTTAAACTCAGTCTCGTACTGCATAACCCTCTTGGTCCCTTGGCGCAAGTACAAGAACTCGGCCTCCAACTGATTGTACGCCTCCTGCGGAAAGTACTTGCTTTGGAACATAGCTGTGAACGTCTCGTACGAACAGTTCGGGTTCACCAAACGCCCTGTGATCCCTTTCCACCACGTATGTGCATTACCTTCCAGGTAATGCACGGCTATGTCCCTCTTGTACTCTTCTCGTACGAACAGTTCGGGTTCACCAAACGCCCTGTGATCCCTTTCCACCACGTATGTGCAGTACCTTCCAGGTAATGCACGACTATGTCCCTCTTGTACTCTTTCGGACATCGGATAGACTCGAAGTTCCTCTCCAGCCTCATCCTCCACTCGTCGGCCTCAATAGGCGCAGTTCCTCCCGCGAAGAATTTGGTTCCCAACCTCGCCATATGATCCAACACTTTGAGGTAAGACGAAATCAACACGGCCTGACCCACTTCCTCAACCACCACGTTCCCAACGTCTGGCACAACCACTGGTGGTGCGACGACCGGTACCACTCCCGGTACAACCACAACCACTGGCAAACGCTCTAACACTTGAGCTAGCAGCCCCAGCACAGCCTCCAGCCTGTCTGGAACAGCTCCCGCGGCATTCCCATCCACGTTCTCAGCTCCACCCGCAGCCGCATTCGCAGCAGCCGCGTCGACAGCAGCAGCAGCCGCAACAGCCTCAGCCGCCACAGCAGCCTCGATCTCATGCTGGTTCCCAACTGCATTCTCAGATCTAGAACTCTCCGAGTTCGCAGCACCATTCAACCTTGCAGCCCTAGTCCTCCTCGGAGCCATGTGCACGACAAGACAATTATCAGTTAGCCCGTAACTAACCGCAACCAAGAGTTTCCAACTCTAACAACAACAAACCGCGAGACTCGGCAGTGAAAGGTGGATTTATCTAACCCCAACTATGCTAATGAACTGTCCTAGAATCGACCATGATCTGATACCAAACTGAGACGACCCGACCCGGTAATCATACCGCGGCCAGGCCGTCCTAACAACTTACGACCAACTTACACACTTATGCGGAATTTCAACTTTCTCGTTAAATTTAACAACAATTCGATTCTCAAAGACATTCATTCTCATTGCATAAATAGTTCAAATTCCAAAGTACAAACGAGGTTCATAAAATAAATCATAAACTAACTTAGCAAAATTCGATTAGGTTATCAATAACACCAAAGCCAATAACCAGAACAATGCTTAAATGATAAAACCCCAAAACCCAATCCTAAATCCACTGCCTTCGAGTCCGCCTTCAGAACTAACGGTATTGGACAACATCTTTACCTGCACACTCAACACATAAGAGAGGCATAAGCATTACCATAAATGCTTAGTGAATACGGTCATCCCTTAACACCTTAGCCAGCAACTAATCACGCTTTCATGCTAACAATTCTAACATGATATCAAAACACTTAGCAAGCAAGCAATCAAACACACGCATGATCATCTAACCTAACTCTGACCATCTAGTCTTACGGACTCGGTTCCGCACTAGCGTGATTAACACATCACATAAGCCAAAGAAATGATCCTGCCTCGATCACGAGCTAGCTAGACACATCACATAATATCACAGTCACCAAACCGCATCACAATCACATAAACACTGACCTTGCTAAGCATAAAACCCTACTTACACAAGCGATCAATACACATCAAAATCCCTAGCAATCTTACAATCCATAGAAGCTAGCCACAGTCACGCACTCACCTTAGACAATCAAACGAACGGTTTGGTCGAAGGAAACTCGGTGATAACTCGAACAAAAACAAAGATAGTCGGACACCAACGTGCTCCCTCGGCTATCGCTACGACTCGTACCGCGAGATCCAATCTCCCCTCGGCTAACTCACGAACCGCTAACTTTTCCTCGAACCAAACTCTGAATTCTCTCGGAAACAGACCAAAACAAACGGATTAGTCGAACGACTCTCGACAAAATCCTAGCACAAACGAAGATATCCAAGCACTTACCGAAACTATCGGCCGGAATCAAGTGCTCTCAACTATCTCTCGATCCAATCCGAAAACCTTCGGATAACTTCGATCCTTCCTCGGCAAATCGCCTATCCTCAATCGAATTTCTCGATCAAAACTCGCAGAACTTGCACGGAAACTCGATCTCTCGATGATCTCTCAATTCTCTCGGGAAATCTCTCTTCTCTCGAGTGAAAACGCGGCTGCTCGAAATAAAACGCATAAAACTCCTTATATACGCGAAACCCTAGGGATAAAACGCCTAACTATGCGTGTTTTCTCTTTTCTCTTGGCTAGAATCGGTTTGTTTTAACTTTCTCTCGGCTAACCGACCAAACTTTCCTTTTCTCTCGGCAGTTTCCCAAACCGCTCGACCAATACTCGAGAAATCCTATTCCGACTAGGAAAACTATAATTTTTCTTCGGCCAAACTTAAGGCCCACGGGCCTAGCCCTTTTTCTCTCGACACTTAGTCATATTTTTCACTATTTCACATTTTCTCTCGGACTTAGCCATTTCCCCTTGACTACAGTCACTGTACCGTCCATAACTCACGAACATAGTCACAAAACATACGACTATTCACAGACACGGTCGAACCTCACTCGACTCAGTACATACTTACATCGACCATCCCATGATCCACTCGACCGTAATTACAATTCCTGGTCACGGATGCTACAGGATGTGTATAGACTACAGAAAGCTGAATGCCGCGACCAGAAAGGATCACTTTCCTTTGCCCTTCATCGACCAGATGCTGGAGAGATTGGCGAATCATCTCTACTACTGTTTCCTTGATGGCTATTCAGGGTTCTTCCAGATTCCTATCCATCCGGATGATCAGGAGAAGACCACGTTTACATGTCCTTATGGTACATTTGCATATCGCAGAATGCCATTTGGACTTTGTAATGCTCCTGCGACCTTTCGGCGATGCATGATGTCCATCTTCACAGATATGATTGAGAAGTTTATGGAGGTCTTTATGGATGACTTTTCTGTTTATGGGTCATCCTTCAAAGACTGCCTGGACAACTTATGCGCAGTGTTGCAGCGGTGCGAAGAGAAGCACTTGGTCCTGAACTGTGAAAAGTGTCATTTCATGGTAACAGATGAGATTGTACTTGGACACAAGGTTTCAGCAGAAGGAATCGCAGTAGATCGCGCCAAGATTGAAGTGATGACAACTTTGCAAGCACCTGATTGACACAAAGACTGCCTAGACTACCCCAGTATCGATCGACACCCCGTCCGAAAACACTTCGAAGTTTGCCAACTTTACGAGTGTTTCGACAGCCAGCGATCATCATGGGTTTGCAGGATCTTGAACGAAGTGTTTCGACAGCCAATCTTTGCCATTAATGCTGCGAATCGACCATGGTATGCTGACATTTTGAAATTCCTTGCTGCAGACATTGAGCCTACACATCTCAAGGGTTATGAGAAGAAGAAGTTCATGACGGAACAAAGAAGATACTATTGGGATGAGCCTCACTTGTACAAGCATTGTTCAGACAATGTTTACAGAAGATGCATTGCAGAGAGTGAGGTTCGTGATGTGCTGTTCCATTGTCATGGTTCTGAGTATGCTTGACATTTCGCAACCTTCAAGACCGTATCCAAAGTTCTTCTAGCAGGCTTTTGGTGGCCTACTATGTTCAAGGATGCGCAGCTGTTTATCACTCAATGTGATGTTTGTCAAAGGAGAGGAAAGATCAGCAAGCGACATGAGATGCCACAGAACTTCATTCTTGAGGTAGAGGTCTTTGATTGTTGGGGAATTGATTTCATGGGCCCTTTCCCTCCATCTCATGGAATGCAATACATCTTGGTGGCTGTCGATTATGTGTCTAAGTGGGTAGAAGCAATTGCTTCTAAGACCAACGATGCTGCGGTGGTTCTCAAGCTTTTTCAGACCATCATTTTTCCAAGATTCGGAGTACCTCGGATTGTCATAAGTGATGGTGGTTCTCACTTTATCAACAAGGTGTTTGACAAGCTGCTGAAGAAACATGGAGTTCAGCACCGCGTGGCTACTCCGTATCACCCTCAGACGAGTGGGCAAGTGGAAGTCTCCAACAGACAGATCAAGCAAATTCTGGAGAAGACAGTCGGAAAGACAAGGAAGGATTGGGCTGCAAAGTTGGATGATGCACTTTGGGCTTACAGGACTGCTTACAAAACACCATTTGGAACTACACCTTACCAGCTACTCTATGGCAAAGCTTGCCATCTTCCAGTGGAGTTGGAACACAAAGCATATTGGGCTAACAAGAAGGTGAACTTCGACTTGAAGCCAGCTGCAGAAAGGCGCCTAATACAGCTAAATGAGCTCGACGAATTGTGCCATCACGCCTATGAGAACTCGAAGCTCTACAAGGAAAGGACAAAGGCATATCATGACAAAAAGATTGTCTCCAGACAATTCGAACCAAATGATCAGGTACTTCTGTATAACTCTCGTTTGCAATTGTTTCCTGGTAAATTGTGTTCATGTTGGTCAGGTCCTTTCACCATCAAAAAGGTCAGACCATATGGAGCAATTGTCTTGACAAACTCCAAAGGAGAGGAGTTCACTGTGAATGGGCAGAGAGTGAAACACTATTGGGCTCAAGCCGAGATTCCAGAAGGACACATTGTGTCTCTGGATGATGCACCGTCCGCCTAAACGCATGAACAGTCAAGCTATTGACGTTAAACGAGCGCTTAGTGGGAGGCAACCCACTGGTAGGTACTTAGTTTATTTTTCATTTTGGTTTTTGGTTTTACTAATTATTTTGCCTTTTATAAAAAAAAAAAAAGAAGAGGCTCGATCATGATCAGTGTCGATCGACACCCCATGTGTCAATCGACACCACCACGGGACGGAGGTAAGTACTTCAAAACCCAAACACTTTTTCTTTCTTCTTCATTTTTCAAAACCCGAACTTTTGAGAGAATTTCCCCCAAATCACCAAATCTTCATTTCTCAACCAAATTGAGTGACTCAGAGCCCTAATCCGTGCGGATTTTCATTCTCTTTCATAATCCATAGTCAATTCATTTGATCTACCAAGAAAAGTTCTTCAAATCTCCCAATTTCATTTTCGGACCTGAGGTGACAATTTTTGAATTCAACCTATTTAGCTTGATTTCTTTGTTGAATGATGCTTGTTTAGGTTGTATAACATGAT
This sequence comes from Alliaria petiolata, assembly GCA_020283515.1. NCBI lineage: Eukaryota > Viridiplantae > Streptophyta > Magnoliopsida > Brassicales > Brassicaceae > Alliaria > Alliaria petiolata. The sequence continues at coordinate 436,891,268 of JAHZTW010000001.1, read as the reverse complement.
TTAGATCATTCCCCAACTGTTTTTCATCCTCTAATTTGCATAATTTGAAATTTTCGAAATTTTCGAAATTAATGATGCATGTTGCGAATTTGGGATTTTTATTTGGGATTGATGGTTTAGACTAGGTCGATTTATGCTATTGAGATTATTTGCAAAGCTATTTGTTGTACCATTGGGATTAGGATCATGATTTCTGGTTCATGTTCGGATTCCACGCATGGTGTACAGACTATAATTGGTCGATTATTTGAAGACATTGGATGCTGATCTTTGTTTTGTTTTTCATTGCAGATGCCTAAGAGAACAAGAGATGATGACGCCTCAGCCTCAAGAACTGCTAATGATGAGGCAATTCCGTGTCTTCCTCCGTGGCCTAAGCCTGAAAAGGCAAAGATTCGGATTACACGGCGTTGGGAAGATCCACCAGCTAAGGAGGTTGCAAAAGACGAGTGTCTTTACAGAGGTGTCAATGAGACGTGGGATGAGTATGACACCTTGTTCTACAATGCATGGCTGAGAGTGGAAATCGCTCCGACTCGTTTTGCGTGTGAGAAGACGATGAGGGAGCTAGGCATCAAAGATGACATCCTGCAGCTGATAAACAGAATTGGGATGGGCACTATTGCGACGCGGCAGTACGATTTGTATCCCAATCTAGTCCGCCAGTTCATTGCCACAGCTCGCGTCTACTACAGGAACGAGATAGTTCGCAATGCCTTGGAAGGGACACTCACCTTCCTCATCTGCGGGATCCGCTACCGCATTTCACTTCCAGACCTTTGCGGGATCTATGGGTTCGCGGATGAGCATGCCAAAAGAGTCTCTCTTCAGACGCAGCTTCCGGATAACCAGGATTTCTGGTCTCACTTCGGGAATGGGAGGTATGACTCTAAGACCTCCACTCAGACATACATTCGCCATCCTACCCTGCGCTACCTCGTTCGACTGTTTGCTACTACACTTCTGTGTAAGCACGAGCCAGGGAAGATGCGCGTGTCTGAGTTGGTGCTGCTATATCGCGGTCTGTGGACTGAGATCTATGAGGAGTCTGACGCGCCAGATAGCGCGAACCTTAGGGCTGTGTTTGCGCATCATTTGGCTTCCTTGAAGACGAAGCCTTTCATTGGGACGAAGACCAAGCCCGAGACTATAGGAAGTTTTTTCACTCCTATCTTCCAGCACTGCGGGATAGACACTTCCAGCTGCACCATTGACACATCACGTGTTTTGGTTGATATGGAGTATTTGGGGAGGACTCATTGGGTACAGCCAGAGAGGATGTGGGCCTTCAGCGACGAGCAGAGAGTGCAGCGTCTGGTTCAGTTACCTAACAAAGACCTCACTCACATTACTACCGATCCAGGCCGCCTTGCGTTTCACCCCAGTCCGAGCAAGCTCCGGACCGCTCCCGTTGCCAGACGCAGAGGAGCCTCCTCACGACCAGCTGAGGATCCGACACGCCCTTCATGTTCTAGGCGCAGAGCACCTACCACCGTGGCGCCTATTGGTCCTCATCACCTTCCAGAGGCTCCCGAGATTCCTATGGAGCAAGCTGTATTTCAGAGATACGTGGTGCAGAGCTTTCAGGCCATTTGGAACGCCATCACAGTTGTTTCCAACTGTGGCTGCGTCCGACCACCTTCACCACCACATGCTGATGACGACGAGTGACTCTTCCATCCTTTTTAGTACTTTGAGTCAGTTTTTCTTTTTCTCTTGAGTCTGCATTTGTTTCATTTGCTTCAGTACTTTGTTTCAAACTTGTTACACTTATTGAGTTATCTAGATTATCTTGTGCTTTTAACGTTTGTTTGAGTTTTTCTAACAGCTAGGAAGATTCTAACAACAATCTGACTTAACAACAATCATGTTCGAGTGGCTGAACTCTGTCTACGGACAGAGTGTCGATCGACACCACCTGTGTCGATCGACACCGTCGTCATACTCAGCAACGATCGACACCATCTGTGTCAATCGACGCTGCGCGCAGAGGTTATGTAATCCGAATTTCTCTTTGATTTGTAACAGTTTAACACAACTTTTTTCTATCCAAACTCATTCTTAGTAACACTAGGGACAGCGTTATTCAAGTTTGGGGGAGGTGGTTGCTAACATTGTGTTTTGTTTTGAGAGTCAAAAAGTTTTGAAATTTTTTTTTTTATTGAGTCAAAATCAGTTGGAACTTGAGTTTTTCTTAGAACTAACCACAGGAAGTTGAGACTTGAAGAACCATTGCTATAGTAGCTGATTGCAGGTCTTATTAAGTAGAAAGCTGCAAGTGGAATCAATCTAACAGGGCGAGTTCATGTCCCCTTATAAGAACTAGGTATGCGCATAACTTGATTCCTCTTTCAGTCCGAACAGATAGGCAATTGCAGTCTCTCCTTGATCTTCCCTTGAGAAAAGAAAAGAAAGAAAAAGAGTTTAAGTCTGGGAATAGTGCCTTGTCATGAGTCTGTCTCCTCACAAGGAACAATATTAGTGATGCTCTTGAACACGTCTCCTCACAAGGAACACAAGTAGAGAGTAGCACTATTCCAGAGATCCCAAAAAGAATAAGAAAAGTCAATGAAAAGATCTTAGAACACCCTGAAAATGGGCAGAAGTTGACTAAGGGAAGAGAAAATAGGGGAGCTGTATGAGAATGTCTTGTTCAGGTACTAAGGAAGGAAAAGAATCAGAAAAGTTCTATGGCATTACCAATGTTAGAGTTCGAATCTTTTACCAAGGAAAGGATCTGGATTTGAACTGGGAGATTGCTAAGCTTGTGGTAAGTACATTGAACATTTCCTAAGGTTGGCTCTAATATCATGTGGATTCAAGAAGTGTTAATCAAAGTGGCGTTTTGAAGAAGTACTTGGAAGTTCCTGTTTTCAAACTTCTACTTCAGTCTAAGTTTCTGTTTTGCTTGAGGGCAAGCAAAGGCTAAGTCTGGGGGAGTTGATATATCATGGTTTTTACCCGTTTTTAAGCCATGATATAAGTGTTTTTATAGAGTCTTTTGCTAGTTTTGGAGTCTTTTTAGAGTCTTTACAGGATGGAGAGCATTTGGAGCTAAATGGGAGAATATGGAACATTTTGGAGCATTTTGGAGAAGCAGCCGAAGTGATGAAGTCAAGAGGCTGGATTTACGTGCTGAGTGTCGATCGACATCAAGGAAGGTCGGCCAAGTTTCCCCAATTCCATCAGAAAAAGGAAATCACTCAAGTTTTGAAGAATTACAAGTCTGCCCCTGGACGAAAAATCCCCTTCTATAAATAGTTTTCAGGCATTGTTTAGCCAAATACCTTATCATTATTTTCTGTTTTTGAGACTTAGAGAGAGATTGATCCTGAGCTTTTGGGGAGACAATTCTAACTCATCTGAGCCAGATTTCGAACCCCTGTATCATTCTCTATTCTTTTATGCAATATTATTCAGCCATGTTTTGTGTTTGCATTATTATGTCTGAGTAGTTTGCTAGTTAGGTTAGGGTGATTTAGGGTTTGATGAAGAGTTTGTAGAATCACTAGAATTATTAGGGAAATCAATTGGATCTTCACCTTGATTTGTGCTTAACTTGATTCTCTGAATTGATCACTTAGAAATCAAACCTTAGGTTATTTAATAGATGCGAGAGCATTATTAGTAACTTGAACTAATCATAGGTGAGCAAAATATCTATTCGCAAAGAGATTTGGTTTAGGTATTTTGTGAACAAATCGAACCTGTTCTTATTGCTTGCCTTAATTGTTTAAATTCGCAAAGAGATTTGGAATTTAGGGATTTAGGCATAGATAACTTCTGCAACGAGAGTTGATTGGTTTTAACTTAGAGTTTCAAGTTCTAGACGGTTCTTAATAAATCCCTAATAAACTTAGATTCTGCATTCTTGGATTCAACCTAATAATTATCCTTGCCTAGCTTTTCGTCTCCTGAACTTTAAATCCATCTAAAATCCGATTCATTTACTTGCTTTAATTTCTTAGTTTTCAATTTCATATAATCCGACCTAGCATAATTCAAACTTAGAAACCATAGTGTAGCTTTAACTTTCCTGAGGATTCGATACCCCTTATACTTCAACTGCATTGCTGTGCACTTGCAGTAGTTGATTATTTGGGTAAAACCTGAGCCCTATCAGCGGAGGCTTTTCGGCTCGGTTGGTTGCAGAAGTAAGTTTAAACTCGACCCCCTCACAAATTTTGAAACGGGCTCTCAGTTCCAACAACGACCTCGGCGTCGAAAGAGAAGACATCGGGTTCGCCTCGGTTTACTTTTCCGGATGAGAATGGAACAAAAAATCAAGAGCAGCCATAAAACTCAAAGATTGATCGGAAAATTAAGACGGATGGCGATGGTTTGGAAGAAATTTGAAGAACCCTAATCAAAATCTGAGCCTGAGGGAGAGAGAAGATGGAGAGAAAAAAGAGAACAAGCCTTTAAAATTTTTTGGAAAAGTGAGGATAATGAAAAAATCAAAAAAGGCTTCGGTATTTATAGACGACCTAGCGCATTTCCTCGGGAACAACGAATCGGTTCCGTTTCCAAAGACGGACCCAATCCTTCCGAATGGATAACGAGCCTTAGAAGAATGATCACATGCCCGTATCAAACGACATTGATGAAACAAGAGTTTTTTAATCTCTTGAAACAATTTCTCAATTACTCATATCATTGCAATACTTGAGATATCAATCCATCTTGTGAGTTTAATGCAAAAGTAATACAAAGTTCAGTTTAATCTAAGCCAAGTTCGAATTTTAATAGACAAGTGAACAATAAAAGCAAACTACAAACCAAATGAGATATTACTAGACTAATTATACGATTAAAAACCTTAATTATCACTAATAGAGCACTAATCAAGCGATTAACTACTAAACAAGATTACTAAATTATTAAAAAAACAAAAACTAGGGATGGAATCATTGATTTGGGCATTCAAATGGCCAACCTTGCAATCATTTAAGCAACTAAAAAAGCTATCTCTATGCCTAGATAACTAATAAAGATTAATCCATGATGTGTGGTACTAATCCCTTTCCTAATCACCTTAATGAATTAATGATGTATTAGCATTAAAATGATTAGGAATCAATAAACACAAGTCTAAATAGCATGATAAACACCCTAGGCAACTAATGTCTTAGGCTAGGAATGTAAATCTCTTAGAAAGGTGGATCTATGAAATGCTTATGATCCAAATAGCAAAAGATTACCTATTTGGCATTAAGAACTCCTTAATAAGAAGAGAAATGAAAGAATCTAACCTAGATTGCAAGATTGAACCATTAGAAAACCCTAAATCTAACTCATCCCCAAATTCCTAAGAAACTACTCACTAATCATCATTAAGCCCATCAAACCCATGATAAGAGATAAGCAAAACATGATTAGAGAATAGATAAGTAGAAATCCAAGAGAGTTTTTGTTTAAAAGATCCAAGGAAAATACAAGTTTTCTCCCAAAGAGGCTAAAGTTTAAGCTAAGAACATAAGAGAATAAAAGTTAACCCAAAAATTAGGTGTTTTGAGTATTTATAGGGGGACCCAGAAAAAGGGCAAAAATGAGAAATTCGTTTTGTCTGTATCGACGTGCCAGGTCGATACATTACGTCGATACGAACTTCGGATAACCCGTCCTGGCTTGTCTCGTTGATACGCTTAGTCGGTATGAACTTCTGGAAACGCGTCTCGGCTTCTCGTGGTTTGTCTCGGTGTGTCTCGTCGATACGGCTTAACAATAATACATGGCCTTCCCAGGACCATTGTATCAGATAGAGACACCAAGTTTCTCAGCCACTTCTGGAGAACCTTGTGGAGGAAGCTAGGAACAAAGCTCCTCTTCTCAACTACTTGCCATCCACAAACAGATGGGCAAACAGAAGCTGTAAACCGAACTCTCTCCACCCTTTTAAGGGCCACGGTTGGTAAGAACTTGAGGAATTGGCTTGATTGTTTACCTTTCATAGAGTTTGCCTATAATCGTGTCCCACACTCTGCTACTAAGTTCTTGCCATTTGAGATTGTGTATGGTTTCAGGCCATTAGTTCCAATAGATCTTACACCACTGCCACAGAAAGAACATGTGAATCAAGATGGAGTTAGCAAAGCAGAGAGGATGAAGAAGATGTTCCAGAAAGTTAAGGAGAACATAGAGAAGAGAAATGAGCATTACAAGAAGAATGCTGACAAGGG
>JAHZTW010000001.1:436835394-436873654 GCA_020283515.1 Alliaria petiolata | reverse complement strand
TTCATGCATCTCTTCTGTGAGCTCGTCTTCTTTGGTGGCAGCGTCGCCGTGCTCTTCGCAATCTACTTCATTGTCTTCGACGAGGGATCCATATATGATGTCGAGCTTCTCAATGAACTCCATTTCGGCTTGCATTCCGACGTCGCACAGACGAGCGACTTCTTTGATGTCTTCTAACTCATTATTGAGCTCAAATTTCTCGTTGATAGCTGAAAACATCATCGATTCAAACATCTCGATATTACTATCGGATTGTAGATACGCAGCGGATATGAGCTCGTCATATTCTTCCTTGGAAGGAGATCCAATAGGATATACTATCCTATCATAGTTGGTGGAATTGGTTCGGATGATTGCAGCGAGATCGTTGATCAGGGTGCAGGCTTTCTTCATCTAGGATACCTCTGAAAGAACAGAAACAAAAAATAAATTAAAAGAAAAGGATGTCTTTGAGTTGTGATCCTGACCTTTGTTTTGGACAACATAACGCAGCTTCGCCGACAACGGCGCCAAAAGCTTGATGGGGTCTAAATAGTCGTCCGAGATAGGAGGATTTCTTTGGGGACTCGTCGAGCTTTGAATTTGTAGGACTCTAAGCTGCAAGTGCACAGCGTGCGTTGTAGTACTTAGGGTATCAAACCACAGGGAGGAGGTCAACTGCAAAACAGAGAAATCAGGGCAAGCAAAGACGCAGGGAGTTGGGGGTTTGTAGGATTGTGTCACGGTTTCAGTAGCTATTGAATACAGGAAACGAAAAGCAAGGTTATATAGAGCCGGTTGTCAATCAACTCTATATCAGACGAGAATCAAAGCAAGCAGTGCAGGAAGAGTAAGTATGGAAGTGCGTAAATCTCGATTGAAAAGCATATTGGAAAACACGTTGGGGATCTTCTCGGGAAATCTATGGGGTTCTAACTAGAAATCAAACACACATCGAATTCAGGCAAACGAGACTAGGCGATTTTCCCTAAACTAGAATCACTGTTTTACGTCCTAACTCTTTCAAGCTAGTCCGACTATGTTAGGTAAAATTCGAGGGTATACTTTCGTAACCTACGTTCTAGACAAACACGCAATATAGATCAAGTTCATAAACATTCACGTCTTCTTCTTAGATATGCGTTAGAATCCCAGAAGCGTTCGCTCAGCCAAGCTAGGTTCGAATCCGAGATTCAGCGCGTTAGCGGTTCTCGAAATCCTATGATCAGATATCTAGTCAGCTACACTAGATTCATACAGTAAGAACAAGCTTAACACGAAAGAAAATCCTAATCTACGACCTAAATAATCGATGCAGCCAGTTTAAGAACAGTTGATGAAATTTCCCATAGATCCCCTTAAAGAACATCCAAAGAAAGTGATTACTCAAGCATATAAACGAAAATCATAATCATAGATGAAGATAATTGCATAAAACCAAATCAGATTGATGAAAGAACGTGGGTTCAAGAACAGATCTATCTCCCTTAAAGAACAAATAACAAAACAATGAAAAGTATGCTAGGTGGCGGCCGTGGGGCTTTCTCTGAGGTTGCACAAGAAATTAGGTTGTAGAATAGGAGTAATTATAGGTCTTGAGGTCTTCTTAGGCGTCACTTAGGGTTCCACCAAGTTTAGGGACTATCGAGCTTGATTTGTGCTTGCAAACGGGCTCGGGAATCGTCACTTGTTGTGGCCGCGCGAGCGACCGGCCGTTGGTCTTCTAAGCTTTCCTGGCGCGACCAGGCTTCTTCTGTGGATGTGTCTGATTGGCCTTCTTTCTTCCTTCATAACTTGAGATCCAACCTTGGGATTGGACTCAAACCACTTCGAGGTGAAAGATAGTAGTTCAGCCTATATTGTCACCAAAATTCAGATCCATCCCGTGGTGGGAAAGTCTCCGTCTTGTGCTTAACTTCTGTCAAAAAGCTCATGTTCCGAAAATGTCTGTTTTGCTCCACTTTTTTCCCTTTTTCCTAAGTATTCCTGAAAAGAGTCTTGGACACACAAATACTCGAAAACTACTAAATATACATTAATACCTTAGTGAAATGCTTATTAAAGCATACACTTATGATGGTAAAAATGGGTAAAATATCACCTATCAAGGATGAGGATTGAAGAGCTCATTCTTATTAATGATTCTCTTCCCGAGGAACAACTCATGTTGATTAAGGTCTTAGAAGAAGGATACCACTTGGGGAAGAAGCTAAAAGAAGCCAAGAGCTTGGGATGAACCCTACCTTTTCAAGAGGTGCTCAGATGTTCGATGGTCTCTATAGAAGATGCATAGCTCAAGAGGAGAAAAATAACACCTTGTACCATTGTCATGGGTCGGTTTATGGTGGACATTTTGCCACATTTAAAACAGCAACAAAGGTGCTTCAAGCAGGGTTTTGGTGGCTAAGTTAGTTTAAAGATGCTCACGCCTACTTCTCGATAAGTGGATTTGTTTGATGTTTGGGGCATAGATTTCATGGGACCTTTCCCCTTCTCCTATGTCAACAAATACATCTTAGTTGCTGTAGACTATGTCTCCAAATGGGTGGAAGCAGTGGTAAGCCCCACGAATGATGTTAAAGTCGTGGTAAAGTTTTTCAAGTCCATAATCTTTCCAAGATTTGGAATTCCAAGTGTTGTGATAAGTGATGGAGGGAGTGATTTCATCAACAAGGTCTTTGAGAATCTGCTCAAGAAGCATGGTGTTAAGCATAAGGTCGCCACACCTTACCACCCTCAAACAAATGGCCAAGTCGAAGTTTCCAATAGAGAGATCAAAGCCATTCTAGAGAAGACAGTTGAAGCTACAAGGAAGGATTGGGCATACAAGCTAGATGATGCGCTTTGGGATTATAGGACAGTTTTTAAGACACCAAATGGAAGGTCACCATTCTCTCTTCTCTATGGGAAATCATGTCACTTGCCTGTGGAGCTAGAATACAAAGCATTGTGGGCAGTCAAACTCCTAAACTTTGACATCAAGACAGCGCAAGAGAAGTGGTTGCTCAATCTCCAGGAACTTGATGAGGTTTGCTTGGACACCTATGAGAGTTCGAAAATTTACAAGGAGAGGACCAAAGCCTTTCATGACAAAAAGCTTAGGCAGAAGGAATTCAAGGCTGGAGATAGAGCACTTCTATACAACTCTAGGTTGAGGCTATTCCCGGAAAATCTTAAATCAAGATGGTTCGGGCCCTTCACAATCAAAGAGGTTTTGCCTTATGGTGCTGTAACTCTCTATGGCCAGGAAGGGAATGATTTTACTGTTTACTGTGAATGGTCACAGGCTAAAGCCATACTTGGTTGATGGCAAAGTTGATGAGGCAACATCCATTCCTCTTCAAGCTTAGTGACTTTTAACAAGCGCGCTTAGGAGGCACTCCCATGTCTATCTTTGTATATATTTGCACTTTTTAATTCAATAATGTGTTTTCTAGTGTTTGTGGATGACAGATTTGGATTGAGGAGGTTGAGCCAAGAGAAAAAAGCTTGCCAGGGATTTTTGGCACTGTATCGAGCTGTGTATCGACCTACCAAGGTCGATACAGCTCTTACAGGGAATTTGGTGGAGCCGTATCGGGCTTTTGTATCGACCTACAAAGGTCGATACAGATGGACCAGGGAAATCTCAACCTCCATATCGGGCATCTGTATAAACCTAGCTCGATACAGTTTTAAAAAAAGTTGTGTCTGCAAGCGTATTGAGCTATGCATCGACCTACATAGCTCGATACGTTCCTTTTCCAGGTAAAGTTAACGGGTTTTGACCTGTTTTATTCACTCGAATTAAACCGGCTCTCTTCCCTTTTTCTTCCCCAAACACGAAAAGTGCCCCATTAACACACACACTTGCGATTTTTGGGTCTCTCTCTCTCAATTTTGCATGAAATTTTCGTGATTCCAAGTGCCTCTTACTCGATTTATTGTGTTCATCTTGATGCTAAGTCAATTTCGTTCACCCCTTTACTCTATAACGAGGTAAACAATCCTAAAAACCAAGTTTTTCATCCTTTGCTCTAATGGTGGAAAATTTGGGGAATTTTGTATTGGGGTGTTCGAATTGCTTGTTTATGGCTGGGCATTGCTTGATTATGGTTAGGGAGTAGATTTCGAGTGCTATACTAGGATTTCCATGGTTAATTTTCAAAAATTTGACACTTAGGGTTGGGGCTTTTACTTGCATTAGTTTACATTAACCATGTGTATGGATTGCCAATAGATAGCACTTGAATTTGGACAACTTGAAAATTTTGTATTTGCCAATTTTTTGCCAAGTGTTGGTTTTGGGAAAATTCGAAAATATGGCATTGTTTCTTGCTTACGGCTTGCTTGATGCATTGTTCGCTTGATCTAAATAAGTTGCCAATACCATATTCTAGCTTTGATTGTTTTAAAAGGTACAATGGCATCAAGAAGAAATATTTCGGGCAACAAGAAGCGGGATTGTTGGGTTGGAGTGCGGAGGAGAAAAGGGCAAAACAAAGACTTGAGAGGATGTATTTCGAGCCTACCAGGTTCGCTAGCCGAGCCTTCTTACAAGGGGTTGGGATGTTGAGCGCCTTTGACGAGCTACTCGGGAAAATGGAGCTGTCGTGCTTGGCAACCATGGACTGTCCCACATACCCGGAGGCGACCTTGCACTTCCTCTCTACGGTGGACTTCTCCTATGAAGATCCAAGCTCTCCATCGCCATCAAAGGGGCGTCTGACATTCAAGATCCGGGGAACCACTTTCGACCTTTCCATTCAAGATTTGTGCCAAGCCTACAACTTGAATGATGAAGCACCACTCGTGGAGTACCCCCAATTCGAGTCAGCCCGTTCTTTATGGGATCTCATAGAGGAAGGCAACTTTAGGAGCAACAAGGTTAAGATCACAAGGGTGAGGAACCCTTTGCTAAGGTACACGATCCAACTCCTTGCAAACACCTTCTCGGGGAGAACCACATCCGCTAAGGTGTCAGAGAACGAACTCTCCTTCCTTTTCCAAGGAGTGAAGTAGACCATGTGGGATGAAGAATGGCTCACGGCGAATGAGGAAGATCCGATGGATGACAATTTTGGAGAGGACGTGAATTATGGGTGCATTTTGGCGTCTTTGCTGATGAAGTACAAGGCTTGGGCGCTAATGGCAAGGCCATGTGCAATTTACATAGGAGGTTCTCTCACTCCTCTATTCACCAAAGCTGGGATTGACTTGTCATCATTTGAGGCTTGCATGGATCAAGCTTGCATGGACCACAACTACATGGGAGCCATTAGCTTTTGCGGATCTCCTCTAGCTCACGGGCACTTATGCCCATCACTTCATCGACAAAGAGAATGAGAGGAAAACCTACGTGCTCCCAAATCCGAACGTGGAGCTAGTGGGAAGCATCAAAAGCATGGAGTTCTTCCATCCGATGAGGAATGCTACATGGCCATAGGAAGCACGGCGGCAATCCCGGTTTCCATAGACTTCTCCTCGCCATCATCCTCCTCCTCTTCACAGTTTTGAGGTACCTCTACCTCCCTTGTATATATGTCTTTTAGTTTTTCTTCATTTTGTTTATGTCATGTTGATTGACGTCTCCGCTAGACTTTTATTACACAAGGGACTGTGTAATTTAAGTTTGGGGGAAAGGTTGAGAGATTTGACAGTGTAATTTTTTAGTCTTATTTTTCTTTCATGCATTTTGAGTCTCATGCATTCATTTAAGACATAGAAAAAACCAAAAAAAATAGAAAAATTTAAAAAATTCCACAAAAAAGTCATTTAGATGTTGTATTTCATTTTAGGATTGAGTCTAGTTGCATTTCATATAGGGTTGCATTCATTTGCATTGGGAGCAATGATGAGCTTATCCTTGTAGAGTGCCAACTCATGTAATCAATTCAAATCCCTAGTTAGTAGTTTTTTGATGCATTGGAACTAGTCTTGAAAGTAAAGAATAACCATGCTTGGATCACTTCACTTGTCACCTAGAACTTAGTTGAAATAGAGTCTTGAATTTGATAACCAACTCTACTCACTTGAACCAAATTTTGACGTACAATTATCATGCCTTGCAATGAAAGTGAATTTATGGACAATACACATACTTGAGCTTTCTTACTCACTTTGCCACCCTCTTGCTAGCTCAAGTATTACCTGTACCTTACCCTACCCCCTTTGAAGCCAAATGTTATAGTGAAATTGGTTGTGAGGCCTTATTTTGATTGAACTTAGCATAAAGTGTTAGGTTTTAGACAACAAGTTTAGGCTCTCATGTAGATTCTAGCTCTTGCATTTCGGGACTAGCGATAGGCTTAGGACTTGGGGTATGATTCGTGGTATTGCTTGGTGCTTTGATTTTGGAATTATATGCTTGCATTTAGCATGATGAGTTGTGGAAAAGAGTAGAAGGAAAAGGGTAATAAGAGGCTTGAAAGGAAATAAGGGAAGCATAGTTTGAAATGGTAGATATTGTGTGGTTAAAGAATATAGCTCTAAGTTTGAAAAATGTAGGTAGCCTTAAGAAAAGGAAAATAAAAGAATCAAGAGAGCCAAAGGGACAAAGAAAAGAAAAGGGCTACCTAGGAATAGAAAGAAGAGCTAAGTATGTAAAAGATCACACCATTCGCTATGAGATAAAGGTTGAAGAAGATTCCCTTTAGAGCTTTAAAAGAAAAGAGAATTCATGGGTTTAGCAAGGCGCAAAGAGCCTTGAGAGAAAAGGGTAGCTTTAGAGGGTTGAGTGGGCTTAAGAAGAATGAATGAGAGGGGTTTAGGACCATTGATAACAATATGGGTAGATGAGAGTCTAGTCTTGTATGCATCACTTGTCTGTTACCTTTAGCATCACGCATGAAGTTCAATCCTCTTTGAGTGAAAACTCTTATGCGAATTAGAATCCTTATGAATTGAGATCATTCTTATCTCAAAGCCTAGTCCCTTAGCCAAATGAATTCACTTGCATTGCATTGTCATGATTCACGGTTTGCAATTTAATGAATGTTAAAGAGTTGGTTGGATAGAGAGGCTTATCTAGATTGAGTTCTTTGTGCATTTGATTGTTGTGATGAGCATGGCTAACTCTTTTGGAGTAGGATGAATTCAAGTGCATCTTAGAATTAAGAACTAGGACATTGAGTTGATTATGTTTGTTGACATTCTTGGATATTGAGCTCCTGCTTTCAAACCTCTCTCTTAGTTTTGTCATGTTTGTTTGCTTGAGGGCAAGAAAAAGGAAAGTTTGGGGGAGTTGACATACTCATAATTTAGCATAATTTAGCATTCATTTTAGATAGTTTTACATGTTATTTTGCATTCATTTTGCCACTTTTAGTCCCATTTGCATCCATCTTAGAGTTTAGTGAGTTTTAGCTTAGGTTGTTGCATATTTGTACATATTGAGTCCTTATTAGGTGTCTTGGAGGCTTGGAGGACCTTTACGGGGAGATGGATGACAAAGAGGAGGAAGAGAAGGTGGCCAAACAAGAAGCATACGATCTTTAGAAGTGTATCGACCTTGATATCGAGCTTCCAAGGTCGATACAGCCTAGCAGGAAGGGCGAGAGGATCATGTTGAGTATTGGTATCGAGCTACCAAGCTTGATACGAGTCTACCTGGAATTTTGCAAGCAGCGTATCGGACGTTTGTATCAAGCTACCAAGCTAGATACACAGCAAACCGAAGTCCTGTAGTTGGCGTATCGGGTGTTCATATCGAGCTACCAAGCTCGACACAACCTCTGGAGAACCTTTTTAGCAGTGTATCGAGCTACATGTCGAACTACCAAGGTCGATAGACTGTCCGATTTTCAGACTTAAACTGAATCAATACCTGGTTTGTTCCGGGTTGACCCGGTTCGCCCACTGTTCACTATAAATAGTAAATGACCTAAATTTTCATAATTATCTTTTAATCTTTTGTTCTTACTTAGAAAACCTTCCTCTTTGGTTTCTAAGTGATTTTGTAAGACATTTATTTGAGTGTATGCAATTTAGTACTTATCTTTCTTAATCTTTCTTATCTATCTCTCTAATCATGTTTATTTTTATCTCTTTCATATGATTTGAGGGTCTAAACATGATTAGTGAGTAGTTTCCTTAGGATCTAGGGATGGATTAGATTGAGGGTGTCTCATGTATTGATCTTGATGTCTAGGATTAGATTCTTTCATTTTCCAACATGTTTAGTGTTCCTAATGCTAGTTTAGCCTTGATCAAGCCAAAACTAGGCCTTAGGGAATTTCCCACCCACAAGGTGTTTGTAGAAATTCCCCAACCAACTAAACAAGGGATTTACATTCCTAGCTCATGGAAGTGATTGTCTAGGATGTTTATTGGCATTTTAGAACTGTTTCATAATGCTTGTTAGCTTCCTTTTCACTAATGAAAGTTAGTTCTTGATTAGGATAATTAATGAAGGGATTAGCGCCATGGAGGTGGATTAGTATTGCTTTGAGTTCAAAGCTTAGGGATTAGCATATATTATGATTGATTGACATCAAAGATTGATTATTGGAACACCTTAGATTGATAACCCCATCCTTAGATTCGTTTTAGTCATTTGATAATCTTGCTTAGTAGTTAATTAGTCTTGTTTACTTGGTTTGATTACTTGGGTTGATAGTTAATGATATGGCTCAGGTTTTACCATAATAAAACTATTGCAAGTGCACAGCAAATGTAATCATAGTATAAGGGGTATCGAATCCCAAGGGAAGTGAAAGCTACACTTATGGTTTCTAAGTTTGAATTATGCTAGGTCGAATAATGATTAAGTAAATAAATGCAACTAGGCGAAATAAGTAAACAAGATTTAGATGGATTAAAGTTCAGGAGACTAAGGCGCTAGGCAAGGATAATTATCAGGTTGAATCCAAGAATGCATAATCTAAATTTATTATGGATTTATTAAGAGCCGTCTAGAACTCAAAACTCTAAGTTAAAACCAAACAACTCTCGTTGCAGAAGTTATCTATGCCTAAATCCCTAAATCGCAAATCTCTTTGCGAATTTAAACAATTAAGACAAGCAATAAGAACAGGTTCGATTTGTTCACAAAATACCTAAACCAAATCTCTTTGCGAATAGATATTTTGCTCACCTATGATTAGATCAAGTTACTAATAATGATCTCGCATGTATTAAATAACCTAAGGTTTGATTTCTAAGTGATCAATTCAGAGAATCAAGTTAAGCACAAATCAAGGTGAAGATCCAATTGATTTCCCTAATAATTCTAGTGATTCTACAAACTCTTCATCAAACCCTAAATCACCCTAACCTAACTAGCAAACTACTCAGACATAATTCTGCAAAAACAAAACATGACTGAATAATATTTCATAAAAGAATAGAGAATGATACAGGGGTTCGAAATCTGGCTCAAATGAGTTAGAATTGTCTCCCCAAAAGCTCAGGATCAATCTCTCTCTAAGTCTCAAAAACAGAAAATAATAATAAGGTATATGGCTAAACAATGCCTGAAAACTATTTATAGAAGGAGGTTTTTGGTCCAGGGGCATACTTGTAATTTTTTCAAACTTGCTCTCTTTCCTTTTTTTGATTGGAAACCGTCAAAGCTGGCCGACCTTCATTGGTGTCGACTAGTGTCGATCGACAATCTGCTCGTAAATTCACTCTCTTGATTTCATCACTTCGGCTGCTTCTCCTAAATGCTCCAAAACGTTCCAGTTTCTTCCATTTAGCTCCAAATGCTCTCCATCCTGTAAAGACTCTAATAGGACTCTAAAACTAATAAAAGACTCTATAAAAACACTTATATCATGGTCCAAAAACCAGTAAAAACCATGATATATCAACTCCCCCAGACTTAGCTTTTGCTTGCCCTCAACCAAACAGAAACTTAGAATGAAGTAGAAGTTTGAAAACAGGAACTTTCGAGTACCTCTTCAGAACGCCACATTGATTAACACTTCTTGAATCCACATGCTACAGAGCCAACCTTAGAAATGTTCAGTGTACTTACCACAAGCTTAGCAATCTTCCAGTTTGAATCCAGATCCTTTCCTTGGTAATATTTTGAACTCTAACAGTGGTATTTCCACAGAACTTTAGAGATTCTTTTCCCTTCCTTAGTTCCTGAACAAGACATTCTCACGCAGCTCCCCTATTTTCTCTTCCCTTAGTCAACTTCTGTCCATTTTCAGGGTGTTCTAAGATCTTTTCATTGACTCTTCTTTTTTCTTATGAAATCTCTGGAAATAGTGCTACTCTCTACTTGTGTTCCTTGTGAGGAGACATGTTCAAGAGTATCACTAATATTGTTCTTTGTGAGGAGACAGACTCATGACAAAGGCACTATTTCCAGACTTAAACTCTTTTTCTTTCTTTTCTCAAGGGAAGATCAAGGAGAGACTGCAATTGCCTATCTGTTCGGACTGAAAGAGGAATCAAGTTCTGCGCATACCTAGTTCTTATAAAGGGACCTGAACTCGTCTTGTTAGACTGATTCCACTTGCAGCTTTCTACTTAGTCAGACCTACAGCCAACTACTATAGCAATGGTTCTTCAAGTGTCAAGTTCCTGTGGTTAGTTCCTAGAAAAACTGAAAGTTCCAACTGATTTTGACTCAATAAAACAAAAATTTTCAAAACTTTTTGACTCTCAAAACAAAACAAAATGTTAGCAACCACCTCCCCCAGACTTGAATAACACTGTCCCCAGTGTTACTAAGAATGAGTTTGGATAGAAAAAAAAGTTGTGTTAAACTGTTACAGAACAAAGAGAAAATCGGATTACCTGACTTCTGCGCGCAGCGTCGATCGACCCAGATTGTGTCGATCGTTGCTGTGTATGATGACGGTGTCGATCGACACTCTGTCCGTAGACAGAGTTAAGCTACTCGAACATGATTGTTGTTAAGTCAGATTGTTGTTAGAGTTATCCTAGCTGTTAGAAAAACTCAAACAAACGTTAAAAGCATAAGATAATCCAAATAACTCAAATAAAAGCAACCAGTTTGGAAACAAAGTACTCAAGCAAATGAAGGAAAATGCAGACTCAAGAGAAAAATAAAAACTGACTCAAAGTACTAAAAAGGATGGAAGAGTCACTCGTCGTCATCAGCACGTGATGGAGAAGATCGTGGCGGTGTAGCAGGTCGAACGCAGCCATAGCTAGACACAGTAGCAATGGCGTTCCAGATGACCTGAAAGCTCTGAACCACATATCTCTGAAATGCAGCCTGCTCCATAGGAATCTCTGGAGCGTCTGGAAGGTGATTGATATATCATGGTTTTTACCCGTTTTTAAGCCATGATATAAGTGTTTTTATAGAGTCTTTTGCTAGTTTTGAAATCTTTTTAGAGTCTTTACAGGATGGAGAGCATTTGGAGCTAAATGAGAGATTATGGGACATTTTGGAGCATTTTGGAGAAGCAGCCGAAATGATGAAATCAAGAGGATGGATTTACGTGCTGAGTGTCGATCGACACCAATCAAGGATGGCTAAGTTTGACGGTTTCCAATCAGAAAAAGGAAAGAAGAGCAAGTTTGAAGAATTACAAGTTTACCCCTGGACGAAAAATCCCCTTCTATAAATAGTTTTCAGGCATTGTTTAGCCATATACCTTATCATTATTTTCTGTTTTTGAGACTTAGAGAGAGATTGATCCTGAGCTTTTGGGGAGACAATTCTAACTCATCTGAGCCAGATTTCGAACCCATGTATCATTCTCTATTCTTTTATGCAATATTATTCAGTCATGTTTTATTTTTGCATAATTAAGTCTGAGTAGTTTGCTAGTTAGGTTAGGGTGATTTAGGGTTTGATGAAGAGTTTGTAAAATCACTAGAATTATTAGGGAAATCAATTGGATCTTCACCTTGATTTGTGCTTAACATGATTCTCTGAATTGATCACTTAGAAATCAAACCTTAGGTTGTTTAATAGATGCGAGAGCATTATTAATAACTTGAACTAATCATAGGAGAGCAAATTATCTATTCGCAAAGAGATTTCGTTTAGGTATTTTGTGAACAAATCGAACCTGTTCTTATTGCTTGCTTTAATTGTTTAAATTCGCAAAGAGATTTGCAATTTAGGGATTTAGGCATAGATAACTTCTGCAACGAGAGTTGATTGGTTTTAACTTAGAGTTTCGAGTTCTAGACGGTTCTTAATAAATCCCTAATAAACTTAGATTCTGCATTCTTGGATTCAAACCTGATAATTATCCTTGCCTAGCGCCTTTTTCTCTGAACTTACATCGCCTTATAAACTCGTTTACTTATTTCTGCATTGCTTTAGCCTACTTAAAATTAATCGCCTAGCATAATCTAAACCTAGAAACCATAAGTGTAGCTTTAACTTCCCTGAGGATTCGATACCCCTTATATTTCAACTGTATTGTTGTGCACTTGCAGTAGTTGATTATTTGGGTAAAACCTGAGCCCTATCAAGTTTTTGGCCCCGCTGCCGGGGAAGTAATAGCTACCTAACGGGATCTAGTATTAGGATTCTGTCTAGGTTTTTGTTTTTGTTTTATTACTGATTTAGTTTTCTATCTTTTGTTTCAGGTGCATGCCTAGTACCAGGAGCAACAAGGAAGAATAACTAGTCACTTTGAACCAGGAAATCAACTGTCTCGAACGTACGAACCGCAAGACTGCACGAGCGTCGAACGACACAAGCAGCGTCGATCGACACACACCCTTAGTGTCGAACGACACCCTCTGTATCGATCGACACCTTCTGCGGACAGAGATGACTGAACCTGTGATCATGATACGCAACGAGGCTGGCGACTTTGTTGACATACAGGGCAACAGAAGGAACGCCCAAGGACATAGACTTGATGAGGCTGGCGCCATCATCGTCGAAGCTGCAGAAGCTGGACCTGAAAGAACACTAGGCGAGTACAACCGCCCAGATTAGTTCTATGCCAATAGAGCTACGATCCGTCCTATTGCATTACAGAGGAATGACTTCGAGCTGAAGCCTGCTTACTACACTTTAGTGGTTCAGCATCCCTTTCATGGTTTTCCTAATGAGCACCCTATGGACCATAGTGAAAGATTCGAGGACCTGGCATCAAGCATCAAGGCCAATGGAGTGACCTACGACTATATTTTCTGCAAGCTTTTCCCTTACTCGCTTGCTGGCGATGCGTCCTACTGGCTGAAGCAGCTTGATCAAGGATCCTTAAATACTTGGGAAGAAACAAAGAATGTATTCTTATGCAATTTCTTTGATGATGCAAGATCTGAGGAGTTGCGGATGAAGATCACTACATTCTCCCAAGGACCTACTGAAGCATTCGAAGCTTCATGGGTGCGATTCAAGGCTTACCAGAGGGACTGCCAATATCACGGTTTTAGCAAACCACAGCTTATCGGTATCTTTTACCGAGGGATTGATTGGAGGTACCAGATGGCCTTAGACGCTGCAAGCAATGGCAACTTCAACACAAAGATTCCAGAAGATGCGATAGAGCTTATTGACAATTTGGCTTCTAGTAATAGCACCAAAAACGCAGACTTCGAAAGAAGACAAAGCACAGGAAAAGCTGGAGGAAACCAAATCGCTGAAGTCAACAGGAAGCTGGACAACGTACACAATCTCTTTGTGGGGAAGAAGCAAGTCCATTTTGCCAATGAGGTGGAGTCATTCGAACCAGAGCCAGACTGTGAAGAAGAGGACGTGAACTACATCAACGGAGGTGGATTTCAGGGCCAACGTTATGGGAACCAGCAGGGAAACAGGAACTTCACTGGAAATTATCAGAAGAGTTCCTTCACAGGAAATCAAAACTCTTCTGGTTACACCCCGAAGCCCCCATTTCAAAACAGCAACTACACTAGAAGCTATGGAAATTCTTCATATCAGAAGCCTCCTCCTCAAGACAACAAAATGGAGGCAATGCCAGAGCAGATCTTGGAGGGACAACATAAGCTTACAGTGAATTTCAATGGCAAGATGGATTCACTGTACCAGGACCTGAATGGGAAGATTGAGAGCTTAAGTTCTCATATGAAGAAGTTGGATGTTCAAGTTGCTCAAACCGCAGAGGCTGTTAGCAGGCAAGAGGGATTCTGTAGCGCCCCGACCCGGATTTCCTAACCCGCGGCCGAACCACAGTAAAATTTTGCCTTTCTAACCGATATCCTAGATGAAGTTTAATACATTTCTTTCATCTAACAACTTAACTTAGTCCATCCCATGGTCTTACTCATTCACGACTTAACTAGCTACGCATTGGAATAACAATATCAAGCGTCAGCCAAACCATACCTCAGCCACTCTGCATGATTCATGAACGTCCTATACCGTCCAGAACTCATGCGCAACCTCAAACACGCTCCTCCTGACCCAGCCATTGCGCTGGCTAACCCACGAACACATCTCCCCCCCGTACTTAGTCACTCAACCAACCATCCCCACATGACCAAGTACAGAAGAGAGACGGCCCGGATCCCCGATCCCTTGCACGTCCAGACACGATCAACACCGATCGCCAGACACGATCCACACGATCGCCAGACATGATCCACACGATCGCCAGACACGATCCACACGATCGCCAGACAGCCTAGTCCATGATCTCCCAGACCATATCCACGTTCCTCATGACCACAATCATGATCTCTCGGTAGAAACCTGATCCAGTCAGCTTTCTCTCGGATATAGCCGAACTACTCGACTATCTCTCGGCTATGGTCAGATCCCTCCCGACTATAGTCAGCTCCTCTTGGCTATCTCTCGGTCAACTTACGAACCAGTCGAAAACTCTCGGACAAACTTGGCCCTTCCCCGGCAAATGCCATTCCTGATCGAATCTCTCGATCCAAACTCGCGGAAACTCGATGGAACATACGATCTCACGCGACACACATAAATCTCTCGGTGATTTCTCGGATAAACTCCTCTCTCTCGGTTAACTCCTTAAACCGTCGGTAACTCTCGAACCAGGCAGAATTCCTCGGCAACAATCGAGCCTACTCTCGGTAAATCACCTATTTCAAATCGAATAACTCGGGCAGAAATCTCAGAATCAAGACCGAACACACGATCTCTCGGATGCAACCGGAATCGCTCGGACGAACTCGGCTGTCTCTCGGCCGAAACTTCTTTTCTCGGATAACTCTCGATCCAGACCGAATTCATCGGACAAACTTGGTCCTTCTCTCGGTAAATCGACTACTCCAAGTCGATTCTCTCGATTAGAATTCCCAAAAACAGAACCGAACGCGCGATCTCACGACGACTCTCGATTCTCTCGGATGAACTCGACTTTCTCTCGGCCGAAGCTTCTTTCTCCCAGGTAACTCTCGATCCAAGCAGAATTCCTCGGACAAACTTGATCCTTCCCTCGGTAAATCGACCCTTCTGAGTCGTTTCTCTCGAACCGAATTCCAAGAATCGCACAGAAACTCACGATCTCTCGAGCGACTCACTTTTCTCTCGGGATTTTTCCCTTTTCTCTCGAGAACAGATGAGGCCCCCCGTGAAAAATCCCCAAAACTCCCTTATAAACGCGGAACCCTAAGAATAAACCGGCCAACCACGATTTATCCCATGCGGTTTACGTTTCTCTCGGTTCAAATCAAATTTCTCTCGGTTCAAATCAAATTTTTCTCGGCCAAACCGGCCAACTTTCCTTTTTCTCTCGGCCAGACTTGAACCACTCGGCCAAACACGGGATAAATCATTTTTCTCTCGAGAAAAACAACATTCTTTCGAGAAAAACCACATTCTCTCGAGAAAAACCACGGCCCACTGCCTAAAACCTTCGTCCTTCGACACTTAGACAAATTTCCATAATATTTATTCGGTCCAGCCACAGTATGGTACTTAACCTCACGGACGTACCACGGTTTGGCACCACAGACATACCACAGACGTACCACGGACGAACCACAGACGTATCACGGACGTACCACAGACGTACCACAACACGGTACCACGGACGTACCACAGACGTACCACTGTACAGCACACATATTTACAGAAACGGACGAACCTCCACTATACCAGGACATATATACAACGGTCATCCCATGACCCGCACGACCGTACTTAGGATTTCTGGTCGCGGATGCTACAATTCTCCCCCCACTCAGTTTGGATTCGTCCTCGAATCCGGCTCTTCCTCATGAAGTTTCTCAAACCATTTCGGGAACCTTGTACTCATCATTGATTCTTTTTCCCAAGTCGTTTGCTCGTCGCCATTACAGTCCCACAGAACTTTGATCATCTTGACCACTTTACCATGCTTAACCTTTTCTTTCCGGCCAACCACACGGATCGGTCTACCTTCCACGGTCAGATCCTCTTGCAGTTCCGGAGGCAGTTCAGATATCACATTCTCACGTTCGGTTATGTGGTTTCTCAGCAGCGACACGTGAAACACGTTGTGGTAAGCACTCATTTCCGGCGGTAAGTCCAACTTATACGCCACTACCCCAATACTTTCTAGAATCCGGTACGGCCCCATGTACCTCGGACTCAACTTAGCATCAAACACTGCTCGACTTTTCCCCTTGTAGGTCATAGCCTTCAGATAAACCAGATCGCCCACACTGAACTCTAAGTCCTTACGGCGCTTATCGACATAACTCTTTTGTCGGTCTTGAGCCTCTTTCAGCTTGACCATCAGAAATTGGATCTTTTCAGTAGTCGTCTCGACCACTACCAGTCACAATACACTCCCCCACTTGGGTTAAACATAACAGTGCTCTACGCAACCCAGCCAAAGGCAGATAACTCTCCTAGTCACCATCCTAATCGAGCACTCATGCTCTCGTATGCCCTCCAATAGTGCTTCGTGACGCCTCACGATCCGTTCCAATGTTGACCCGGCTAATGCCCTTATCCAGATTGTAACGCAACACTCTTCCCACTTAGTGTCGTTACCATATCCGAGTCCCCAACCTCGGACTCTAACCACTTTTAATTTAGCTGTACTAAACTCTTTTTCCCAATCGCAGCCTTCTCAAGACTCGATTCCAGATACTTGACCTTAGACCATCTCGGCCTTGGTCCGGATTTCCACTACCAATCAGATTTCATGTATGCCATATCCGGCCGAACACTAGTTTACAGAACAGCCTACCCAGCTTTACCACACAGAGCCCTTGTCCGACCACTTCCAAGTCGAACAACTCTTATCAGACAGACTTCTCTTTCCGCACTAGTCAACTCAAGACTTGTCCTTTTTGCTTTCCATCATGCTAAACCCTTCCATTCTCTCGACAGTCTCTTGGTGTGCGTACATATCTTAGAAAACTTCTCAAGTTCCTAAGTATTTCCACTCGCCCCACCTCAACTTCCATTTATTCAGAATGCTTAGCATAATCAGTTAGCTTTGGACTTTCTACAAAAGCTCAGTTATCCTTGATGACAGGTCATCCTTATGGTCAGTCCATCTTGGCCCATCGACTTGCCTTAGCGAACTCCCGAGTTCCTAAGCGTTTGTCTCATCCTCGCCTCAACTACCATTGACCACCATCATAATTGTTAACCAAGATACACGGATCCTTATTAACACCACTAACGAATCACTCTTGATTCTTTACTCGAGTTTCCAAAACTCTCTTAAGTTCCTCCTTAACTCTTTCCAGTTAGGAACACACACTCAACCATTCATAACAATCCCATTGTTTGAAGTTTGACATTTCTTTTGGTCATTCTTTGACACCTTGATCGGATTCTCATCCTCCTCTTAAGCCAGTCGGATCCTTGATAACAATTCAGCTTGATCCGCGGTTCTCGAACACAACGGTTCTAACCCTTCAGTAAAGACATTTAACCGCAATGTCCTTAGTATATTTACCATTCCATCTACTTTATTTTCAGACGATACACTAGCCTTCCACCGGCTCAATGCATCTGCAACCAGAATAGCCTTACCCAAATGATAAGTTATATCCACATCATAGTCAGCGACTATCTCAATCCACCTACGTGGCCTCAGATTCCCCGGATCACTCTTTGATCCTCGGATCACTCCTCGATCCACGGATCACACCTTGATCCTTACAGACATAATGTCTTTGGCAAACTCACCAAGTTTCCAAGAACAATCTCACGGTCACGTCTTGGCTAATCCGCAGATTTCCACAGACGCTAGCATCTAATCGCCTTGGCAACCCGCATGCCACAATCATGTCCCATCTATACTCTCGACAAAAGGGATCAATGACTCAGCCAGTACATGGCACACCATGCCATCACTCGGCTCACAAGGCCTCGGCTCACAAGGCCTCGGCTCACACGGCCATTACAAGTCCTCACTTGTATCTTGATTTGGTACCATGCCTTAACCAGCAAATACCCGGCACACCAGCCAATCAGTTCGTACAATGCTTAACAAGCAAGTACTCGGCACACCACATTACTAATCCCACGATGGCGAACTTCCTTAGTCCCCACCGACACAGTCATCACAACATATCCGTTGCAAACTCATGATCACATCATTCATTGGCGAATCCACCGATTCCCACAGATGCTACCACTACCGCACTTTGGCAAACTTAATGGTTTCCGAAGTCGCCTTCATTTCAGTCATGCATTGGCAAACCCACAGTTTCCAAATTGCATCTCAGAGAACATTCGTCTTAGCCAACCCTCTTGGTTCTAAGAACGCATCCAGAAGTATTGGCAAACCCACTTGGCTTCCAATAACACCTCGCAGAAACAGTCACGCTTGGACAACCCACTTGGTTTCCATGGTCGTAACCCAGAACAGTCATGCTTTGCCAACCAACTTCGGTCCCAAAGTCGGAACACAGACAGTCACGCCTTGGCAAACCTACCAGGTTCTCAAGTCGTAACACAGAACTAGTCACACCTTGGCGAACATATCCAGTTCCCAAAGCTGTAACCAAAAACAGTCACACCTTGGCAAACCTACCTGGTTTCCAAAGTCGTAACACAGAACAACCACGTCTTGGCCAACCTACCTGGTTTCCAAGGACGCCAGAACAGCACACGGCTTACAAGCCCTTACTAGTCACACAGACTTTTACCACGGCTCACTAGCCTCTTACGGCACACAAGGCCTTCGGCACACAATGGCCCCGGTCACCCAGACCCTTATCGGCACGCAATGGCCCCGGTCTCCCAGACCTTTATCTCGGCTCCCAGCCTTACTACGCTTAACCAGCGTGTCTTTGCTTAACCAGCAGCACAAAAGAATGCAAGCAATGCATTACAGAACTTATATGATCATCTATCCTAACTCTGACCCTAGTCTTACGGACTCGGTTCCGCACTAGCGTGAATCACACATCACCCAGGCAAGAGACACGATCCTGCCTCGATCACAAGTCAGTTAGACACCATGTATTCCCACGGTTACCACAACCGAACAACAATAACATAAATTGGCATGATCATCTATCCTAATTCTGACCATCTAGTCTTATGGACCCGATTCCAAACTAGCGTGAATAACACATTACCTAGGCAACGAAACGATCCTGCCTCGATCACGAGCTAGCTAGATACCATGTCAGCCTCGGTAATTGCACATACCAACTTAATCTTATAACCAAATCCGATTCATCATAGTTACGAATACCTCCGAAAAGTTTCTTGAACATCAAACAAGTATTTGGCGAGGACACATGACTCCCAATCTCTTGCTCTCTTTGATCTGAACTCTCGAACCGCACTCATACTATATGATCACTTAGCAATCATATAAAAAGTTTGGTCCTATGATCATCTCAACTACTTGTGAAGCCTCACAAGGAATCAGTTCTACTCCAAGCGAGAATCACACATCCCCTTGAACTAGCAACTCGATCCGGACATTCACACAGCTAGTTAGATACCACGTTTTGACCACTCGGTACCTCGTACCATTCACATTCATTCACAATCATACAAACAAGATGATCATCTACCCTAGCTCGCGGACCATGACTTATGGACTCGATTCTACTCTGGCGTGAATCACACATCACCCAAGCAAGACACTCGATCCGGCTATCCAAACGAGCTAGTTAGACATCATGTATTCTTACGGTTCACACTTAACCAAATCACAATAACAGAACATTGACCTTGCTAAGCTTATTCACTAACTTACACAAGCAATCAATAAAAACCAGGTAACCTAGCAATCATACGATCCTAGATACCAGTCACTTAAGCAGATAAAACATTTATTCTCTTTACCATTTTCCGCGTCTAAGTCATTCTAGACAAGCCCAATTCACATCAAGACTCTGTCCTAGAACCGACCACGCTCTGATACCACTTGTAGCGCCCCGACCCGGATTTCCTAACCCGCGGCCGAACCACAGTAAATTTTTTCCTTTTTAACCGATATCCTAGATGAAGTTTAATACATTTCTTTCATCTAACAACTTAACTCAGTCCATCCCATGGTCTTACTCATTCACGACTTAACTAGCTACGCATTAGAATAATAATATCAAGCGTCAGCTAAACAATACCTCGGCCACTCTGCATGATTCATGAACGTCCCATACCGTCCAGACCTCATGCGCAACCTCAAACACGCTTCTCCTGACCCAGCCACTGCGCTGGCTAACCCACGAACACATCTCCAACCCCCGTACTTAGTCACTCAACCAACCATCCCCACATGACCAAGTACAGAAGAGAGACGGCCCGGATCCCCGATCCCTTGCACGTCCAGACACGATCCACACTGATCGCAAGACACGATCCACACGATCGCCGGACACGATCCACACGATCGCCAGACACGATCCACACGATCGCAGACACGATCCACACGATCGCCAGACAGCCTAGTCCATGATCTCCCAGACCATATCCTGTCTCTTATACACATCTAGATGTGTATAAGTTATAAACGTGAAACCCTAAGAATAAACCGGCCAACCACGATTTATCCCATGCGGTTTACTTTTCTCTCGGTCCAAATTAAGTTTTTCTCGGCCAAACCGGCCAACTTTCCTTTTTCTCTCGGCCAGACTTAAACCACTCGGCCAAACACGGGATAAATCATTTTCCTCTCGAGAAAAACCACATTCTCTCGAGAAAAACCACGGCCCACGGCCTAAAACCTTCGTCCTTCGACACTTAGACAAATTTCCACAATATTTATTCGGTCCAGCGCAGTGGTTGAAATCCCTTTGATGGATGCCATTAGAACTACTCCAGTGATAAAGAGATACTTGAAGTGGATGATGACAAACAACGTGGACATGGAGGAAAGCATAATGATGATATCGGAGCAAGTTAGTGCTGTCATTCAGAACAGGCTTTCAGAGAAACTCTCCGATCCGGGAAGCTTTGTTCTTGACTGCTCCATCTTTTCAGACAAGTTCGGGAGATCTTTGTGTGATTTAGGATCAAGTGTCAACTTGATGCCTCTTTCAGTTGTCCTAAGGCTGGACATGACAAATTTCAAGGCCACAAGAATATCCTTAGTACTTGCTGATCGATCCGTCAGAATCCCTCTGAAGGTGTTTTGCAAGATGTTCCTATCAAAGTGGGAGACTGCTTGATTCCCACAGACTTCGTTGTTTTGGCATATGATGAGGAACCCAAAGACCCTCTCATACTTGGTAGACCATTCTTGGCTACAGCTGGAGCGATCATTGACGTGAGGAAGGGCAGGATCGCGCTAAACCTTGGAGATTTGGTGATGAACTTCGACATGGAGAAGCTGATGAAGAGACCAACAATTGATGGACAAACCTTCTATGTCGGATCACTCACCAACCTTGCTGACGAAATTTTCCAAGAGGACCATCCTACAGACCCTCTGGAGCGTGCATTGACCACTTCAGCAAAGGACATTGAGTGCTTGGACGAAGAAGCTGCTGGATATGCAAAGATGTTGGATGCAAGCGAGCAAGTGATGCAACTAGTCGCTGCTGAGGACTTGTGTCGATCGACACCATGGAGTGTCGATCGACACCCTGCGCGATCAACGAAATCAACCACACTCGCTGATTGGAGTGAGGCTAAGGCACCTAAAGTTGAGATTAAACAGCTCCCTGCCGGGCTAAGGTACGCATTTCTTGGTCCTAATTCCACATATCCTGTAATTGTTAATGCTTCTTTGAACAATGCAGAGCTTACGTTGTTGCTAAGCAAGCTGAGCAAGTATCGCAAAGCTCTTGGCTATTCTCTTGATGACATTTCAGGTATCTCACCAGACTTATGCATGCATCGGATTCACCTTGAGGATGAGACCAAGTCGTCAATTGAACACCAAAGGAGGCTAAATCCGAACCTGAAAGAAGTTGTCAAGAAGGAGATCATGAAGCTCTTGAAAGCAGGGATCATCTATCCCATTTCGGATAGCACTTGGGTCAGTTCGGTTCACGTGGTTCCTAAGAAAGGAGGAGTTACAGTGGTGAAGAATGAGAAGAACGAGCTGATTCCAACAAGGACTGTGACTGGACACAGGATGTGCATAGACTACAGGAAGCTGAATGCCGCGACCAGAAAAGACCACTTTCCCTTACCATTCATCGACCAGATGCTTGAGAGATTGGCAAATCATCCATACTACTGTTTCTTGGATGGCTATTCAGGATTCTTCCAGATTCCGATCCATCCAGATGATCAGGAGAAGACCACCTTTACATGTCCTTATGGTACATTTGCATATCGCAGGATGCCATTTGGACTTTGTAATGCTCCTGCGACTTTTCAGAGGTGTATGATGGCGATCTTCACGGACATGATTGAGAGGTTCATGGAGGTCTTTATGGATGACTTTTCTGTTTATGGGTCATCCTTCAAAGACTGTCTGGACAACCTATGCGCAGTGTTGCAGCGATGTGAAGAGAAGCACTTGGTTCTGAACTGGGAAAAGTGTCACTTCATGGTCACAGATGGGATTGTACTTGGACACAAGGTTTCAGCAGAAGGCATTGCAGTGGATCGCGCCAAGATAGAGGTCATGACAACACTACAGGCACCAGATTCTGTGAAGTCAGTAAGGAGTTTTCTAGGACATGCTGGATTCTACAGAAGATTCATCAAAGATTTCAGCAAGATTGCAAGGCCACTCACTGCTCTTCTGTGCAAAGATGTGAAATTCGAGTTCACTGCAGAATGTCTTTCAGCCTTTGAACAGATAAAGCAAGCATTAGTGAGTGCTCCAATTGTGCAACCTCCGGACTGGGATTTACCTTTCGAGGTGATGTGTGACGCCAGTGATTTCGCAGTGGGCGCGGTATTAGGACAGAAGAAGGACAAGAAACTTCATGCCATCTATTATGCCAGCAGGACTTTGGATGATGCTCAGAAGAACTATGCAACTACAGAGAAGGAATTGTTAGCTGTGGTATTTGCCTTTGAGAAATTTCGGCAGTACCTTGTTGGCTCGAAGGTGATTGTTCACACTGATCATTCTGCATTGAAGTACTTGATGCAGAAGAAGGATGCAAAACCAAGGTTGCTAAGATGGATTCTACTTCTTCAAGAGTTCGACATAGAGATCAAAGACAAGAAAGGAGTTGAAAACGGAGTTGCTGATCATCTTTCAAGGATTAGAATTGAAGATGATGTGCCCATTGATGACTTTCTACCTGAGGAGAATATATATCTTGTTGAGATTCGCTTGAAAGGCATGATCTCGGACGCTTAGTGTCGATCGACACTTGGGGAGTGTCGATCGACACCCGTCCGAATCAAAGATCGACAACTCTTGTGCCCGAGTGTCGATCGACATCACCTGTGTCGATCGACACCCTACGCGAGCTTCAGTTCGCAGACTCTTGGATGATGTGTTCCTACAACCAATCTTTGCTGTTCAAGATGCAACTCGACCATGGTATGCTGATATTGTGAACTACCTTGCTGCAGACATTGAGCCTAACCATCTCAAAGGATATGAGAAGAAGAAGTTCATGAGGGAACTTAGAAGGTATTATTGAGATGAGCCACACTTATACAAGCATTGTTCAGACAATGTTTACAGAAGATGCATTGCAGAGAGTGAGGTTCGTGATGTCTTGTTCCATTGTCATGGTTCTGAGTATGCTGGACACTTTGCTACATTCAAGACGGTGTCCAAGGTTCTTCAAGCAGGCTTTTGGTGGCCTACTATGTTCAAGGATGCGCAGCTGTTCATCATGCAGTGTGATGTTTGTCAAAGGAGAGGAAAGATCAGTAAGAAGAATGAGATGCCACAGAACTTCATCCTTGAAGTTGAGGTCTTTGATTGTTGGGGTATTGACTTCATGGGTCCTTTTTCTCCATCATTCGGAATGCAATACATCTTGGTGGCTGTGGACTATGTCTCTAAGTGGGTGGAAGCAATTGCTTCTAAGACCAATGATGCTGCAGTAGTTCTCAAGATGTTTCAGACCATCATTTTCCCAAGATTCGGAGTGCCTCAGATTGTAATTAGTGATGGTGGATCTCAGTTTATCAACAAGGTGTTCGACAAGCTGCTAAAGAAACATGGTGTTCAGCATCGCGTCGCGACCCCTTATCATCCCCAAACAAGTGGACAAGTGGAAGTCTCCAACAGGCAAATCAAGCAAATTCTGGAGAAGACAGTAGGCAAGACAAGGAAGGATTGGGCAACAAAGTTAGATGATGCACTTTGGGCCTACAGGACTGCATACAAAACGACTTTGGGAACTACACCTTTCCAGCTACTCTATGGCAAAGCTTGCCATCTTCCAGTAGAGTTGGAACACAAGGCATATTGGGCTATCAAGAAGATGAATTTCGACTTGAAGCCTGCTGCAGAGAGACGCCTGCTTCAGCTCCACGAATTGGATGAACTTCGTTATCATGCTTATGAGAACTCAAAGCTCTACAAAGAGAGAACTAAAGCATATCATGATAAGAAGATCATCTCCAGACAATTCGAGCCAAATGACCAGGTACTTCTATACAACTCTCGTTTGCAATTGTTTCCTGGTAAATTCCGTTCACGTTGGTGAGGTCCTTCACCATCAAAGAGGTCAGACCATATGGAGCAATTGTCTTGACAAACTCCAAAGGAGAGGAGTTCACTGTGAATGGGCAAAGGGTGAAACACTATTGGGCTCAAGCCGAGATTCCAGACGGACACATTGTGTGGCGACCCAACCCGATAATCCTAACCAGGCCGGGGCGTCCCGAGTCTAACTCTAACCAGATTCCAGACTTAGCATATTTTTCAGATTTTTCTTAAACTTAAACAACGCATTCGATTCATCAAAAGCCCATTCTTATTGCATAATAATTCCAATCCAGATATAACAAAGGTTCATAAAACAGAAAACTAACTTAGCCAAATTCGTTCTAAGTCATAAAACAGTAAAACCAAAGCCAGATAATCCGAACAAGTCTTAATAAAATAAAACCCCCAAACCCAGTCCTAATCCACTTCTTTCTTCACTGCCTTCAAGTCCGCCTTCAAGATTAAACGTCCCGGATAACATCTTTACATGCACACTCCACACATAAGAGAGGCATAAGAATTATCACAAATGCTTAGTGAGTACGGTCATCCCGTACCACAAGCCAATACCAGAAAACACAATCAAGCAACAGTTATATAATTCGCATTAACACTTAGCAAGCAAGCACAAAAAACAGAATCACGGTTCTATGATCATCTCAACTACTTGTGAATTTCCTCACGGCCTCGGTTCTACTCAAGCGAGAATCACACATCCCCTTGAGCTAGCAACTCGATCCGGACATTCACGCGCTAGTTAGACACCACGTATAAACCACGGTATCCAATACCAATCACAGAAACACATTGAACTTGCTAAGCATACACTAACTTACACTAGCAATCAATGAAAACCAGATAACCTAGCAATCCTACGGTTCCAGATCAGCTACAGTCACGCACTCACCTTAGACACAAAGGAAAACATTTCAGTCGGAAGAAACTCGGTGATTTCTCGGTCAGAAATAGAGATAGTCAGACGCACTTGCGTTCTCTCGGCTATCGCTACGGCTAAACCCGCGCGATCCAAACTCCTCTCGGCTATCTTTCAAACCGCTCACTTTTCCTCGAGCAATATTCTGAATTCCCTCGGAAACAAGCCAAAAATACTCAGATTAGTCGAAGGTTACTCGACAGAAACTCAATAAAAATCGTGATCTCTCATCACTTACCGAAATCTCTCGGACAGATTTTCCTTCTCTCGGGTAACTTTCGATCCGATCGAACAACCCTCGGAAAACTCTCGGATAACTCGGCCAACACTTGCCTACAAACAGATTACACGATTATCTCTCGGTGAAAATCGCATCAGAACAGAATTCTCTAGGTGAAAACGGATTACCTTGATTATCTCTCGGATGCTTCGCGATCCGATCGAGAAATCCTTCGGCCGAACGCACTTCTCTCGACAAATCGACCCTTTTAAGTCGTTTCTCTCGAACAGAAATCTCAGAATCTCGACGGCTCTCGAAATCTCTCGACGGCTTCACTTTTCTCTCGGGAAAAAGTCGCCTCTAGGGTTTTCTCTCGGGATGAACTCGTTTTCCCCACGCGACCACGGGAGAAAACCCTTATATAGACCCGTAAAACCCTTGTAAACCGTCCAACCATGATTTAACCCACGCGGTTAACTTTTCTCTCGGTCCGACTTAAGTTTCTCTCGGCCAAACCGGCCAACTTTCCTTTTTCTCCCGGCCAGACTTAAACCACTCGGCCAAACACGGGATAAATAATTTTTCTCTCAAGAAAAACCACATTTTCTCGAGAAAAACCACGGCCCACGGCCTAAAACCTTCGTCCCTCGACACTTAGACAAATTTCCACAATATTTATTCGGTCCAGCCACAGTACGGTACTTAACCTCACGGACGTACCACGGTTTGGTACCACAGACATACCACGGTCCTACCACGGACGTACCACAGACGTACCATGGCCGTACCACAGACGTACCACGGACGTACCACATACGTACCACGGACGTACCACAGACGTACCACGGACGTACCACAGACGTACCACAACACGGTACCACGGACGTACCACAGACGTACCACGGACGTACCACAGACGTACCACAACACGGTACCACGGACGTACCACGGACGTACCACAGACGTACCACTGTACAGCACACATATTTACAGAAACGAACGAACCTCCACTATACCAGGACATATATACAACGGTCATCCCATGACCTGCACGACCGTACTTAGGATTTCTGTCGCGGATGCTACAATTCTCCCCCACTCAGTTTGGATTCGTCATCGAATCCGGCTCTTCCTCATGAAGTTTCTCAAACCATTTCGGGAACCTTGTACTCATCCTTGACTCTTTTTCCAGAGTCGTTTGCTCGTCGCCATTACAGTCCCACAGAACTTTGATCATCTTGACCACTTTACCACGCTTAACCTTTTCTTTCCGGCCAACCACACGGATCGGTCTACCTTCCACGATCAGATCCTCTTGCAGTTCCGGATGCGGTTCAGATATCACATTCTCACGTTCGGTTATGTGCTTTCTCAGCTGTGACACATGAAACACATTGTGGTAAGCACTCATTTCCAGCGGTAAGTCCAACTTATACGCCACTGCCCCAATCCTTTCCAGAATCCGGTACGGCCCCATGTACCTCGGACTCAACTTAGCATCAAACGTTGCTCGTCTTTTCCCCTTGTAGGTCATAGCCTTCAGATAAACCAGATCGCCCACACTGAACTCTAAGTCCTTACGGCGCTTATCGGCATAACTCTTTTGCCGGTCTTGAGCCTCTTTCAGCTTAACTTTCAGAAACCGAATCTTTTCAGTAGTCTCCTCAACTATCGCAGGTCCTATCTCACTCCGCTCCCCCACTTGGGTCCAACACAACGGTGTTCTGCACGGCCGTCCATACAATGCCTCATACGGAGACATATCAATGCTCCCTTGGTAACTGTTGTTATACGCGAACTCAGCCAATGGTAGATGTCTATCCCAGTTACCACCCCAGTCTAGTACACACGCTCTCAGCATGTCCTCTAACGTCCTGATGGTCCTCTTAGACTGACCATCCGTTTGCGGATGATACGCAGTACTCATGTGTACCTTCGTCCCAAACTATTCTTGAAACTCTTTCCAGAATCGTGAAGTAAACTTCGGATCACGATCAGACACAATGCTCACAGGCACGCCATGGAGTCTCACGATCTCATCGACATACAACTCCACCAGCTTAGCCACTCCATCTGTCTTTTTCATAGGTAAGAAATGAGCAGACTTGGTAAGTCGGTCCACAATGACCCAAATCGCGTCATGCTTATTCTTAGTCTTCGGTAAACCCATCACAAAGTCCATTGTGATCATATCCCATTTCTATTCCGGCATTGGTAATGTTTGCAACAAACCACTCGGAAACTGGTTCTCGGCCTTAATCAACTGGCACGTCGGACAACTAGCCACCCACATGGCCACGTCCCGCTTCATCCCGACCCAATGATAGTACCTTTTCAGGTCGCGGTACATCTTGGTCATTCCCGGATGAACAGAAAACCTAGACTGATGTGTTTCCTCAAGGATCTCTTCCTTTAATTCTTTCACGTTAGGAACACACACTCGGCCATTCAACACAATCGTCACATTTTTGAAGTTTGATACTCGGTCTTGTCAGCTTTTGACATCTTAATCAGATTCTCATCCTCCTCTTGACCTAACCGGATCCTCGTTAACAAGTCCGCCTGATCCGCAGCTCCCAAACCCAACGGTTCCGTATCCTCGGTCAGAACGTTCAGCCTTAACGTCCTTAGGAGATTCACAACTCCTTCCACGTCCTTAGCAGATGATACACTAGCCCTTCTCCGGCTTAATGCATCAGCAACAAGATTAGCCATTCTCGGATGATAAGCTATCTCCAGATCGTATTCAGCGACTAACTCCATCCATCTCCGTTGCCTCAGATTCAGTTCATGTTGAGTGAAGATGTACTTCAAACTCTTATGATCGGTAAACACCTGAACCTTCCCACCATACAAGTAAGATCGCCATATCTTCAACGCAAAGACTACGGCCGCCATCTCCAAGTCATGAGTAGGATAATTCGCCTCATGCTTCCTTAGCTGTCTAGACGCATAAGCAATCACATTCCCGTGCTGCATTAGGACACAACCTATTCCCTTCCCACAAGCGTCCTTGTACACCGCATACGGTTCATCCGGCTCAGGTAGAGCCAACACTGGTGCACTTGTAAGCATCCCTTTCAGTTTTGAGAAACACTCCTCACACTCGGCTGTCCATACGAACTCAATGTCCTTCCCGGTCAAGCGTGTCATCGACTGAGCCATACTTGCAAAGCCTTTAACAAAACGCCTATAGTAGCCAGGCAATCCCAGAAAACTCCTTATCTCCGTCGCATTCTCAGATCTCGGCCAATCCGCAATGGCCTTGATCTTTTTAGGATCCATAGATCCCAACCCGATAATCCTAACCAGGCCGGCCGTCCCGAGTCTAACTCTAACCATATTCCAGACTCAGCATATTTTTCAGATTTTTCTTAAACATAAAAAACGCATTCGATTCATAAAAAGCCCATTCTTATTGCATAATAATTCCAATCCAGATATAATAAAGGTTCATAAAACAGAAAACTAACTTAGCCAAATTCGTTCTAAGTCATAAAACAGTAAAACTAAAGCTAGATAATCCGAACAAGTCTTAATAAAATAAAACCCCCAAACCCAGTCCTAATCCACTTCTTTCTTCACTGCCTTCAAGTCCGCCTTCAAGACTAAACGTCCCGGATAACATCTTTACCTGCACACTCCACACATAAGAGAGGCATAAGCATTATCACAAATGCTTAGTGAGTACGGTCATCCCGTACCACCAGCCAATACCAGAAAACGCAATCAAGCAACAGTTATATAATTCGCATTAACACTTAGCAAGCAAGCACAGAAAACAGAATCACGGTTCTATGATCATCTCAACTACTTGTGAATTTCCTCACGGTCTCAGTTCTACTAAAGCGAGAATCACACATCCCCTTGAGCTAGCAACTCGATCCGGACATTCACACAGCTAGTTAGACACCACGTATAAACCACTCTATCCAATAACAATCACAGAAACACATTGACCTTGCTAAGCATACACTAACTTACACAAGCAATCAATGAAAACCAGATAACCTAGCAATCATACAGTTCCAGATCAGCTACAGTCACGCACTCACCTTAGACACAAAGGCAAACGTTTCAGTCGGAAGAAACTCGGTGATTTCTCGGTCAGAAATAGAGATAGTCAGACGCACTTGCGTTCTCTCGGCTATCGCTACGGCTAAACCCGCGAGATCCAATCTCCTCTCGGCTATCTTTCAAACCGCTCACTTTTCCTCGAGCAATATTCTGAATTCCCTCGGAAACAGGCCAAGATACTCAGATTAGTCGAAGGTTACTCGACAGAAACTCAATAAAAATCGTGATCTCTCATCACTTACCGAAATTTCTCTGACAGATTTTCCTTCTCTCGGGTAACTTTCGATCAGATCGAACAACCCTCGGGAAACTCTCGGATAACTCAGCCAACACTTGCCTACAAACAGATTACACGATTATCTCTCGGTGAAAATCGCATCAGAACAGAATTCTCTCGGTGAAAACGGATTACCTTGATTATCTCTCGGATGCTTCGCGATCCGATCGAGAAATCCTTCGGCCGAACGCACTTCTCTCGGCAAATCGACCCTTCTAAGTCGTTTCTCTCGAACAGAAATCTCAGAATCTCGACGGCTCTCGAAATCTCTCGACGAACTCACTTTTCTCTTGGGAAAAATCGCCTTAGGTGCTTTCTCTCGAGAAAAATTGTGATTCTCTCACGCGGCCGCGAGATAAAACGTATAAATAGGCCCGAAAACCCTAGCTCGACCGTCTTTCCTCGGTTTGGTCACACGGTTTACTTTTTTCTCGGTCCAATTCAAGTTTCTCTCGGCCAAACCGGCCAACTTTCCTTTTTCTCTCGGCCAGACTTAAACCACTCGGTCAAACACGGGATAAATCATTTTTCTCTCGAGAAAAACCACATTCTCTCGAGAAAAACCAAGGCCCACGGCCTAAAACCTTCGTCCCTCGACACTTAGACAAATTTCCACAATATTTATTCGGTCCAGCCACAGTACGGTACTTAACCTCACGGACGTACCACGGTTTGGTACCACAGACATACCACGGACGTACCAAGGACGTACCACGGACGTACCACAGACGTACCACAGACGTACAACAGACGTACCACAGACATACCACAGACTTACCACAACACGGTACCACGGACGTACCACTGTACCGCACACATATTTACAGAAACGGACAAACCTCCACTATACCAGGACATATATACAACGGTCATCCCATGACCCGCACGACCGTACTTAGGATTTCTGGTCGCGGATGCTACACATTGTGTCTTTGGATGATGCACCCAACGCCTAACTCACGCAAGAACAGTCAAGCTATTGACGTTAAACGAGCGCTGAGTGGGAGGCAACCCACTGTTCGGTAAGTTTTTCTTTACATTTTGAATTTTGGTTTTACTAATTTCTTTTAGCTTTTATAAAAAAAAAAAAAAAGAGGGGGCATCAACACGGGTAAGTCTTCAAAACCCAACACTTTGTTCTTCTTCCTCATATTTTTCAAAGTCAAGTTTGAGAGCTTTTCCCCCAAAATCTCAACTTTCTTAAAACTTAACCAAATTGAGTGATTCAATGCTCTAATCCGTGCGGATTCTTGTCCTTTTTCATAATCCATAGTCAATTCATTCGATCTACCAAGGTATGTTCATCAAATCTCCCAATTACATTTTTCGACTTAAGGTAAAAATTTTCAAATTTAACCTTTTTAGCTTTATTTCTCTGTTGAATCATGTTTATTTAGGTTGTCTAACATGGTATAGATCATTACCCAACAGTTTTTCATCCTCTAAATTGCACAATTTGAAATTTTTGGAATTTTTTGAAATTGATGATGCATGTTGTGAATTTGGATTTTTCATTGGGTTTTATGGTCTAGACTAGGTCGATTATTGCTATTGGGATTCATAAGATTGATGTTTGATGATGATTGAAGTTGCAATTATGATTTTCGAGTCGGATTGGTTTTTCACGCATGGTGTCGATCGACACCAACCCGAACTGACATTTTGTTCTTCATTTCTTAGAATGTGGATTTGATTTTGGTTTAATTTTTCATTGCAGATGGCTCCTAGGACTAAGAGACCACGGGAAACTGACGCTGAAGCCTCAAGAACTGCAAATGACGAGGAAATTCCGGCTCTTCCTCCATGGCCTAATCCTGTAAAGGTGAAGGTTCGTGTGACACGACGTTGGGACGAGTCACCAGCTGCAGAGGTGGCAAAGGACGCGTGCACTTACAGAAACATCAGCGAGACATGGGATGATTACGACACGCTGTTCTACAATGTGTGGCTGCCAGTAGAGATCGCTCCAACTCGCTTTGCTTGTGAGAAGACGATGAGCGCGCTAGGAATCAAGGATGACATCCTATCTTTGATGAGCAGAATTGGTATGGGCACCATAGCGACGAGGCAGTTCGATCTCTATCCAGACCTTGTCCGCCAGTTCATTGCCACAGCCAGGGTCTACTATTGGAACGAGATCAACCGGAATGCTCTGGAGGGCACATTGACCTTCCTAATCCGCGGGATCCGCTACCGCGTTTCCCTTCCAGACCTCTGTGGGATCTATGGTTTCGCAAACGAGCATGCCACTGGGGTCTCTCTTCAGACTCAGCTTCCAGACAACCAGGACTTCTGGTCGCACTTCGGGAATGGGAGGTATGATTCTAAGACCTCCACTCACACCGACATTCGCCATTCTACTCTGCGCTACTTTGTCCTTTTGTTTTCTACTACACTTCTGTGTAAGCACGAGCCAGGGAAGATGCGAGTGTCTGAGTTGGTGCTGCTCTATCGAGGTCTTTGGTCTGAGATCTATGAGGATGATGATGCGCCAGTTAGCGCGAACCTTGGCGCGGTATTTGCTCATCATTTGGCTTCCTTGAAGACGAAGCTTTTCAATGGGACGAAGCTGAAGCCAAAGACCATAGGGAGTCTTCTTACACCTATCTTCCAGCACTGCGGGATAGACACTTCTACCTGCTCCATTGTTACATCGCGTGCCTTGGTGGATATGGAGTACTTGAAGAGGACTCACTGGCTGACCGGAGAGAGACTGTGGGCATTCAGCGACGAGCAGAGAGTGCAGCGTTTGATTCAGCTACCTGACAGAGACCTCACTCACATTACCAGCGATCCAGGGCACCTTGCATTTCACCCCAGTCCGAGCAAACTTAGAACTGCTCCTGTTGCCAGACGCAGAGGCACTTCCTCCCGAGCTGAGGATGCACCACGCCATTGCCTCTGTTTCCACCTGCGTTCGACCACCTACGCCAACACGTTCCTCTCCACCACATGCTGATGACGACGAGTGACTTTCCCATCCTTTTTCTTTTTAGTATTTTGAGTCAGTTTTTCTTTTTCTCTTGAGTCTGCATTTGCTTCAGTACTTTGTTTCAGAACTTGTTAAAATCATTTCGATTATTGGATTATCTTGTTCTTTTAACGTTTGTTTGAGTTTTTCTAACAGCTAGGCTAACTCCAACAACGAATCTGACTTAGCAACAATCATGTTCAAGTGGCAGAACTCTGTCTACGGACACCATCTTCAGACACAGCATCGATCGACACCAACTTCAGACACAGCATCGATCGATACCATCTGTGTCGATCGACGCTACACGCAGAAGTCAGGTAATCCGTTTTTTTCTCTTTGTTGCAACAGTTGGCATGAATTTTTTCTATCCAAATTCATTCTTAGTAACACTGGGGTCAGTGTTATTCAAGTCTGGGGGAGGTGCTTGCTAATTTTGGGTTTTGTTTTAAGAGTCAGTTGAGTCTTGAGTCAAAAGTTTTCAAAAATTTGGTTTATTGAGTCAAAATTAGTTGGAACTTTCAGTTTTTCTAGGAACTAACCACAGAAAGTTAACACTTGAAGAACCATTGCTATAAGAGTTGATTGCAGGACTTACTAAGTAGAAATCTGCAAGTGGAATCAGTCTAACAGGGCGAGTTCAGATCCCCTTACAAAGAACTAGGTATGCGCAGAACTTGATTCCTCTTTCAGTCCGAACAGATAGGCAATTGCAGTCTCTCCTTGATCTTCCCTTAAGAGAAAATAAAAGAAAGAAAAAGAGTCTAAGTCTGGAATAGTGCCTTTGTCATGAGCATGTCTCCTCACAAGGAACAATATTAGTGATGCTCTTGAACACGTCTCCTCACAAGGAACACAAATAGAGAGTAGCACTATTCCAGAGATCCCAAAGAGAATAAGAAGAGTCAATGAAAAGATCTTAGAACACCCTGAAAATGGGCAGAAGTTGACTAAGGGAAGAGAAAATAGGGAAGCTGTATGAGAATATCTTGTTTTGGTACTAAGGAAGGGAAAAGAATCAGAAAAGTTCTATGGCATTACCAATGTTAGAGTTAGAATCTTTTACCAAGGAAAGGATCTGGATTTGAACTGGGAGATTGCTAAACTTGTGGTAAGTACATTAAACATTTCCTAAGGTTGGCTCTAATATCATGTGGATTCAAGAAGTGTTAATCAATGTGGCGTTTTGAAAAAAGTGCTTGGAAGTTCCTGTTTGCAAACTTCTACTTCAGTCTAAGTTTCTGTTTTGCTTGAGGGCAAGCAAGGGCTAAGTCTGGGGGAGTTGATATATCATGGTTTTTACCCGTTTTTAAGCCATGATAAAAGTGTTTTTATAGAGTCTTTTGCTAGTTTTGGAGTCTTTTTAGAGTCTTTACAGGATGGAGAGCATTTGGAGCTAAATGGGAGATTATGGGACATTTTGGAGCATTTTGGAGAAGCAGCCGAAATGATGAAGTCAAGAGGATGGATTACGTGCTGAGTGTCGATTGACACCATCAGTGTCGATCGACACCAATCAAGGACGGCTAAGTTTGACGGTTTCCAATCAGAAAGAGGAAAGAAGAGCAAGTTTGAAGAATTACAAGTTTACCCCTGGACGAAAAATCCCCTTCTATAAATAGTTTTCAGGCATTGTTTAGCCATATACCTTATCATTATTTTCTGTTTTTGAGACTTAGAGAGAGATTGATCCTGAGCTTTTGGGGAGACAATTCTAACTCATCTGAGCCAGATTTCGAACCCCTGTATCATTCTCTATTCTTTTATGCAATATTATTCAGTCATGTTTTGTGTTTGCATAATTATGTCTGAGTTGATGACCAAAAAAAATAAAAAATTATGTCTGAGTAGTTTGCTAGTTAGGTTAGGGTGATTTAGGGTTTGATGAAGAGTTTGTAGAATCACTAGAACTATTAGGGAAATCAATTGGATCTTCACCTTGATTTGTGCTTAACTTGATTCTCTGAATTGATCACTTAGAAATCAAACCTTAGGTTGTTTAATAGATGCGAGAGTATTATTAATAACTTGAACTAATCATAGGTGAGCAAATTATCTATTCGCAAAGAGATTTGGTTTAGGTATTTTGTGTACAAATCGAACTTGTTCTTATTGCTTGCTTTTATTGTTTAAATTTGCAAAGAGATTTGTTATTTAGGTATTTAGGCTTAGATATCTTCTGCAACGAGAGTTGATTGGTTTTAACTTAGAGTTTCGAGTTCTAGACGGTTCTTAATAAATCCCTAATAAACTTAGATTCTGCATTCTTGGATTCAAACCTGATAATTATCCTTGCCTAGCGCCTTTGTCTCTGAACTTACATCGCCTTATAAACTCGTTTACTTATTTCTGCATTGCTTTAGACTACTTAAAATTAATCGCCTAGCATAATCAAAACCTAGAAACCATAAGTGTAGCTTTAACTTCCCTGAGGATTCGATACCCCTTATACTTCAACTGCATTGCTGTGCACTTGCAGTAGTTGATTATTTGGGTAAAACCTGAGCCCTATCAGTGATGCGGTCCAATAGGCTCCAAAGGGGCCTGTGCTCTGCGCCTGGAACATGAAGGACGTGGCGCATCCTCAGCTGGTCGGGAGGAGGTGCCTCTGCGTCTGGCAACAGGAGCAGTCCTAAGCTTGCTCGGACAGGGCTGAAATGCGAGGCGGCCTGGATCAGTGGTAATGTGAGTGAGGTCTCGATCAGGTAACTGCACCAAACGCTGCACTCTCTGCTCGTCGCTGAATGCCCACAGCCTCTCTCCCGTCACCCAATGAGCTCTCTTCAAGTACTCCATATCAACCAAGGCACGTGATGTAACAATGGAGCAGCTGGAAGTGTCTATCCCGCAGTGCTGGAAGATAGGTGTAAGAAGACTCCCGATAGTCTCTGGCTTAGCCTTCGTTCCACTGAAAGGCCTCGTCTTCAAGGAAGCCAAATTATGTGCAAACACAGCACCAAGGTTCGCGCTAAGTGGCGCGTCTGAATCCTCATAAATCTCAGACCAAAGACCGCGATAAAGCAGTACCAACTCAGACACTCGCATCTTTCCTGGCTCATGCTTACACAGAAGTGTAGTAGCAAAAACGCGGACCAAGTAGCGAAGGGTAGGATGTCGAATGTATGTCTGAGTGGAGGTCTTCGAGTCATACCTCCCATTCCCGAAGTGAGACCAGAAATCCTAGTTATCGGGGAACTGTGTCTGAAGAGAGACTCCTGTGGCGTGCTCATCCGCGAACCCATAGATCCCACAAAGGTCTGGCAGTGAAATGCGAT
This sequence comes from Alliaria petiolata, assembly GCA_020283515.1. Lineage (NCBI taxonomy): Eukaryota > Viridiplantae > Streptophyta > Magnoliopsida > Brassicales > Brassicaceae > Alliaria > Alliaria petiolata. The sequence continues at coordinate 436,837,067 of JAHZTW010000001.1, read as the reverse complement.
AGCGGATCCCGCGGATGAGGAAGGTGAGTGTGCCTTCCAGAGCATTCCGGACTATCTCGTTCCGGTAGTAGACTCGAGCTGTGGTGATGAACTGGCGGACAAGGTCTGGGTATAGATCGTACTGCCGCGTCGCAATAGTGCCCATCCCTATCTTGTTCATCAGCTGCAAGACGTCGGCTTTGATGCCCTGCTCTCTCATCGTCTTCTCACACGCAAAACGTGTTGGAGCAATCTCCAATCTCAGCCACGCATTGTAGAATAGCGTGTCATAGTCGTCCCAGGCCTCGTCGATGCCTCTGTAAAGGCGGTCGTCCTTAGCAACTTCCTTTGCTGGTGAATCCTCCCAACGCCGTGTAACCCGAACCCTTACCTTTTCAATCTTAGGCCATGGAGGAAGAAACGGAATTGCCTCGTCATTGGCAGTTCCTGAGGCTTCGGCGTCAGTTTCCCGTGGTCTCTTAGTCCTAGGAGGCATCTGCAAGAGAAACAAAACCAAAATCAAATAAAAAATCCAAAGAAATGAATCACAATGCGTCGGTCCTGGTCGGGTGTCGATCGACACCATGCGTGGTTTTCGAACTCAAGCCAGAAATCACGAATGCAACTCCATTCAACAACAATTATCATTCCGAACAGTCCCAGTGTCACGAATCGACCAAGTATAGATCATTAAACTCAAAGAAAAATCCAAAATCGCAAAATGTATCATCAATTTCCAAAAATTTCGAAAATTTCAAATTATGCAATTTAGAGGATGAAAACAGTTTGGGGAATGTTCTAAATCATGTTATAAAACCTAAACAAGCATCATTCAACAAAGAAATCAAGCTAAATAGGTTGAATTCGGAAAATTTCACCTTAGGTTGAAAAATGAAATTGGGAGATTTGAAGAACATACCTTGGTAGATCGAATGAATTGACTATGGATTATGAAAGAGGACGAGAATCCGCACGGATTAGAGCTTTGAATCACTCAATTTCGTGAAGAAATGAAAATTTGGGATTTGGGGAAAATTTCTTTGAAAAACTCGGGTTTTTGGAAAATATGAGAGAATGAAAAAAGTGTCGAATTTTGAAGAACTTACCCGTATCCCCGCTTGGTGTCGACACTGAGTCTGATCGATCCTCCTTCTTTTTTTTTTTATGTAAAAGCCAAAATAATTAGTAAAATCAAAACAAAATGTAAAGAAAAACGTACTTAACAGTGGGTTGCTTCCCACTCAGCGCTCGTTTAACGTCAATAGCTTGACTGTTCACGCGTTTAAGCGTTGGGTACATTATCCAGAGACACAATGTGTCCGTCTGAAATCGCGGCTTCAGCCCAATAGTGTTTCACCCTTTGGCCATTCACTGTGAACTCTTCTCCTTTGGCATTTGTAAGAACAATAGCTCCATATGGTCTAACTTCTTTGATTGTGAAGGGACCTGACCAACGAGAACGCAATTTGCCAGGAAATAATTGTAAACGAGAGTTGTAAAGTAGTACCTGGTCATTTGGCTCAAATTGTCTGGTGACAATTTTCTTGTCATGATATGCCTTTGTCCTCTCCTTGTAGAGTTTTGAGTTCTCATAAGCGTGATGGCGCAGCTCGTCTAGCTCATTAAGCTGTATCAGGCGCCTCTCTGCAGCAGGCTTCAAATCGAAGTTCATCTTCTTTATAGCCCAATATGCC
>JAHZTW010000001.1:436801746-436817272 GCA_020283515.1 Alliaria petiolata | reverse complement strand
ATTCCAACTGAGAAAGTTCTAATCTCTAGAGTACTCGAAGGATCTTGCGTTGACTCCGCACCTAATGTATCAAAACTTCTCGTCAAGGGGCTTGAGGTACTTCGAACTTTGCTCCTCTTTTAAACTCTAGCATGACTAAGTAGATGCAATGCAACCTCTCCTTGATCTTCCCTTGTTATAGAAAAGAAAAAAAAATAGAAAGAAAAGCCTTAGTTTGAGGATGGCAACCCGAGTTCCTTAAAGGACCATGACGGTTCGCAGACATCATGAAAACTCCGAAGAAGTGATCATTCTCAAGCTGAGAAGAAGAAAAAAAATAATAGAATAAGACAGTTGATAGAAAAAATAAAATGATACCCTAGAAAAGTAGGGAGAAATCGACTAAGGGAAGAGAAAATAGGAGAGTTGTGTCTGAAATGTCTTAGTCTAGAAATTTGGAAGAGAAGAATATAATGTCTCGTCGACCAATACTCCCTCGATAGAGACCACACGCCTAATTGAATAAAGGGGTCAACAAGAGAGAGCTCGAAATACTCAAAGGGACCATGAAGTGTATCCTGGAATGGTGAAAAGCTAAAGGTAACTAGACCCAAACGCCTTGAAGCTAGATTTCGAGTTACGCGGCTCAAACAAGTCGATTGCTAGACTTGATGAGTTCCCAAGTATTGGAGAGTTTCCATGTTTTCAAACCTCTTTTCCTTACTTAGATTTCTGTTTTGTTTGAGGACAAACAAAGGTTTAAGTGATAAGTAGTGTTTTTGGTATTACTTTCAATACTCAAGACCACTCATGTCATTGTAGTAGTTGAGGTATCAATCCATTTGATGATGTAGATGTCACTAGAAATGCATAGAACTTTTAAAACTAAGAAAATATAGATAGATTGTTGTTTATCTACCAACCTAAGTGATCAAAGAAGTAGTAATCAAAGGTAAAAGCAAGAACAATGCAAATAACTAAACAAGATGATCAAACGATAAAAAGGGAATCCAAGAATAGGGTTATTAATTTTGGGTTACTCTAAATCTGATTCAAGATGTCCAACCAATAAATTTCATTACTAATCCTTAGGTAAGAAGCACTAATTAAGACTAATCCACTCTCATGGCACTATCCCTTTGCTAATTATCAATTCAAGAGCTAATCATCATTAGTGAAAAGATAATCATCAAGCAATAAACACAAGCTTCATATAACCAATAAACACCTTAGACATCTACTTTCATAGGCTAAGCATGTAAATCTCTTGATTTAGTTGGTTGGGGCATTTCATCAAAAACCTTGTGGGTGGAAAATGCCCTTTGATCTAAATCACTTTTCTCAAACCTAATATAGCATTAATATCACTAAACAAGAAAGGATATTGAAAGATCTAAGCCCTAGACATCAAGAACCATCATTAGAATCACCCTAATCTACCCTATCCTTAGATCCTAAGAGAACTACTCACTAATCATGTCTAAACCTACTAATCCCATGAAGGAAAAGTTGATAAACATGATTAGGAAATAGAGAGATGGAAGGTTAACAAAGACAAATTCCAAATTGCATAAAAGAAATCTCAAAATCTCATACAAAATCCCAAAGGGGCGTTTTTCTGTTTTACCCCAAGATAAGATACATAAAAATTAGGTTTTTAAATATTTATAGAGAAGGAGATCAAACCGGGTCAACCCGGAACAAACCGGGTTTTGACCCGGGGTAGCAGTCTTGCGGAAATCGCCATATCTTTCTAACCACAGCTCGTAATGACATGAAACACATCCACATGAAAGCTGATTCAATTACCTACAACTTTCATGATGAATCGGAACGGAAAGTCTTCTTCTGATCTGATTTTTACCCGGAATTGATCTCTATCGACCTTACTAGCTCGATATGTTGCTAAAAATCTTCTTCATTGGCTGTATCGACCTTACTAGGTCGATACAAATGCTCGACACGCATCTTCAGCCTTCCTGTTGGTTTGTATCGACCTTGGTAGGTCGATACAAATGCCCGATATGCATGCTCCGTCTTCTCGGTTGGACTGTATCGCGCTTAGTAGCTCGATGCATCTGCTCGATATGGATTAAAATAGCTGTAACTTTCTAACCCAGGGTCCGAACGACTTGATTCCAACGGCATTAGAAAGATCACTGGATCCCCTACAACTTAGAAGAATGCTTTGGAATCTGAATCTAAGTGTAAGACCTTCGTCCGGACCCATACATTTCATACCTCCAAATGCTCGATATGCTTCTAAAAGACTTCTCCTTCTCATTTGGCTGCTTCTCTTCCTCCTCTTGATTATCCATGAAACTCCATATGGTCCTCCAAGCCTCCAAAACACCTAATAAGGACTCAATATGTACAAATATGCAACAACCTAAGCTAAAATTCACTAAACTCTAATATGGATGCAAATGGAACTAAAAGTGGCTAAATGAATGCAAAAGTACATGCAAAACTATTTTAAATGAATGCTAAAATATGCTAAATTATGAGTCTATCAACACCCCTAAACTTGCATTTTGCTTGCCCTCAAGCAAACAAACTTGACAAATCTAAGAGAGAGATGTGAAAGTGGGAGCTTAATATCCAAGAATGCCAACAAACATAATCAACTCAATGTCCTAGTTCTTAATTCTAAGATGCACTTGAATTCATCCTACTCCAAAAGAGTTAGCCATTATCATCACAACAATAAAATGCACAAATAAATCAATCTAGATAACTCTCCCTATCCAACCAACTCTTTAACATTCATTAAATTCAAACCGTGAATCATGACAATGCAATGCAGGTGAATTCATTTTGCTAAGGGACTAGGCTTTGAGATAAGAATGATCTCAATTCATGTGGGTTCCAATAAGCATAAGGGTTTTCACTCAAAGAGGATTGAACTTCATGCATAATGCTAAAGGTAAAAGACAAGTGATGCATACAAGACTAGACTCTCATCTACCCATAATGCTATCAATGGTCCTAAACCCCTCACATTATTTATTTTTAAGCTCACTCAACCCTCTAAAGCTACCCTTTTCTCCCAAGGCTCTTTGTGCCATGCATAACCAATGAAATTTTGTACTTTTAAAGCTCTAAGGGGAATCTTCTTCAACCTATATCTCATAGCGAATGGTGTGATCTTTTACATACTTAGCTCTTCTTTCTATTCCTAGGTAGCCTTTTCTTTTCTTTGGCATTTTGGCTCTTTTGATTTTTCTTTTTCTTTTCTTAAGGCTACTTATAACTTTTCAAACTTAGAGCTATATATTTAATCACACAAGATCCACCATTTCAAACTATGCTTCCCTTATTTCCTTCCAAGCCTCTTATCACCCTTTTTCTTTCTACTCCTTTCCACAACTCAACATGCCAAATGCAAGCATATAATTTCATTCCAAAGCGCCAAGCAATACCACGACCCATACCCCAAATCCTAAGCCTATAACTAGCCCCAAAATGCAAGAGCTAGAATCTACATGAGAGCCTAAACTTGTCGTCTCAAACCTAACACTTTATGCTAAGTTCAATTAAAATAAGGCCTCACAATCAATTTCACTAGAACATTTGGCTTTTAAGGAGATAAGGTAAGGTGGGCATACTACTTGAGCTAGCAAGAGGGTGGCAAAGTGAGTAAGAAACCTCAAATATGTATATTATCCATGATTTACTTTCAATGCAAGGCATGATAATTAGATGTCAAAATTCAGTTCAAGTGAGTAGAGTTGGTTATCAAATTCAAGACCCTATATCGACCAAGTTCTAGGTGACAAGTCAAGTGATAAGGATGGTTCTTCCTTACTTTCAAGACTTGTTCAAATGCATGCAAGAACTACTTACTAGGGAATTGAATTGATTACATGAGTTGGCACTCTACAAGGATAAGCTCATCATTGCTCTCAATGCATATGAATGCAAATCCTACATCAAGTGCAACTAGACTCAATCCTAAAATGCAAATGCAACATCAAAATGACTTTCATTTTGGAAAATTTTCAATTTTTTGATTTTTTTGGTATTTCTATGCCTTAAGTGAATTCATGAGACTCAAATATGCATAAAAAATAAGACTCACAAAACACAATGTCAAATCTCTCAACCTCTCCCCCAAACTTAAATTACACAGTCTCTTGTGTAATAAAAGTCCAAGGGAGACTTCAATCAACATGACAAGATACAAAAACGAAAATCTAAAGAAAATATATACAAAGGAGGTGGAGATACCTCAAAAACGTGAATAGGAGGAGTTGGAGCCAAGTGGAGTCGTGTCGAGCTACATAGCTCGACATGAAGCTCGATACACCTTCAGACGCTTCCTTAAAAACTGTATCGAGCTATGTAGCTCGATACAGACGCCTGATATGCATCTTGGAGTTTCCCTGTGAGGGCTGTATCGAGCTTAGCAGCTCGATACACAGCTCGACACGCTGCTAAAAATCTCTTGCAAGCTCTTTGCTCTTGGGCTCAACCTCTTTGATCCAAACCTGTTGTCCACAAACACTCAAAAACACATTATTGAAATAAAAAGGCAATAATTTATACAAGGATAAACATGGAAATTCCTCCCAAGAGCGCTTGTTTAATGTCATTTAGCTTGATTTTTCAAACCCTTTTAGGCAATGGGAAGGTCATGGAGTGGAAGTGAAGTTCCTTCTCCTTTCTTGATGATCATGGTGCTTACTCCATCTTGTAGCACCTTCTTCTTCTTCTTAGACCTCTTTCTTGCCCTCTTTGGTGGCTCAACTATATGTTCCACCATCTTGATTCCATCAAACATAGCAAGAAGGCATTCACCATCAAAGCCCTTTCCATCATACTCATTTATGTAGAGAGCATCTTCATCCATCACACTCACAATTTTGACCTCCATTTGGTGAATTTTCCAATCCCTTGGCCCTTGGTTAATTTCCACCTTTTCACAAGTGAGTGTACCACAAACTCCAATTCAAGAAGGCTTGATGGGATAGCAAACTTTGTCATTCAAATTCTTGAACACTACTTCCTTGTTTGTGAAGTCTATGCTTGCACCGTTGGTATTGATATATCATGGTTTTTACCCGTTTTTGGACCATGATATAAGTGTTTTTATCGAGCTTTTGTTAGTTTTAGAGTCCTATTAGAGTCTTTACAGGATGGAGAGCATTTGGAGCTAAATGGAAGAATCTGGAACCTTTTGGAGCATTTTGGAGAAGCACTCGAAGTGATGAAGTCGGGAGAGTAGATTTACACGCAAGGTGTCGATCGACACCCTCTGTGTCGATCGACACCAATGGAGACCGCCCAAGTTTTTGGAGATCCATCAGAAAAAGGAAATCATCTCACGTTTTGAAGAATTACAAGTCTGTCACTGGACGAAAAATCCTCTTCTATAAATAGTTTTCAGGCATTGTTTAGCAATTCACCTTATCCTTATTTTCTGTTTTTGAGACTTAGAGAGAGATTGATCCTGAGCTTTTGGGGAGACAATTCTAACTCTTCTGAGCCAGATTTCGAACCCCTGTATCATTCTCTATTCTTTTATGCAATTTATTTCAGCCATGATTTGTGTTTGCATAACTATGTCTGAGTAGTTGGCTAGTTAGGTTAGGGTGATTTAGGGTTGATGAAGAGTTTGTAGAATCATTAGAAATTTTAGAGAAATCAATTGGATCTTCACCTTGATTTGTGCTTAACTTGATATTCTGAATTGATCACTTAGAAATCAAACCTTAGGTTATTTAATAGATGCGAGAGCATTATTAGTAACTTGATCTAATCATAGGTGAGAAAAATATCTATTCGTAAAGAGATTTGGTTTAGGTATTTTGTGAACAAATCGAACCTGTTCTTATTGCTTGACTTAATTGTTTAAATTCGCAAAGAGATTTGGGATTTAGGGATTTAGGCATAGATAACTTCTGCAACGAGAGTTGATTGGTTTTAACTTAGAGATTCGAGTTCTAGACGGTTCTTAATAAATCCCTAATAAACTTAGATTCTGCATTCTTGGACTCAACCTGATAATTATCCTTGCCTAGCGCCTTAGTCTCCTGAACTTTAATCCATCTTAAATCCGATTTACTTACTCGTTTAATTGCCTAGTTTTAATTTCTTATAATTCGACCTAGCTTAATCTGAATTTAGAAACCTTAGTGTAGCATCTACTTCCCTTGGGATTCGATACCCCTTATACTACGATTGCATTTGCTGTGAACTTGCAGTAGTTTTATTAGGGTAAAACCTGAGCCCTATCAAGTTTTTGGCGCCGTTGCCGGGGAAGTAATAGCTGCCTACGGAATCTAGTACTAGGATTTTGACTAGGTTTTGTTTTTATTTTGGTTACTAATTTAGTTTCTTATCTTTGATTTCAGGTGCATGCCCAGTACCAGAAGCAACAAAGAGAATGAACTTGTCGCACTGAACCAGGAGCTTGGCCGTTTGGAAGGTACGAACCATCGATCTGCACGAGTGTCGATCGACACAAATAGCATCGATCGACACCAAGCGCAGACGACAATGGCTGAGGCTGTGGTTGTGGTACGCGACGGAGATGGCAACTTATTCGACCTACAAGGCAATAGAAGGAACACACAAGGACAAAGACTTGATGAGGTTGGCGCCGTCATCGTCGATCCAGCTATAAAAATCGCCCCTGAAGAAGCTGGACGTGGAAGAACACTTGGCGAGTACAACCGCCCAGACCAGTTCTATGCCAATAGAGCTGCGATCCATCCTCCTGCATTTCAGAGGAACGACTTCGAGCTGAAGCCTGCCTACTTCACACTGGTGGGGCAGCATCATTTCCATGGTCTTCCTAATGAGCATCTGATGGACCACATTGAGAGATTTGAGGACCTCGCATCAAGCATCAAGGCTAATGGAGTGTCCTATGATTATCTCTTCTGCAAGCGATTCCCTTACTCGCTTGCTGGAGATGCATCATACTGGCTGAAGTAGTTAGATTCAGGATCCTTGACCACTTGGGAAGAAACAAAGAATGCATTCTTATGCAATTTCTTTGATGATGCAAGATCAGAAGAGCTGAGGACAAAGATCACCACATTCTCCCAAGGTCCCACTGGAGCATTCAAAGCTTCTTGGGTGCGATTCAAATCTTACCAAAGAGATTGTCCACACCACAGTTTCATCGAGGCAGAGCTTATAGGTATCTTTTACCGAGGGATCGATTGGAGATACCAGACGGCTTTAGATGCTGCAAGCAATGGCAACTTCAACACCAGATACCCAGCTGACGCGGTGGTGCTTATAGAGAATTTGGCCTCTTGTAACAGCACCAAGGACAAACTTCCATCTACCCTTTGTAACACAAATGTCTTCACTCTCATTTTCTTTTAAGCTCACTCACCAAGCCCAACCTATGCTACCCATTACAAGGCAATTCGCCAAACCCATGAGTTCAAACCTTCTTCCTTTTCTCTTTTAAGCACTTGGGGAAAGCCTCTTCTACAACCACAAGTGTTGGCACACTTTCACTTCAACCTCTTTCTCTTTTCTTTCACAATTTGCCATCCTCTTTCTTATGTTAACTTAGCCATATTTTTTTCTTTTTCTTGGTCTTTTACTTTTCATTTCTAGGGGAATTTTTTTTTACTTAACACTTAGAGCATAATACACAATGCCAATACTTGTTCCAAAATTTTCATTCTCCCCCTTTCACCACCTCAACTTTGCCCACTTTACTTCTTTCACATCGAATATTAAGCTAAAATCCCCACCCAAGAATCCTAACCTATCACCTAGCTCATTGATTTCGAGCTAGCTACATGGAAGCCTATCCTTGTCGCTCTAAACTCAACATTTTTTGCTAAGTTCATGATATACTCATATATTTCGCATATTTAGCTTGCATTTAGAATAGGTTTTTCAAGCATACATCATTCATAATAGACTAATTTGCATCATTTGTACCATTTTAAGTCCTAGAACACTTTGCATTAGCATTTGCATGGCTTTCTTGCATATTTGCATCTTTTTCAGGCGGTTTGGAGTACTTGGTGCTGTGATGGATGCTGAGCATTAACAAGAAGATGAAAGAAGAGCGTAAGAGTTGGCAGGAATCAAAAAGAAAACTTGGACAAAAGAGAAGGAGCAAAGATCGACTTCAAGATCGACCAAGACCAGTCGATTCATCCGAGATCGAGAAGTTGATCGAGCAGAACTACTCGATCTATGATTAGATCGACCGCGTGATCGACCAAGATGAGTCGATCCGGAGCAGATCGACTGATCGATCGACTTGACGACCCGAACCAAACACTGATCGAGTCAGAGATCGACCAAACTGACTCGATCAAGTGTAGATCGACTAGAAGATCGACTGGACTACTCGAACCGACTGAAGTTGACCCAGAAAAGTGTTTATGCTTTAGTGATAGTGGGATTTTATAGGTCCCTTGTCCCTTGCCCCTTGTCTCTTGCCCCTTGACCCCTCTTCTAAGGCCAAGAGCCATGTTTAAAACTCTATATAAAGAGTGTTTATGTGATTGTAAAAAAATCATTCAGTTTTTCATTCAAGGTTTTAATCAAGTTTTATATTCTCTCTTTCAAAGTCTTCTTAGTATTCTAGTATGCCTTCCTTTGTTCTTGAAGTGTTCTTGAGTTCTATAGTTCTTCTTATTTAGTTTCTTAAAAAAAAACTCTTATTTTTATCATATATATATTTTATTTAAATAATTCTAATGTCAAGTCTTTCTTCTTAATTCTTACTTGAAACTTTGTAAAAACTCTTGTATTTTCGTTTTAGCTAGTATTTAAATTATTCTTCTTCCAAAGCTTCTTCTTCTTAACCCCATAAATCATGTTTCTTAACTCTAAACTTATGTTTAAAAGAGGTAAAAACATGATTTGTGAGTAAACCACCAAAGGTTTGAGGTTGGGATGCTTAAGGAGGTTGGAAGTTAAATTCTTGGTTTGTTTTTATCTTGTGCTTATTTTAAATCTCTTCTTGGATTTGGGGGTTTTAAGGTCTAGAGATTCTCCTTGGAGATCTATTTAATCCAGGGATTTCCTTATCCTAACAAGACATAGGAAATCCTTTAAAACCAAATCCAAGAGACTAGCTCATCCTTTCCCACACATCATGGATGTTTAGGGAGCTAGTTAAACCATTTTTTAAGATCCATTCCTAATGTTCTTCACCCTATCTTTCCACCAAACATCATGGGTTAGGAGGAAAGGGTGAAGAAAGGAATTATACCACACATCATGGATAATTCTACTTTGGTTTCTTAAGGTTTAGAGAATTAACTAAAAAGAGTAAAAGTATATTTTCAAAAACCCCAAGTTTGAACTTTCAACCTTCTTAAAGATGATTCCAAACCTTAAATCTGTTTTAGTATTTTAAAAACCAAAAATCTTTTTCCTCTAGTTCAGTGTTTATTTAATTTCCTTATTAAATAGTTTATTTATGCAATATAGTTTCATCAATCTGTAAAATAGTGTTCTTGCTCTTTTTAATATTTTAGAAATTGCTTAGAGTCTTATTTTACTGTGTGGAGTTGAGTTTGTAGTCGTTTGATTTTTATAAATAGTTTTTAAATTATCTAGCTACTCACCATGAAATCTGTTTTATAAATCCGGTTTTACATTTTGAATTTATTAAATTATTAGATCGGTTGTTATATTTTTTATTTGTCATCTTGTAGTTCTATAACACTTCTGTTGGGATTTTAAAATTGTTTTCATGTCTATTTAATAACCGCAAGTAATTGTTTTAGAAATCTTCCCCAATTAACCTGAATTTTGCTTAGCTTCATAGAACTCTTGTAATCTTAGTAGCTTTCACCCCAAGGTTGGATTGACACCTAAAGTACTACAACTGCAAAAAGACCTTTAGGTTTTGATTATCAAACTGGTTAAAANATCATGGGTTAGGAGGAAAGGGTGAAGAAAGGAATTATACCACACATCATGGATAATTCTACTTTGGATTCTTAAGGTTTAGAGAATTAACTAAAAAGAGTAAAAATATATTTTCAAAAACCCCAAGTTTAAACATTCAACCTTCTTAAAGATGATTCCCAACCTTAAATCTGTTTTAGTATTTTAAAAACCAAAAATCTTTTTCCTCTAGTTTTGTGTTTATTTAATTTCCTTATTAAATAGTTTATTTATGCAATATAGTTTCATCAATCTGTAAAATAGTGTTCTTGCTCTTTTTAATATTTTAGAAATTGCTTAGAGTCTTATTTTACTGTGTGGAGTTGAGTTTGTAGTCGTTTGATTTTTATAAATAGTTTTTAAATTATCTAGCTACTCACCATGAAATCTGTTTTATAAATCCGGTTTTACATTTTGAATTTATTAAATTATTAGATCGGTTGTTATATTTTTTATTTGTCATCTTGTAGTTCTATAACACTTCTGTTGGGATTTTAAAATTGTTTTCATGTCTATTTAATAACCGCAAGTAATTGTTTTAGAAATCTTCCCCAATTAACCTGAATTTTGCTTAGCTTCATAGAACTCTTGTAATCTTAGTACTTTGCTTGCCCTCAAGGAAAACAGAAACCAAGTATAGAGTCGAGGTTTGAAAACCGAAATATTCAGCTAACCTTCAGAACGCCACATCGAACCAACACTCTTGAATCCACACGCTATAGAGACAACCTTAGGTAATGTTCAGTGTACTTACCACAAGATTAGCAATCTACCAGTTTGAATCCAAATCCTTTCATTTGTAAGATTTCGAACTCAAACAGTGGTATTGCCACAGAACTTTACAGATTCTTTGCCCTTCCTTAGTGCTTGAATAAGATATTCTTCATACAGCTCTCCTATTTTCTCTTCCCTTTAGTCAACTTCTGCCCAATTTCAGGGTGTCTAAGATCTTTTCGTTGACTCTTCTTATTTTTTTGAAGTCTCGGGAAATAGTGCTACTCTCTACTTGTGTTCCTTGTGAGGAGACAGGTTCAAGAGCATCACTAATATTGTTCCTTGTGAGGAGACATGCTCATGACAAAGGCACTATTCCCAGACTAAGACTCTTTTTCTTTCTTTTCTCAAGGGAAGATCAAGGAGAGACTGTAATTGCCTATCTTTTCGGACTGAAAGAGGAATCAAGTTCTGCGCATACCTAGTTCTTATAAGGGGACCTGAACTCCCCCTGTTAGACTGATTCCACTTGCAACTTTCTACTTAGCAATGGTTCTTCAAGTGTCAACTTCCTGTAGTTAGTTCCTAGAAAAACTGAAAGTTCCAACTAATTTTGACTCAATAAAACAAAAAATTTCAAAATTTTGACTCAAGACAGACTCTCAAAACAAAACACAAAGTCAGTAATCACCTCCCCCAGACTTAAACAACACTGTCCCCAGTGTTATCAAGCCCGAAGTTGGTTAAAAGAAAGATTAGGAACAACTGAAAAGACCAGTTAGAAGACTTACCTTTGTGTGCGCGTGGTGTCGATCGATACTGTAGTGGTGTCGATCGACACTGGTCTGTGTTGAGTCCAATGTCGCCTTTTCAACTGACTCGAACTAGGACTTAAGTAAAACCAAAACAAAATATAAAGAAAAACGTACCTAACAGTGGGTTGCCTCCCACTCAGCGCTCGTTTTCAGTCATTAGCTTGACTGTGTCGGGGTTTAGACGTCTGGTGGATCAGAGGGTGGCATTGAATGCTTCCCAGACGAATATCTTCTCATCCATGGTGGTGTATAAGCAGTAGGTGCATGAAAATGACCACGGAAATGAGGAACAACAGCAGGGTGGGCTTTGAGTTCGGGTGGGACACTTCTTTTTCATGCAGCATTATCAAAAGAAATAACAAGCCCTCTACGAGAATCTCGTGGTTTGCATAAGTGTAAAACACCTTTTGAACCTTTGGTATTCATATTGACAAGATCAGGGGGTTTGGAATTTATTCCAGGGTGTGCGTACCTTTTTTTCCTTCGAGGTTTCTGAGCTGTAGGATATGGAGGCATCTGTTTGACCACTGGTGATGGATTTGAAGCATTGTAAGTAGCTTCTGGTGTGATCCGCGAAGGGTGTCGATCAACACTAGTAGTGTCGATCGATACCAAGCCAGCAGCTCGAATCTCTGCACTTTTGTTGCAATTCTGCTCCGCAATCCTTGTTTCCATGATGAAAATGTCTTCCTCCATCAACCTGGCATTGATTAGAGCTTCATCTTCGCCCAAAGTCCTGAAGATATGATTGTTTCCGCTCCAATCTTCTAGCTCAACAACTTTCTCAGAATTTTCAGCTAATGCCTCTTGAACAACCAGTTTTTTCACTTGCTCTTTAGAATCCAGCTCCTCTCCAGCGATCACACCAATACATGAGATGTGCTTGGAAATTTCAGTAGTAGGGACAGCTTTGTAGAACACTTCTTTGTCAACATTAGAGAAAGACATTCTCTTATTGGACATGTCTACAATAGCTCCTACTATGGCCGTGAATGGTCTTTCAAGGATGAATGGCATGGAAGACGCTCTGCTTACTTCCACAACCTGAAAATCCGTTGGAACTAGGCAATTCCCAACTTTGACAAGTAAGTTTGGAATTGTACCATATGAGACTGCGGTAGAAGAATTGGAAAACTCAAGAGTCATGATTGAAGGGTGAATGTCAATAATCCCCAGCCTCTCTGCAATATCTTCTGTCATGAGGTTCACGCTAGCTCCTGAATCGCAGAGGGATTGTTTAAAATTAACTCCACCAATGGAGCATGAAACCATAAACATCCCAGGATCTTCAACCTTAGGCAACTGCTTCATTGGTGGTGGTGTTTCCCTTGCTTTGTGAAAGAGTTCTTCCATCTCTTCAAAGCTTTCTCTGTTATTCTGAAAGAAGGCACACAAAGGATATCGTTCATAAGCCTCATCAAAGGAGATCTCCTTAGGAATCATAAAGAGATCTCCTTAGGAAACACAAAGGATATCGCTCATAAACTTCTTGTTGAAAGCATCTAGTTTCTCTGCACTAATGGGCGGCCTTAGATGTTTGGGTAGAGGAGGAGTTGGAATCTTGGCCTTGTAGACTTTTTCCAATGCATCTTGTGAAGCTTCACGTGATGTCTAAGAGTGGTGTCGATCGACACCCAGCTGGTGTCGATCGACACTAGATATTCGCGTCGAGGATACTGTGTCGATCGAGCTTGATTCGTCTGGTTTCTCCTTGGGTGTCGATTGACACACAGTAGTGTCGATCGACATGGACTCCGCAACATTTTCTACATCTTCAAGCTCCTCGAATTCTTCAGTACTTGGCCTTCTTTTCTGCACAGGCTGAAGGTTCCCTCCATTCTGGATCTTAATGGCATTCACATGGTGTCTCGGATTCACATATGTCTTTCCAGGAAGAAATCCTTCTTGTCTCTTTAAAGCTCCAGCAGTTTGAGCAACTTGAACATCCAATTGCTTCATATGAGTACCTAGAGACTCAATTTTCCCATTAAGATTTGTGTACAAAGCATCAATCTTCCCATTGAAATCCACCGTCATCTTCTGTTGTCCTTCCAGAATCTCCTCTATCATAGACTCCATCTTATTGTCTTGTGCAGGAGGCTTCTGGTAAGAAGAAGAACCAAAATTTCTCTGGAAGTTGTTGTTCTGAAGAGGCCTCTGGTAAGAAGAACCATAGCCTTGCTAATTGTTGAATCTCTGTCCTTGAAAACCAGCACCATTGATGTAGTTAACTTCTTCTTCCTCTGGCTCAAAGGTCTCCACTTCTGCAGCAAACTGAACTTGCTTCCTTCCCACCAAGAGATTGTGTATGTTGTCCAGCTTCCTGTTGACCTCAACAATTTGGCTTCCTCCATTCACTCCAGCGCGTTGTCTCTTTTCAAAGTATGCATTTTTGGTGCTTTTACAAGAGGCCAAATTCTCTATAAGCACCACCGCGTCGTCTGGATATCTGGTGTTGAAGTTACCATTGCTCGCAGCGTCTAAAGCCATCTGGTACCTCCAATCGATCCCTCGGTAAAAGATACCGATATGCTGCGGCTCGCTGAAACCATGATGTGGGCAAGCCCTCTGGTATGATCTGAATCTCACCCAAGAAGCTTTGAATGCTTCAGCAGGTCCTTGGGAAAATGCAGTGATCTTCATCCTCAGCTCTTCACTTCTTGCATCATCAAATAAATTGCATAAGAATGCATTCTTTGTTTCTTCCCATGTTGTCAAGTATCCTGGATCCAACTGCTTCAGCCAGTATGATGCATCTCCAGTAAGCGAGTAAGGAAACAGCTTGCAGAAGAGATAGTCATAGGATACTCCATTAGCCTTGATGCTTAATGCGAGGTCCTCAAATCTCTCGATGTGGTCCATCGGATGCTCATTAGGAAGACCTTGGAAGGGATGCTGAGCCACTAAAGTGTAGTAAGCAGGCTTCAGTTCGAAATCATTCCTCTGGAATGCAGGAGGACGGATCGCAGCTCTATTAGCATATAACTGGTCAGGTCGATTATACTCGCCAAGTGTTCGTACGCGTGCAACATCTGCAAGTCCTCGGTGTCGATCGACACCAAGGTTGTGTCGATAGACACCCTCTGGTTCTGGGACAATAGCCCCGTTCTCATCTATTTTTTGGCCTTGGTTGTTCCTCATGTGCCCTTCGGCATCGAACAGATTACCAGCTTCATCTCGGATTAAAATCACAGGCTCCGCCATCTCTGTTTGCGACTGGTGTCGATCGACGCTAGTGGTGTCGATCGACGCTCTTGCGGATTTGCGGTTTGTGCATTCTAGACGGCTGAGTTCCTGGTTGATGAGTTTGATTAGCTCATTTTCCTTGTTGCTTCTGGAACTGCGATTAAGCATGCACCTGAAACAAAAATTAAGAAACTAAATTAGTAACCAAAAACAAAATTTAAAAGCCTAGACAAGATTCTAATACTAGAAATCTGTAGGCAACTAATCTCCTTCCCCGGCAACGGCGCCAAAATTTGATATGCTCTCAAATTAACCCTAGAGCTACTCTCTCAAATTAAGAGATCACTGTAGTATTTAGTGATCGAATCCACACGGAAGGGATAGTCACACAACGAACTTCTAATTTCGAATTAAGCTAAGAAGAGTTAATTAAAAGTAAAAGACAGCGAATAATTAAAAACGGTGTAAGTTCAGGAGACGAAACGCTAGGTTCAGGGAAATTCTGAGGTGGATCCTAATTGTAGATCTAGACAGAATGTTAGGAATTATGAAGAACCGTTCTTGAACTCAAAACACTAATGTAAAATCAACCAACTCTCACTGCGAAGATTATCTATGTCTAAACCCTAGAATTCCAAATCTCTTTGCAAATCCTATCGATTCAGACAAGCATTAATAATAGGTTCAATTATTCACAAAACCCTAAAGCAAATATCTTTGCGAATAGGTATTTTGCTCATCTAACATTAGTTCAGCCAATCAATTATACTCTCGCATCTATTAATTAACCTAAGATCAGATTCTAGGTCGCGAAGCTAGAATAAGCATTAAACACAAATCCAGATGAAGAACTCTAATGATTTTATCCTAACAATTTAATTCGACCAAGCAATTCATCAATCACCTATGAAAAACCATAAACCTAACAAGCAAACTACTCAGACATG
>JAHZTW010000001.1:436756609-436792524 GCA_020283515.1 Alliaria petiolata | reverse complement strand
GATTCTGGAAAGGATGGGGGTAGTGGCGTATAAGTTGGACTTACCGCCGTAAATGAGTGCTTACCACAATGTGTTTCACGTGTCGCAGCTGAGAAAGCACATAACCGAACGTGAGAATGTGATATCTGAACCGCCTCCGGAACTGCAAGAGGATCTGACCGTGGAAGGTAGACCGATCCGTGTGGTTGGCCGGAAAGAAAAGGTTAAGCGTGGTAAAGTGGTCAAGATGATCAAAGTTCTGTGGGACTGTAATGGCGACGAGCAAACGACTTGAGAAAAAGAGTCAAGGATGAGTACAAGGTTCCCGAAATGGTTTGAGAAATTTCTTGAGGAAGAGCCGGATTCGAGGACGAATCCAAACTGAGTGGGGGAGAATTGTAGCATCCGCTACCATAAATCCTAAGTACGGTCGTGCGGGCCATGGGATGGCCGTTGTATATATGTCCGGGTATAGTGGAGGTTCGTCCGTATCTGTAAATATGTGGTACGTCCGTGGTACGTCCGTGGTACCGTGTTGTGGTACGTCTGTGGTACGTCTGTGGTACGTCTGTGGTACGTCCGTGGTACCGTGTTGTGGTACGTCTGTGGTACGTCCGTGGTACGTCTGTGGTACGTCCGTGGTACCGTGTTGTGGTACGTCTGTGGTACGTCCGTGGTACGTCCGTGGTATGTCTGTGGTACCAAACCGTGGTACGTCCGTGAGGTTAAGCACCTACTGTCGCTGGATCGAATAAATATTGTGGAAATCTGTCTAAGTGTCGAGAGACAAAGGTTTTGGGCCGTGGGCCGTGGTTTTTCTCGAGAGAATGTGGTTTTTCTCGAGAGAAAAATGATTTATCCCGTGTGAAAAAGGAAAGTTGGCCGGTTTGGCCGAGAGAAACTTGAATTGGACCGAGAGAAAAAGTAAACCGTGTGACTAAACCTAGGAAGGACGGTCGAGCTAGGGTTTTTGGGCCTATTTATACGTTTTATCTCGCGGCCGCGTGGGGGGATCACAATTTTTCGGGAGAGAAAGCACCTAAGGCAATTTTGCCCGAGAGAAAAGTGAGTTCGTCCAGAGATTTCGAGAGCCGTCGAGATTCTGAGATTTCTGTTCGAGAAAAACGACTTAGAAGGGTCGATTTGCCGAGAGAAGTGCGTTCGGCCGAAGGATTTCTCGATCGGATCGCGAAGCATCCGAGAGAAAATCAAGGTAATCCGTTTTCACCCGAGAGAAAAGTGAGCCGCTCGAGAGATCGTGAGTTCTGTGCCGATTATGGGAATTCTGTTCGGGATAAACGACTTGGAAGGGTCGATTTACCGAGAGAAGGGTCGATTGTTGCCGAGGAATTCTGCCTGGATCGAGAGTTATCCGAGAAAAGAAGTTTCGGCCGAGAGACAGCCGAGTTCGTCCTAGTGATTCCGGTTGCATCTGAGAGATCGTATGTTCGGTCTTGATTCTGAGATTTCTGTCCGAGTTATTCGATTTGAAATAGGTGATTTACCGAGAGTAGGCTCGATTGTTGCCGAGGAATTCTGCCTGGATCGAGAGTTGCCGAAGGTTTAAGGAGTTAACCGAGAGAGAGTAGTTTATCCGAGAAATCACCGAGAGAATTATGTGTTGCGCGTGAGATCGTATGTTCCATCGAGTTTCCGCGAGTTTAGATCGAGAGATTCGATCAGGAATGGCACTTGCCGAGGAAGGGCCAAGTTTGTCTGAGAGTTTTCGACTTGTTCGTAAGTTATCCGAGAGATAGCCAAGAGGAGCTGACTATAGTCGGGAGGGATCTGACCATAGTCGAGAGATAGTCGAGCAGTTCGGCTATATCCGAGAGAAAGCTGACTGGATCAGGTTTCTACTGAGAGATCATGACCGTGGTCATGAGGCACGTGGATATGGTCTGGGAGATCATGGACTAGGTTGACTGGCAATCGTGTGGATCGTGTCTGGCGATCCTGTGGATCGTGTCTGGCGATCAGTGTGGATCGTGTCTGGACGTGCAAGGGATCGGGGATCCGGGCCGTCTCTCTTCTGTACTTGGTCATGTGGGGATGGTTGGTTGAGTGACTAAGTACGGGGGAGATGTGTTCGTGGGTTAGCCAGCGTAGTGGCTGGGTCAGGAGGAGGGTGTTTGAAGTTGCGAATGAGGTCTGGACGGTATGAGACGTTCATGGATCATGCAGAGTGGTCAAGGAATGGTTTAGCTGACGCTTGATATTGTTATTCCAATGCGTAGTTAGTTAAGTCGTGAATGAGTAAGACCATGGGATGGACTGAGTTAAGTTGTTAGATGAAATGAATGTACTAAAATTCATCTAGGATATCGGTTAGAAAGGCAAAAATTTATTGTGGTCCGGCCGCGGGTTAGGAAATCCGGGTCGGGGCGCTACAAGTTGCTTCTTGAATCTTTCAGGGAAAGGGTAAGGATGTTTGTATGTAGGTGGGACAAACTGTGGCTCTTTTGGTTTTTCACAACGGGTAGTAGGTTTCGACTTATCCCGATATTATGTTCCTTAAGTTTGGTGAAGAGCTGAACTTCTACACTCTCTTGAACTTCCTCTACCACATTGTCAACTTCTGATTTTCAGAACTACACCCCTCACTTGAATCTCATCGTCCCCGTTAAGTTATGCAGTTTGTTCCCGTTGTGGTAGGACCTTTGATATACTCATATATTTAGCATATTCAACATACATTTAGGATAGGGTTTCATGTATTTTGCATTCTTAATAGGATAGTTTGTATTATTTATCTCATAATAGGTCCTAGAACACTTTGCATTAGCATTTGCATGGTTTTATGCATGCATCATTATCAGGTTGTTTCGAGTGCATTGGATCTATGGTGGATGCGTGGACATGCTGAGGATCAAAGGGAAGCTTGTGGACAGTTGTAGAAGCTCGGACAAGCAAATACTCGTTGGGATCAAAGAAGAGATCGAGCAAGGCAGGTCGATCTAGACGAGATCGATCACAAGATCGGGGCACCCAGACCGTTTCACGGGAGAAGAACGAGCCTTAGATTAACCAGACCAATCGACCGTCTGTACAGACCCAATGATGCTGCCCAGGAAGAACGAATGAAATATCGAGGTTGAGGAACGAGCCAGACTTGAGCAACCCGAAGATCGAGCGAGGGAGTTGATCTCGGAGTTAAAACGATCTGAAGATCCCGATTTAAGCCCGAGATCGAGCACAAGATCGACAACTCAGCTCGATCTCAGACCTTATCTGGACAGCTCACGTTTTGTCCTCTTGTGAGGGAAATATTTTCCTTTTGGTATAAAACGTTTTCAGACCTATTTCTGGAACTATCTCCTCTTTTCTTACGTTTCGTTCTTCTTCTTTAAGCTCTCAGCCGCCATTGTTTGTTTTCTTTAAGCTTTTCTTAGTTGTAAAACCTTGATTTTTAATCTCAATCTTAAGCACTTATCTCTAATCTTCTTCTCTAATCGCTCAAGTGTGATTAACGTTTCTTATTGTACGTTTTCCAAGTTTTTAATCATGCTTAGTGAGTAGTTTGGTTTAGATTTGAGGCCGAGGGTTTAGGGATGGTTTAAAATCTTAGATCTTTGGGTTTAACATGTTCTTTTAATTCTTAACTCTTCTTGGTTTGGAGGGATTAATGGCAAAGAGTCTCGATGGAGATCTTTGTGCACTTAGAGATCTCCTTATCACAAAAGGACTTAGGGATTTCGTAAAACCCATCCAAGAAACTATCTCCTCTTAGCCCACCACGATGGAGATTAAGAGGATAGTTAAACCAAGTTAAGAAATGTGTTCTCTTGCTTGTCAATCATTCTTCTCCACCAAAGACCCTGGGTTTGGAGAGAGTGATTGATGAATGGATCTTATCCACAACCCATGGAAGGATCTGTATTTGTATCTTAGGCTTAGAGTTAGCACATAGCTTGTGTAGATATACCTTTATAAAAACCCAAGATCGAGTTTTGAACCCCCCCTAAACAAGACCCTCAACCTCGGATCTATCTTTTCTATTTGACAAATCAAAATTCAACATTTCTTATTTTCCAAGTCTTTTGTTTAAGTTGCTAGAAACCCTTAGATATTTGTCTTTAGAGTTTTAAATCCTTCAGCTTTGTTTCTTGCTAAGTTTACATTTTTAGAAATTGCCTAGGATAGTATTTAGTAGTCTAGTAAATTTCTAGGATTTATTTATCTTGCATAAGTAGTTTTTAAAATTCCTTCACCACTTGAATCCGAATATAACTTCGATTAATCTTGTTCTTGCATTCTTAGTGTCCTTTCCTACCAAGTTGGATTGATAACCCCAAGTACTACAATGACATGAGTAGTGTTCGGTATTGAAAAGAGAGTATGAAAATACTACTTATCAATTGGCGTCATTGCCAAATTGGGATTGGAAAGCATTAGGATTTGGAACTTGGTCAAGACTAAGTTTTTCTTTTACTTTGGATACTAATCTTCCTACTTACTTGTTTGTATTTTCAGGTACATGAATTTGAGGTCTAGAGGAGACAACAATCTACTACAACCTCTAGACAACATTCATCTCCTTGGAAGTGCACGTTTGAGAAGAGAAAGAGAGCAAGCCGTTGAAGAACAGTGTGTAGAAAATGGTATGGTTGATCAAGAGGAGCTCCTCCACCACATTCTGCTGCTGGTAGGGGCAATGGCAGCCCCAACCATGTCCCAAGACAGCCACGAATCATTGGTGCTGGTGATGTGTCAAACACACATACCAACCAGTTTGGCATCACTCCTCCTCCGGTTCAAAACAATAATTTTTAGATCAAGCCCGACTTTGTATCTATGGTGCAGAACAACAAGTTTCATGGTCTTGCTATGGAGGATCCCCTTGAGCACTTAGACAACTTCGAGCAAGTGTGTGGCATGATCAAGATAAATGGGATCTCGGAGGACAGCTTCAAACTAATGTTGTTCCCGTTTTCACTTTGTGATAAGGCTCGGTATTGGGAGAAGACCTTGCCTCAAGGGACTATAACATCATGGGCTGATTGCAAGAAAGCGTTTCCGTCCAAGTTTTTCTCAAGCACAAGGACACCACGCTTGAGAAGCGAGATTAGTGGCTTCACACAAAGAAGCAATAAGACGTTTAGTGAGGCTATGGAGCTGTTCAAGGACTACAATATCCAATGTACTCACCATGGTTTCAGTGAAGAGTCTCTCTTGAGCACAATCTATAGAGGAGCATTTGCCAAGATAAGAATGCTCTTGGACACGGCAAGCAAAGGAAACTTCCTTGGCCAAGACGTGACCGCGGGAATGGAGCTCATAGAGAATCTTGCCTTAAGTGATGGCAACTATAGTGAGGACTATGACCGAGCCCCAAGAGGATCTGATCTTGAGGCGCATAAGAAGGAGTTGAAATCACTCTATGAGAAGATAGACAAGTTAGTACTTGCAAATCAAAAGCATGTACATTTTGTGAGTGAGGCTACGGATGTTCTAGAGGAGCTAGAACAAAGCCATGAAGAAGCCAATTGGGTTGAAGGTCTAGACTATCCAAGACCACAAGGCTACTTCCCCAAGTACCAAAGCAACAACAACTTGTCTTATAGAAGCAACAATGTTGAGAATCCACAAGACAAATTATATCCTCAACAAACACAGTTTGTGAAGCAAGGAAGATATGTGAACAATAACACATATCAAGGACCTAGACAGGGGAACTACCAAGCCCCACAACAACAACAAGGTCAAGCTTCTACTCATGACACGGTTGAAGTGATGTTCCAACAACTTATACAACATCAAGCAACGATGGCTTTGCATGTCACCAAAATGCTTGATGAGTTTAACACAAGGAAATACTCTTCTCAAAAAGATCTTGCAATTCATCTAAGTAACCTCAACAAAAAGGTTAGGCAACTTGAGAAAGGCAAATCTGTTTCGTTTAGCCACGACACATCACCGGGCAAACCAACGGAGTATGCTAAGGTCATTACGGTTCGAAGTGGGAAAGAACTGCCACCACGTTCTCCACCTAACAACAATGAGGACATTGCGATTCAAGAGGGGAAGGATAATCTTTCAAAAGACCACATGATCACGTTTGATGATGTGTACATTGAGAGATCAAAAAAGGGTAGAAGCGGTGAATGAGAAACTGTTAGAGAAAATAATGGAAAAGCAAGACATATTCGTTCCTCCTCCTAACAAACCGAAACTCCCTTTCCCAGGAAGGTTCAAGAAGCAACTGCTAGAGAAGCATAGAGAATTATTTGAAAAGAATATGAGGAAAATCGAGATGAAGTTGCCTTTTCTTGATGCATTGACACTTATGCCGAAGTATGCCAAGTTTTTGAAAGATACACTTGCAAAAAGGGCAAAGGATTCTCAAGAGGCATGATACTAGGCCAAGAGTGCAGCGCCATCATTCACAAGGAGATCTCACCTGAAAAACCTGGAGACATTGGTTCCTTCACCATTCCATGCGCACTTGGCCCTCTGAAGTTTAACAATTGTCTATGCGACCTTTGAGGAAGCATAAACCTCATGCCTCACTTTATTGTCAAGAAGTTGGTGTTCAGAAAATTTAAAGCGTGTAGGATATCTCTAGTCCTAGCTGATAGGAGCATTAGGCTACCGATTAGAGTGTTGGAAGACCTGCCCGTGAGGATAAGCGACGTTAGTGTACCTACCGATTTTGTTGTGTTGGAAATGGATGAAGAGCCTAAGGACCGGGCAAACCAACGGAGTATGCTAAGGTCTTTAGGCTTCGAAGTGGGAAAGAACTGCCACCACGTTCTCCACCTAACAACAATGAGGACATTGCGATTGAAGAGGGGAAGGATAGTCTTTCAAAAGACCATGGGATCACGTTTGATGATGTGTACATTGAGAGATCAAAAAAGGGAACGAGGCGGTGAATGAGAAATCGTTAGAGAAAAGAACGGAAAAGCAAGACATATTCGTTCCTCCTCCTTACAAATTGAAACTCCCTTGCCCAGCAAGGTTCAAAAAGCAACTGCTTGAGAAGCATAGAGCATTGTTTGCAAAGAATATGAGGAAAATCGAGATGAATATGCCTTTGCTTGATGCATTGACACTTATGCCGAAATATGCCAAGTTTTTGAAAGATACACTTGCGAAAAGGGCAAAGGATTCTCAAGAGGTCATGATACTAGGCCAAGAGTGCAGCGCCATCATTCACAAGGAGATCTCACCTGAGAAACTTGGGGACCCTGGTTCCTTCACCATTCTATGCGCACTTGGCCATCTGAAGTTTAACAATTGTCTATGCAACCTTTGAGCAAGCATAAACCTCATGCCTCACTTTATTGCCAAGAAGTTGGGGTTCACAAAATTTAAAGCGTGTAGGATCTTTCTAGTCCTAGCTAATAGGAGCATTAGGCTACCGTTCGGAGTGCTTGAAGACCTGCCCGTGAGGATGAGCGACGTTAGTGTACCTACCGATTTTGTTGTGAACAGCCTAAGGACCCCCTAATACTCGGAAGACCATTCTTAGCGACTGTGGGAGCCATTATAGATGTGAAGAATGGTAAAATTTCTTTGCATTTGGGTAAAGACATCAAGCTAGACTTCGACATCCATGAGGTTTTAAAAAAACCAACAATAGATGGTCAAGTGTTCTACATTGACACTATGGATGCTTTGGCGGATGAGTTGTTGGAGGAATTGAGGCAAGAAGACCATTTACAGCTAGATTTGACAAAAGAGAGTGGAGAGCATGGGTATTTAAGCAAGGAGATGCAAGAGTATGTCCAGCTGCTTGATAACCGCGAAATTTTGGGAGGAGATGATGAAGTCTACCTAGAGATCGAGGAAAAGATCGGTTCACCCCCTCGATTAAAGGCAGAGATTGGATCCAGGATCGAGCAAGGCACAGCGTTTCATCTTAAGAACGACCCAATGATAGATTCGTTCCTCGATCCCTTCTAGATCGATCCGAAGGATCGACAGAGGTCACACGATCGAGTCTGGATCGACCCAGCGATCGTTTAAGTGGGTCGATTTCTACTGATGAAAAAAATGAAGAAGGAAGTCTTCTTGTACAAGGCTCAAGTTCCAGAGGAGCTAGGGAGGGAAGCAACCTCAACCTAAGTAAGGAAGGAGATTTGAGTGAGCTCTTTGCTCCGAAAGTGGAGCTCAAGCAACTTCCAAACGGGCTAAGGTATGCTTTCTTAGGATCGAACTCCACATACCCGATCATTGTCAATGAGAGTCTAAGTGATGATGAGCTGAGCTCACTCCTTAAGGAGTTGAGAAAGTACAGAAAGGCCATTGGTTGTTCATTAATTGACATCAAGGGTCTTTCACCACTTCTTTGCACTCATAGGATTCAGTTAGACAATGAAATTTCATCATCCATTGAACACCAAAGACGTTTGAACCAAAACCTAAAAGAAGTTGTCAAGAAGGAGATTCTTAAACTTCTGGAGGCTGGCGTGATATACCATATCAGTGATAGCACATGGGTCTCTCCAGTCCATGTGGTACCAAAGAAAGGAGGTATCACGGTTGTCAAAAATGAGAAAAACGAGTTAATACCAACTAGAACCATGACGGGTCATAGGATGTGTATTGACTACCAAAGACTTAACTCCGCAACTAAGAAACACCATTTCCCCCTCCCTTTCATTGATCTAATGTTGGAAAGATTAGCAAACCACCCATACTATTGCTTCCTAGATGGATGTAGTGGTTTCTTTCAAATACCAATTCACCCAAATGATCAAGAGAAAACAACTTTCACTTGCCCTTATGGGACATTTTCATATAGGAGAATGCCCTTTGGTTTATGCATTGCACTGACCACTTTTCAAAGGTGTATGATATCCATATTTTCTGATCTAATTGAAGACATGGTTGAGGTCTTTATGGACGACTTTTCCGTGTATGGTTCCTCGTTTGGTGTGTTTATAAGTGGTATTTTTGTACTTTTTTTAATACTCAAAACTACTCATGTCATTGTAGTATTTGAGGTTATCAATCCAACTTGGGAAGGAAGGACAATAGGAATGCAAGAACAAGATTAATCTAAGTCATAATCGGATTTAAGTGGTGAAGGAATTTTAAAATTACTTATGCAAGATAAATAAATTCTAGAAGGATACTAGATTACTAAATACTATCCTAGGCAATTTCTAAAAATGTAAACTTGGCAAGAAACAAAGCTAAAAGATTTAAAACTCTAAAGGCAAATATCTAAGGGTATCTAGCAACTTAAACAAAAGACTTGAAAAATAAGAGAGATTGATTCTTGATTTGTCAAATATAAAAGATAGATCCGAGGCTAAGGGTCTTGTTTAGGGAGGTTCAAAACTCGATCTTGGGTTTTTATAAAAGCAGATCTACACAAGCTATGTGCTAATTCTAAGCCTAAGAAACAAATAAAGATTCTTCCAAGGGTTATGGATAAGATCCCTTCATCAATCACTCTCTCCAAACCCAGGGTCTTTGGTGGAAAAGAATGATTGACAAGCAAGAGAACACCTTTCTTAACTTGGCCTAACTATCCTCCTAATCTCCACCGTCGTGGGCTAAGAGGAGATAGTCTCTTGGACGGGCTTACGAGATCCCTAAGTCCTTTTGTGATAGGGAGATCTCTAAGGGCTCAGAGATCTCCATCGAGACTCCTTGGCATTAATCCCTCCAGACCAAGAAGAGTTAGGAGCTAAAAACATGTTAAACCCAAAGATCTAAGCTTTTAAACTTTCCCTAAACCCTCGGCCTCAAATCTAAACGGATCTACTCACTAAGCATAATTAAAAACCGGGAAAACGTACAAGAAGAAACCTTAAACATGCTTAAGCGATTAGAAATAAGATTAAAGGTAAGTACTTAAGATTAAGATTAAAAATCAAGGTCTTACAACTAAGAAAAGCGTAAAGAAAACTAACAATGGCCGCTGAGAGCTTAAAGAAGAAGAACAAAACGTAAGAAAAGAGGAGATGGTCCCAAAAACTAGGTCTGAAAATGCTTTATACTAAAAGGGAAATGGTCCCCTCACAAGAGGACAAAATGCGAGCTGTCCGGATAAGGTTTGAGATCGAGCTGAGTCACCGATCTTGTGCTCGATCTTGGTCTGAAATCGGCTCGCTTCGCTCGATCTTTAAATTATTTCAACTCCGAGATCGAGTCCATCACTCGATCTTCGGATCGTTTAAGTCTGGAATGTTCCTCAACCTCGATCTTGCCTCCTTTCTTCCTGGGTGGCGTTCTTGGGTCCGTAGAGACGCTCGATTGGTTTGGTCAATCCGAGGTTCGTTCTTCTCCCGTGAAACGGTCTGGGTGCCCCGATGTTGTGGTCGATCTTGTCTAGATCGACCTGCCTTGATTGATCTCTTTTTCAATCCCAGCGAGTATTTGCTTGTCCGAGCTTCTCCAAGTGTCCACAAGCTTCCCTTTGATCCTCAGCATGTCCACACATCCACCATAGCTACAATGCACTAAAAAAACCTGATAATGATGCAAGTATGCAAGAAACTATGCAAATGCTAATTCAAAGTGTTCTAGGACCTATTATGAGACAAATGATGCAAACTATCCTATTAAGAATGCAAAATGCATGAAAACCTATCCTACATGTATGCTGAATATGCTAAATATATGAGTATATCAACTCCCCCAAACTTGCCTTTTACTTGCCCTCAAGCAAACTAAAGTCAAGCCGAGAGAGAGGTTTAAAGGTGGGAGCTCAAAATCCAAGATTGCTAACAAACATAATCAACTCAATGTCCTAGTTCTTAATTATAAAATGCATCTGAATCCATCCTACTCCAAAAGAGTTAGCCATGCTCATCTCAACACTCAAACGCACTAAAATTTCAATCTAGATAAGTCTTCCTATCAAACCAACTCTTTAATATTCATAAGTACAAACCTGATATACTCATATATTTCGCATATTTAGCACTCATTTAGGATAGGTTTTCATGCACTTTTGCACCCATACTTAGGGTTAATGTACTTTTTGTCTCATTTTAGGTTTTAGGACATGTTGCATTAGCATTTGCATATTTCTTGCATATTTGCATCATATTCAGGTTGTTTTGAGTGTTTGGAGTTGTGTTAGATGCGTGGACATGCTGAGTTTCAAAGGGAAGCTTGTGGACACTTTGAGAAGTTCGAGCAAGCATAGATGCTCTGAGATCGAGGGGAAGATCGAGCAAGGCAGGTCGTTCTAGACGAGATCGACCAGAAGATCGAGGCACTTAGACCGTTTCAAGGAAGAAGAACGAGACTTAGATCGACCAAGACGATCATGCGACTGTACGGACCCAAAGAGGTTATCAGGAAGAACATAGTGAAGATCGAGACTGAAGATTGATCCAGATCGAAATGACCCAATGATCGAGCAAGTGGGTCGATTGCCGAGTTGAAACGACCCAATGATCGAGAAAAATAACCCATTCCCAGTCTAAGATCGGGCAAGAGATCGACGACAAAGCTCGATCTCTGCTCTCCAAACAGGCTTCCTTATCCGCCAGCTCACGTTTTGTCCTCTTGTGAGGGGACCATTCCTTCTTTACTATAAATAGCTAAAACACTTATTTTTTGGGATATCTTATCTTTATGCTTTTTTCCTTCTTCCTCTTTTACCTTTGCCACCATTGTTAAGGTTTTTAAGCTTTTGTAATCGCACTTTTAGATTTGATAAGCAAGAACTTCTCTTTTTAATCTTAATCTTCTTCCTGTTTAACGTTAATCATGTTCAGCGTTTCAAATCTTGTGATTAAGGAGTGCTTAACTATGATTAGCGAGTTGTAGCTTTAAGGTTTGAGGTCGAGGGGTTTAGGGAGGTTTAAAGGTTTGGATCTAGAAGTTTAGAATGTTTCTAACTCTCAACTCTTCTTGGTTAGGAGGGATTAATGCCAAAGATTCTCGATGGAGATCTTTGTGTTCATAGAGATTTTCTTATCTCATGAAGACCTAGGAATTTCTTAAGCCCAAACTAAGAGACTATCTCCTTTTAAGCCACGACGGTGGAGATTAAAGTTTAGTTAAGCCAAGCTAAGAAAAGAGCTTTCTTGCTCATCAACCGATCCTTTCCACCACACACCATGAGTTTGGAGGGAAAGGTTTGATGAAGGTTCGGAACCACTAACTGTGGAATGTTATAGATTTGTTTCTTAGGTTTATAGTTAGCTCAATGTTTGTGTAGATCCACTTTTGTATAAACCCAAGATCCGACCTTGAATCTCCCAATATCCAAACCCTCGGCCTTGAATCTCTCTTTCATATTTGATAAATCAAGAATCAATCTTTTGTTACTTAAGTAGCTAGAGATCTTTTATTATTTTAACTTGTAGTTTTAAAATCTTTAAGCTTTGATATTTTGTTGCTCTATAATTTTAGAAATTGCTTTAAGTATTGTTCTTTAACCTAATCGTCTTTTAAGATTTATTTACTTTGCATAAGTAGATTTATAATTTCATTTCATCCACCAAAATTTGCGTATGGCTTAGATTAATCTTGCTCTTGCATTCCTAGTGTACGTTCCATCCAAGTTGGATTGATAACCTCACATACTACAATGACATAGGTAGTGTTGAGTATTGAAAAAGAGAGAAAAACTCTACTTATCAATTGGCGCAGTTTGCCAAAATGGATTAGGAAAGCATTAGGATTTGGAACTTGGTCAAGACTAAGTTTTTCTTTTAAATTTGGTTACTAATCTTTCTACTTCCTTGTGTTTGTTTTCAGGTACATGAATTTGAGGTCTAAAGGAGATAACAATCTGCTCACACCTATAGACAACATTCACCTTCTTGGAAGTGCACACTTGAAGAGGGAAAGAGATAACACGGTTCAAGAACTGTTTGTTGAAGACGGTATGGCTAATCAAGATGCAGCTCCTCCACCACATGCTGCCGCTGGTAGGAGCAATGGAAACCCCAACCATGTTCCAAGGCAGACACGGATCATTGGTGCTGGTGATGAGCCAAACACACACACTAACCGGTTTGGGATCACTCCTCCTCCGGTCCAAAACAAAAATTTTGAGATCAAGCCCGGCTTTGTCTCTATGGTGAAAAACAACAGGTTCCATGGTCTTGCAATGAAGGATCCCATTGAGCACTAAGACAAGTTCGGGCAAGTCTGCGGCATGATCAAGATAAACGGAATCTCGAAGGATAGCTTCAACTTGCGGTTGTTCCCGTTTTCACTCGGTGATAAAGCTCGGCATTGGGAGAAGACCCTGCCTCAAGGAACCATTACTTCATGGGCTGAATGTAAGAAGGCATTCCTGTTCAAGTTTTTCTCTAGCAGACCGACGGCTCTGCTTAGAAGCGAGATTAGCGGCTTCACGCAAAGGCAGAACAAGACGTTTAGTGAGGCTATGGAACGGTTCAAGGATTACACAATCCAATGTCCTCCCCATGGCTTCAGTGAAGAATCTCTACTCAGTACAATCTATCGAGGAGCATTGCCTAAGGTTCAGATGTTATTGGACACGGCGAGTAAGGGTACCTTTCTCGGCCAAAATGTAACCGCGGGTTTGGAGTTCATTGAGAATCTTGCCTTTAGTGATGGGAACTACAGTGAAGATTATGACCGAGCACCGAGAGGGTCTGATCTAGAGTCACACAAGAGGGAGTTAAAATCGCTACATGAAAAGATTGACAAGCTCGTACTTGCTAATCAAAAGCATGTACATTTTGTGGGAGAGGCTACGGATGTTCTAGAGGAGGTAGAACAAAGCCAAGAGGAAGCAAATTGGGTAGGAGGCCAGGATTACCCTAGACCACAAGGCTACTTCACCAAGTACCAGAACAACAATCTCTCATACCGAAGTAACAACGTTGAGAACTCCAATGATCAAGTATACCCCCCCCCCACAAAAACAGTTTGGGAATCAAGGAGGTTATGTGAACAAAAACACATACCAAGGACCTAGACAAGGAAACTTTCAAGGTCCACAAAAACAAGCCAACAAAGGGTACCCCCTGGATTTGTTCAGCCTCCACAAGCTCAAGCCTCTTGTAATGAAACAGTTCAAGCGAAGCTCCAACTGCTCATGCAACAACAAACAACAACGGTTTGCATGTGACCAAAACGCTTGATGAGTTAAGTACAAGGACGGACTCTTCTCACCGAGATCTTGACACTCGGTTTACTACACTGACCACAAAGGATAAGCAGCTTGAGAAAGGCAAAGCCAACTCCTACAACCCAGACACATCACCCGCCAAACCAACGGAGTATGCTAAAGCCATTACACTCCGAAGCGGGAAAGAGTTGCCATCGAGTTCTACACCTCAAGACAATGAGGACATTGTAATTCAAGTTGGGGGGAGGGGGAGATCTCTCAAAAGACCAAGAAGTCAGTTTTGATGATGTCTACATCGTGAGGGAAAGTAAAGGAAAAGAAGCGGTCAAGGAGAAAACAGTGGAAAGAACAAGTGAGAAGCAAGATGTTTTTATCCCACCTTCGTACAAGCCGAAGCTCCCTTTTCCTGCAAGGTTCAAGAAGCAACTCATGGAGAAGCATAGAGCACTGTTTGAAAAACACATGAGAGAAATCCAGTTGAAGATGCCCCTACTTGATGCCTTGACTCTTGTACTAAAGTATGCAAAGTTTTTGAAAGATAGTCTTGCAAAAAGGGCAAAGGATTCTGAAGAAGCGATGGTCCTTGGCCATGAGAGTAGTGCTATTATCCACAAGGCTATTGCACCAAAAAAGCTCGGAGATCCTGGTTCTTTCACCATACTGTGTGCTCTTGGACCCTTGAAGTTTGACAGTTGCTTATGCGATCTCGGGGCAAGCATAAATCTTATGCCTCATTCCATTGCAATGAAATTAGGATTCACAAAGTTCAAGGAATGCAGAATCTCCCTCATCATTGCTGACAGAAGCGTGAGACTACCAGTAGGTATGCTAGAAGATCTACTGGTAAGGATAAGCAACGTGAGCGTTACCATAGATTTTGTAGTCTTACAGATGGACGAAGAACCCAAGGACCCCCTAATTCTTGGAAGACCATTTTTAGCAACTACCGGAGCCATCATAGATGTAAAAAATGGCAAAATCTCTTTGCATTTGGGCAAGGATCTAAGGCTTGACTTTGACATTAATGAGTTCTTGAAGAGACCAACAATCGGTGGACAAATGTTCTACGTTAAAGCTATGGATGCTTTAGCAGATGAACTTTTGGAGGAATTAAGGCAAGAGGATCACCTGCAGATAACCTTGACAAGGGAGCATGGAGAGCATGGATATCTGAACAAAGAGACGCATGAATATGTTAATCTTCTTGATGGCCGAGAGTTTTCGAAAGAAGATGAAGAATTTCAACTAGAGATCGAGCCGAAGATCGACCTAACCCCTCGATTCAGTGTGAAGAACAGGGCTAAGATCGACCAAGCAACTGAGTTCTGTTCTGATATCGACCTTACAGAGCAATCCACTCCTCGATCTTCGATGGAACGATTCGTTGAATCGAAGGAGATTGCTCGATCCAGGGAAGAACGATCCCACGATCGAGCGACCAGATCGATCTCTGCTGAAAAACCAAGTGAGGACAACAACCTCGTAGTGCAAGATTCGGGTTCAAGGAGAGCTGAAAAGGAAAGCAACCTCAGTACAAGCCAGGAAGGGGACTGGAGTGAGCTCCTTGCACCAAGGGTGGAGCTCAAACAACTTCCAACCGGCCTAAGGTACGCTTTCTTAGAATCAAACTCTACATAACCAGTAATTGTTAATGAAAGTCTAAGTGATGATGAGCTGAACTCACTCCTTAAGGAGTTGAGAAAATACAGAAAGGCTCTTGGGTATTCACTAAGTGATATGAAGGGTCTCTCACCACTACTATGCACTCATAGGATTCACTTAGACAATGAAAACTCTTCATCCGTTGAACACCAAAGACGTTTGAACCCGAACCTAAAAGAAGTTGTCAAGAAAGAAATCCTTAAACTTCTAGATGGTGGCGTGATATATCCTATCAGTGATGGCACATGGGTCTCTCCAGTCTATGTGGTACCAAAGAAAGGAGGTATCACGGTTGTAAGGAATGAAAAAGTCGAATTAATACCAACTAGGACCATAACGGGTCATAGGATGTGTATTGACTACCGAAAACTTAACTCAACCACTATGAAAGACCATTTCCCTCTTCCTTTCATTGATCAAATGTTGGAAAGATTAGCAAACCACCCTTATCATATCGGGCCGGGCTTGGGCTTGGGTCTTGGGTCTTGGTGAATGTGGGCTTTAGCCCACAAAAAGATGTTCTTTTTGGAGTAAATACTTATTAACATATTTTCATAAATATGTTAATATTCTTTAAAGATTTTTTGCATAAATCGATAAATCCTAACGATTGAGTCGTAATAATTATTGCTGAATATTTCCGTTTCGTTTATAGCTTGCGTCTCAAGTCTCGCCATGTCACTTGCTCCCCAAGTCTCCCCAATCTTGGCCGCCAAGTCACTTGCGCCCCAAGTCTCCTCCAATATATATAGAGGTCTCTCTCATTCATTATTCTTTACCAAATCATCGAAACACATAGCTTTCGAGTAAACACAAATATCCAGGAAATCCCTCTCGTCTCTACAGTTTTAGGGTGAGTCTCGAGAGTATAGCGTAGATCTATAGTTCGCAGATTCTATAGTCGATTCCTAGTACACAAGTCAGATGTACCAGATATTCATGTCAACACGATAATGGAATCTAGGAATGTGTCTTTCCTTGAAGACATCCCTATGTGGGAGAAACCAGTGCCATCATTACAAGTGCATTGTGATAGTTAATCAACAATAGCTTGTGGATTGAGTAATCTATACAATGCCAATTCTCGCCACATCAGAAGGCGACATAAGACCATTAGACATTTGATCTCAACGGGTGTAATCTCGGTTTATTACATCAAGTCAGCTGACAATCTTGCGGATCCGTTCACTAAAGGTTTAAATAGAGATCAAGTTTAGAAATCATCAAAGGGAATGGGTTTATTGCCTATGACTAAAGAGGATGTTTGATGGAAACCCCACCTATGTGATTGGAGATCCCGAAATCTAAGTTCAAAGGGCCAACTAAGTTAAACAGAGTCTGATGAAAGCACTGAAAGACATAACGTCTGTGCCCATCTCCCAAAACGATGTACAATGCTTCATGTAAGTATTAAAGGATAAGTTTTATACTTTTAATGATTTTGAGTAGCTTTCATAATATAGAGTATAACAGGATACTTGTGTATATGTCCGGAACTCAAAGAAATCAAGGCTATATCTTCAAGTTCACTCATGAAGACCAGGCAAGTTCACGACCACAATAAACACAATAGAGAACTGAGTTCTACGAGAAGATGAAACTGGGTTGTACCTGTTGTCTAAGTTTACATAAAAATCCGGGTGGTTCAAGATATCATGTTCACCTCCTGGCCAAGTAAACTCGACAGATATCGACAGTGAATAGTTCAAGGCTGAAATATGCTACTATATCATACACAGTTAATTTTTCGCCTATACTCTCGAAAAGTTCTAGGGTCAGTCCAAGTGTGTCTGCATAGTCTTTCGAGTTAGTAGAGTCTGCATATGTTTTAGAGTAATTTATATTCATGTGGGGGATTGTTGGAACTTATTTTTTGACAAATGGCACATGCCAGTTTTCCGGCAACATTTCCGGTGAGCACAGTTACCGAGATGACCGGATTATGGATTCTTTGAATTCCTTGTAATGAGCACTATGAGATAATGTAATTACTTGTCAAAAATGAAGTTGATTTGAATGATAAATCTTTGGTCAAGTGATATGGGTCAAATTTACCCTAAAGCAACTCTCTCAAATTAAGAGATCAGTTGTAGTACTTAGGGATCGAATCCACAGAGAAGGGATAGTCACACAGCAGTTTTCTAAATTCGAATTAAGCCAGGTGAGAAAGTAAAACTAGAAACAGAAAGCAATTAAACGATTTAGTAAATTCAGGAGACGAAACGCTAGGTTCAGGGAAATTCTCAGGTGATCTAAATTCTAGGTCTAGGCGAATGTTAGGAATTATTAAGCACCGTTCTTGAACTTGAAACACTAATGTAAAATCAACCAACTCTCGCTGCGAAGATTATCTATGCCTAAATTCCAGAAAACCAAATCTCTTTGCGAATTCAAACAATTCAGACAAGCATTAATATCAGGTTCAATTGTTCACAAAATCCTAAACCAAATCTCTTTGCGAATAGGTATTTTGCTCATCTAACATTAGTTCAGGCAATCAATAATACTCTCGCATCTATTAATTAACCTAAGATCAGATTCTAGGTCGCGAAGCTAGAATAAGCATTAAACACAAATCCAGATGAAGAACTCTAATGATTTTATCCTAACAATTTAATTCGACCTAACAATTCATTAATCACCTTTGAAAAACCCTAAACCTAACAAGCAAACTACTCAGACATGATCAATGAAACAGAAATCATAACTTGAATAGAAAGCATAAAAGAAATCAATAGAATAAATAAAGGGAGTTCCAAATTTGCTCTAAGGAGACAAATTCTTCTCTCCAAAAACCTAAACTTCTATGATTCTTAAAGTATGAGATTATGCCTAAACAATGGCTGAAAAACTATATTTATAGGCCTAGGTACGAGTCTTCAATTCCTTTTAAGATTAGGAAAAGTCTTGGAGATTTCCTTTTCTTCAAAAACTGGAAACTTCTCGATTCTGGAAATTGGAAAACCTGGTGTCGATCGACACTACATGGTGTCGATCGACACCTTGCGTGTAATTCCAGTCTTGACTTCATCACTTCGTGACTTCATTCCATTAAGCTCCAAAATGCATCCAAATCTCCAATTTATCTTCAATTGTACCTGAACCTGCAAAGACTCTATATAGACTCGAAAATAGCCAAAAGACTCTATAAAAACACTTATATCATGGTCTAAAAATGGGTAAAAACCATGATATATCAACTCCCCCAGACTTAGCCTTTGCTTGCCCTCAAGCAAAACAGAAACTTAGAATGAAGTAGAAGTTTGAAAACAGGAACTTTCGAGTACTTCTTCAAAACGCCACATTGATTAACACTTCTTGAATCCACATGATATAGAGCCAACCTTAGGAAATGTTCAGTGTACTTACCACAAGTTTAGCAATCTCCCAGTTCAAATCCAGATCCTTTCCTTGGTAAAAGAATCGAACTCTATCATTGGTAATGCCATAGAACTTTTCTGATTCTTTCCCTTCCTTAGTGCCTGAACAAGACATTCTCATACAGCTCCCCTATTTTCTCTTCCCTTAGTCAACTTCTGCCCATTTTCAGGGTGTTCTAAGATCTTTTCATTGACTCTTCTTATTCTTTTTGGGATCTCTGGAATAGTGCTACTCTCTACTTGTGTTCCTTGTGAGGAGACGTGTTCAAGAGCATCACTAATATTGTTCCTTGTGAGGAGACAGGCTCATGACAAAGGCACTATTCCAGACTTAGACTCTTTTTCTTTCTTTTCTTTTCTCTTAAGGGAAGATCAAGGAGAGACTGCAATTGCCTATCTGTTCGGACTGAAAGAGGAATCAAGTTCTGCGCATACCTAGTTCTTATAAGGGGATCTGAACTCGCCCTGTTAGACTGATTCCACTTGCAGCTTTCTACTTAGTAAGTCCTGCAATCAACTCTTATAGCAATGGTTCTTCAAGTGTCAACTTCCTGTGGTTAGTTCCTAGAAAAACTGAAAGTTCCAACTGATTTTGACTCAATAAAACAAAATTTTGACAGACTCAACTGACTCTCAAAACAAAACACAAAGTCAGTAATCACCTCCCCCAGACTTAAACAACACTGTCCCCAGTGTTATCAAGCCCGAAGTTGGCTAAAAGAAAGATTAGAAACAACATAAAAGACCAAATAGAAGACTTACCTTCGACTGTGCGTGGTGTCGATCGACACTAGATGGTGTCGATCGACACTGGTCTGAGTTGAGTCCAATGTCGATTTTTTTTTCAACTGACTGAAACTAGGACTTAAGTAAAACCAAAAGAAAATAAAAAAAATAAAAACGTACCTAACAGTGGGTTGCCTCCCACTCAGCGCTCGTTTTCAGTCATTAGCTTGACTGTATCGGGGTTCAGACGTCTGGTGGATCAGAGGGTGGCAGTGAATGCTTCCCAAACGAATGTCTTCTCATCCATGGCGGTGTATAAGCGGTAGGTGCATGGGATCGACCAAGGAAATGAGGAACAGCAGCAGGGTGGGTCTTGAGCTCGGGTGGGACTTTTCGTTTTCCTGCAGCATCATCAAAAGAAACAGCAAGCCCTCTACGAGAATCTCGTGGCTTGTATAAGTGCGCAGCAGCCTTTGAAACCTTAAAGCTTTTATTGACAAGATCAGGAGGTTTGGAATTCATTGCAGGAAATGCGTTCTTTTGCTTTCTACGACGTTTGTGGGCAGAAGGATTGGGAGGCTTCTGCTTGATAGCACATGATGGATTTGCAGCCTTGGGAACAGTTTCTGGTGTCATCCGCGGAGGGTGTCGATCGACACATCTGGTGTCGATCGACACTGAGTCAGTAGCTCGAATGTCTTCACTTTTTCTGCAACTAAGCTCTGCAATTCTTGCTTCCATGATGAACACGTCTTCCTCCATTGACTTAGCATTGATTAGAACTTCTTCTCGGCTCATAGTCTTGAAGAGATGATCATTTCCACCCCATTCTTCAAGCTCCACATTTTCCTTAAAATTTTCAGCTAATGCCTCTTGAACAACCAGTTTGTTCACTTGCTCCTTAGAATCAGGTTCCTTGACATTCCCAGCAGTAGTGTCATCTGAACATTCCATGATTGGACCTTCATCTATGGACATCTCTACTGAAAAAGCTTGACCATCAATGGTGGATGGTCCTCTTAATTTGTCCATGTCAAAGTTCATGACAACATCACCCAAGTCAAGCTCTATTTTCCCTTTCCTCACATCAATAATGGCACCGGCTGAAGCCAAGAATGATCTTCCGAAAATAAGAGGATCTGCAGGTTCATCATCATACTTCAAAACCACAAAATCTGTAGGAATCATGCAGCCTTCAATCTTCAAGGGAACATCTTCTAAGGCACCTTCTGGAATTCTCTTTGATCGATCAACTAGGACAAGGGAGATCCTGGTTGGCTTGAAAACAGTCATTCCAAGTCGAACAGCAATTGAGTATGGTATCAAGTTGATACTTGAACCTAGATCGCAGAGAGAGTGAGGAAACCTTCCTGTTGAGATTGAGCAATCTAGCACAAAGTTTCCTGGATCAGGTAACTTCTCTAGAATCTTCCTCTGCATCACAGCGTTGACCTGTTCAGAAACCCACTTCTTCTTCTTCTTTCTTGGAACTATATTCAAGAGAATTGCATTCATATCTCTGGTAAGCAATGCTCCTTCTTCGGGACTCACACCATTTGCAACCATTCTCTTGACATATCTTCTTAATGCAGGTGAAAGTTGGACTGCATCAACTAGGGGTAACTCAACCATCAGTTTACTCATCATCTCCTTGCATCTAGCTTCTTCTCTCTCCTGTTTAGATCTTCTGGGAGGCAGGGGGTAGGGTATCTTAGGCTTGTACACTTTTTCCTCTTGAGATGTTAAAGTTTCAGCTCGATCCAGCGATGTCTGTGTAGAGTGTCGATCGACACCAGCCTTGTGTCGATCGACACACGGGCTCGAGCTCTCAATTTCGCGATGTTCTTCGGGTGTCGATCGACACCCTCTTGTGTCGATCGACACTGTTTCTGTAGGGACTTTTGGAGCTTTTTCTTCTATTTCCTCCAACTCCATAATGTCTTCAGCACTTAGGTTCTTCTTCTCCTCTGGTTCCAGCTTGCTTCTGCTCCTTGTCGTGATGGCATTCACATGGCGTCTTGGATTTGTATCTGTTTTCCCAGGAAGAAATCCTTCTTGCCTATGAACAGCTTCTGCGTTTTGAGCAACTTGAACATCCAGTTTCTTCATGTGAGAGTGTATGCTCTCAATCTTTCCATTCAGATCGGTGTACAGGTCGTCGTTTTTCCCGTTGAAATCCACT
Source organism: Alliaria petiolata (assembly GCA_020283515.1). Classification (NCBI taxonomy): domain Eukaryota; kingdom Viridiplantae; phylum Streptophyta; class Magnoliopsida; order Brassicales; family Brassicaceae; genus Alliaria; species Alliaria petiolata. The sequence goes on along the minus strand of JAHZTW010000001.1, from coordinate 436,770,572 downwards.
GTCATCTTCTGTTGGCCTTCCAAGATCTGCTCTAGCATGGACTCCATTTTGTTGTCTTGTGCAGGAGGCTTCTGGTAGGAAGAAGAACCATAAGTTCTTTGGACGTTGTTGCTCTGAAAAGGCTTATGGTAAGAAGAACCATAGCCTTGCTGATTGTTGAACCTCTGTCCTTGAAAACTAGCTCCATTTATGTAGTTAACCTCTTCTTGCTCTCGCTCAAAGGTCTCTTCTTCATTAGCAAAATGGACCTGCTTCTTTCCCATCAAGATGTCCAGCTTCTTGTTGACTTCAGCAATTTGGTTTCCTCCAGCTACTCCTGCGTTTTGCCTTCTCTCGAAGTTTGCGTTCTTGGTGCTGTTACTAGAAGCCAAATTCTCTATAAGCTCTATCGCGCCTTTTGGAAATCTGGTGTTGAAGTTGCCATTGCTTGCAGCATCTAGGGCCATCTGATATCTCCAGTCAATTCCGCGGTAGAATATACCGATAAGTTGTGGCTCGCTTAATCCATGATGTGGTCAGTCCCTTTGGTATGATCTGAACCTCACCCAAGAAGCTTTGAATGCTTCAGTTGGTCCTTGAGAGAATGTTGTGATCTTCATTCTTAGCTCCTCTGATCTCGCATCATCAAAGAAATTGCATAAGAATGCATTCTTTGTGTCTTCCCATGTGGTCAAGGATCCCGGTGGCAACTGCTTCAGCCAATATGATGCGTCTCCTGCAAGCGAGTAAGGGAAAAGCTTGCAGAATAGATAATCATAGGTCACTCCATTAGCCTTGATGCTTGATGCCAAGTCTTCGAATCTCTCGATATGATCCATCGGGTGCTCGTTGGGTAGACCATGGAAAGGATTCTGAGCTACGATCTGGAAGTAGACAGGCTTCAGCTCGAAGTCATTCCTTTGGAATGCAGGAGGACGGATCGCAGCTCTATTAGCATAGAACTGGTCTGGGCGGTTGTACTCGCCTAATGTTCTTCCACGTCCAGCTTCTGCAGGTGCGATTTGCATCGCTGGTTCGACTATGACGGCGCCAGCCTCATCAAGTCGTTGTCCTTGGGCGTTCCTTCTGTTGCCCTCCAGGTCTGCGAAGTTTCCATCCGCGTCGCGTACCAGAATCAGACGTTCCATCTTAGACTGCGTACGGTGTCGATCGATGCTTGTTGTGTCGATCGACGCTGAGGGATGGTGTCGATCGATACTAGATGTGTCGATCGACGCTCGGGCAGATGCTCGGTTCTCGCGTTCCAAACGACCGAGCTCCTGGTTCAATGCGACTAGTTCCTCTTCCTTGTTGCTTCTGGTACTGGGCATGCACCTGAAACCAAAGATGAGAAACTAAATCAGTAACAAAAACAAAAATAAAAACCTAGACAAAATTCTAATACTAGAAATCTGTAGGCAACTAATCTCCTTCCCCGGCAACGGCGCCAAAATTTGATATGGGTCAAATTTACCCTAAAGCAACTCTCTCAAATTAAGAGATCAGTTGTAGTACTTAGGGATCGAATCCACAGAGAAGGGATAGTCACACAGCAGTTTTCTAATTTCGAATTAAGCTAAGAAATAATATGGAATTAAAAGACAGAAAGCAATTAAACGATTTAGATTCAGGAGACGAAACGCTAGGTTCAGGGAAATTCTCAGGTGATCTAAATTGCAGGTCTAGACAGAATGTTAGGAATTATTAAGATCTGTTCTCGAACTCGAATCACTAATGTAAAATCAACCAACTCTCGCTGCGAAGATTATCTATGTCTAAACCCTAGAATTCCAAATCTCTTTGCAAATTCTAACAATTCAAACAAGCATTAAAGTTCAGGTTCAATTGTTCACAAAACCCTAAACCAAATCTCTTTGCGAATAGGTATTTTGCTCATCTAACATTAGTTCAGGCAATCAATAATACTCTCGCATCTATTAATTAACCTAAGATCAGATTCTAGGTCGCGAAGCTAGAATAAGCATTAAACACAAATCCAGATGAAGAACTCTAATGATTTTATCCTAACAATTTAATTCAACCTAACAATTCATAATCACCTTTGAAAAACCCTAAACCTAACAAGCAAACTACTCAGACATGATTAATGAAACAGAAATCATAATTTGAATAGAAAGCATAAAAGAAATCAATAGAAGAAAATAAGGGAGTTCCAAATTTGCTCTAAAGGAGACAAATTCTTCTCTCCAAAAACCTAAACTTCTATGATTCTTAAAGTATGAGAATATGCCTAAACAATGGCTGAAAAACTATATTTATAGGCCTAGGTACGAATCTTCAATTCCTTGGAAGATTAGGAAAAGTTTTGGAGATTTCCTTTTCTTCAAAATATGGAAACTTCTCGATTCTGGAAACTGGAAAACTTGGTGTCGATCGACACTGTTCATCGACACTGTTCATCACAACTTCATCTTTTCAGCAGCTTCTTCCACAATGCTCCAAAATGCTCCAAAATCTCCAATTATGCTCAAAACGTACCTGAACCTGTAAAGACTCTAATAGGACTCTAAAAGTACCAAAAGACTCTATAAAAACACTTATATCATGGCCTAAAAGTGGGTAAAAACCATGATATATCATCAAGTGGGCTTGTAATAAAGACAAAATAGCAATATGTGTCAAGATGTGCAAAATGTTCTACATGGAAAGTTTGAAGAATTATCCACTAGTATATATAGTGACACACTCTCAACAAGGTTCAATAGCCTTGGAAAAGGACACTGTGGAGAAGGAGAGAAAGGACCATTATGCAAAAAAACACGCGCGCGCGCGCCGCCAGACCGGGCCGGGCTTGGGCTTGGGTCTTGGGTCTTGGTGAATGTGGGCTTTAGCCCACAAAAAGATGTTCTTTTTGGAGTAAATACTTATTAACATATTTTCATAAATATGTTAATATTCCGTAAAGATTTTTTGCATAAATCGATAAATCCTAACGATTGAGTCGGAATAATTATTGCAGAATATTTCCGTTTCGTCTATAGCTTGCGTCACAAGTCTCGCCATGTCACTTGCTCCCCAAGTCTCCCCAATCTTGGCCGCCAAGTCACTTGCGCCCCAAGTCTCCTCCAATATATATAGAGGTCTCTCTCATTCATTATTCTTTACCAAATCATCGAAACACATAGCTTTCGAGTAAACACAAATATCCAGCAAATCTCTCTCGTCTCTACAGTTTTAGGGTGAGTCTCGAGAGTATAGCGTAGATCTATAGTTCGCAGATTCTATAGTCGGGTGCTGCGACTTTAGTATCAACACGATTATATACTGGTATTCTGAATCTTTGCAAACCGTCATACTGCGGGAGATTTAAAGAATTAAGAAAAGAGATCATATCTCGTCTCCGTGTATTTGTCTTTTCTTAAAGGTTTTATTAAAACGTTTTCATACTTTATAATCGTTTATTATTGATTTCAATCGTTCTTGATTCGTGATTTTCAATCTGGATTTTTGCGGTCCTACACGACCGATATTTGCCGTCTATTCAATCTCGTAATTATTATTTTTTTGTTGACCTGAAAGACATTCATGTAATTAGATTTTTCATATAAGAGTAGCTTTGATATGAAAAAGTTATCAGTAAGAAAAATAAAATAAAAACTATCCTAATAATAAACCGATAAATTTGTGCTATTTAAATAATCTTATATATAGAGAGAACGGATAGAAAACGGTGAAAGCTTAGCTACGCATGATATGTACAGAAGAGTAACATTTTTTTTAATTTACACACTTAAGAGTATTGAAATATGTTTGTCTTTCCATTTGATCCTTTTTTGGTTCTTGGTCCGTATAAGAAAATTATTGAAAAGGTAATCAAATATGATGTATAATGACAACGCTTTCTTTTTGGCGAAAACTTTTGCTTTTCCTCCCTAAATTAATGGGAAATATATAATTTACTAAGTTTCCCATCATTAGTTTTGAGAAAGAATCATAATTGTCTTCACATACAAAATCTACTACGGTCGTGATTCTAGTAAGTGAAATCATTATCGTATCCGTAATTACATTATAAATAAGAGTGCGCATCAAATTCCACATTATTAATTTTAAAATGAGTAGATAGAAGTAGTATGTTTTGGGTCAAGATTTCCGCTCAGTCTCAGACTGAGTCCTTGCGCACGAATCGCGTGTAGTTGAACAACACGGCAACCCGAGTTGCATTAACGATGCCTATGAACTGGAAGCAGGACAGATGTGTCAACTTCGACTGCAGCATGCACCAGAGAGCTTCGTCAGTGTCATGATTGCATTTGGAGTGCAGAACAGTAAGAGTCTACTCACCAGAAATCGGAACCCGGCCCATGCATAGGGTCCAACCCATACAACATATATTTTCCTATCAATACAGTTCTCAAGCTAATGGCAGGAGGACGAGAACTTCTAGAGATATAAGTTCATCTTTAGACTTATTCTTTTGTCAAAAACATCACTTTAACAAAATCCTCTCGATACCCTTATGGATCCTTGGGAATCCACTCATGTATACTCAAACTTCGTCCGATCCGCTATTTCATTTGTCCTTCCATTCACTGTTATGATTTTGAGCGTCGGAAAATAAACCGGATGATAGCAGTTAATGTTTTCAGGTTGACCCATATCTAGTGTTCGAACCCGCTCGACAGGCCCACCAAGAGCAGATCAAAATACGTCAGCATCTATAATTTTCTTCCGAACAATATGTACATGCTTACATGAATATATAATTTTATTTGATACTACTGGTTCTGTCATTAATCTTTAGTTGTATTTTTTTCATAGTATAATTATTCTACTATTGTGTTGGTTCATTATACATTCTCTATTCTTTGGATATATCTTTTAGTTCTGATAATATTCGCTCACGTGAAATCTTGATCTATGCTTTCTTACTTTCATTTTGCAGCAGGATTTTTTATATATATATTATTTATGTTTTGCTTTTTTAATGTTATTTAATCTTGATAATTCTTGAATATTCGTATGTGTTTGATGTTATGGTCATGTTTTGATTTATTTTGTTACTCATTGTGTTGTGTTACTTAAATTATATGGAAACAAATTTGCATATTTCTTCAGGTAGAGTTCGTGTTAATTTTGAAGCGGACAATTGAAGAGTGTTTGTATTAATTTTGTTTTTCATTTCTTCTAAAAGGCAATCATTGTAATGCAAAAGTAATTTTTAAAATTAATAACCAAAAAGATCATTATTTGAACCCGGTTTTGTTTGGGCTCGTAATAACCTGAAAAGAACATGAATTTCGACCCAATGAGTTGAATTCAATTTTCAGAGACCGAGCGAGAAGCAAATGAAGACCACCAAGAAGGTCCTCCGCTTCACACCGCGCGTGATGATAATCAATGGATACAACTTCTTAACCGTCAACGATCCAGACGATACTCTGGACCCAAATCAACAATCTTATCCCAACCAATTCTGAATTTCACTATCCTTATATAACTATACTTGAACCGTTTTTAATCACTTGAAGAAGGGACCCGGATCAGGTCGTGCTATCTTCTGTAGTTAATTTTGTGTTCAGCTACAGTTGTAGTCAAATTTTCCTTTTCTCCTGCATATTTGCAAGACCTGGAAATTAAAAGTAATTAATAATCTATGAATTTGAGAAAAAAGATTTTAGATGACAACTTCTATAAATATTACATGGCGGCACTGTGATGCTATCGAGAAGGGCTTCCATGGCTGTAGAAGGAATCAAAGATTACGATGGAAGAAGAAGTCAAAGTGATTTTAAATTGGGCTGAGTGAGGCTGGTATTGAAATTTGTCCCAATTATGTGTTGTCAAATGTAAGACGATAATGTGTAAGGAAAAGTGAGGAATAATAAGCATGATTACTCAATTTTATTTTTTTGAATTATTTTGTTAAAAATTAACTAATTATACATAAATTATACTAATTTTACGTTTCATTCTATACATATTTTAAAGTATGATATTTTTAACAACTTAATTCTACTTATTTATACATTAATTTTACTTATTTATCTTTTTATTAGATGTTAAGATTTAGAAACTTATATTTTTCTTTATAAATTTAGTTCTAGGATAACTTATATTTTTAATTGTTATATATGTTTTGATATCGTATTTTTTTATAATATTAGTGATACCAGTTAACCTAATTAAATATTTATAAAAGTTGAAATACATTAGGATAACTTTTTAAAATTTTTTTTTTTATTATTTATTTGAAATATATTCATATAAATGTCTGTTTTAATTTAGAATATGAATGGTGTATTTTGAAATTCTTTTTATAATGTAAAAAAAAATATAATTAGTATGTGTATTAAATTTTCATTAAAAATGTGTATTAAATTTTCAATTGTTGTTTCAAGTATGCCTTAATTTTACTTATTTATCTTTTTATTAGATGTTAAGATTTACAAACTTATATTTTTCTTTATAAATTTAGTTTTAGGATAACTTATATATATAATTGTTAGGAATTTTTGATATCGTAGTTTTTTTATAATATTAACGATGCAACTTAACCTAATTAAATATTTATAAAAGTTAAAATATATTAAGATAACCATTTTTAAAAAACTTTTTATTATTTATTTCAATTATATTCATATAAATGTTTGGTTTAATTTAGAATATGAATGGTATCTTTTGAAATTCTTTTTATAATGTTCAAACAAAATGTATAATTAGTATGTGTATTAAATTTTCATTAAAAATTGTTTATCAAATTTGGAATTAAAAAAATTAGATTAAAAATATGATGTGACAATGATATGTCTTCATGAGAAAAGAAAAAAACTAACTTTATATATATATATATATATATATATAGAGAGATCCGCGCTACGCCTATAATTTTTTTTTTATTGCTGTTAATATAATTGATAAATATTCGGCAATAGTAATGTAATTAGTTGAATTTATCATTTTGCAACACCAGTTATATGATCTATTTAATAAAATTAGTTTTAATATGTAGTATAACATTTTAAAGTTTCTTCTAGAAACAAACTATGGGAGACTTTCATGAATCTATCACAAATCTCACACGTGTCTTTCTATTTTATATATTTTTAACATATAATCATTTTACTAATAGTCTCAACACAAAAAAACGTGTAGCAATATTTTCATTTTCTTAAAAATAAAATTTAATCTACTTATAAGATTCTTCTTCTATTTCTTAAAATCTTAATAATAAATATGATTATTTTATAAAATACTAAAATCAAAAGATTTCTATTTCCTAATTTTTTTCGAAAATAATTAAATCAAAACAAATTTATGTTTTAATGAAGTAATTATTATGTTTGCTAAATATTAACAATACTAAATATTATTTCAGAAAAATAGTATTTAGTATTTAGTACATGTTTTTGGATGAGTGTAAAAAATTTTAGTATGTATTTCAAGTTCCACATAATTAAATGAATTCTATAACATTTTTTATTCAATCAGCTTATTTTTCATGTCACTTCTGTATGTATGAAAGAAATTAACGACGATTTCGATTTAGAAACATTTAATTACAATGTTAGTATTTATTTTGATCTCACAATTTCAATTGCGTTCTTTCTTTCTTTCATTTCTTAAATTTTTAAGTCATGCCAAACTTTAATATTTTTTTATTTGATTTTACAATTCAATTTTGTTGCTTAATATTCATTATTAATTATTAAGATCTTTATAAAACAAAATAAAAACAAATAAAAAAAGAATAATGAGATGAGATTAACGATAAACACCACAAAATTGAGAAATCAAAGGCAGATATTGCCAAAAAGGAAATGACAACAAAGGATTAAGTTTCCAATCAATTATCCTTTTATAGTACTGTATTGATTCGATCTCTTCTTTCTTTCTTTAAAATTGTAATTGTTGAATTTTTAAGTGATAATTTTATTCAAAATCTACTTTTCTTTCATATTTTTTTTTTAATTTTTATAGTTATGACAAATTTTCTGTTTATTGTTTTTACATTCTATAGTTCAATTTTGTTGTTTTATATCAATTACCAGAATAGGATCCGCATATATGCGAGTTTATAATAAGATATTTTAAATTCATAAAAAAAATTAAAAACAAAATTGGATAATGTATAAGAAAAATAATAAAATAAAATATTATTAATATTTCCAAATATATATGTTTTAATATTTTTATATGAATTATGTTTAATGCCTTATCTATACATAGATATAATTATTTATTCTAAAATTCTAACGAATTATTTATCTTACTTTTATCATAAATAAAATCAATATTAGGATTCGCGTATACGCAGGTTTATAATAATAAAATTTCAAACACGTTAAAATAATTCTTTAAAAAAATATAAAACAAAATTGAATCACTACTGAAAAAAATATGAAAAACACAAAATCTAAATCTAAGAGTTATTTATTTATTTTACTTCTCATTTATTTTTAAGTAAAATATTCAAAACACAGAATCTGTTGCGGGTCCTAAACAACATTAACCATACTTCTCATATAATTACACACTTTATCAACTATCTTTTTCTGTTCCGCTACATTAAAAACTTGGGGTATGCAATTCGAATATTTCGAGTATGTTAACGACCTCCCATTAACTATTTTCAAGCAAAATAAAATCTCTCTTACTCTTCGCATTCATTTCGCGTATATGATCTCTCTACTCTCTAGAGAACTTATAGTTCTCAAGACTCACATCAAAATGATCTTTACACGATTATTGTTATCTTTCTCTTCATTGACCTCATCATCGTCTAATACCAAATCATTAGCATCCAAATTTTTTTTTAATAGAATTTTTTTTTTCTTAAATTGAAATAGATCAATTTGTTTTAAATTAATTTCATTAAATTAAAATATATTATAGTTAATTTAATTTTACATTTTTAATCTAAATTAATAAATTTGACATTTTTTAGTTTTTTGAAAATTCAGTTTTTCTTTAAAAATAATATTATATCGAGAGACTCGTCAAAATTTAAATCGATAAAGTTGACACATGTCAAAATTTTATTGATTAACTTGCCACATGTCACGATCATATTAATAACTAACTTTTATATTTTTATACTAAAATTAAAATATCTTATTTACTTTTGTTTTATTTTCTTTTTCTTAATTGAAATAAGTTTTTTTCTTTTTATTTTATTTATTTCTCTTTTTTAAATAGCAGTATTTTCCTTTTTCTTTAAGGATTAGTATACTTTTTATTTATAATATATTTTAATCAAAAAATGTGTTGAAATCGTATCGATTAACTTGTCATGTGTCACGGTCATGTGAATTATTCAACTTTAATCATAATTAGATTTATCATAACTAAAATCTATATTAGGATCTGCGTATATGCGAGTTTATAACAATAAAAATTAAAATCCTTTAAAATATTTAAAACAAAAAACATATATTACAAAACTGGATCACTACTCAAAAAAATATATAAAAAACACAAAATCTAACCAAAAAAAAAATATTTATTTATTTTCAATTAAAATATTCAAAACACAAAATCTGTTGCGGGTCCTAAACAACATTAACCATAGTTCTCATATAGTTAACACACTTTATCAACTATTTTTTTCTGTTCCGCTGCATTAAAAACTTGGGGTATGCAATTCGAATCTTTCGAGTATGTTAAAGATCTCCCATTAACTCTTTTCAAGCAAAATAAAGTCTATATTTCTCTTCACATTCATCTCCCGTATATGATCTCTCTGCTCTCTAGAGAACTTATACTTCTCAAGACTCACATCAAAAGGATCTTTACACGATTATTGTTATTTTTCTCTTCATTAAGCTCATCATCGTCTAATACCATATCATTAGCATCCAAATTTTTTTTCATTGAAATTTTGTTTTTATTTTTCTGAAATTGAAATAGATCAATTTGTTTTAAATTCATTTTCTTAAATTAAAATATATTATAGTTAATTTAGTTTTACTTTTTTAATCTAAATCAATAAATTTGACATTTTTAGTTTTTTGAAAATTCATTATTTCTTAAAAAATAATATTTTATCGAAAGACACATCAAAATTTAAATCGATAAACTTAACACATGTCAAAATTTTATTGATTAACTTGCCACATGTCACGATCATATTAATAACTAACCTTTACATTTTTTATACTAAAATTGAAATATCTTATTTACTTTTGTTTTATTTTATTTTTCTTAATTGAAATAAGTTTTTTTCTTTTTATTTTATTTATTTCTCTTTTTAAAATAGTAGTATTTTCTTTTTTCTTTAAGGATTAGTATATTTTTATTTATAATATATTTTAATCAAAACACGTGTTGAAATCATATCGATTAACTTGCCATGTGTCACGGTCATGTGAATTATTCTACTTTTATCATAATTAGATTTATCATAATTAAAATATATATTAGGATCTGCGTATATGCAAGTCTATAATAAAACAAAAAACATATATTACAAAACTGGATCACTACTGATATATCATGGTTTTTAACCATTTTTTAGACCATGATATAAGTGTTTTTATTGAGTCTTAGTACTACTTTCGAGTCTATATAGAGTCTATGCAGGTTCAGGTACAATTGGAGCTGAACTGGAGGTTTGGATACGTTTTGGAGCATAATGGAATGAAGTCACGAAGTTGGATTGAAGATGCACGACAGGTGTCGATCGACACTAGTCTGTATTGATCAACACCGACTTTTCCGGATCAGAAGACGTGAAGATTCCAGAATTTTGAAGAAAAAGAAAATCTTCAAGACTTTTTCTAATCTTCCAGGGAATTGAGGATTCGTGCCTAAGCCTATATATAGAGCTTTTATGCCATTGTTTAGGCACACACTTAGTAATTTAGAGAGACAAAGAGAGAGTTTAGGTTTGAGAGCTTTTAGGGAGATAAATCTGCACTCTGTTCTTGAGAGATTTGGAACCCTTGTATCTCTTCTATTCTTTTTATGCAAATTACTTATTCTATTATGTTTGCTGCATCCATGTCTGAGTAGTTTCATAGTTAGGTTGTGGGGAATTCAAGGGATTGATGATAGGTTGTTAGAATCGATTTTCTGTTGGGATTATTTGCTTGTTCTTCATCTTTGATTGTTTTAAGTTTGAATTTTAGGATTGATCACCTAGATTAATGCATGTCTTAAAAGTATTGTTAATTACTTAGCAACTAAATCATTAGATGAGCATTGAATCTATTCGCAACGACAGTTGGTTTAGGTCTTTGTGAACAATATCGAACCTGAGATTAATGCATGTCTTTGTCTTAAAACTCGCAGTGAAAGTTGGCTTTCTAGGTTTAAACATTGATAACATCTGCAGCGAAAGCTGGTTTGTTTGTTTTCCGTGTTTCGAGTTCTAGAACAATTAATCCCGATAGTAATAAAACCTTCAACCTAAATCTTCCTGAGATACCTCACTGCCTAGCGCCTTGTCTCCTTGATTTTAAGAACCAGAAATCGAACTTGCCTTGTTTACTTTATTGCTTTTACTGCTTTCTTACATTACTCTTAGCTTAAAAACTGAATTAGAATTTGTCTAGTTGAATCGATTCTCTGTGGAATTCGACCCCTAAGTACTACAATGATCTCTTAATTTGAGAGAGTAGCTCAAGGTGAATTTGAGCATATCAAATTTTGGCACCATTGCCGGGGAATTGATTTCTATCTAGACAGATTTCTTGTTTGGAATTTTTGTCTGAGTTTTAGCTAACGATTTTACTAACTAATTTACTTTCTTTTGTTTCAGGTGTATGCCTAAACGCTCCACCAGAAGCAACAAGGAAGCAGAGCTAACTTTACTTAACTTAAAGGCACTCGCGGAACTAGAACGTATGAACCAAAAGGCTGCGAGAGCGGCGATCGACACTAACAGCATCGATCGACACCCTTCGCAGACGAAGATGGCAAACGTTATAGTTTTTATGCAAGATGCCGCAGGTCTGCTACGAGACCGAAAAGGAAACTGGCGCAGTGAAGAAGGGGCGCGTCTTGATGACACTGGGGCTGTGATCGCTGAACCAGCCAATGACGCAGAGAATGGGCGCACCCTTGGCGACTACAACAGGTCGGATCAGTTCTACGTTAATAGAGCTGCAATCCGCCTACCCACTTTTCAGAGGAATGACTTTGAGCTGAAGCCCGCATTCGATACTCTTGTGGCTCAGCACCTTTTTCATGGTCTTCCTCATGAGCACCCAATGGACCATCTAGAGAGGTCTGAAGACCTGGCGTCGAGTATTAAGGCACATGGAGTGACTGAAGATTATTTCTTCTGCAAGCTCTTCCCATATTCTCTTGGTGGAGATGCTGCATACTGGCTGAAACAGTTGGAACCTGGTTCTTTGACCACTTGGGAGAAGACCAAAAATGCCTTCCTCAACAACTTCTTTGATGATGCGAGGTCCGACGAGCTGCGAATGAAGATCTCTACCTTTTCTCAAGGACCTAGTGAAGCGTTCAAGGGTTATTGGATCAGATTCAAGGCATACCAGAGAGATTGCCCCCATCATGGATTCACTGATGTTCAGCTGCTGGGTATTTTTTTTCAGAGGGATAGATTGGAGGTACCAGATGGCTCTAGATGCTGCGAGCAATGGGAACTTTAACACTAGATCCCCAGCAGATGCAGTAAAGCTGATTGAGAACTTGGTATCTACCAATAGTACCAAGAATGCAGATCTTTAAAGGAAAGCATCAGCTGGCGCTAATGATGAAGGACAAATCGTAGAGATGAAGGCCATGCTAGAATCTATGCACAACCTTCTAGTGGGAAAGAAACAAGTCCAATTTGCTGCGGAAGTGGAGCATTTCGAACCAACTGCTGAGGTTCAAGTGGAAGACTGCAATTTCGTAAATGAAGGTGGCTTTCAGAGGCAGAAGTTTGGGAATAAACAGGGGAACAGGTTCTACAATGGAAACAACCAGAGACGCTCTTTCTCTGGAATTCAGAACTCAGGTGGTTATTCTCCAAGATCCCAGTTTCAAAAGACCGAGTTTCAGAAGCCTTATCAAAGCACCAACTACACCAGAAACTATGGGTCTTCCTCCTATTAAAACCCACCAGCTCAATCTTCTGCAGATAATGGTATGAAAGCGATGATGGAACAACTTTTAGAAGGACAACAGAAGATGACAGCGATCTTTAATGGAAAGATTGGCACCTTGTATCAAGATGTGACTAGAAAGATGGACGCCATGTACCAAGACTTGAATGGGAAATTCGAATCTCTGAACAACAATGTCAAGAAATTGGATACTCAAGTGGCTCAAACTGCAGAAACTTTGAAAAGGCAAGAGGGATTTCTTCCTGGGAAAACTGATACAAATCCTAGACACCATGTCAATGCCATCACAACGAGAAGCAGAAGCAAGCTGGAAACAGAGCAGAGGAAGGATCTATGTGCTGAAGATCTTGTGGAGCTACAGGAATTCGAAGAAGAAGCTGATGAAACCTCTTTTGAGCCAGTGTCGATCGACACAGAAGAGTGTCGATCGACACCGGACGAGAATCGTGACATTGTCGAGAGCCCAAACCAGAGTGTCTGTCGACAAAAGGCTGGTGTCGATCGACACCATACCCAGACGACTACAGAAACGGCCAAACCTGCAGATACTTCCATAGAACGAGTTTACAAACCCAAAATCTCATATCCCAGAACCCAGAAGAAGACCAACAGGAGCTAGATGAAGCCAGATGCAAGGCAATCGTGGATAAACTTGTTTTGGAGATTCCATTGATTGATGCTTTGAAGATTACTCCTGTTCTTAGGAGATATGTGAAGAGGATGGTGACTAAGAACTTGGGACTTAAAGAAGGAGTTGCTCTGATTTCAGAGCAAGTCTGTGCAGTGATTCAGAACAAGTTACCAGAGAAACTCAAGGATCCTGGAAGCTTTGTGTTGGATTGTTCTATCTTTGCAGAAAGATTTGAGAGATCTCTTTGCGATTTGGGAGCTAGTGTCAATCTCATGCCACTCTCAGTTGCTAAAAGTCTTGGGATGACTGATTT
>JAHZTW010000001.1:436730910-436751152 GCA_020283515.1 Alliaria petiolata | reverse complement strand
TAGCAAAATGAAAAGAGCAAACTTTAAATGTAAAAGAGAAAGTTTTTAAAACTACTTATATGAAAAATAACAGATTCAAGGATGAGGTTCATGCTTAGGGAATATAAAGGTTCGATCTTGTTTTATAAAAAGTAAATCTACACATTTCTAAATGAGCTATCTCTAGGCCTTAAGAAGCTTGGGTCTAGATTTATCCATGTTGTGTGGTATAAATCCCTTCTTCATCCTTTCCTCCTAACCCATGATGTTTGGTGGAAAGAAAGGATGAAAAGCATAAAGCAAAGATCTTAAATATTGGTCTTACTAACCCCCCTCACATCCATGGTATATGGGAAGGGAAATATTAGTATCTTGGATTTGGTTTTAGGGGATTTCCTAAGTCTTTTTGAGATAAGGAAATCCCTTGAATCAAAGAGATATTTCTCAAGAGTCTCTAGTCTTTAAGCCATCCAAATCCAAGAAGAGAATTAGATGAAGAGCAAGAAAATACCAAGACTGAACCTTTAAAACCTTCCTAATCACCTCATCCTTGAATCCAAAAGAATTACTCACAAGTCATGTTCAACCCTCTCTTAAACATAAGTTTAGAGCTGATGAACATAATCGATGAAATTTAAAAGAGAGACTTGATACTAGAAAATACTATGAAAAATAAAGAGACAAACAATTTTCACAAAGAGTTTTTCGAGTTTTAAGAAGAAAGACTTGACATTAGAATAAAAATTAAAAAGAGATTTTATAAATACTATAAGTAACTTATAAAAAAAACTAAGAATACTTAAAAATACTCAAGAACTAGAGAAACTTACAAGAACACTAAGAAGACTTTAAAGAGAGAATAAGAGTTTTTCTTGATTTATTTAGACTAAGAAGATTTTATTGAAAACTTGAATGATTTCTTACAAGCTCACACACACTCTTTATATAGAGTTTTAAACATGGCTCTTGGCCTAAAAAGAGGGGTCAAGGGGCAAGAGACAAGGGGCAAGGGACAAGTGATCTGTAAAATCCCACTTACTTAAAGTATAAACACTTTTCTGGGTCAGCTTCCGGCGGTTCGAGCTGGCTGGTCGATCTGTGACTCGATCCACGTCTGGATCGACTGGTCTGGTCGATCTGTGACTCGATCCACGTCTGGATCGACTGGCTTGGTCGATCTGTGACTCGATCCACGGCTGGATCGACTGGCCTGGTCGATCTGTGACTCGATCCACGGCTGGATCGACTGGCTTGGTCGATCTGTGACTCGATCCACGTCTGGATCGACTGGCTTGGTCGATCTGTGACTCGATCCACGTCTGGATCGACTGGCTTGGTCGATCTGTGACTCTTCTCTTTTATCCAAGTTTTTCCTTTACTCCCATCAACTCCTAAGCCTTTCTTGCACCTTATTCTCCATGCTCAGCATTCACCAAAGCTCCATGTACACCAAATAACCTGAAAATGATGCAAATATGCAAGAAACCATGCAAAAGCTAGTGCAAAGTGTTCTAGGACTTAAAATGGTACACATGATGCAAATTAGTCTATTATGAATGATGTATGCATTAAAAACTTATTCTAAATGCCAGCTAAATATGCGAAATATATGAGTATATCAAACATCTCAATGAAACTTCTGAGGGATTCAACAAAATGATAAAAAGCAAGTCCTGCAACTAATCGCACAGGAGGACCGGTATCGATCGACACCATCTAGTGTCGATCGACACCATGCGAAACCCACGAATGCTGCACTTGGCGAATGGAGTGAGGCTAAGGCACCTAAAGTTGAGCTTAAACAGCTCCCTGCCGGGCTAATGTACGCATTTCTTGGTCCCAATTCCACTTATCCTGTTATTGTCAATGCTACTTTGAACAATGCAGAGCTCACGTTACTGCTAAGCAAGATGCGCAAATTTCGAAAAGCTCTTGGCTATTCTCTTGATGACATTTCAGGAATATCTCGAGACTTGTGTATGCATCGCATTCATCTTGAGGATGAAACCAAGACATCAGTAGAGCATCAAAGGAGCCTGAATCCGAACTTAAAGGTGGTCGCGAAGAAGGAGATTCTTAAGGTTTTGGCCGCAGGGATCATCTATCCTATCTCGGACAGCGCCTGGATCAGCACAGTTCACGTGGTTCCTAAGAAAGGAGGCGTCACGGTGGTGAATAACGAGAAAGAGGAGCTGATTCCTACAAGAACGGTACCTGGACACAGAATGTGCATCGACTACAGGAAACTGAACGTAGCCACAAGGAAATACCATTTTCCATTACCCTTCATCGATCAAATGCTGGAAAGACTGGCGAATCATCCTTACTACTGCTTCCTGGATGGGTATTCTGGTTTCTTTCAGATTCCCATTCACCCAGATGACCAAGAGAATACCACATTTACATGTCCTTATGGTACATTTGCATACCGCAGAATGCCATTTGGACTTTGTAATGCTCCTGCGACATTCCAGCGCTGCATGATGTCTATCTTCACATACATGATTGAAGATTGTATGGAAGTCTTTATGGATGATTTCTCTGTCTAGAAAATCTCTGCAAGGTGCTAGCTAGATGTGAAGAGAAGCACATGGTTTTGAATTGGGAGAAATGTCACTTCATGGTTCGAGATGGCATTGTACTTGGACATAGAGTTTCAGCTGCTGGGATTGAAGTGGATCGCGCCAAGATCGAGGTGATGACAACACTGCAAACGCCAAATTCAGTAAAGGCAGTGAGAAGTTGATAACACGCTTTTGATGTGTTTGTCAAACCTCAAGCTTGCTCATGTCATTGCAGCACTTAAGGGTCAATCCAACTTGGGAGAGTTGAAGGATATTAAGAATACAAGAACTTTTGGTAAAGCTAAGCAGATTCGGATTAAATGGGTGAACAAACCAAAATAAAATACTTAAGGTGATATACTAAACTTAAAAACTATTTCAAAATACCGACGAAGGGGTTAAACAACTAGAAAGTTACTTCTACAGAATTAAAAAGCACGATTACTAATTTTAGAAAATGCAAAACTAAAGACTGACGAAACAGGAAATTATATAAAATTTGGGACAAATTATTAAAACTAGAAATAAAAATCTACTGACTCTTAAACTCTACCAGGGTGCGAAACACGACACTAGGAAATTTCTAAAATACTAACAAGACCAAGAACGCAACTTTCTGAATTTAAAAAGCTTTAGAGCAAGAAATAGACAACTAGATGGTTTTAAGCTAAAAGATTGAAACTTTAAACTGAAGGAAGATGATTTTTATGTTTTCAGATGATAAGGAAGGGATTCACGGTTTGAGGAACAATTTAGAAGGTTCAAGATTCAAGCCTTGGGTTTTTAAAACATAAATCTACACTTTTTGTGCTTTCTCTAAGCCTTGAGAAGCTTAAGCTAGCTTCATCCATGGCGTGTGGTATGAAGCCTTTCTCATCCTCTCCTCCTAACCCATTGATCGTGGAGGAAAGAAAGGATGAGAAGCATGATGCATAGATCTCAAAAAGTGGCTTAACTAATCTCCTAAGCAACCATGGCGTTTGGGAAAGGAAAGATTAGTCTCTTGGATTTAGATTTAAGGGATCTCCTAGATTTGTCTAGGACAAGGAAATCCCTGGATCAAAGATGTCTCTCTCGAGATCCTCTAGGCCTTAAACGCCCAAATCCAAGAAGATAATGGTTTTAAGAACAAGAAGAGACCAAAGCTTAAACCTTTAAACCCTTTAACCACCTCAAACTGAAAACCCACAAGATTACTACTCACTAAGCATGATTAATGAGCTGGAAAACGTAAAAGAAGGAAAGCTAAAGATGATTAAACGATTAAGCAAGAAGATTAACAAAGTACTTAGCATAAACTTAAAGATTAAGGTTTTCTAAAACATGAAAAAGCTTGAAACACTAACAATGGAGGTTTTGCTCAAAGGAGGAGACAAAACGCAAGTTTTTTGGATCCTTTGCCAAAAATAGGTCAAGGACCTTTTATACAGAAAGGGTAATGGTCCCCTCACTAAGCTCCAAAAGTGAGTTGTCTGGATAAGGTTAGAGATCGACCTTGGTCGTCGATCTCTTACTCGATCTTGGCAGTGGAACTCCCTCCTTTGCTCGATTGCTTAGTCGTTCCAACTGCGGAGATCGGGTGTCTCTGTCGATCGTCTATTCGATCTTCGGATGATCGAGTCTTGGGCTCGTTCTGGCTCTCATTCTTTATTCGCGTCCGTGCTCGAGCTCGATCATCTTGGTCGATCTTTGTCCTCGATCTTCCTCCGTCGAATGGCCTCGTGACTCGATCTTATGGTCGATCTACTCAAGATCAACCTGCCTGTCTCGATCCTTAGCTCGATCTCGGATCCCCTACTTGATGCCCGAGTCTTCCCAAGTGTCCATAGGCTTCATATTGATCCTCAGTTTGTCCACGCACTCTCCCAGACTCCAGTGTATCCAAAACAACCTGAATATGATGCAAGAATGCAAGAAATATGCAAATGCTAATGCAAAAAGCCCTAAGACCTAAAATGGAACAAAAGCTACAATTTCTCTAAGTGTGAATGCAATATGTATGCAAATTATGCCCTAAATGCAAGCTAAATGTATGAAATATAGGGATACATCAGAAGTTTTCTAGGCCACGCTGGATTTTACAGAAGATTCATCAAGGACTTCAGCAAAATTGCAAGACCTCTAAGTGCTTTGCTTTGCAAGGATGTGAAGTTTGAGTTTTATGCAGAATGTCACTCAGCTTTTGAGCAGATCAAGAAGGCCTTGGTGAGCGCCCCAATTGAATAACCACCAGACTGGGATTTACCTTTTGAGGTGATGTGTGATGCTAGTGATTTTGCAGTTGGCGTTGTACTTGGGCAGAAGAAGGACAAGAAGCTTCATGTTATCTACTATGCAAGCAGAACACTTGATGAAGCACAGCGAAATTATGCAACAACTGAGAAGGAATTGTTAGCTGTGGTGTTTGCTTTTGAGAAATTTCGACCATACCTTGTTGGGTCCAAGGTAGTGGTTCATACTGATCATTCTGCACTCAAATACTTGATGCAGAAGAAGGATGCAAAACCCAGATTGCAGAGATGGATTCTGCTCCTTCAAGAGTTTGATATTGAGGTGAAGGACAAGAAAGAAGTTGAAAATGGAGTTGCTGATCATCTATCCAGAATCAAGGTAGAGGATGACGTGCCAATTGATGATTTCTTGCCAGAGGAGACTATCAATTCAATTGAGACTGGATTGAAAGGAAGAAATGCATGAAACTTGCAGATTTCTGCATAGTCGAAGCCAGTGTCGATCGATACTGACCATGAGCATCGATCGACACCTCGAATCAACGAAGTTTGCCACGACACAAGACCCCATGTGTCGATCGACACTAACAGCGTCGATCGACACCACCTGCAGTTAGCGGAGCGGATTTTGAAAGCCATGGGTGACGCATTTAATGCACCTATGATGGTTGTTTCGACTTGTCAGAGACCGTGGTATGCTGATATTGCCAACTACCTTGCTGCAGAAGATTAACTAACTGGTCTTAAGGGTTATGAGAAGAAGAAGTTCTACAGGGAACTTAGGAGGTATTATTGGGATGAGCCTTATCTGTACAAGTATTGTTTAGATGGAGTCTACAAAAGATGTATTGCTGAAGCTGAGGTGCAGGACGTGCTATTTCATTGCCATGGTTCGGATTATGCAGGTCACTTTGCAACATTCAAGACGGTTTCAAAAGTTCTTCAAGCTGGATTCTGGTGGCCAACAATGTTCAAAGTTGCTCATGCTTTTATCTCTGGATGTGATGCTTGTCAAAGGAAAGGGAAGATCAGCAGGAGACATGAAATGCCATAAAACTTCATTCTTGAGATCGAAGTCTTTGAGTGCTGGGGCATTGATTTCATGGGTCCTTTACCCTCTTCTTATGGGAATAAGTACATCTTGGTTGCTGTGGATTATGTGTCCAAATGGGTTGAAGCAATTGCCAGTCAAACCAATGATTCTGCTATGGTTCTTAAGCTGTTTAAGACCATTATCTTCCCCAGATTTGGAGTACCTCAGATCGTTATAAGCGATGGTGGCAAGCATTTTATTAACAAGGTTTTTGAGAAGGTTCTGAAAAAGCATGGTGTTCAACATAGAGTGGCTACTCCTTACCATCCTCAGACAAGTGGACAAGTAGAAGTTTCAAACAGCCAGATTAAGGAGATTCTGGAGAAGACAGTTGGCGCCACAAGGAAAGATTGGGCTGTGAAACTGGATGATGCGCTTTGGGCCTACAGAACAGCCTTCAAAACGCCACTTGGTACTACACCATTTCATATGCTTTATGGGAAATCTTGTCATCTTCCAGTAGAGCTCGAATACAAGGCAGCATGGGCCGTGAAGTTGCTGAATTTCGATATCAAGTCTGCTACAGAAAGGCGCCTGATACAGCTGAATGAATTGGATGAGCTCAGACATCATGCTTATGAGAATTCAAAGCTGTACAAAGAGAGAACTAAGGCCTATCATGACAAGAAGATCATACCTAGGCAATTCGAACCGAATGACCAGGTACTCCTTTATAACTCTTGTTTACAATTGTTTTCAGAAAAATTGTGTTCTCGTTGGTCAGGGCCTTTCACTATCAAAGCTGTCAAACCATATGGAGCCATAGTCCTGATCGACCCAAACGGCAAAGAGTTTACAGTCAATGGACAAAGGGTGAAACATTATTGGGCAAATGCCGAAATACCAGAAGCACAAACGATGCCGCTGGCTGATGCACCCATCGCCTGATCACCTGCCAAAGTCAAGCTAATGACTGTAAAAAAAAGTGCTTAGTGGGAGACAACCCACTGGTAAGTTAGTTTTGAGTCAGTTTTTCTGTCATTTTTGAGTCAGTTTTCAGTTTGATTTGGAACCTTGGTTGAGTTATGAGATTCGCCTAGATATTGGTGCTTTTTATCATGTTATGTGAGTACTCTGACATTGCAAGCTTTGGAGAATTCGGATTTGCACTTTGATAGGCCCCAATTACGATTTTGGGAAGTCAGAATCTGACTACAGACACAGTGTCGATCGACACTAGTCTGTGTCGATCGACACCTAGCCGCGAACACAGGTAAGTGCTTTCTCCTTGCTCGTTTCTTGGTTCCTTTTCATTTATTCTTCCAACTTCAGGCTTAATAACACTGGGGAGAGTGTTGTTCAAGTCTGGGGGAGGAAAATACTGGTATATTTTGCTTTATTTTGGTTATCAAGAGTCAGTCAAAACTTTGTTTTATCGAGTCAAAATCAGTGAAATTTTTAGCTTTTAGAAGAACTAACCACAAAATATTGACACTTGAAGGACCATTGCCATAACAGTTGATTGGAGGTTTTACTAGGTAGAAAGCTGCGAGTGGATCAGTCTAACAAAAAGGGTTCAGATTCCTGCTTAGAGCTTGGTATGCATTGGACTTGATTCCTCTTTCAGCACTGACAAGATACGAACCACTGCAGTCTCTCCTTGATCTTCCCTTGAGAAAAGAAAGAAAAAGAGTTTAAGTCTGGGAATAGTGCAAAGAACCTCATGAGCCTGTCTCCTAACAAGGAACAATATTAGTGAGTGCTCTTGAACCCGTCTCCTCACAAGGAACACAAGTAGAGAGTAACACTATTTCCCGAGACTTCAAAAGCAAAAGAAGAGTCAATGAAAAGATCTTAGAACACCCTGAAAATGGGCAGCAGTTGACTAAGGGAAGAGAAAACAGGAGAGCTGTAGAAGGAATGTCTTGTTCAGGCACTAAGGAAGGGAAAGAATCTGTAAGTCCTTTGGTCATTACTGTTGTCTAAAGTTCGAAATTCTTGAAAGCAAAAGGGATTTGAACTTGATTTATGAGATTGCTAAGCTTGTGGTAAGTACACTAAAATACTACCTAAAGTTGGCTCTATGGTATGTGGATTCAAGAAGTGTTGGTTCAATGTGGCGTTCTGAAGGTTAGCTGGATATTTCTGTTTTCAAACCTCGACTCTATACTTAGTTTCTGTTTTTCTTGAGGGCAAGCAAAAGCTAAGTATGGGGGAGTTGATATATCATGGTTTTTACCCATTTTTTGGACCATGATATAAGTGTTTTTATTGAGTCTTAGTACTACTTTCGAGTATATATAGAGTCTATGCAGGTTCAGGTACAATTGGAGCTGAACTGGTGGTTTGGATACGTTTTGGAGCATAATGGAATGAAGTCACGAAGTTGGATTGAAGATGCACGACGGGTGTCGATCGACACTAGTCTGTGTCGATCGACACCGACTTTTCCGGATCAGAAGATGTGAAGATTCCAGAATTTTGAAGAAAAAGGAAATCTTCAAGACTTTTTCTAATCTTCCAGGGAATTGAGGATTCGTGCCTAAGCCTATATATAGAGCTTTTATGCATTTGTTTAGGCACACACTTAATAATTTAGAGAGACAAAGAGAGAGTTTAGGTTTGAGAGCTTTTAAGGAGATAAATCTGCACTCTGTTCTTGAGAGATTTGGAACCCTTGTATTTCTTCTATTCTTTTTATGCAAATTATTTATTCTATGATGTTTGCTGCATCCATGTCTGAGTAGTTTCATAGTTAGGTTGTGGGGAATTCAAGGGATTGATGATAGGTTGTTAGAATCGATTTTCTGTTGGGATTATTTGGTTGTTCTTCATCTTTGATTGTTTTAACTTTGAATTTTAGGATTGATCACCTAGATTTCAAAATCCTAGGTTGTTTAACAGATGCGAAAGTGTTGTTAATAACTTAGCAACTGAATCATTAGATGAGCATTGAATCTATTCGCAACGACAGTTGGTTTAGGTCTTTGTGAACAATATCGAACCTGAGATTAATGCATGTCTTTGTCTTAAAACTCGCAGTGAAAGTTGGCTTTCTAGGTTTAGACATTGATAACATCTGCAGCGAAAGCTGGTTTGTTTTTTTCCGTGTTTCGAGTTTTAGAACAATTAATCCCGATAGTAATAAAACCTTCATCCTAAATCTTCCTGAGATACCTCACTGCCTAGCGCCTTGTCTCCTTGATTTTAAGAACCAGAAATCGAACTTGCCTTGTTTACTTTATTGCTTTTACTGCTTTCTTACATTACTCTTAGCTTAAAAACTGAATTAGAATTTGTCTAGTTGCATCGATTCTCTGTGGAATTCGACCCCTAAGTACTACAGTGATCTCTTAATATGAGAGAGTAGCTCAGGGTGAATTTGAGCATATCAACTACTCAAAAAAATATATGAAAAACACAAAATCTAAACCAAAAAATTATTTATTTATTTTAATTCTCATTTATTTTAAAATTAAAATATTCAAAACACAGAATCTGTTGCGGGTTCTAAGCAACATTAACCCTACTTCTCATATATTTCACACACTTTATCAACTATCTTTTTCTGTGATGATGCGTTAAAAACTTGGGTGTGCAATTTGATTCCTTTGAGTATGTTAACAATCTCCCATTAACTCTTTTCAAGCAAATACAGTCTCTCATTCTCTTCATATTCATCTTCCGTATATGATCTCTTTACCCTCTGGAGAAATTATGCTTCTCAAGACTCGCATCAAACGCCTCTCTACATGATTTTTGCTATCATCCTTCTCATTGAGCTCATCATCGTCTAATGCCATATCAATAGTATCTAATTTTTTTTTTAATTGGAATATATCTAAATTAATCTAATTTACTTTTCGTTTTTATTTTTATTTTCTTATATTGAAATAATTTTTTTTTTAAGTTGAAATATATCTTAGTTTGTTTAATTTAATTTTTTTTAATCTAAATCGATAAATTTAACATTTTTATATATCTTTTTAAAATAGATGTATTTTCCTTTTTCTTTTAGGATTAGTATATTTTGTTATTTATAATATATTTTAGTCAAAACATTTGTCGAAATCTTATCGATTAATTTGCCATGTGTCGCAATCATGTGAATTATTAATAAGATTAGATTCATACTGTTGCGAGTAGTTTTACAACCGTTAAATAAATTTGTCACGTTAGCATATACGATGACTTACTCCATAATTAGACATAAAAATTGACATACCTTACTGATAAAATTAGCACACAATGGACCTACTTATGAATATATAAACCAAAGGTCTGCACTAGATTGGGTGGCTGATGGGACAGTACACGACCTAACACGACAAAGAGAAAACTATCTAAATTTCCCATAAATAGACTTCTCGAGCAGAATAAGAGAAGTGGGAGAGAGATCGGAGGGAGAGGAAGAGTGAGAGACTACCAGAATACGTCAAAAAGGTACTCGTCAATGGATAGCCATAGTCCACTCTAAAGAGAGAAAGCTGCAGCCCCACTCTCTCGGAGAGACCATTCTTCTTACCACCCAATCCACTAAAATAAATAGATTGGAACTGTGACCTAAGGTCGAGGTTTCATACTCAACCCCCTCACACCTACCGATAAACATTCTCTTAAATTTTGCCTGACTTAGGTGTCGAAGACTGTTCCGGAGGGAAAACCCTTTATGGTTCTCTCCAAGACTATCATGTCGGTTGCAATTATGCAGAATCACCTCCCCGTTATCAAACTCATGAAGATTTTTGTAACACCCGTCTCCTCCTCTGCCGGGAACGGCGTGCCACGAACCCTAACTTAAAATTCAAGTTACTCGAATTATTACAAAACACTTCATTTATTATTACATCGATAAAATCCACATTTTCAAATCGTATCAAATTATCTTACAAATACCATTTTTAACTTAAACGTCTAATCCGAATTGAAATAACAACGTTCTTAAAATAAATAACGATTTATTAAAATAAAAACCCGTGTCTTCCCAAAACCATCACCAAACTGAAAGACTATTCCCGTAAACCAGCGCGATCACCTGAACAGGAGAGGGATGAGCAATTCGACCAAAGCTCAGTGAGTGCAGATCCTAGAGACCCACGATATACATCTCGCACATGCATAATCATTCCAGACGAAAGTTCTAAGCTAATACACACAACAATCACGTCCGAAGACACTCATAGATCAAGAAATGACATCCTATACCTAACCGATGCCTCCACGCCCTTTACCAGCGCACACCCGGTGCATATAGCGGCACACACGCTGTCCGTCCCCAGGACGCTTGGCTCGTCAAGCCACAGACGATGGAACTATGGTGCACGACACGCCAAACCATATCCAACACACATACATAGTAAGAGAATCGAACATCCATCACTATGTCGTCACATAGGCAAAACCACCTCAATAGCCAATAGCTAATCCCACCCCACAAGTTATTTTCCCCCACACAATACAAACACCCGCAAACACTATTCACAATTCATTCAACCATTTTCCGTTTAACAATCTATTTTACTAAGTCCATCAATCAACAACAACAACAATACAACAATTAATATTATAATATTATTAACTCGTTTACTAATCCGGTTCAGACAACAATCAAATACGTGTATTCATATAGATACAGCGCAGGTATGCGCGCATTAACAAATGACTACTCAGACTAAAACGAGTACGAATATACGAGAGATAGATCACAACCAGTCCTCACCTTAGCAAAATCCGGATAACTGCGGTTCTGAATTCCGGATGCTTAAACGGATGCCAAATCTGAGATCAGCACGGAAAATCGAGTGGGAACGGTCTTCGAACGATGGAAAACGGATAACAGGTTAATCCGGTCAAAGTCAACGGTTTGGTCAACGGTCAACGGTTCGGTTCGGTTCGGTCAACGGTCAATGATTCGGTCAACGGTCAACGCTGGTCAACGGATCGGTTTGGTTAACGCCGGTCAACGGAGGTCAACGCTGGTCAACAGTGGCGGAAGGCGGCGGTCCGGCGGCGGTCTTGTGGTGGTCCGGCGACGGTCCAGCGGTGGTCCGGCGGCGGTCCAGCGGTGGTCCGGTGGCGGTCTGGCAGCGGCTCCGGCGACTCCGGCGGCGGCGGACGGCGCGTGAGGCCCCGTACGTTGTTGGAATCGGACGATTTTGGTGTTTACGGCTTCGTCTCGACGTCTACAACCTGATGGTGGTTTCAAACTTGCAAGATTATAAGCGCACAATGCTATAGGAAGAAGAAGACGTTTTGGGTGGTGTTTAAGAGGAGAAGATGATTTTGGTGTGAGGATTTTGAGAGAGGTTGAGATGGTATTTATAGGAGAGGAATGGTGAAGGTGGCAATGAGGTAGACGTTTAGTGGAGAACATAATGGAGGTGAGTGGAGGGCCTAATTGTGTCTAAAGCATGATTAAAGAAAGGTAAAAGGAGGTTTAAGCACATGGGTTGTTACAATTCATCCCCACTAACGAGAAATTTATTCCCCGAATTCAGACTCTGACTGACGGCTCATTTGCTCCGCAAAAAGTTCTGGACAGTCTATCTCAAAACTGACACATTAAACACTTGAACCACGCAAGACTTATAAGTAAACAATTAGACGATTAGAGCCAATGATCACATATCCGCGGTCGGTTCTCCTCCACCATCGTCTCCAATTATAAAGACTCGAGGTCGTGCTGCTTTCCCCGCTGGTGGCGGCGGCGGCAATTGAAGTTTTTCATGGTTTTGTCCTCTTGTTTGCTGCCCTAGAAGCATAACCATACATTGTCTTGCAAGGTGTCCGATCTGACCACAACGATGACATGTGCTCCTCAACGGTTGTACCTCTCTCGGCACAAAGTTTACAGTACAATCCCTCTTCACATGCCCCGGTTGACGGCATCTGTAGCAAACGTCACCTTTAGGAGCTGTTGCTGGTACCAAGTTAGCGGTGTCCCAATTCCTCTTATGACTCTCGGTACCTTTTCCACTCTTTACTTGAGCATTCTTAGACAACATGAGTTCTTCTTGTAGCCCAATTCCTTGCACAGCAACGATTTCTACCAGGTCCACCATACTTACATAATTCAACATCGTACAACGGTTCTTGAGTTTGATTCTTAGTCCATTCTTAAATTTGCGAATCAGGTCTTCCTCATTCAAGTGCCTGTTTGTGAACCTTCTCAGACGGTTAAACTCTTCCTTGTACTCCTGAACGGTTCGGCTATCCTGACAAAGAATATCGAAAGCAATCATCATGCGATCCATGGCCTCTGGCGGAAAATACTCCCGAGTGAACTCATCCTTGAAATCGGTCCAAGTCAATTCATATCGCCCTTGTGTAGACTCTGCCACGCCTTTCCACCAAATCATGGCATCATCCTTCAGATATTGCACATCCAAATCTTTGCGGTACTCTTGTGGGCACCTGATTGCATCAAGGTTCTCCTCTAGCTTGGTTCTCCAATTATCGGCAGCTATAGCACTCGCTTTTCCATCAAAGTGATATGTCTGCATATCCCTCATGAGCCTCATCAGTTCCCAGTACGAAGGTACTTGAACTTGCACATGCATAGCCGCTGGTGGAGGTGGCGGCGAATACCGGGCTTCCCTATTCTGGTCATTTAATGGCGTAGCTTGCTGATTCATATTTCCCACTCCTGGTTCATTCCGCATCTGATATGCAAAACGGTCACGGTACCTCTGCAACTCCTCCATCACGGCTGCAAGCACATCAGCTTGGTTAACTCTTGGGGCCATCCCTGCTGGGTTTGCACCCACTGTCTCATTCCCAATGTGGTTCTCCTGAACATTTCCTGTCAAAGCAGTTTGACTTTCTGCTCTTGCTGTGCGTTGCTCAACTCTTGGGGCTCGCATAACACGTGCTCTCTTAGGCGGCATCCTGAACATAGAGGAAGCAAGCGGTCACTCTCTTTCCCAACGCTGAAAAATCTAACACACGAGGAATAAAGAGATTAAGTCAAGCTAGGTGATGTTTTGCTTTTTTCTTTTTAAATACCCCCTTCTCGAAAAGTGTGTGTGAATTTTTTTTTTTTTAATCCAAAAATAATTTGGAACTAGTTTCGAAATAATTTGAAAATTCAAAAATATATATATCAAAATCCGGGAAACTTTGAAAACTGTTTAAAAGTTCTAACCGCCTCCAGGGTCAGAACCATGATGGTAAACCTTGCTCTGATACCAAAATGTAACACCTGTCTCCTCCTCTATCGGGAACGGCGTGCCACGAACCCTAACTTATAACTCAAGTTACTTGAATTATTATAAAACACTCCATTTATTATTACATCGATAAAATCCACATTTCCAAATCGTATCAAATTATCTTACAAATACCATTTTTAACTTAAACGTCAAATCCGAATTAAAATAACAACGTTCTTAAAATAAATAACGATTTATTAAAATAAAAACCCGTGTCTTCCCAAAACCATCACAATGCTGAAAGACTACTCCTGTAAACCAGCGCTATCACCTGAAAAGGAGAGAGATGAGCATTTCGACCAAAGCTCAATGAGTGCAGATCCTAGGGACCCACGATATACATCTCGCACATGCATAATCATTCCAGACGAAAGTTCTAAGCTAATACACACAGCAATCACGTCCGAAGACACTCATAGATCAAGAAATGACATCCTATACCTAACCGATGCCTCCACGCCCTTTACCAGCGCACACCCGGTGCATATAGCGGCACACACGCTGTCCGTCCCCAGGACGCTTGGCTCGTCAAGCCACAGACGATGGAACTATGGTGCACGACACGCCAAACCATATCCAACACACATACATAGTAAGAGAATCGAACATCCATTACTATGTCGTCACACAAGCAAAACCACCTCAATAGCCTACAGCTAATCCCACCCGCACAAGTGATTTTCCCCACACAATACAAACACCCGCAAACACTATTCACAATTCATTCAACCATTTTCCGTTTAACAATCTATTTTACTAAGTCCATCAATCAAAAACAACAACAATACAACAATTAATATTATAATATTATTAACGCGTTTACTAATCCGGTTCAGACAACAATCTAATATGTGTATTCATATAGATACAGCGCAGGTATGCGCGCATTAACAAATGACTACTCAGACTAAAACGAGTACGAATATACGAGAGGTAGATCACAACCAGTCCTCACCTTAGCAAAATCCGGATAACTGCGGTTCTGAATTTCGGATGCTTAAACGGATGCCAAATCTGAGATCAGCACGGAAAATCGAGTGGGAACGGTCTTCGGACGATGGAAAACGGATAACGGGTTAATCCGGTCAAAGTCAACGGTTTGGTCAACGGTCAACGGTTCGGTCAACGGTCAACGGTTCGGTCAACGGACAACGATTTGGTTCGATTCGGTCAACGGTCAACGGTCAACGCTGGTTAACGGATCGGTTTGGTCAACGCCGGTCAACGCCGGTCAAAAGTGGTGGAAAGCGGCGGTCCGGAGGCGGTCCGGCGATGGTCCGTCGACGGTCTTTTGGTGGTCCGGCGGCGGTCCAGCGGTGGTCCGGCGGCGGTCCAGCGGTGGTCCGGCGGCGGTCCAGCGGTGGTCCGGCGGCGGTCCAGCGGTGGTCCGGCGGCGGTCCAGCGGTGGTCCGGTGGCGGTCTGGCGGCGGCTCGGGCGGCTCCGGCGACTCCGGCGGCGCGTGAGTCACACTCTCCGAACTTCAAACGGCGCGTGAGGCCCCGTACGGTGTTGGAATTGGACGATTTTGGTGTTTACGGCTTCGTCTCGACGTCTGCAACCTGATGGTGGTTTCAAACTTGCAAGATTATAAGCGCACAATGCTATAGGAAGAAGAAGACGTTTTGGGTGGTGTTTAAGAGGAGAAGATGATTTTGGTGTGAGGATTTTGAGAGAGGTTGAGATGGTATTTATAGGAGAGGAATGGTGAAGGTGGCAATGAGGTAGACGTTTAGTGGAGAACATAATGGAGGTGAGTGGAGGGCCTAATTGTGTCTAAAGCATGATTAAAGAAAGCTAAAAGGAGGTTTAAGCACATGGGTTGTTACAATTCTTCCCCACTAACGAGGAATTCGTCCCCGAATTCAGACTCTGTTGACAAACTGATTTGCTACGCAAAAAGTTCTAGATAGTCTATCTCAAAACTGACACATGCAACATGTCGGGGAAGCTTGACAATTCTTATGATAATCCCCAACGATACGTCTCTGCCCTAGTCCAATTTAAAAATATGATAGTGCCCCATATTCCTCGGTTTCTACTACGACTAAGTCTACTATACTTGGATCACGCAAGACTTATAAGTAACCAATTATACGAGTAGAGACAATGATCACATACCCGCGATCGGTCCTCCTCCACCATAGTCTCCAATCATAAAGACTCGAGGTCGTGCTGCTTGCCCCGCTGGTGGCGGCGGCGGCAATTGAAGTTGTTCACGGTTTTGTCCTCTTGGTTGCTGCCCTTGAAGCAGAACCATACACTGTCTTGCAAGGTGTCCGATCTGACCACAACGATGACATGTGCTCCTCAACGGTTGGACCTCTCTCGGCACAAAGTTTACAGTACAATCCCTCTTCACATGCCCCGGTTGACGGCATCTGTAGCAAACGTCACCTTTAGGAGCTGTTGCTGGTACCAAGTTAGCGGTGTCCCAATTCCTCTTATGACTCTCGGTACCTTTTCCACTCTTAACTTGAGCATTCTTAGACAACATGAGTTCTTCTTGTACCCCAATTCCTTGCACAGCAACGATTTTTACTAGGTCCACCATACTTACATAATTCAACATCGTACAACGGTTCTTGAGTTTGATTCTTAGTTGATATATCTATATTTTGCATCATTCTAGCATCCATTTAGTATAAGTTTCTCTTCATTTAGGAGTCTAATTTAGTATCATTGTATTGCATTGTATCATTTAGAGTCCTGGAGTGTATTTGCATAGTCCTTGCATTTTTTGTTGCATTTGGAATTTGTTTTAGGTACTTTGGAGATTAGGAAGACTATTTGGAGATTGGTGGACAATTTGGAGTCAAGGAGGAGTTGGAGAACAAAAATGAAGAATCGTCTGGCATCACATCGGTTTGTGGCCCATCGGACAACAAACCGATGTGAGCCTCCTTGAGCGTGGCGACGAGAGTTGCATCGGACATACACATCGGTCAACAGCCCGATGCGAAGCGCCCTGGAATGGCCATCGAACAGCACATCAGACAACGGTCCGATGCAAGGCACGTGGAGTTTGGCATCGACCAGCCGCATCGGTCAGACAAACCGATGCGCACACCTTCGAACTTACCTCATTTCGTCTTGGACCGAATCGGACAGGAGTGCATCGGACAACAGTCCGATGCGAACACCAGCCGAACCTGAAAACCGGGTCAATACCCGGTTTGTTCCGGGTTGTCCCGGTCCGATCACTATTCACTATAAATACATTTTAGACCTAATTTTATGCCTTAACTTTTATTCTCTTGTTCTTAGCCTAAACTTTTAGCCACTTTGAGAAAAACCTTGTTTAAGCTTTGAATCCTTGAGTTTAATGCAATATCTTTCTTAGATTTCTTGTTTTATCTTTCTCTAATCATGTTTATCCTTTCTCTAATCTTTGATTTGATGGGCTTAAGTATGATTAGTGAGTAGTTTCCTTAGGAACTTAGGGATGGGTTAGATTTAGGGATTTCTAATGGATTAATCTTGCAATCTAGGATATATTATTCCTAATCTCTTCTTATTAAGTAGTTCTTCATGCCAAAAAGCTAATCTTTGCTATTTTTTGGATCATAGGCATTTCATACACCCACCAAGTGTTTGATGAAATGCTTGAACCAACTTAATAAGAGATTTACATTTCTAGCCTAAGATATTAGTTGTTTAGAGTGTTTATCATGCCTTATAGACTTGAAATTAATGCTTTTTGATTATCTTAATTCTAAAACATCATTAGTTCATTAGGGTGATTAAGAAATGGATTAAGGCCACACATTATGGTTTAATCTTGTTTAAGTGTTCTTGGCATAGAGTTAGCTTTATTAGTTGCTTAAATGATTGCAAGATTATCCATTTAGTTTCCCAAATCAATGATTCCATCCCTAGGTTTCGATTTAGTCAATTAATAATCTTGCTTAGTAGTAATTCTTGTTTAATATCTTGATTAGTAGTGATTAAGGCTTAGTTTCATAATATTGCTCTAGTAGTATCTCTTTTAGTTTGTGTTTAGCTTTCAATACTTGTTTGTGACTTGCTTTTATCATTTTATCTTAGCTTAGACTTAACTTTGTATTCTTAGTGCATCATCTCCCAAGATGGATTGATACCTCAATATATTGCAATGATATGAGCAATTGAGGAATTGCTTGCAAGACATAAAAAGTCTTGTTTCATTAGTCCATTCTTAAACTTGCGAATCAGGTCTTCCTCATTCAAGTGCCTGGTTGTGAACCTTCTCAGACGGTTAAACTCTTCCTTGTACTCCTGAACGGTTCGGCTANGAAGGGAAGCTGCAAGGTTAGAGAGGTTGAGAATGGAAGAACAACAAAGAAATCAAGTCCCTCCACCACACATGGCGCAAGCACAAAGGGGCAATGGAAACCCCTTACATGCGCCACGCTTAGGGAGGACTATTGGGGCTGGAGATGCTCCAAATACACATCAAAATCGCTATGGTATCAATCCTCCACCGGTTCAAAACAATACCTTTGAAGTGAAGCCAGCTTTCATCTCTATGGTTCAACAAGACAAGTTCCATGGGTTGCCAATGGAGGATCCTCTAGATCACTTGGACAACTTTGATAGAGTTTGTGGCTTGTTCAAGATGAATAGTGTGAGTGAAGATGCCTTCAAGCTAAGACTATTTCCCTTCTCTCTTGGAGATAGAGCAAGGCAATGAGTGCAAGAATGCTTTTCTATCTAAGTTCTTCTCCAACTCTAGGGCCGCCAAGTTGAGGAATGAGATCTCTAGCTTCACTCAAAAGAGCAATGAGTCCTTCAATGAAGCATGGGAAAGATTCAAGGGCTACACAATGCAATGCCCTCTGAGTTTGGCATCGGTCTGTTGCATCGGTCAGACAAACCGATGCGCCTCCAAACAGGTAAGTCAACCTTCCTTTTTCTGGCTTTAACCGGTCCAATTTGAGTAAACCAGCTTTTCCTAAACCGATTTTTACAGAATTTTATCTGGTTTACTCCCTTCTTCTTCCCCAAAACTCATTTTTTTTCTCCCCCACAACTCACTTTCACGATTTCTTAAGAGAATCCTCTCAATTTTCAACAAATTTTTGTGATTCAAAAACAACAAGCTTGAATTTCCATTCTCAAACCAATTCTTCACCCATTTTCTGTCATCCTCTTGCAACTAACAAGGTATGCTTCTAATTTCCCTTAAAATCCATCATTCTCTCCCATGGTGATTTTTGAGGTATGTGTTGTCAAAATGATCGAATTAGGTTGTAATTGGTTTGGGTTATGCTTGAGATTGATTTATATGTT
Source organism: Alliaria petiolata (assembly GCA_020283515.1). NCBI lineage: Eukaryota > Viridiplantae > Streptophyta > Magnoliopsida > Brassicales > Brassicaceae > Alliaria > Alliaria petiolata. Next base: position 436,731,866 of record JAHZTW010000001.1, on the reverse strand, counting down.
GATTTCGTGGGCTATTGCATTGTTAGCATGTTGAAATTTTGAAATTTTAGCAATTAGGGTTCATAAGTCCTAAAAGGTGCGAAATTTGCAATTAGTCTTGGGATTCTTGTTAGAATTTGGGGCTTTCAATTGCAATCACTTGCATTCATCATGTATAATGCTTAGCACTTATTAGCCAACAATTTTTGAGAGGTTGAAAATTTTGAACTTTAGGTGGAAATTTTCCCAAGTGTTGGAATTGTTTGGTTCTTAGAAGCTCTTGTTGTACTCATAAGCCTTCCCTATTGTTGATAGCCACACTTAATTTACCATGTGCTAATTCTTGCTCAAGGCTATCTATTTTGTTGGTACCACTATGGGAAAAACTAGAGGTACAAATGTTGGAGAAGCTAGCCAACAAAGGGAAGACAAGAGGAAAGGAAAATGGGAAATGGTGCAAGGCAGTGGCCGTGGGGAGGAAACACAAGGGAAAGAGCCCGGTTCTAATGAGATTTACAAGGCTCTTATGGCCGTGGAACACCAAGGGACAAGATACCCCGACATGGAAACGCTTAGGAAGCTCGGGATATTTGAGGATGTGTTAGCTCTCTTCACCAACATGGGAATGAGACAATTCTTCCAAATGGCTCACCCCACATATCAAATCTTTCTTTGCCAATTCCTTTCCACATTGAAGGTGGAGTTCTATCCCCTTTGTGCTGAACCGACTGAAGAGGAAGAAGTAGATGGGCATGGTTATATAAAATTCAAGGTGGGGAGGAAGAGCTACAGAATGTCCTTTAAAGAGCTTAGTGAAGTGTTTGGGTTCACCGAAGGATGGAAAAGAGGGAAGTTCTTGGAGTTCCCAAGAGGAGAACAAACAGCATTGTGGAGCTACATTGGAGTTGGCAAGTTCAAGCCTGGGATGAGCAAGGGTGGCGCCATTACTCATTCAGCAGTAAGATATGCACACAAGG
>JAHZTW010000001.1:436602161-436673240 GCA_020283515.1 Alliaria petiolata | reverse complement strand
TTTGCGTTTGCGACGATCGATTACCGACGTATCAATATTCGTCGCAAATTCGTAGTGAATTCCGATTTGCGACAAATTTGCCACGAATATGTCCCTCCTAAAACTTATGTTTTCTTGTAGTGTTATTACTACATCGATAAAATACACATTTTCAAATCGTATCAAATTATCTTACAAATACCATTTTTAACTTAAACTTCAAATCCGAATTGAAATAACAACGTTCTTAAAATAAATAACCATTATTAAAATAAAAACCCGTGTCTTCCCAAAACCATCACAATGCTGAAAGACTACTCCTGTAAACCAGCGCTATCACCTGAAAAGGAGAGAGATGAGCATTTCGACCAAAGCTCAATGAGTGCAGATCCTAGGGACCCACGATATACATCTCGCACATGCATAATCATTCCAGACGAAAGTTCTAAGCTAATACACACAGCAATCACGTCCGAAGACACTCATAGATCAAGAAATGACATCCTATACCTAACCGATGCCTCCACGCCCTTTACCAGCGCACACCCGGTGCATATAGCGGCACACACGCTGTCCGTCCCCAGGACGCTTGGCTCGTCAAGCCACAGACGATGGAACTATGGTGCACGACACGCCAAACCATATCCAACACACATACATAGTAAGAGAATCGAACATCCATTACTATGTTGTCACACAGGCGAAACCGCCTCATTAGCCTACAGCAAATCCCACCCGCACAAGTGATTTTCCCCACACAATACAAACACCCGCAAACACTATTCACAGTTCATTCAACCATTTTTCGTTTTAACAATCTATTTTACTAAGTACATCAATCAACAACAACAACAATACAACAATTAATATTATAATATTATTAACGCGTTTACTAATCCGGTTCAGACAACAATCAAATACGTGTATTCATATAGATACAGCGCAGGTATGCGCGCATTAACAAATGACTACTCGGACTAAAACGAGTACGAATATACGAGAGGTAGATCATAACCAGTCCTCACCTTAGCAATATCCGGATAACTGCGGTTCTGAATTCCGGATGCTTAAACGGATGCCAAATCTGAGATCAGCACGGAAAATCGAGTGAGAACGCCCTTCAAACGACGGAAAACGGATAACGGGTTAATCCGGTCAAAGTCAACGGTTTGGTCAACGGTCAATAATCAACGATCAACGGTCCGGTTCGGTTCAGTCAACGGTTCGGTTCGGTTCGGTCAACGTCAACGATTCGGTTCGATTCGGTCAACGGTCAACGCTGGTCAACGGATCGTTTTGGTCAACACCGGTCAACGGTGGTTAACGCCGGTCAACGGCAGTCAACGGTGGCGGAAGGCGGCGGTCCGGAGGTGGTCCGGCGGCGGTCCGATGGTGGTCCGGCGGCGGTCCAGCGGTGGTCCGGTGGCGGTCCGGCGACGGTTCTGGCAACTCCGGCGACTCCGGCGGCGGCTCTGGCGACTCCGGCGGCGACGGACGGCGGCGCGTGAGTCACACTCTCCGAACTTCAAACGGCGCATGAGGGCCCGTATGGTGTCGGAATTAGACGATTTTGGTGTCTACGGCTTCGTCTCGACGTCTACAATCTGATGGTGGTTTCAAACTTTCAAGATTTTAAGCGCACAATGTTATAGGAAGAAGAAGACGTTTTAGGTGGTGTTTAAGAGGAGAAGATGATTTTGGTGTGAGGATTTTGAGAGAGGTTGAGATGGAATTTATAGGAGAGGAATGGTGAAGGTGGCAATGAGGTAGACGTTTAGTGGAGAAAATAATGGAGGTGAGTGGAGGACCTAATTGTGTATAAAGCATGATTAAAGAAAGCTAAAAGGAGGTTTAAGCACATGGGTTGTTACAATTTTTCCCAGAGCATGTTCCTCGTGAACCTTCTCATACCCCCTAGTGAATGAAACTCGTAACCAACATTCAGAAGCTTCTCCTACCGATAGTTAAGGCCAAATAAAAATCCGTACGGAGGACCCGAAATACGACCCCAAAAATTGGCAATAGAAAGATGGGGGATGTATGATCAGCTGACAGATAAACATGAAATCTTCAAAAAGCGTGAAACTTCCATAAAAAAAAGAGCTAAGAGGTGCTGAGAAAAGAAGTGAAGAGTAAATTAATACTTACCTGGCCACACCACCACTCCCAAAAGAATGAGTGTATCGTTTGCAGATGGAACTCAACACATTCTCAAGGCATGTATGATAAGGTGACAGATAAGCACGAAAAGAACCTCCAAGTAACTAGATAAATAATTGTACATGAACAACGAAGCTTGAAAGTCACATGCACCATATATCACTTGGAAAGGTTGGGCTTTATCACAAAGCCTATAATCCGGAAAGTAAAGAAGAACGTTTAGAGCCGGCCATAAAAAAAGATATTCTTCAAGGTCCGATATGGCAAACAAAAACTTAGGGACCACCACTCCGAGAAGATTCTAGCCACTCGAAGAGAACTGTTGGTGATCACTTCCTATTGCGAGGGAAAAGTTTGAAATGGCATGATCTTAGCAACCATGCCATTTCCCGTACTAGGAAGTCGGAGAATCTGGCAACCATGAGACGTGTGATCTCAATCCTAAGCATATCATGATGCACCTGTAACGCGTTAACTAAACCTCGGAGAAGAGAGAGACTTTACTTGCAGCGATTTGATCTTCTTCACAAAGTTTTATCATAATCCAAGATAAGACTCGACAGAAGCCTGCTAAAAAGCTCGACATATAATTAGTGACTCGTCGAAGAATTAAAAACAAGTAAAGATCCATTTATAGATCACAAAGGATGGCTCGATACGTCACAAGAGGAGCAATTTAAACAAGAAAAGAAAAACACGAAACCATGCAGCGCATATGTCAAGGAAGATTCGTTGGGGAAGAGAAATGAGAAAGAAATAATTTTATTGTAAATAAAATGAGACAAATAATTTTCAGCCATTTTAAATGGTTTTCATACTTATTTTGGGGATTCACTAATTCTCAAGGACAAAATAAAAAAGAAAAAAAAGATGAGAAGACATCAGCAAAATTCCGTACTAATGACAAAGACCCCATGTTAAAGATAAAAACTGACGCGCACAGTCTATTTTCCATGCATCTACAACACACTTTGATGCTCGACTGCAAAAGAAAATAGTCCCCACGCGATAAGTATGCGTCCCAAATTTAAGGCGCCATAATCCATACGACCATTGAACAGACCTTTTAACACAACTATTCGGCTCAATAAATTTGTTTGCCTAAAATCCGATTTCCTGATCGTGAGTTTCTAGAGACAGGCCTTGGCCCAACTCCAACCCCCTTAGAATTCCAGTAATCAATACATTAGGCTCTCGGGGTAGACCTCCAAACTCAGGCTAAACCCCTTCTTAAGTTCCAACACCCAAGGTCTCCAAACTCAGTTTCTCGCCCTTATGGGTCCTAGCACTATCACCCGGGCATCCGTGTCCCAAGTCTTCATGACTTCTAGTATCCCGTGAATCCGTGTCCCATGTTTTGATTCACACAAGCAGTATGTGAGCATGCATTACAATGACCTGAATAAATGGATTGACAAGACCAGCTACCTTTAATAGCTCATTACTTGGCAGTGTGGCCACAACACCAAGAATGAGTCTGATTGGCGATTGAGTGGTTAGAAGAACCATCAGCGGCAAGATGAGGCCACATTTCCTGAACTTGCACTTGTGACATGTTATATAGGAAAGACTATATTAGGGGATGAGTGGTCAAAAAGCAAGGAAGCCAAATAGGCAAAATACCAAGCAGCTCTGACAACCAGGCACGTACACACGAAGCTGGGTTCCCAATATTAATTACCGGACAATGTATGTATTTTCATATTTAAGGACGCAAAAATCCTTAAAAAAACATAATTTTTCCTCCTATAGGATATTCAATACTTACTAAAACTTATTCAAACTTTTGTATGAATGATTGACCAATAAATAACGCAGTATATTCAACAACATCTGATACTTGAAAGCGACCGCTCTTTGTTTCTAGAAAAAATAAATGTATGGAGAAATATCTAACAATGCCGCAACACAAATCTGCTGCATCTAGCACGGACTCATACTCTGCACCCTTCTACATTTTAAGATAAGCTTGTCGGGGAGCTGCAAACATGATAAGAAAAATTGGTTAACATCACGTGAATGCATCGTTTATGATAAAGCCTGAGGATCCATATATACTCAAACAAAGTATTGCACGCTTGAGACGATGTTATATCTCCTGATAATTTAACTCGGACCAAGTAATTTTTCATAAATACATCCCTTTCTCCACTAAGAAAAGGATCCAATTTTTTAAATCTTATTTTATGGAATTTCCACGGAGGTTCGGTTTCTCCGTAAATACTCTTTAACATATAAAAAATTGATTGTATTATTTTCTTACAACTTTGTAAAAACTAGATTTCTAATATAATGTCGCTAATTATTATTATTTTTCCAAATAACATTGAAAAATTTAAATGTTATATTTGCGACAAAAATCAATAACATATATTAGAGGTGGAATGAACACATTCTTTAAAAGACCCTCCGCCCATTAATGATATCCCAGCAAGACGAAACCGACTGAGTCAAACCTCCTCAAATAAAAGGAACATATTTGATAAAGAGAAATCTCTAAAAAATACGGAAATGGATGAAGATAAACATGAGGATTTCCTAAAGAGAAAATGAAAAGAAAGTCAAATGAACCAGCTTCCTCTCTATTATGAATAACCCTTCACCATTTGAGAGGGATCCGAAATGATTATGAGAGTTCAAGAGCTAGATTTTGCACTTAGGGTTTTCTTGCTTACTTTGTGTTCTTAGTTCACCTCGACAAACCTTATTTGTCACGGAACCGCTTTGAGCAATCAATAAGATTTATTTTCTTAAACCCCAAACCTTGTATCGTTTATCTCTTTAAGTGATATCATGGTTCAATAATATATAGAGACCTAATAAATCTGCAACATAATTCAAATGCAGCGTAAAAGAATTTTCAGTTACAAATGAATTTATATTTCTCTGTCTTGACTATGTTTAGAAAAACCCAAAAGCAAATCAATAATCACATGATAGTAATAAAGTAGAAGTGAACAATCTTTCACCTAATCATAATTACATTTTCAATCTAAGTCCCATAATGTAATCACATGGAATTCGATATCATATGAAAATAAACCTCGACGTGCTAAAGAATACCATAAAAAAAAATTGGTTTATATCCTAAGGTTAGAAATAATCAAAATGATCAGACACATGGTAAGGCTCATCTCTTTCCTTCCTACTCATCATAAACCTTGGTGGAAAATAATAATTAACGCTGCGATTATCACTCTTAGTCTTATGATTAGTCTCTTCTTTAGGGACCCAAGGTGGCTTTATTGACCTGATTAGTGCCCAATTAACACAATCGAAGAACTCATGTCTTTTGATCTCAATAGAGCCTTTGAGACTCCCTAACCTCTTCTTAGGATTCTTCACCAGTAATTTAATAATAAGATCTTGAGCGGTCACCATGTCATCGTACTCTTTCGGGCTATTAACTAAAACCTTTGGGAATGTCAAGGGTGTTTTTAGAATGTTTACGATCGTTCTCTCGTTGTTCTCGCCTTTAAACGGTGTCGTCCCAAATATCATCTCGTACAGAAATATCCCGAAAGCCCACCAATCAACTGCACTCCCATGCCCTTGCCCTGACAATTTTTTTTTTTTTTTACTAGTTAGCAAAATTGTATATGTGTTTGGCGATAACCGAACATGAACACATTATTTTCACCAAATGTAATAAGTCAAATATAAAAAAATTATAGGAGATAACTTGGAGAGCAAGACGGACACTTTCACAGTTTCACTTCATGGACAGGCTTTGATGGCCTATTTTACTTGGTTCGCAATACACACATCTTGCTCTCCAAGTTATTTTTTTATAAAAATTGATAAAAATATGTTGCTATGGGTCTGAATCCATAGTGAAATACTAATGGACGATATAAATCAGCATTCGAAATTAGTTTTACTGGAAACAAAGTGGCTATCCACCACCTAAACCTATTACCTACATAAATCTATACGACGCAAGGACATTGACAAATATAATTAGTCCAAGAGACCAAGTGGTCCATGCTGAGTGTTTTTTTTTTTTTTTTTTAAATATCATGCAGAGTGTTTGCATACAGTGGAATCGAACTCGGCGCTATTAAGCACTTAATAAGTCAAAATAAAATCAGTTATTACTAGATGAGCACAAAAACTGATGAGGTATACCTGAGATTACCTCCGGTGCCAAGTACTCATGTGTTCCCACGAACGACTTAGAGCGAGCATTGATTGGTTCGGCGAAAATTGATGGATATCCACCAGAGAGGTCCCGAGGTCCACTTGAAACCCGAGAACAAGAAGAAGAAGGTTGTCGAGAGAACGTTCTAGAAACTTTGTTGCTCTTTACGGAAATGCCGGTGGCGTTCTCGTGTATTGTTGTGGTAATAACGTTCTTGCTTCTTCTTCTACTCGACCTGGGAGAGAAGCAGGAGATGACGGGGTTTAAAGGAGTCGACGTACAGGAAGGTGTGGAGCATTTACGGCGGATGTTGACATCATCCTCGTCGTCCTCAAGGACTTGATGGTCACGGTCGTTGTGGTTGAGGAGCTGCAGAACGACGTCGCATTTGAAGGAGAGGTCGAAATCTGAGAGCATTACATGACCATCGTCTCTGATTAGTACGTTCTCCGGCTTCAGGTCTCTGTAAACAATTCCCATCATGTGGAGATACTCTAACGCCACCAGTGTTTCTGCTGCGTAAAACCTGGTTTTATTTAGCATTTGATGATTAGTAATTTAAGTAATGGACACAAGAAAGAATTGTAAATCGTTCAACTAACACAAAAGTTGGAAAACAAAAATGTTGACAAGTCTACCTAACAATTCACATTATTAAAAATATATTTTTTTTTCCATAAAATTATTTTACAAATGCGGAAAGCTTTTAGGAAATAAATAAGTTTAGATTAAAACATAATTGAAAGAAATTGTGGTTCACACAAACACAAAAGCAAAATAACAATTGAAACCTTTATTCACCGTAGTAATGTTCTAAACGATTAACTATGGTTTAGAGAAGGAGACCTAGTGGAGGAGATAGTGAAACGCTTAGATGGCTGGCGGAGGAGTGCGGCGTAGAGATCACCACCGGGACAATACTCCATGACAAGAAAAGAGTAATGGGAAGCCTCAAAAGCTGCGTACAAAGTAGGGCAAAAAGGGTGATCAAGCATCCCTAAAATCTTCTTCTCCATCTCCGCTCTTCCAAGCTTTTTCTTCACCGCCACAGCCTCCTTATCCACGACTTTCATCGCGTAAAGCNTGACTCCAGGACCCGTTGGAGGCTGGAAGATTGGGACAGGACTTCGCTGAGACTCGGGGGCTTCATGGTTCGCCGGCGTGAAGTTATACTGGTTGGGAAGACCAAGGGATCTTGTTCGATTCGACGTTTCTCGCAACCCTTCCTCTCCTCCCTCTTCCACGGCTAGCCATCACAAACAGAGATCTGGGGGGGGGGGGAAGTGAGTGCAGCGGCTGCAGAGATGGAGAGCAGCGGCGAAGACTTCTCGGCGGTGAGAGATTGAGAGAGACGAAGAGTGATCGATAGGGAGAGGAGAGGAATCGAGAGGGAGAGGACCGAGAGGGAGAGGAGAGAGATCGAGAGTGAGAGGAGAGGGATCGAGAGTGAGAGGATAGAAAATAAGGTTTGGCGGCGTGAGAGGAGAAAATAGAGGTTAAGAGAGAGGTTAAGAGAGAAGTGTTTGCCGACACTTTGTATTTTTTTTAATCTTCGAAAGTTATTTTTTGTTTTCCATAAATTAACTTGGAAACATATATTATATCCATTTGTAGTTTTTGTGACAAACAATTTCTACTAGTTTATAATTTTGGAATTTATAAATTTCCAATATATTAATGTTCCAATAACAATCAAAAACTTTTAAATTTCTAAAACCAAAACCTTATAACAAAAAATTTGTTTTTATCAAAATGTCATAAATTCTAAATTTAAGACTCACTAACTTCTCATTCATAGTTTTTATGTTTTAGAATAACATAAAGGTTAGAATTCTAGGGCTTGCGAATTAGTTTTAAGATTTGGGATTTGGAGTTTAGAATTTATACAATTATTACTCTATTTCTAAAAATTTATAAGTGTTAGTTTTAGAGTTTTTATACTTTTATACCCTCAACTATAAATCCTCAACTCCAAACCCTATACACTAAACTCCAAACCCTATACCCTGAACTCTAATTCAAAAACTTACTAACTTTTTTCTTATTTTGTATTTTGTAATAATTTGTTTATTCTATTTTATGTTCTTAGTATGAAATAATAATTGTTTCAATTTAGAAATAGAAAAAAATATTGTCCAAAAGTGATTCTTTATACCCTAAATCAAACACTTGTTCAATCCATAAAATTTTGCCCATTAGTCGTGATTTAGTCGCCAATTTGAGATTTTTTGACGATTGTTAATTGGCGACTACGTATTAGTCGCACAATAGTCGCAGATTTGCATCTATATTGTGATTATTTATTTCAGTCGCTATTTAGCGACGCTTATGGTTTGGTCGTCAAAAAGTTGCAAAACAGTCGACATTCAGTCATGATATTTTGCGACTACATAATCAGTCGCAACATGTAATCGTTAATTCGCTGTTTTCTTGTAGTGCATGCGATCCTTCAAGCATGTTCATTATTTGTAGTTAAAGCTAAAATGATGAGATCGAATCGGACATCCATGTCTTTCTCCTGATAAGAGTTGTGTCGCAATTAGTTCGATTAAATTATTTATGCCACGAATCAGAAACCCCATAAGCCGACATTGATCAGATATTATTTGCATCATACATGCTAATCAGAGATCAAAGATATATATTAAAAAAAACGTGTACCATAAGAAGAACAGAATCAGAAAATATTGTATTTAGCATTAAACATAAACTACAAAGTATAATCTGTGTAGTGACCCTACTTCCAGTGGTATAGAAACAAAATTGAACAAAGAATGATGTTTTTTTTGTTTGTTTAATGTTAGTAAAACTGAAAATGAGAAATGTAAAAACGTTTTTTTCTTTGAATTAATTTAACATATAATTAAAAAAAACAAAAAAACTGAAATTGACAAAGTGAATAATCCTTTCTTTCGGATTCGAGTCTCTGTTTTTAATAGAGCATTGATTTGATTTTATATGAAGAGTTGATAACATCGACGAGAGTTTTTACACTTAGAGGCACTTTTTTAAAATCATATTACAAAAAAGCACTTACAACAATCCAAACACTTTTACTACTTAGAAAGACTAAATTATCCCAACTCTTCTTTTGTCTATTTGTAGTCTAATATTCTCATGAGCAAAAAAAAGAGTCTAATAGTCTCTTCTCTTTCTTCTTCGACTCCTCTCCGTGGTCATAATTTTTTTTTCTAGCTGACAACTCTCTCAAGTCAAATTAGCAATTTTATACCTTTCTTCTTATAATTTTTTGATCTTATCATCTCTTTCTTCATGTATCACCATAATCTCCGAAGATCTGAGATTTTTTTGTCAAAAACCAAATTCTGGAACCTACATAATGTCTCTTTGTCCAATGAACATATATATTTCAACTCTAGGATTATCTAATCAAGTGGACATGAACCTTATTGTGCCTAATGGTCTCCAATTTTGTTTAACATTTGGTATGGACAACTTTCAATGGACAATTGGTGATTGATGGAGAGAGGTGGACAGCAAACCAGATCATGAAGCCAAAATCGATGACAAAAGATCAATTCTTACTTGTGATTTTGTCCACGTGACAGTATCCATAACGCAATATCCACATGAGGTGTTTATCCAAAATCCATCTATACGAAAGCCAAATATTGCTGTTTTATATCGAGTTTGGTAAAACAAGGGAGATGGACACAAAAAAACTGATGCCCTCTCATGGATTCGCCGGCTGTACATACGACCTTGTCCACTCGACGTTGTACATCCTATATCCCGATAAATATGATTCCATTTGCCCTGGAACTTAATGGATAGTGTGTCCATAAGAGTGTCCATGAGTGGATGGAAGTTGGAACAATGTGGATGCAATGATGTTGATACAACGGCCTGGACACAATGGTGTGAATACAATAGTGTGTATACAATAGACACGTGAAGATCATAATCAAATTGTTTTACCTTTCTGCTTCATCTACCTGATGAAATTTGGTTGGGAGATCAAATTATAGGTTCACTCATTCCTAAAAGTGTGTTTTCTTCTTGTTATGAATCTATCTCATCTTTTGTGGTTGAATTTCTGAAACTACAAAACAATCACATCATATTGAACCATTAATAGGTGGACGACACCACTGAGACGGCTCAGCTGCAGAGACATGGATGCAGCGGCATCAATGTAGCAATGTGGATTCAGCGTTGTGGATTCAGCATTATGGATGCAACTGTGTGGATGCAACGCTATGGATTCAAAAATCGGGTGAAATTGACACCCACCACACCTCGACACTGCAACAGAGCCTCCTCACTGTAGCCACTTGTTGAATAAAAATAAAACCTTCGAAATTAGGCAGATTTGCCATTGCAAGCCACCTTTTAGAGAAGCCACACAAATCTGATTCCAGCCCTTCATAGAACTAGATCCACGAAGTTAGGAACCAAGAGACCGTCACTGAGAACCACGAACCCAACCTCCAAACAACTTCGATGAAGACTCCTAAGACCAGTGATGAAGAACATGAGGCAGAGAAGCACGAAGAACTAAAGGACTCTTGCAACGCCGACAACCAAACATGGGTTTTTGGTTTTGTCGATGGCGAGAAAGATGACATTATTTAGAGAGATATTTCATCTTTTCTTCGTTAAGTGTAAAAGTGGAATTTTAATAACAACAAAAACAAAAAAGTGCATAAATTGCAGAAAGTGCCTAATTGGTAAATGAAAGTGCTAAAAGTGCCTACAGCTGTAAATAACTCATATCGAATGTATTATATTCTTAATGGTATATTCTATTTCTAATGTATAACTTTATTAGTATCCAACTGATTTGGCATATTTTTTTTTGATGAAAATATATCAAACGAGAAAACAAGTAGAATCTGATTATTTTTTTGAGACAAACAGATTCGTAAATATTTTTTTTATTATTACAGTTTTATTTTATTTTCCGGCTAAATAGATAAACTGCAACAAAAAAGAAAAATTAGAAATAAAGGGCATTTTTCCACCTTCATATCCATCTATACCTTTTTGAGAAACTCTTGATGAACTATGCTTTATATTAATTGAAATCCGATTATAACCTTTATCTTTTTTTTTATATTATTTTCTTTATTTTTATCCCAATTTTATATAATTAAACATCTTTAGTTCTTCAAGAGTAGTGGTCGATTTCAAAGTAAGTAATCTAACACATTTTGTTTGATAAGCAATAAATCTTCACTCGTTATTGCCAAATGATCTCCATACACCGGATGTCACATAAACTTTCAGCATATTTATCTATAATAAACAAAAAAGTTTTTATTAATTTTCCCAAATAGAATTTGCACAGATCAATTTGTGGTAAAGCAAACAAAAGATTCAATAAACTCACCAGATTTATGTGAAATCTATCCAATACTTTTTGATTTAAACCATTGATTTTCGCAGAGATCCTAAAGAATCATAAACAGAGAGTATAGTTAAGAAGACGGAGTAAAAAAAAGAGAAAATTAGAAATAAATGATTTTTTTGTATCCTCTTATCCATCTACACCTTCTTAAGTCAATATCTGTGAATTAAGCTTTATATTAATAGAAATCCAACTCTTTCTTCCAAATTATTAATTAATTTTTATATAATTATTCCATTGAACAAAAAAAACAAAATCAATTCTTTCTTCATTTCACACAAAACCATATCACAATCTTTTTCCTTAAATACCCAACCAAATTTTTCACTTGTTCGATCATTTGTGATAAGAACTCGTACAGTTCTAAGTTAATAACCAAATCGCTAGTTAGAAAAGTGAATTTCATATCAACCATACTTTTCTCTATTCCATAGTTTTCTAAAACCATTATCTTTCACAATTTGACATTAAAAAATAAAGGTATAGATGGACAAGAGTATAAAAAAATCATCCTTTATTTTCTTGTTTCCAAAAAACTTTAGTACACATCAGTCATACGATCTGTTACTTGTTTCAAGGGGCCAATGATTCTACATTTGCTTCTTGTACCATTTTCTATGAGAAAATTAGAAATAAATGATATTTTTTGTATCCACTTGTCCATATACACTTTTATTTTTGAATGTAAAATTATGCTTAAACTACCCCAAAAATCATATAATTTAATTTTTAATTTATTTTAAAATTTCGTTTTTATGGAAAAAACATTTAGTTAAGGAAAGAGAAAATTTCTGTTATTCCAAAAATGTAACAAAAACATATTTACAAAATCTTTTTCGATATGTTCTGCAAAATTCAGAAGGTGTCTTCTGCGGATTATCAATGATCTGCGAGTTTTAGAATGTGTCTTTTGCGCTTTCTATATGTTCATCAATTTTGTAGAATATACATTCTGAATAATGTACGTATTCTGCGATTCCGTAGAATTTACATTATGCATAATGCATGTGGTCTGCGATTCCGTAGAATATACATTCTGCATAATGTATGTGTTCTGCAAAGTTTAGAACATGTAATCTGCGGGTTTTGGAATTATGAGAAACACGATTTTCTTCATCTTTCTCAATGCCGTCTTCTTAACTATACTCTTTGTTTAGTTTATGATTTTTTCATATCTCTGCAAAAATCAAAGGTATAAACAAAAAAATATTGGATAGATTTCACATAAATCTTGTGAGTTTATTGAATTTGGTTTTTGTTTTACCACAAATTGATATGTGCAAATCCTATTTGAGAGAATTGATTAATGTTTCTTTATTTATCATAGATAAATATGCTGAAGATTTATGTGACGTGTGGTGTTTGGAGATCCTTTGACAACAACAAGTTGAAATTTATTGTTGATCAATAAAAACATGCTAGATTACTTACTTTGTAATCGACTACTACTCTTAAATAAATAAAGATAATGATTTCAGAAAATTATGGAATAGGAGAAAGTAGGGTTGATATGGAATTCACTTATCTACCTAGCGATTTGGTTTTTAACTTAGAACTCCGTGAATTCTTATCAGTTCTTATCACAAATGATCGAACAAGTAAGAAATTTGGTTGGGTATTTAAGGAAAAAGATTGTGATATGGTTATGTGTGAAATGAAAAAAGAATTAATTTTGGGTTTTTTATTCAATGGAATAATTATATAAAAATTAATTAATAATTTGGAGGGTAGAGTTGAATTTCTATTAATATAAAGCTTAATTCACCAATATTGACTTAAAAAGGTTTAGATGGAAAAGAGGATACAAAAAATATCCTTTATTTCTAATTTTCCCAAATATTTTTTATTTAACTAGTTGAGACTATCTATTTTTGTTATTTTCATTAGTTTAAATAGAAATTTTATACGAAACAAATACAAGAAGAAAATTTGGGATCATGGATCCCTTGAAACAAGAAAACAACAAACATGAAAAGAAAGTGAGTTACTCTAATCCTTCACTGTAGGACACAAAGTACGACTCAGTTATTTGCTGGAAAAAAAAAAAAAGATAAAACAAAGAGAATTGGTTAAACGATGACTGGTACTTCGGCTTTGTTTTCCTCTTCCCATTTGATGTCTGGTTTAGCCTTTGACCAGATGTTGACTCTTACATCTTGGTGCGGTCCTAAGCTTAGAGTAACAGAGAACAAGAGTAAATAACAAAATACGTTTTGTTTAGATAGTTGAAACGGCCTCTTTTTGTTGTTTACTAATTTAAATATAAAATGATAAAAGAAACAAATACACGAAGCAGATGTTGGATCATGGATCACTTGAAACAAGGAAACAACAAATTTTAAAAGAAAATTAGTTACTCTGATCCTACATTCTAAGTAACAGAGTATGACTGATGTGTACTAAAGTTTTACCCAAAAATATGTCCGATAAATTCCATGCAAGTGTACTGGATGCTATCGCAGTATTTAGTGATCGAATACAAAGAGATTGAAAGTTGCACTATAAGTTTTATCAATAAGAATCAAGATAGCACAAAAATATGAAAGTTGTTTGTTGTGAGCATGAAGTGAAAGTAAACAAATGCAATATGAAATGAAACTTAACCAAATGACTAAAACGTTGGGCATTAGAGAATTCGCAGGGTATCATAGATGGACTTAAACAATTGAACTAAACATGAGATTTTAATAGTTATGTTCTAGAACTCAAATCACGAATGAATAATTAACCTACTTTTGCAGCACTAATTACTATGTCTAAACAACCTAAATTATTCAACTCCTACTGGTATTTAAGTATCTAAACACATATAAACAGTCCAAGTTTGATAATGTTCACAAAGTGTCCATAACTCTACTTATGCATGTTATGACGTTTTGCTCACCTAAATTGATTCAAGTAATATAACAACACTTTCGGTGTGCATATTCCTCTAAAAGCAGTAGCTAGAATTTCAATAAAGCAACACGCAGTATAGAAAAATCCAGATGATGAACTCTAAAGAAAAACACTAAATCTAACAACCTATTAATCAATCATGAATCCCCTTTGAAATATCCCTTAAACCCAACAACAAACTACTCGCACATGAATAATGAAATCACAGCATCAGAAACAAAGTATTGCATTATTAAAAAAGGGTTTATAACACTTCTCTATATAGAGATACAAAGACGAGATATTCTCCCAACGAACAAAGCAATGAAACCGAGCAAAACAATGAAATCTATGAAACTTTTGGTGGCTTTTGTTAGATGCTTATCAAATCTCTCCCCCTCATACTTTTGTGGCCTCTGTGTGTTTTATAGGTGTAGGAGCCGGATAGCGCAAACCACAAAATTTGATCAAAAACGGAAAGTTTCCATGTTTCTAAAAGCCTCGTTCGACAGTCGATTCAGTTTCTCTGGTGGCTCCATAAGGTTTGGATCGACCACCCTTTCGACCAGTCAGGTCAATTGGGTTGGGTTGATTCAAGATGTACTCTGCTTGTTGATATATCATGGTTTTTACCGGTTTTCAATCATGATACATGTTGTTTTATCGAGTCTTTTAAGTGTTTTAGAGTCTTTATGAGTTTTTAGAGGTTATTTCATGAGTTAGACGGCTTTGCAGTATTTTGGAGCTTTTTGAGTCAAACCGAGTGAAGAGGATACGAAGGACGGATAAACCGGGAAGATTGCTCATGTTTTTGCTCTGGTGTCGATCGACACCACCTGCGAATCTGCCTCAAGTTTGTAAAAATTTCATTTTTAGCCCTAAAGTTTCCAGAAGTTGCAGATTAGCCCCCACTCGTGTTTTAGACTATATTTGATTTTTTTAAGCCATTGTTAGGCACACCGTTTTTATCCTACTGAGACTTAGAGAGATATTTGTTCCACAGCTTTTCGACAGACAATTCTGAGACTCTGTTGTTTAAGAGAAGAATTTGAACCCCTTTTATATATTTTACTTATTTCTCTTAGAGCATCTCCAAAAGAAACTTCAAATCTTCGAATTTGAGGTTTTGCTCACTGCAAAAGAAACTTCAAAACCTCAAATTTGAGGTTGTATGTTTTTTTTGCATTTTACTCCTTCTAATTAGTTATTTTATAAAAACAACATCTTCATAGTATTGCTGTTTATCATTTTTACCTTATAATTATATGTTTCATTAATATTTGCTTATAAATTTAACTTTTACATATAAAATTAAATAAACAGCTTAAAATGACAAAAAATATTTATCTAAAATAAATAGTACATTCCATTCAGAACAAATAATACACTAACCAAATATTAATACAAAAATATAATAAAAAAATAAAATTACATAAACATATAAATATTACACAAATTAAACTAATACAACAATACTAATATTCAGATAAATTTAGTTATTATTGTTTATATTATTTCTTTTGTGTATGTTTTATATTTCTTTATAAACTTATATGATTTAAATTAATTATAATCAATAGTAAGGACTAAAATACAAAATATAACAATATTAAAGTTATATTTGAGGTTCTGCTTTTGGAGACAAACAACTCCAAACCTCAAAAGAGGTTTGGCTAACCTCAAATTTGAAGTCCTTTTTGGAATCTCTTCTTTTCATGATGTTTGTTTCAATCACCATATTTGAGTAGTTTGCTTGTTAGGTTTAGGGTTATTCAAAAGTTGAAGGTGAATTATTAGATTTGAGTTTATGTTAGGATAATCACATAGTTCTTCATCTGGATTGTATTAAACGCTAAATCTGATTTGATCACCTAGAATTCAAAACTTAGGTTGATTAATAGATGCGAAAATATTATTGATTGTCTGAACTATCTTAGATGAGTAAAATACATATTCACAAAGAAATTTGGCTTATGGATTTTGTGAACAACCGAACCTGAACTTTAATGTTTGTCTGGATTGTTTGAATTTGCAAAGGAATTTGAAATTTTAAGGTTTAGACATAGATAATCTTCGCAGCGGAAGTTGGTTGCTTTTACTGTTGTGTTTCGAGTTCTAGAACAGATCTTCATAAATATCCTAACGGTTTTCTAATGTACAATTCGGATTTACCTGCGAATTTCCCAAAGCCTAGCGTTTGTCTCATTGATTTAAAACACGTTTTCAACAAGCTTTCTAACCGATTTTCTTAAGTATTTTTGTTTTACACTTTATTACTTACTTAGTTTGATTCGATTCTGAGAATTTGCTGTACAACATTAAATCTCTAATGATACGATATTCCTTTGTACTATAACTGTGATTCTGTGCACTTGCAGGAATTTTTCTAGGGTAAAACTACACCTATCACTTGCTCCATTTCGTCATCATACAAACCAGTTTTCAGTAATCTGACCATAACTCTTGATTCAACCATCTGATTGACTTAAAATTACTTGAAGATGAAAGCTAACATCCACAGCTATCGTGTGTTCAAATTTGAGGAAAATCACACCGAGAAAAGACCTCCATCTGATGCAACACTTCTGGCGTCAGAAAACTGTCTAATCTGCAAAATACTTGTTTTTAGCACTTTTGGCTCAAAACATCCAAATTGGCTGTAAAAGTTTTACAAACTCCAAAAACACTAAAAACACCTATAATAAGCGAAAAGCAAATCATTTATTTATTAAAAATATTTTAAAATATATTATAAAGTGGTAAAATACGTAGTATATAAAAGATTCTGTTATTTTTTAATTAGAAAAAATAAAGCAAAAAGAATTGGTCAAACAATTATTGGTACTTCAGGTTTGTTTTCATTTGCGAGTTGACACTACCTCTTTTTGTTGTTTTAATTAATTTCAATTGAAGATTGTACAAGAAGCAAATGTGGGATCATGGATCCCGTGGAAATAATAAATATGAAAAGAAAGTGAGTTATTATGATCCTTCATCTAGGATATGAAGTATATAGAGTATAACTCAATTATTTGCTGGATAAAAGGTAAAACCAAGAGAATTGGTCAAACGATTACTGGTATTTCAAGATTGGTTTCCTCTGCCGTTTTGATGTCCGATATACCTTTCACCATCTGTTGGCATATCAATCTTGGTGCGGTCCCAAGTTTAGAGCAATAGAGAACAAGAGTTAATATCAAATTACGTTAAAAAAATTAAGGTTTGTTTGGATAGTTCATACTACCTCTTTTTGTTGTTTTCATTAGTTGACATAGAAGATGGTACAAGAAGCAAATAAACAAATCAAATGTGGGATCATGGATCTCTTTAAACAAGGAAACAACAAATGTGAAAAGAAAATGAACTACTCTGAGTTGGGGCTACTCCAAACTCCGACAAAAAGACTTACATTTTGTTGACAGCATGCCAAAATCTAATTAAAAAATTAAATTGTTAGGGAAAACAAACAAAATGTTTTAAACGGTTCCATTTGTTATTTAAAAAATCCATCAAAGAATTCTATTATAACAAATTTTAAAAATCTTATCGATATACATAATATTCTGAAAGTTATATTTTATGAATTAAATTGTAAAAAAATTATATCCCAATAACATTAATTAAAATTATATCCCAATAACATTAATTTTTTTAAAAAATTACATAATCATTAAAAATCAAATTTTTTGAATAAAACTTAAAAATTGTCAAACCAATGATAATAAATTTATAAAAAATGTTAGAATCCATAAACGAACAACAGTAGAATCTATTAAAAATGTTATAATCTATATCCAGTAACAATAAAATCTAAATATTTTGACAATTTTTAAAAATCCAACTCCCACCAACCTCTCTCTCTTTCATAGTCGAACAACTTTAGACTGTACCAAAACATTAGACTGTACCAAAACATTCAGACCACCGGAGGCTCTAAATTAGAGATTCTTAAGAAAAAAGGAAAAAAAAAACCAAAACTAAATTATCTCATCAGAATCGGTTCTTAATATTGATATTTTAGAATTGGCAATATGTGTCTCATTTGTATTGGTTTAATTTTTTTGACAAAAGGCAAAAAACAATTTCCTGTTTCTCTCTCTCTTTCTTGCCCCTTTCTGTGGAGGAGAGAAAATCGAACCCTCACCATGGATCACTCGAACCCTGGCCATGGATATACAACTCCAATTCTTGACGATTCTAACCCTATCCCTAATCTTCCCTCTCTCCTTCGCCATCGTCGCTCACCCGCTCACGATCCCGATTCACAGAAACTCCTCCTCCAGATTAGTATGTTCTTCTTTAAACTTTTCAAATCGATTCTTTTTTCTCCTTATGCATGCTTTTATGGGAGGATTTTAACAAGTTTAAGGAAATTAAGGTTGAGTTCTTTGATGAACGAACCGCCAAATCGATTCTTTTTTCTCCTTATGCATGCTTTTATGAGTATGTTCTTCTTCCCTCTCTCTTTGATTTTAACAAATTTACTCCCTCCGATAATTTTGAACTTTCTCTGCTTGGCTTTAACATGTTCTTTAGATTTTAGATGGTTTTGAATTTTCTCTAATTCGATCAGGGTTTCTCTGCCTTCAATGGCTATCTTATACAATAATTCGTTGGTCTCTCCTCTCTTTTAATACAGAAGTTTGTTTTTCCATTTAGGTGTGGAAACTGAGACTTCTTGAGATACATCCATGGCTGGCCAGAGTGATCCTCATATCTCACTATTTTCTCCACAAGTTCTTTTTATCCTCATTTATTTGTATGCGTTTCTTCATGTACGGTCCGTAATGATATAATTGATTAGCATTTCATACCAGGTTGCGTTTATGGCAGAAGACGAACTGGCGGAGATTGTTCCCAATATGAACACGGAGCCACTCAATTTCATCACTGTAATCTCACCTGTTATATACAATCCTGAAATCACTGCATCCAAAACCTGTTTTGTTAACCATGTGACTAATGTGTGAACCGGTGACAGAGGGATTTTGGTCGGTTCGTTCCTCAGATTCCGACACAAGTGCCTCTGCGGCTTGCAGTGGCACTGAAGAGGAGAGGCAAATGCACTTTTCGGCCTCCCGGGTGGCTGTCTGTTGGTAAGACAAAAAAATTGTACATTTCTCCAGATAAATTATTAATGCAAGGGGAATTAGATGCTTAAGTATTAACTGTTACTTGTTGCTTCTTCAATTGCGAATTAGACAATCTGACTCAGGTCTTGGAAGCAGAACGGGAGTCTCAGTCGACATTTCAGACATTACCATTTAGTTACGTGGAGATTGCTAGACTACTTTTTGATCAGTATGTCTTTAGACTCTTCTTGTTNAATCTCACATGTTATATACAATCCTGAAATCACTGCATCCAAAACCTGTTTTGTTAACCATGTGACTAATGTGTGAACCGGTGACAGGGGGATTTTGGTCGGTTCGTTCCTCAGATTCCGACACAACTGCCTCTGTGGCTTGCAGTGGCACTGAAGAGGAGAGGCTTGCAGGCTGTTGTAAAGTGCCATAAGTTGGTAAATTATTGTTGCAGTTGGTCTCTGTGAAAAGTCGGTTTAGTGAAGTTTTGTTTATGGGGGTAGGCTTTCATACAAGCCCCCGATATATGATATAAACACATTCCGCTTATGGCATTTGGCACATACGTTGTTCTTGCTGGTTTGTCACTAGGGCTCTATTGGAAGTAAGTTGTTTGTAAATTTTATATCTATACATTTATATGTCGTTTAGACTGCATTTTGTCAACCTTTTGATCCTTGTGGTGATTCCTAATTTTCTAGGTTTACTCCGGAAGCACTTAATTGGCTTTTTGTGAAAGGAAAGGTTGATTGGTTTTTGCAAGTCATGCTGCTGAAGATAACATTGCTTTCATTGGCTAGCGGTGAAGCACTGATATATCATGGTTTTTATCCATTTTTGAACTATAATATAAGTGATTTTATAGTCTTTTGATATTTTTAGAGTCATATTAGAGTTTTTACATGATGGAGTGCAAATGGAGCTTAAAAGGAGATTCTGAAGTTTCCTGGAGTATTTTGGAGAAGAAGCCGAAATGATGAAGTCGGAGCAGATTTACACGCAGGGTGTCGATCGATACTATCACTGTGTGTCGATCGACACCAATCAAACCGACCAAAGGATTACGACTTCCATCAGAAAAAGGAAATCAACCAAAGTTTTGAAGAATTATAAGATTGCCCCTGACGAAAAATCTTCTTCTATAAATAGTTTTCAGACATTGTTTAGCCAAACACCTAATCATAATTTTCTGTTTTTGAGACCTAGAGAGAAATTGATCCTGAGTTTTTGGGGAGACAATTCTATATTCTTCTGAGCCAGATTTCGAACCCCTGTATCATTCTCTATTCTTATTTTATGCAATTTATTCCAGTCATGATTTGTGCATTCATCTCCATGTCTGAGTAGTTTGCTAGTTAGGTTAGAGTGATTTAGGGTTAATGATAAGTTTGTAGAATTATTATCTTGTTAGAAAAATCACTTGGATCTTCATCTTAATTTGTGCTTATATTGATTTCTTACTTGATCACTTAGAAATCAAACTCTAGGTTGTTTAATAGATGCGAAAGCATTATTGATAATCTGACCTAATCATAGATGATCAAAATATCTATTCGCAAAGAGATTTGGTTTAGGTATTTTGTGAACAATCGAATCTGTTTTTAATGCTTGCCTCAATTGTTTGAATTCGCAAAGAGATTTGGTTTTCTGGAATCTAGGCATAGATTACTTCTGCAACGAGAGTTGATTAGTTTTAAATAAGTGTTTCGAGTTCTAGACGGTTCTCAATAATTTCCTGACAATATAATTTTTGCATTCTCTGATTCATCCTGATAATTACATTTGCCTAGCGCCTTAGTCTCCTGAACTTAAATTCATTTTTAATCTCGTTTAGTGATCGTTTAGTTGCTTTATTTACTTTCACTTTATTTGACCCAGCATAATTCGAACTTAAAAACCCTAGTGTAGCATCTACTTCCCTTGGGATTCGATAACCCCTTATATTTCAACTGCATTGCTGTGCACTTGCAGTATTGTTTTATTTAGGTAAAACCTGAGCCCTATCAAGCATACCACTCTTGGACATTGTAGCGAGTTCTCTTTGTGGAAGCTAGGAGTTATGACTCGAGCAGGCATCACTACCTCTTGATCTTTGTAGCTTTAGCACAGTTTTTTCTTTTGATCTGGCTTGATAACATTAGTGTGAATAGGCTCTTCTGAAATCCACTATGTTCACGATGTTGTTAAAAAAACACCTTTGATGTTATGCAGCAGAATTTGGAATGTACTCCTTATACTTCAACTGCATTGTTGTGCATTTGCAGTGTTGATTTATTTGGGTAAAACTTTGACCCTATCAAGTTTTTGGCGCCGTTGCCGGGGAAGTAATAGCTGCCTACGGAATCTAGTATTAGAATTTTGACTAGGTTTTGTTTTTATTTTGGTTACTAATTTAGTTTCTTATTTTTGTTTTTCAGGTGCATGCTTAATCGCAGTACCTGAGCAACAAGGAAAATGAGTTAATTTCACTCAACCAGGAGCTCGGTCGGTTGGAACGTAAGAACCGAAAATCTGCACGAGTGTTGATCGACACCAACACTTGCATCGATCGACACCTTGCGCAGGACGCGATGGCTGAGCTTATGGTTTTGATACGAGACGCAGATGGTAATCTGACCGACGGAGAAGGCAACAGAAGGAACGCCAGAGGACAGAGACTTGATGAGAATGGAGCTGTCATCATTGAGCAAGCAGTACAAATCGCACCTGCGAATGGAGGACGTGGAAGAACGCTAGGCAATACAACAGACTAGACCAGTTCTACGCAAACAGAGCTGCGATTCGCCCACCTCCCTTTCAAAGGAATGACTTTGAGCTGAAGCCTGCTTACTTTTCACTCGTAGCTCAGCATCCATTCCATGGTATCCCTAATGAGCACCCCATTGACCACATCGAGAAATTCGAAGACTTGGCATCCAGCATCAAGGCTAATGGAGTGTCTGAAGACTACCTTTGTACTCATAGGATTCACCATGGAGAATGAAAATGCTTCCTCAATTGAACACCAAAGGAGATTAAACCCAAACCTTAAGGAAGTAGTGAAAAAGGAAATCTTGAAACTTTTAGAAGGTAATGTGATCTATCCTATTAGTGACAGCACTTGGGTTTCCCCGGTGCATGTTGTCCCTAAGAAGGGTGGAATCACTGTGCTTAAGAATGAAAAGGATGAATTGATACCAACTAGAACTATCACCGGCCATAGAATGTGGCATTGATTACCGAAAACTTAATGCTTCTACTAGAAAAGAACATTTTCCTCTTCCTTTTATTGACCAAATGCTTGAGAGATTGGCTAACCATCCTTTCTATTGTTTCCTTGATGGATATAGTGGGTTCTTTCAAATACCCATTCATCCTAATGATCAAGAGAAGACCACTTTCACATGCCCTTATGGTACCTTTGCATATCGAAGGATGTCATTTGGGTTATGTAATGCTCCAGCTACCTTTCAAAGGTGCGTGATGAGTATCTTCTCCGATCTTATTGAGGAAATGGTAGAAGTTTTTATGGATGACTTTTCTGTGTATGGTGCCTCTTTTTCTGCATGTCTTGCTAATCTTTGCAGGGTTCTACAAAGATCTGAAGAGTCTCACTTGGTTCTTAATTGGGAGAAGTGCCACTTCATGGTCAACCAAGGGATTGTGTTGGGTCATAAGATTTCTGAAGATGGTATAGAAGTGGACAAGGTCAAGATATATGTTATGGTCAAGATGGCGCCACCAACCAATGTGAAAGGCATAAGGAGTTTCCTTGGGCATGCAGGGTTCTATAGGAGATTCATCAAGGATTTCTCCAAGATTGCTAGGCCTATGATAAGGCTTCTTTTTAAAGAGGTGGAATTTTAGTTTGATAAGAAATGCTTGCAAGCCTTTGAGACAATCAAGAAAGCCCTTGTGAGTGCTCCTATTGTGCAAGCACCGGATTGGAGTCTACCATTTGAGATCATGGCAGATGCTAGTGATTATGCGGTTGGGGCTGTTCTTGGACAAAGGAAAGAGAAGAAGTTACATGTGATCTACTATGCTAGTAGGACACTTGATGATGCTCAAACCAAGTATGCAACAACAGAAAAAGAACTCTTGGCTGTGGTGTTTGCTTTTGAGAAATTCAGATCCTATTTGGTGGGTTCAAAGGTGATAGTCTACACCGATCATGCTGCATTGCGCCACATCTATGCTAAAAAGGAGACTAAGCCAAGGCTCCTTAGATGGATCTTACTTCTTCAAGAGTTTGACATGGAGATAGTTGACAAGAAGGGTGTGGAGAATGGTGTAGCTGATAATTTGTCAAGGATGAGGATTGAGGATGCTTTGCCAATCAATGATTCCCTACCGGAGGAGCAAATTATGATGATCAAGAGCATTGCTAGTGCACATGGAGTTGGAAGGAAGCTTGAAGAGATTCAAGGTATAGAGGTCAAGGGTGAGCCTTGGTATGCTGATTTTGTTAACTACTTGGTGTGCAATGAGGAACCAACACATCTCAACAACTATCATAAGAAAAAGTTTATGAGGGATGTATCACACTTCTATTGGGATGAGCCTTATCTCTACAAAAGGTGTGCTGATGGGATCTATAGAAGGTGTGTGGCACAAGAAGAGGTTGAGAGTGTGATTTTTCATTGCCATGGGTCCAAGTATGGGGGTCATTTTGCCACTTTCAAGACAGCTACAAAGGTTCTTCAAAGCGGATTTTGGTGGCCTACATTGTTCAAGGACACTCATGAGTTCATCAAGACATGTGAACCTTGCCAAAAGAAGGGAAACATAAGCAAGAGGGATGAGATGCCCCAAAACCCTATCTTAGAAGTGGAGTTGTTTGATGTATGGGGCATAGACTTCATGGGACCTTTCCCATCTTCTTATGGAAACAAGTATATCTTGGTAGCAGTTGATTATGTCTCCAAGTGGGTAGAAGCCATTGCAAGTCCTACCAATGACTCCAAGGTTGTGGTGAAGATGTTCAAGAGTATAATCTTCCCAAGGTTTGGTGTTCCAAGAGTTGTGATTAGTGATGGGGGAAGCCATTTCATCAACAAGGTCTTTGAAGGGTTATTGAGCAAACATGGTGTCAAGCATAAGGTAGCCACTCCTTACCACCCTCAAACTAGTGGTCAAGTGGAAGTCTCAAACCGTGAGATCAAGGCTATCCTAGAGAAAACAGTGGGTATAACAAGGAAGGATTGGGCAATCAAGCTTGATGATGCTTTGTGGGCCTATAGAACAGCTTTCAAGACACCAATAGGAAGGTCTCCTTTCAACCTTGTGTATGGGAAAGCTTGCCATTTACCAGTGGAGATTGAACACAAGGCTTTGTGGGCTGTGAAGCTTCTCAACTATAACATAAAGACAGCCCAAGAGAAGAGATTGATTCAACTCCAAGAGCTTGAGGAGATTAGGCTTGAGTCTTATGAAAGCTCAAGGATCTACAAGGAGAGAACTAAGGCTTTCCATGATAAGAGGATTGTGAAGAAAGAGCTGAGTGTTGGTGACAAAGTCCTTCTCTACAATTCAAGATTGAAGTTATTCCCGGGTAAGCTCAAGTCAAGGTGGGGAGGCCCTTTTGAGATTCAAGAAGTCTTGCCTTATGGAGCTATCACTTTGATGGGGAAGAATGGGGAAAGTTTCACAGTAAATGGCCATAGGGTGAAGCCATACTTGGTGAATGAATCTAAGGAAGAGGCAAGCTCATGTCTTCTTCAAGATCCCACTCTTGCCTAAAAAGGTTTGAAAAGTCGAGCTAATGACGTTAAACAAGCGCTCTTGGGAGGCATTCCCATGGTTATCCATGTATATATTTTTCATTTAGTACTATGATTATGTTTCTTTGAGTTTTTGAAAGTTTTAGGTTGAGTATGGAGGACTTTGGCTTGGAGAAAAGAGTAAGGAAGAAAGTTTTAAGACTGGATCGACGACTTGGATCGACGTAAGTCGTCGAACCAAATTTTCAGGGTGTTGGTTCGACGAGTTGGTTCGACGAACACGTCGATCCAAGTTCCCAGGGGTTGAGTTCGACGAACTGTATCGATGAACACGTCGATCCAAGTTTCCAGGGGTTCGGATCGACGAACCTGTCCGATGAGCTACGTCGATCCACTTTTCCAGGGGTTTGGATCGACGAACTTGTCCGACGAACACGTCGATCCACTCCTAAAAACAGGTTTGCTTGACTTTTCCTCCTTCCTTTGACCGGTTTAATGTTGACTCCCTCACTTAGATTGGACCGATTTTAGGGGATTAAAAGACTCCTTCTTCCCCAAAAATCACTCTCACCCACGAAATTCTAGCTTTCATAAGAACAAGAACTTGTTTTTCACTTTTCTCTCTCAATTCTTCATCAAATCCTTTGATTTCAAGTGCTATAATTTCGAAATTCTGTGCTAATCTTGATTCCTTAGTTGATTTCGGCCTTGCACTTGCGTGGAACCAAGGTTTGTCTTCTCATCCTCTCTTTTAATCTTTGACTTCTCCTTGAGAATGAATTATAGATTGAGATTGATAAGTAGACTTTGAATGGATTGATTGAGTTGGGTATAGTTGAATATTGTTATGGGTGATGATTGTTGAAGATTTCCAAGGAAATACATGGGAAAATTTTGATTTTTGAACACTTTTTCTATAGGATTTTCAAGGGTTGCGAAAATTCATGTTTATGCCTAATTGATGTTCAAATTTTCAAAATTGGTTTCTTTAACCTTGTTTTCCCATGTTGCATAAGTAATTAGGCTTGAATCCTCTTGAATTTTAATGTGTTAACACTTAGAGGATGCTTAATTTTGAAAAATTCCTTGTTGATTTCTTTGATTGATAAAAGAGATGATAAAAGAAATTAATTCTTGCTAGCAATTCTTTGTCATGGAAATTTTGATTCTTGGAACCCCCATAAAGCTTTATGAGTACATACTTGTTGCTTTCAAAAGTTTTAATTCACAATGTACTCATTCTTTTCAAAGATTTTTGAATTTATAGGTGATATGGGGAGATCAAGGAGTGAGACTAGCAAGAGACAAGGCAAGAGGCCTGTGGAGGTGGAAGAAGAAGATCCTGAGGAGAGTCCCCCGGTTATAAGGAAGTTGTCTCAAAAGAGAGACATTAGTAGAGAGAAAGCTAAGGAAAGGAGAGCCGAGAAAGCCGCGGCCTCAACTCCAACACCCTCAGCAGTGTACAAGTCCCTTATGGAGATGCCTTTCAAGGGAACTAAGTACCCGGACCATGAGCTGCTTGATGAGTTGGGTCTCTTGGAGGATGTAACTGCAATTTTCCGGAATTTGGGGTGTGAGAGATGGTTCAACCAATCATACCCGAGCTACCAAGAGGAAACTTGCCAATTCCTCTCCTCTTTGAAGGTGACAACTTCGAGTTCAGGGGGTGTTGATGCAGAAAAAGATGGCTTCGGATTCATCCAATTCCGGGTTCGCAACAAGTCTTACAAGATGGGCTTCAAAAAGCTTAGTGAGGTACTTGGATTTGATGAGGGGGAAGGTGCTGGTTCGCGTTTGGATGTTAGAAAGACTGAGTTGGAAAGGCTTTGGCAGTTGCTTGGTAATGGGAGTTACAAGACCGGGAGATGTAGGAGCAAGATGATCCGTCACCCCGCGATTCGCTATGCTCAAAAGGTGCTAGCTCACACTTTCTTTGCTAAGAAGGAGAGCGTGATTATGACTGCTGAAGAGTGGGAGATGCTAGATGTTGGGCTCAAGGGCATCATCCGTTACCTCGATAACTATGAGATGCGAGGTGACGCTACGGGTAATGGTATGGTGCAGATTTGGGTGGCTCATGCAGCGAGTAACTATGGTAAAGCTACAGCCAACAAGAAGGATCGCTCTCATCAACTAGCCATTGGAGGCATGATCACTCCTATTCTTGAGGAAGTTGGCATCAACTTAGGACATCCCTCTGCCGAAAAGCAGTACATAGACTCCTCCTACCTCCTTAAGGGTCAGTTCTTGGTGAAGTCGGGAAATGGCTACAGGTACAAATTCAATGTGGAAAGGCTCAGGGAGGCTACAATCCGACTTCCTTGCATTCACCTCACAAGCCTTAGAGAAAAATCAAACGCTGCCTTCACTCCATCCGACGAACATCTAGGCGACATAGAGACCTTCCCGATAGCTCCATGGGACACTGATCATGAGCCTTATCAAGCTCCTCCAGTCTATGGTAGTGATAGGTACAACTTTGAGCCTTATGAAGGAGCTAACCAAGGAGAGCCCTCTAGACAAGCTCACCAACACATCAAGCTTCTCCAAAGATGGAACAGATGGCAAGATAAGACCATTAGGAAGCTGGTGAAGACTGTCAAGGAGATGAAGAGGCAAATCAAGGACCTCACGACCAAGGGAAACAAGGCTCCCTCCTCAAGACATCAAGAAGAGCAGCATGAGGATCAAGAAGGGGACAGCCATATGGTAGAGAGACGCCACTCTTTTCAAGGAACCCCAAGTGCACAAAGCCATGAGGATGAGCCACGCCCCTCCTCCTATGAGACAAGGAGGCGTGGGAAGAGAGTCATGCGATCCCCCACTCCTCAATCAAGCAATCCATTATACTCCATGGATTCATACTCCTCCTCCTCCATGCATTTTTGATCAAGGTACCACTCTAAAACCATTGTAAATACCACTTAGTTTTTATTTTTATTTTTGCATTTTGAAATCTTCTCCAAGCTTGGATTACACAAGAGACTGTGTAATTTAAGTTTGGGGGAGTATGGTATTTGACTTTGTGTTTTGTGATCTTATTTTTCTTTAGCATGCATATTTGAGTCTCATCTAAGGCATAGAAAAACTAAAAAAAATGAAAAAAATTTCGAAAATTTCAAAAAAATATCATTTAGTTTGCATTTGCACTTGTTAACATTCTAGGATTGAGTCTAGAATTTTTCTCATTTAGGTTGTTTTCATATGCATTGGGAGCAATGATGAGCCTATCCTTGTAGGTTTTTAACTCTTGTAATCAATTCAATACCCTAGTTAGTAGTTCTTTAATGCTTGTGAATGAATTTGAAAGTAAGGAAAAACCATGCTTGGACCACCTCATTTGTCACTAGTTTTTGGTTAAAATATGGTCTTGAATTTGAAAGCCAACTCTACTTACTTAAATCGAATTTGGACATTTAATTATCATGCTTGCATTGAAAGTGAATTCATGGATTGAAAATACTTGAGCTTTCTTACTCACTTTGCCACCCTATTGCTAGCTCAAGTAGAACTCCCACCAAACCTTACCTCCTTTGAAGCCAATTGTTTTTGTGTTACTACTTGTGAGGTCTTTATTTCGATTGAACTTAGCATAAAGTGTTAGGTTTGAAACGACAAGTATAGACTTGCATGTAGATTCTAACCTTGCATTTTGAGGTTAACTTTAGGCTTCGGATTTGGGGGTTTAATTGGTTGTGATTATGCTTGATGAGTTGTGGAATAGTTGGGAAGAAAGAGATGATGGTTAAAAGGGTTGGAGGAATATAAGGGGAAGAATGGTTTGAAATGGAGAGTCTTGGGTTTTAAAAAAGGAATAGCTCTAAATAAATAAAAAGTACTAGGTGGTCTTAAGAAATCAAAAGAGCCAAAAAGCCAAGTAATGAAAAATTTATATATGCAAGGCCACCTAGAAATAAAAAAAGGAACTAAATTAATAAAGTGTAGACTACTCCATTCACCAAAATTTATAAGTTGAAGAAGTTCCCCCTTAAGGCTTCAAAAAGAGAAAAATGTTCCAAATTCAAAGGGTTTAGCAAGGCACAAAAGCCTTGATGAAAGGGTAGATTCTAGAGGGTTGAGTGAGCTAAAAAAATGAATGAGAGGGATGTAGGATCATTGATAGTATTTCGGGTAGATGATAGTCTATCCTTGTATGCATCACTTGTTTCTTACCTTTAGCATTATACATGTGGTTCAATCCTTTTGAGTGTTACCCTTACTTAAATGCAAAACCGGATGAATTGAGATCATTTTTATCTCAAAACCCAGTCCTTAAACCAAATGAATTCACTAGCCTTGCAATGTCATGATTCATGGTTTTGATCTTAATGAATGTTAAAGAGTTGGCTTGATAGGGAGACTTGTTTTGATTAAATTCTTAGTACACTTGAATGTTGAGATGGGCATGGCTAACTCTTTTGGAGTAGGAAGTATTCACATGCATTCTAAAATTAAGAACTAGGATATTGAGTTGATTATTATTGTTAACCATCTTGGATATTGAGCTCCCACTTTCAAACCTCTCTCCTTAGCTTGTGTTTTATTTGCTTGTGGACAAGCAAAAGGCAAGTTTGGAGGAGTTGATATGTCTATATTTTGCATCATATTTCTCTCCATTTAGTGTAAGTTTGTCATCATTTAGGATCCTTATTTAGCATCATTGTATTGCATTTCGATCATTTAGAGTCTAGGATCTCTTTGCATGTTCTTTTGCATGTTTTGGTGCATTTGGAGTCTTGATCAGGTGAAAAGGACATTATGGAGGCGTGGATGGAGCTGGAGAAGGATTGCATAGCACTTGGAGGAGAAAGGAGTCACCAAGAGGATGAAGGAGAAGATTTCTCGCGCTGGATCGACGAGATGGATCGACGAGTACGTCAATCCAAATTTCCAGGAGTTCGGATCGATGAAACGGATCGACGTAGCTCGTCGAACCAAACTTTCAGAAGTTCGGATCGATGAAACAGATCGACGTAGCTCGTCAAACCAAACTTCCAGGGGTTCGGATCGATGAAACAGATCGACGAACTACGTGGCTCGATGACTTGAAACTTCCAGGAGACTTGAAACTACGTGGCTCGATGACTTGAAACTTCCAGGAGACTTGAAACTACGTGGCTCGATGACTTGAAACTTTTAGGAGACAAGGATACGGATCGATGACTTGGCTCGATGAAGGACGTCGAACCAACTCGCCAGGGGTTCGGATCGACGACATGGATCGATGAAGTCGTCGATCCAAACCCAAACTATTTCTTTTTGTCATCCTCATGGGTCCCTTCTATAAATACTCTTTAAACCTAATTTTTATGAGAAGGATTATTCTCTCTAGTCTTGTCAAGAACTTTTTAGCCACTTTGAGAAAAGTCTTGTATTTTGCTTTGAATCTTTTAAGTTTTATGCAATATCTATCTTGAACTTCCATTAATCTTTTTTCTAATCATGTTTAACCTTTCTCTTATCTTTGATTTGATGGGTTTAAATATGATTAGTGAGTAATTCATTAGAAACTTGGGGATGGGATAGATTTAGGGTTTTCTAAAGGTTCAATCTTGCAATCTATGATAGATTCTTTCATCTCTCTTCTTATTAAGGTGTTCTTAATGCCAAATAGCTAATCTTATGCTATTTGGATCATAAGCATTTCATACACCCACCAAGTGTTTGATGAAATGCTTGAACCAACTTAATAAGAGATTTGCATACCTAGCCTATAACATCATTAGTTTGTCTAGGGTGTTTATCATGCTATTAGACTTGTCATTCATGCTTGCTAATCATTTTAATGCTAAAACATCATTAGTTCATTAGGGTGATTAGTGAAGGGATTAGTGCCACACATCATGGATTAGTCTTTAATTAGTGTTCTAGGCATAGAGATGGCTTGATTAGTTGCTTAAATGATTGCAAGATTGTCCATTTGGTTTCCCAAATCAATGATTCCATCCCTAGGTTTCGTTTTTAGTAATTTGATAATCCTAATTAGTAGTTAATTGCATCATTAGTACTTGATTAGTAGTAATTAAGGCTTAGTTTCATATTATTGAACTTGTAGTCTCTCTCTTAGGTTGTGTTTCTTATTTTAATTGTTGCTTATCACCTTAAACCTTTTAATTTAGCTTAGCTTAAACAAAACTTTGCATTCTTATTGAATCATCTCCCAAGATGGATTGATACCTCAAATATTGCAATGATATGAGCAATTGAGGAATTGCCAACAAGACTAAAAAGTCTTGTTTCAAACAACACATTTGAAGTGAAGCCAGCCTTCATCTCAATGGTTCAACAAGACAAGTTCCATGGTTTGCCAATGGAGGATCCACTTGATCACTTGGATAATTTTGATATAGTTTGTGGGTTATTCAAGATGAATGGTGTGAGTGAGGTTGCTTTCAAACTAAGACTTTTTCCCTTCTCTCTTGGGGATATAGCAAGGCAATGGGAGAAAAACTTGCCTCAAGGAACCATCACCTCTTGGGATGAATGCAAGAAGGGATTCCTATCTAAGTTCTTCTCCAACTCAAGGACTGCCAAGTTGAGGAATGAAATCTCAAGCTTCACTCAAAAGAGTAATGAGTCTTTTAATGAAGCATGAGAAAAGTTTAAGGGCTACACAATGCAATGCCCTCATCATGGCTTCACACAAAAGTCTCTACTAAGCACTATCTATAGAGGAGTCCTTCCAAAGATTCGAATGCTTCTTGATACCGCAAGTAATGGAAACTTCTTAGGAAAAGAAGTAGAAGATGGTTTGGAGCTTGTAGAGAATCTTGCCTTGAGTGATGGTAATTACAATGAAGACTATGATATAGCTCCAAGGGGAGGTGAATATGACTCTCACAAGAAAGAAATGAAGTCTCTACATGACAAGATGGACAAACTCATGTCTTCCAATCAAAAGCATGTACATTTTGTTGAAGAGAATCAAGAAGATTATGATGATCAAGTTGAGTCTCAAGAGTGTCAAGAAGTGATAAATTTCATGGGTGGCCAAGGAGGCTACAACAACAACTATAAGGGGAATAACAACCTCTCTTATAGAAGTACTAATGTAGCCAACCCCAGAGACCAAGTCTACCCTCCACAAGCTACTCAAAGCAAACATTTAGTACCTTACAACAATCAACAAAAGGGTTATGCACCAAGGTCTAACTACCAAGAAGGAAACCAAGGCAACTATGGTGGTCCAATGTATAATGCTCCACCAGGTTTTACTAAAACTTCACAAGGTCCTGCAAAAGACAATGTTAAGCTAATGCTTCAACAAATACTTCAAGGTCAAGCCAATAGTGATGCTAATGTGGGAAAGAAGATTGCTGAGATTAACACAAGAATGGATTCTACACTTAATGAGCTTGCCACTCAAATAGGATGTCTTCAACAAAAGTTCCAGCAACTTGAGAAAGGCAAGGCTTCTAGCTCCAATTCACAAGACACTCTACCGGGAAAGTGTGAGGCAAACCCCAAAGAATACATCAATGCCATCACTTTAAGAAGTGGAAAGGAGTTGCCTACTAGAGAAAGTCCTTTAATCAATGAGGACATTGAAGTGCAAGATGGGGAGGAGAGCTTTACAAAAGCTCAAGAAGCTACAACTTTTGATGATGTGTACATTGCAAAGAGAAGCAAAGAAGTGGTAAAGGAGAATCCAAAAGAGGATGTGCACCAAAAGGAGTCAACATTTGTTCCCCCACCTTACAAGTCTAAACTTCCCTTCCCCGGGAGGTTTAAGAAACAGTTGGTGGAAAAATACAAGGCCATGTTTGAAAAACAAATAAAAGACATTGAGCTCAAGATGCCTTTGATGGATGCCTTTATGTTGATCCCTCAATACACCAAGTTTTTGAAAGATGTTGTGGCACAAAGAGCTAGGGATGTCCAAGGAGTTATGCTACTTTCTCAAGAGTGTAGTGCAATAATTCAAAGCAATGTGATACCAAAGAAGCTTGGAGACCCCGGTTCCTTCACTATACCATGTGCCTTGGTCCTCTTGGTTTTGAAAATTGCTTGTGTGATCTAGGGGCTAGCATCAACCTAATGCTCTATTCAATAGCTAAGAAGCTAGGCTTCACCAAGTACCAGAAATGTGGGATCTCTCTAATTCTTGCTGATATGAGTGTGAGGATGCCAATTGGGGTTCTAGAAGACTTGCCTCTAAAGGTTAGCAACTTCATCATCCCAACTGATTTTATGGTGCTTAAGATGGATGAAGAGCCAAAAGACCATTTGATCTTGGGAAGACCCTTCCTAGCTACAGCTGGTGCAGTCATTGATGTGAAGCATGGGAAAATCGGTTTGCATCTAGGGAAAGGTGTTGAGCTTAAGTTTGACATAAAAGAGACCTTGAGGAAGCCAACCATTGATGGTCAAGTTTTCTACGTTGAAGCTATGGATGAGTTAGTTGATGAGTTGCTTGAAGAGCTAGCTCAAGAAGACCATCTTAGTGTGGCTCTCACCAAACCACATGGAGAGAATGGGTACTTGCATGAGGAAACTCAAGCATACATGCATATGCTTGATTCTCGCAAAGCACAAGATGGGGAGGATAGTTTTTCGAGCTTGCTAGCTTCTTGTGAGGGTGAAGTGGAATTTGCTCAAGATAAAGAGTCTTTGAGGGTTGAGGTTTCAAGTCAAGGACAAGGGGAAAGTCTAGAGGAGTTTGAGCAAGGAGAATTGGCAAGGGACCTTGATGAGGATTGGAGTGAACTCAAAGCTCCAAAGGTGGAACTCAAGCAACTTCCCATTGGACTAAGGTATGCTTTCTTAGACCCTAACTCTTCTTACCCCGTCATTGTCAATGGAAAACTTAAGTGATGATGAGCTCAACTCCCTTCTCAATGAGTTGAGAAAGTATAGGAGAGCTATTGGTTACTCTTTGAGTGATATCAAGGGCATATCTCCTATACTTTGCACTCATAGGATTCACCTTGAAAATGAAAATGCTTCCTCAATTGAACACCAAAGAAGATTAAACCCAAACCTTAAGGAAGTAGTGAAGAAAAAAATCTTGAAACTTTTAGAAGCTAATGTGATCTATCCTATTAGTGATAGCACTTGGGTTTCCCCGGTGCATGTTGTCCCTAAGAAGGGTGGAATCACTGTGATTAAGGATGAAAAAGATGAATTAATACCAACTAGAACCATCACTGGTCATAGGATGTGTATTGATTACCGAAAACTTAATGCTTCTACTAGAAAGGATCATTTTCCTCTTCCTTTTATTGACCAAATGCTTGAGATATTGGCTAACCATCCTTTCTATTGTTTCCTTGATGGGTATAGTGGGTTCTTTCAAATATCCATTCATCCCAATGATCAAGAGAAGACAACTTTCACATGCCCTTATGGTACCTTTGCATATCGAAGGATGCCATTCGGGTTATGTAATGCTCCAGCTACCTTTCAAAGATGCATGATGAGTATCTTCTCCGATCTCATTGAGGAAATGGTAGAAGTTTTTTTATGGATGACTTTTCTGTGTATGGTGCCTCTTTTTCTGCATGTCTTTCTAATATTTGCAGGGTTTTACAAAGATGTGAAGAGTCTCACTTGGTGCTTAATTGGGAAAAGTGTCACTTCAAGGTCAACCAAGTGATTGTGTTGGGTCATAAGATTTCTGAAGAAGGGATAGAAGTGGACAAAGCCAAGATAGATGTAATGGTCAACATGGTGCCACCATCCAATGTGAGAGGCATAAGGAGTTTCCTTGGGCATGACGGTTTCTATAGGAGGTTCATCAAGGATTTCTCAAGGATTGCTAGTCCTTTGACAAGACTCCTTTGTAAGGAAGTTGAGTTTCAGTTTGATGAAGAATGCTTGCAAGCCTTTAAGACAATCAAGAAAGCACTTGTAAGTGCTCCTATTGTGCAAGCACCGGATTGGAGTCTACCATTTGAGATCATGGCGGATGCTAGTGACTATGCTGTTGGAGCTGTTCTTGGACAAAGGAAAGATAAGAAGCTTCATGTGATCTACTATGCAAGTAGGACACTTGATGAGGCTCAAACCAAGTATGCAACAACGGAAAAGGAACTCTTGGCGGTGGTGTTTGCTTTTGAGAAATTCAGATCTTATATGGTGGGATCAAAAGTGATTGTGTACACCGACCATGCTGCATTGCGCCACATCTATGCTAAGAAGGAGACCAAGCCAAGGCTCCTTAGATGGATCTTTCTTCTTCAAGAGTTTGACATGGAGATAGTAGACAAGAAGGGTGTTGAGAATGGTGTAGCTGGTAACTTGTCAAGGATGAGAATTGAAGATGCTTTACCACTCAATGATGCTCTACCGGAAGAGCAAATAATGATGATCAAGAGTGTTGCTAGTGCACATGGAGTTGAGAAGATGCTTCAAGAGACTCAAGGTCTAGAGAGCAAGGGTGAGCCTTGGTATGCTGATATTGTTAACTACTTGGCATGCAAAGAAGAACCAACTCATCTCAAGAACTATCACAAGAAGAAGTTCATGAGAGATGTTTCACACTTCTATTGTGATGAGCCTTATCTCTACAAGAGATATGCTGATGGGATTTATAGAAGATGCTTGGCACAAGAAGAGGTTGAGAGTATGATTTTTCATTGCCATGGGTCTAAGTATGGGGGTCATTTCGCCACATTCAAGACAGCTACAAATGTTCTTCAAAGTGGATTTTGGTGGCCTACATTGTTAAAGGACACTCATGAGTTCATCAAGAGATGTGAACCTTGTCAAAGAAAGGGGAACATAAGCAAAAGAGATGAGATGCCCCAAAACCCAATCTTAGAAGTGGAGTTGTTTGATGTATGGGGCATAGACTTCATGGGACCCTTCCCATCTTATTATGGAAACCAATACATCTTGGTAGCTGTTGACTATGTCTCCAAGTGAGTTGAAGCCATTGCAAGCCCTACAAATGACTCTAAGGTCGTGGTAAAGATGTTCAAGAGTATAATCTTCCCAAGGTTTGGTGTGCCAAAAGTTGTGATTAGTGATGGGGGAAGCCACTTCATCAACAAGGTCTTTCAAGGGTTGCTAAGCAAGCATGGTGTCAAGCACAAGGTAGCCACTCCTTATCATCCTCAAACTAGTGGTCAAGTGGAGGTTTCAAACCGAGAAATCAAGGCCATTCTAGAGAAAACAGTGGGTATAACAAGGAAGGATTGGTCAATCAAGCTTGATGATGCTTTGTGGGCTTATAGGACATCTTTCAAAACACCAATTGGAAGGTCTCCTTTCAACCTTGTGTATGGCAAATCTTGCCATCTACTGGTAGAGATTGAACACAAGGCTTTGTGGGCTGTTAAGCTTCTCAATTACAATCTCAAAACAGCCCAAGAGAAGAGGTTGATTCAACTCTAAGAGCTTGAGGAGATTAGGCTTGAGTCTTATGAGAGTTCAAGATCTACAAGGAAAGAACCAAGGCTTTTCATGACAAGAGGATTGTGAAGAAGGAGCTGAGTGTTGGTGACAAGGTTCTTCTCTACAACTCTAGACTAACGTTGTTTCCCGGTAAGCTCAAGTCAAGGTGGGGAGGTCCTTTTGAGATTTAAGAAGTATTGCCTTATGGAGCCATCACTTTGATTGGAAAGAATGGGGAAAGTTTCACAGTCAATGGTCATAGGGTCAAGCCATACTTGGTGAATGTGTCTAAGGAAGAGGCAAGCTCGTGTCCTCTTCAAGATCCCCTTCTTGCCTAAAAAGGTTTGAACCGTCGAGCTAATGACGTTAAACAAGCGCTCTTGGAAGGCATTCCCATGGTTATCCTTGTATATATTCTTGTTTTAATTCTATAATTATGTTTCTTTGAGTTTTTGAAAGTTTTAGGTTGAGTATGGAGGACTTTGACTTAAGAAAAGGTGAGGAAGAAATTTTTAAAACTGTCTCGGGGTGCTGTATCGACGAGCTAGGTCGATCCAGCCTCTCCAGGGGTTCATATCGGCCAACCGTATCGACGTAGCTGCCCGATACACTTTTGCAGGGGTTTGAATCGACCTGGTGTATCGGGGTAGCACGTCGATACGCGTCTTCAAGCCCTGAACACCTCAGACTTCCAAGTTCATCTTGGCCTGGTGTGTCGACATAGGTGGCCGATACAAAATTCCAGAGGTTCGTTTCGACATACCGTATCGACGAGCTAGGTCGATCCAGAAAAACAGGGGTTCAGATCGACGTAGTGTATCGACCTAGCCATGTCGAAACGAACCCCCAAACCAGGTAAGTTGACTTTCTTCCTTCCTTTGACCGGTTTAATCTTGACTTCTCCACTTGAATTAAACCGGTTTTTGGGGATTTTAAGCCTTCTTCTTCCCCTTGGCTCTCCATATCCACGATCTTCACCCCCTTTCATTAGATAAGAAATTTGTTTTTCCCTTTTCTCTCTCAATTCTTCATCAAATTCTTTGATTCCAAGTGCTATAATCCCGAAATTGTGTGACAATCTTGAATCCTTAGTTGATTTCGAGCCTCACATCTTCGTGGAACCAAGGTTTGTTTGCCCATCCTCTCTCTTAATCTTTGATTTTTCCTTGAGAATGAATTGGAAATTAGGATTGATAGAAAGGTTTTGAATGGATTGATTGAGTTGGGTATAGTTGACTAATGTTATGGGTGATGATTGTTGAAGTTTTTCAAAGAATTTCATGGGAAATTTTTGATTTTTGAGCATCTTTTCTATTGGATTTTCAAGTGTTGCGAAAATTGATATTTAAGCCAAGTGATGCTCAAAAATTTCAAATTTGATTTCTTTAACCTTGTTTTCCCATGTTGCATAAGTAATTAAGCTAAAATCCTCATGAATATTAACTTGCTAAAACTTAGAGGATGCTTAATTTGAAAATTCTCTTGTGGACTACTATGGATGATAAAAGTGATTAAGTCTTGCTATTAATGCATTGCCATGGAGTTTTAATTCTTGGTGCTTTCATGAGTTTTAATTCACCATGTACTTACTCCTCTCCAAGATTTTTAATTTTGTAGGCAATATGGGGAGAACAAGGAATGCAGTAAGCAAGAAACAAGGAAAGAGGCCAGCGGAGGTTGAGGAGGAAGTAGAGGAAAGTCCCCCGGTCATAAGGAAGTTGTCTCAAAGGAAGGAAATCAGTAAGGAGAAGGTTAAGGGAAGGAGAGCTGAGAGGGCTAAGGCCAAGACTCCATCGAGCACGAATGTGTACAAAAGCCTCATGGAGATTCCTTCCAAGCGAACCAAGTACCCGGATCATGCATTGCTAGAGGAGTTGGGTCTCTTGGAAGATGTGACTGCGATTTTCAGGAATCTGGGATGTGAAAGGTGGTTCAACCAAGCTTACCCAATCTACCAAGAGGAGACTTGCCAATTCCTCTCTACTTTGAAGGTGACAACCTTGAGTTCGGGAGAGGTTAATGAAGAAAGGGATGGTTTCGGTTTCATTCAATTCCGAGTTCGCCACAAATCCTACAAATTGGGGTTCAAGAAGCTAAGTGAGATACTTGGCTTTGATGAGGGACTGGCGCGGGATCCCGCTTTGATGTTGCAAAGGCAGAAAAGGAAAAGCTTTGGAAGATGATTGGGTGTGGGAGTTACAAGACATGGAAAATCAAGAGCTCAATGATCCGTCATCCCGCAATTCGCTATGCTCACAAGGTATTGGCTCACACCTTCTTAGCTAAGAAAGAGACCGGGAATGTGACTGAAGAAGAGTGGGAGATGCTTGATGTTGGGCTCAAGAACATAATTGGCTTCTTTGATGACAAAACCCGACTAAGGGGTGATGCTACGGGAAACGGGATGGTGCAGATTTGGGTGGCTCATGCAGCAAGTTTCCAAGGGTGGGCGACTAGCAAAAAGGACCGCTCACCTCAACTAACCATTGGAGGCATGATCACACCAATCCTTGAGGAAATCGGCATTAACTTGGGAGAGCCCTCGGCTGAGAAGCAATATCTAGACTCCACCTACCACCTTAAGGCACAGTTTTTGGTTAAGGAAGGGAGTGGATACCGTTACAAGTTCAATGTCGAAAGGCTCAAGGAGGCTACAATCCGGCTTCCTTGCATTCACCTCACAAGCCTTAGGGAAAGATACAATGCTACCTTCACTCCATCCGATGAGCATATAGGCGACATAGAGACCTTCCCAGTAGCCCCATGGGACACTTACCATGAGCCCTACCAGCCACCTCCAGTTTATGGGAGTGAGAGGTATACTTTTGTTCCTTATGAGAGCACCAACCAAGGAGAGCCTTCAAGGACAGCTCACCAACACATCAAACTTCTTCAAAGATGGAACAAATGGCAAGACAAGACCATTAGAAAGCTTGTGAAAACTGCCAAGGGAATGAAGGAGCAAATCAAAGAGCTCAAGACCAAGGTTGGGCGCACCTCTTCCTCAAGGCATCAAGAGGAACAACATGAGGATCAAGAGGGAGACAGCCATATGGAAGAGAGGCGTCATTCCTTCCAAGGAACGCCGAGTGCAATGGAAGAAGAAGATGAACCACGCCCCTCCTCCTATGAGACCCGTAGGCGCGAGAAGAGAGTCATGCGATCCCCCACCCCTCAATCAAGCAACCCATCATACTCCATGGACTCCTACAACTCCTCCTCCATTCGCTTTTGATCAAGATACAACTCCAAACCATTGTAAATACCATTTAGTTTTTATTTTTGCATTTTGAAATCTTCTCCAAGCTTGGATTACACAAGAGACTATGTAATTTAAGTTTGGGGGAGTATGGTGTTTTTGACTTTGTGTTTTGTGATCTTATTTTTTCTTACCATGCATATTTGAGTCTCATATAAGGCATAGAAAAACCAAAAAAAAAAATGAGAAAATTTCAAAAAAAATAGCATGTAGTTGCATTTGCATTTGTCACATAAGTAGGATTGAGTCTAGCTTTCATATAGGATTGCATTATTGCATAGGGGACAATGATAGATTTTCCTTGTAAAGTGTTAAGCTCATGAATTAGTTCAATGCCCTAGTTAGTAGTTCTTTGATGTTTGATGTGCAAACTTTGAAAGTAAAGATGAACCCTACTTGGACCTCACCATTTGAAACTCAAGTCTAAATTGAAGCAAGCTTTGAATAGAAACCAACTCTCTTGAACTTGAACTTAATTTGAATAAACAATTATCATGGTCATGCATTGTTAGAGAACTTGTGGATACTATATACATATTTGGGTTATCTTCTCTCCTTTAGCCACTCTTCTTAACCCAAATAGCCGACTCTCATCTTTAGAGCGGTTAATATCAAGCACCCTAGCTAAGCTTTCTTTGAAACA
The DNA here is from genome assembly GCA_020283515.1 of Alliaria petiolata. NCBI lineage: Eukaryota > Viridiplantae > Streptophyta > Magnoliopsida > Brassicales > Brassicaceae > Alliaria > Alliaria petiolata. The sequence goes on along the minus strand of JAHZTW010000001.1, from coordinate 436,632,687 downwards.
TCTACCATATTGAGTGCATTAAGCCTTTTTCTTCTTGTGAACTTAGCAAAAAGTGTTGAGTTTAGAGCGATAAGGATAGGCTTTCATGTAGCTAGCTCGAGACAATGAGCTAGGTAATAGGTTAGGCTTCTTGGGTGGGGATTTTAGCTTGACATTCAATATGAAAGAAATGAGTTTGGCGAAGTTGTGGTGGTGAGCTTGGGAAAACAAAAATTTTGTGACAAGTGTTGGCATAATGTATTATGCTCTAAGTATTAAAAAGATAATCCTCTAGAATTGAAAAGTAAGAAGCCAAGAAAAAGAAAAATAAATATGGCTAAGTGATAAAGAAAGAAGATAGCAAAGTGTAAAAGAAAAGAAAAGAGCTTGAAGTGAAAGTGTGCCAACACTTGTGGTTGTAGAAGAAGTTTTTCCTAAGTGCTTAAAAGAGAAAAGGAAAAGTGTTTGATCTTCTTATGGGTATGGCGCAATGCCTTGTAATGGGTAGCCTAGGTTGGACTTGGTGAGTGAGCTTAAAAGAAAATGAGAGTGAAAACATTTGTGTTACAAGGGGGTAGATGGAAGTCTATCCTTGTATGCATAGGTTACTTTTTACTCTTAGCATTTTGCCAAAGTTCACTTGTTCATTGAGAGATCCCTTGGCATTGGAACCCCATGTAATTGAGATCATTTTCATCTCAAAACCTTACCCAAAAACTAAACAAGTTCGCTAGCATTGCATGATTCATGATCCATGGTTACCTTTTAATGAATGTTAAAGAGTTGGTGAAAATGAATGCTTGTGTAGGTTAAGGCTTGAGTTCACTTGAATGAGTATGGGTATGGCTAGACCTTTTGGAGTAGAGTTTGCATAAAGAGCATCCTAGAATTAAGAACTAGGACCATTGAATTGATTCATTTGCATATCACTTTTGGATTTGAGTCCCCACCTTCAAACCTCTCTCCTTAGCTCGTGTTTCATTTGCTTGGGGACAAGCAAAAGGCAAGTTTGAGGGAGTTGATATGTCTATATTTTGCATCATATTTCCATCCATTTAGTGTAAGTTTCATATCATTTAGGAACCTAATTAAGCATCTTTGTATTGGATTGTGTTCATTTAAAAATCTAGGATGTCCTTGCATAGTCTTTACATATTTTGGCACTTTTGGAGTCTTGATCAGGTGATATGGATGCTATGGAGGCATGAATGGAGTTGGAGAAGGATGGCATAGCAATGGAAAGGCAAGAAGTCACTAAAGAAGATGAAGAAGGATTTTCGAGGAGCTGGATCGACGTGGTGTATCGACGAGCCACCTCGAGACGGTTTTCCAGGGGTTCGTATCGAGGAGGCGTATCGACCAAGCAGGTCGATCCACAAAACCAGGGGTTCGTATTGACCTGCTGTATCGACCAAGCACGTCGATACGAACCATCAAGCCAAGAAGACGACGTCTTCCCAAGAGTTCGGATCGACCAGGCGTATCGACCAAGCTACGCCGATACACAAAACCAGGGGTTCGTATCGACGTGTTGTATCGATTTAGCACGTCGATACGAACACAGACGATCATTAATGTTCACTTTTTCTGGGTCCACCTATAAATACCCAAAAGACATAATTTTATGCTTAACTTTTATTCCCTATTGTCTTAGCTCAAACTTTTATCCTCTTTGAGAGAAAACCTTGTATTTGGCTTAGATCTTTGAAGTTTAATACAATATCTCTCTTGGATTTCTTATTACCTCTTCTCTAATCATGTTTTGCTTATCTTCTATCATGGATTTGATGGGCTTAACTATGATTAGTGAGTAGTTTCTTAGGAACTTGGGGATGAGTTAGATTTAGGGTTTTCTAATGGTTCAATCTTGCAATCTAGGTTAGATTCTTTAATCTCTCTTCTTATTAAGGTGTTCTTAATGCCAAATAGCTAATCTTTTGCTATTTGGGATCATAAGCATTTCATACACCCACCAAGTGTTTGATGAAACGCTTGAACCACTTTTCTAAGAGATTTACATTCCTAGCCTAAGACATTAGTTGCCTAGGGTGTTTATCATGCCATTTAGACTTATAATTAATGCTTGCTAATCATTCTAATGCTAACACATCATTAGTTCATTAAGATGATTAGGAAAGAGATTAATACCACACATCATGGATTAGTCTTTATTAGTGATCTAGGCATAGAGATAGCTTGTTTAATTGCTTAAATGATTGCAAGGTTGGCCATTTAGATGTCCAAATCAATGATTCCATCCCTAGGTTTTGTTTTTAGTAAATTAGCAATCTTGCTTAGTAGTTAATTACTTGATTAGTGATAATTAAGGTTTTAGATCATATAATTAGTCTTGTAGTATCTTCTTTAGCTAGTAGCTTGCTTTTAATAATTCCTTGTTACTTGAATTTCGAATTTGGCTTAGATTAAACTGAACTTTGTATTCCTTTTGCATCAAACTCCCAAGATGGATTGATATCTCAAGTATTGCAATGATATGAGCAATTGAGAAATTGCTACAAGTGTAAAAATACTTGTTTCACGAAGGCTGCGACATTGGATGATTGGAGTGAAGCTAAAGCTCCGAAAGTTGAGCTAAAACAGCTCCCTGCAGGGTTAAGGTACGCTTTTCTTGGTCCTAATTCAACTTATCATGTCATTGTGAATGCTTCCTTAAACAATGCAGAGCTCACTTTGTTGCTAAGCAAGCTGCGAAAATTTTGCAAGGCTCTTGGCTATTCTCTTGATGACATTTCAGGTATCTCACCAGACTTGTGCATGCATCGGATTCACCTTGAGGATGAGACGAAGTCATCGATTGAACATCAAAGGAGGCTGAATCCGAACCTGAAGGAAGTGGCCAAGAAGAAGATCATGAAGCTCTTGGAAGCTGGGATCATCTATCCCATTTCGGACAGTGCTTGGGTCAGTCCAGTTCATGTTGTTCCTAAAAAAGGAGGAGTCACAGTGGTGAAGAATGAGAAGAACGAGCTGATTCCTACAAGGACTGTGACTGGACACAAGATGTGCATAGACTACAGGAAACTGAATGCCGCGACCAGAAAGGATCACTTTCCCTTGCCTTTCATTGATCAGATGCTGGAAAGATTGGTGAATCATCCCTACTACTGTTTTCTGGATGGCTATTCAGGGTTCTTCCAGATTCCAATCCATCCAGATGATCAGGAGAAGACTACGTTTACATGTCCTTATGGTACATTTGCATATCGCAGAATGCCATTTGGACTTTGCAATGCTCCTGCGACATTCCAGCGGTGTATGATGCAAATCTTCACATACATGATTGAGAAGTTTATGGAGGTCTTTATGGATGACTTTTCTGTTTATGGTTCATCTTTTAAAGGCTGTCTGGACAACTTATGCGCAATATTGCAGCGATGTGAGGAGAAACACTTGGTCCTGAACTGGGAAAAGTGTCACTTTATGGTCCGAGATGGCGTTGTACCTAGGCACAAGGTTTCAGCAGACGGGATCGGAGTGGATCGCGCCAAGATTGAAGTGATGACAACATTCCAAGCACCTGATTCTGTGAAATCGGTGAGGAGTTTTCTAGATTATGTTGGGTTATACAGAAGATTCATTAAGGATTTCAGCAAGATTGCGAGACCACTCACTACTCTTCTCTGCAAGGATGTAAAATTTGAGTTCACAGCAGAATGCCATTCAGCATTTGAGCAGATCAAGCAAGCTTTAGTGAGTGCTCTGATTGTTCAACCTCCGGATTGGGATCTACCTTTTGAGGTGATGTGTGATGCAAGCGACTTCACAGTAGGAGCTGTGTTGGAACAGAAGAAAGACAAGAAACTTCATGCTATCTACTATGCAAGCACAACGTTGGATGATGCTCAGAAGAATTATGCAACAACTGAGAAAGAACTTTTGGCTGTGGTCTTTGCCTTTGAAAAATTTCGACAGTACCTTGTTGGCTCTAATGTGATTGTTCATATTGATCACTCTGCATTGAAGTACTTGATGCAGAAAAAGGATGCAAAGCCAATACTGTTGAGATGGATTTTGCTTCTCCAAGAATTTGACATTGAAGTCAAAGACAAGAAAGGAGTTGAGAATGGGGGTAGCTGACCATCTCTCAAGGATTAGGATAGAAGATAACATCCCCATTGATGATTTCTTGCCTGAAGAGAACATCTACCTTGTTGAAACTCGTTTTCAAGCTACTACCTCTTCAGAATAACTCCCAGTGTCGATCGACACCAGGCGGGTGTCGATCGACACCCCGTCCGAAAGTTGGAAGATACGCGACTCAAGTTCACGAGTGTCGATCGACACCATCTATAGTGTCGATCGACACCATCTATAGTGTCGATCGACACCCGACACCAACCGCGACATCACTCTACAAGATATTCAATGAGCTGTTTCGACAACCAATCTTTGTTATATCTGGTTCCAATAGACCGTGGTATGCTGACATTGTGAACTTCTTAGCTGCTGACATTGAGCCTAAACATCTCAAAAACTATGAGAAGAAGAAGTTCATGAGAGAGCATAGGCGATACTATTGGGATGAGCCTCACTTGTATAAGCATTGTTCAGACAATGTTTACCGGAGATGCATAGCAGAGAGTGAAGTTCAAGATGTGCTTTTCCATTGTCATGATTCTGAGTATGCTGGACACTTTGCTACTTTCAAGACAATGTCCAAGGTTCTTCAAGCAAGATTTTGGTGGCCTGCTATGTTCAAGGATGCACAGCTGTTCATCACTCAATGTGATGTTTGTCAAAGGAGGGGGAAGATCAGCAAGAGACATGAGATGCCACAGAACTTCATCCTTGAAGTTGAAATCTTTGACTGCTGGGGCATCGATTTCATGGGACCTTTTCCTCCATCCTTTGGGAAGCAATACATCTTGGTTGCAGTGGATTATGTATCTAAGTGGGTGGAAGCAATTTCTTCTAAAACCAATGATGCTGCGGTGGTCCTTAGGATGTTTCAAACCATCATTTTCCCAAGATTCGGAGTGCCTCGGATTGTTATAAGTGATGGTGGATCTCACTTTATTAACAAGGTTTTCGATAAGCTGCTGAAGAAGCATGGTGTTCAACACCGTGTGGCCACTCCTTATCATCCTCAGACGAGTGGACAAGTTGAAGTCTCCAACAGGCAGATCAAGCAAATCTTGGAGAAGACAGTGGGCAAGACAAGGAAGGATTGGGCTGCGAAATTGGATGATGCACTTTGCGCTTACAGGACTGCCTACAAAACGCCACTTGGGACTACACCATTCCAGCTACTCTATGGCAAAGCATGCCATCTTCCAGTGGAGTTGGAACACAAAGCACACTGGGCTATCAAGAAGATGAATTTCGACTTGAAGCCTGCTGCAGAAAGGCGCCTAGTACAGCTCAATAAGTTAGATGAACTTCGCTATCATGCTTATGAGAACTCAAAGATCTACAAAGAAAGGACTAAAACATATCATGATAAGAAGATCGTCTCCAGACAATTCGAACCAAATGATCAGGTACTCCTGTATAACTCTCGTTTGCAATTGTTTCCTGGTAAATTGCGTTCACGTTGGTCAGGTCCCTTCACCATCAAAGAGGTCAGACCATATGGAGCAATTGTGCTAACAAACTCCAAAGGAGAAGAGTTCATTGTGAATGGGCAAAGAGTGAGACACTATTGGGCTCAAGCCAAGACTCCAGCAGGACACATTGTGTCTCTGGATGATGCACCAACTGCCTAAACGCGTGAACAGTCAAGATATTGACGTTAAACGAGCGCTTAGTGGGAGGCAACCCACTTGTAAGTATCTATATTATTTATTTTGGTTTTAATAATTTCTTATTAAAAAAAAAAAGGGAAGGCTCGACAAGAATCGGTGTCGATCGACACCATCTCTGTGTGTCGATCGACACCCACGAGGGATGCAGGTAAGTCTTTAAAACCCGACAGTTCTTCTTTTTCCCAAAATTAATAAAACCCGAAACCTTAGAGAAATTTTTTTCCAAATCACAACTTTTTCATTTCTCAACCAAATTGAGTGATTCAAGGCTCTAATCTGTGCGGATTTCATCCTTTTTTTATAATCCATTGTCCTTTCATTCGATCTGCCAAGGTATGTTCTTCAAATCTCCCAATTTCATTTTCGACCCTAAGGTGAAAATTCTCAAATTCGATCCATTTAACTTGATTTCTTGATTGAATGGTGCTTATTTAGGTTATCTACCATGTTTAGATCATTGCCAACTGACTTTCATCCTTTACATTTGCATAAAATTGAAATTTTCGAAATTGATGATGCATGTTGCAAATTTTGGATTTTTTATTGGGTATTATGGTTTAAACTTGGTCGATTCATTGTATTGGGGTTGTTAGGGTTGCTAATTGATGCAGAATTGGGTATACATTCATGATCTTGTGTCGACTTGAGATTTCACGCGTGGTGTCGATCGATAGCACCTTGTGTCGATCGACACATTGAGTTTCGTTTGTCAGAATTTGGAATTGATTTTGTTTTCTTTTTCTTGCAGATGCCTCCAAGGACTAAGAGACCAAGGGAAACTAAAGCGTCCGCCTCTGGGACTGCAAGTGATGCACCACTTCCCTCTCTTCCTCCTTGGCCAAAACGTGAAGACGCGAGGATTCGGATTGAACGAAATTGGGAAGACTCGCCAGCTAAAGAAGTGGCGAAAGATGAGCGTGTCTACCGAGACATCAGTGAGACTTGGGATGACTATGACACATTGTTCTACAATGCGTGGCTGAAGGTGGATGTCACACCGACTTGCTTTGCCCATGAGAAGACGATGTCAGAGCTGGGCATCAAAGATGACATCATGTAGTTGCTGAGCATAGTTGGGATGAGAACCATGGCTACGAGGCAGTACGATCTCTATCCCGATCTAGTCCGCTAGTTCATCGCCACAGCTCGAGTATGCTACAAGAATGAGATTGTCCGGAACGCCTTGGAAGGGACATTAACCTTTCTAATCCGCGGGATTCGCTACAAGATTCCACTTCCAGAGCTCTGTAGCATCTACAGTTTTGAGGATGAGCATGCTACTAGTGTCTCCCTTCCACAGCAGCTTCCGGACAACCAGGACTTCTGGTCACACTTTGGGAATGGGAGGTATGATTCTAAGACCTCCACGCAGACATACATTCGCCATCCTACCCTTCGCTATCTTGTTCGCCTGTTTGCTACTACACTTATGTGTAAGCATGAGCTAGGGAAGATGCGCGTGTCTGAGTTAGTGCTGCTTTATCTTGCACTTGGGTCTATCATCTACGAGGAGTCTGGGTTGACAGAGAGGGTCAACTTCGGTGTTGTATTTGCTCATCATTTGGTCTCGCTGAAGACGAAGCCTTTCATTGGAACCAGGACCAAACCCGAGACTGTTGGTAGCCTTCTTACTCCTATCTTCCAGCATTGCGGGATAGACACTAGCAGCTGCACCATTGATACCTCACGAGCTTGGGTTGATATGGATTACTTGAGGAGAGCTACTTGGGTGAAGCCCGAGAAGCTATGGTCTTTCACTAGTCCGCGAGCTGAGCAGTTTCTGGTCCAGTTACCTAACAGGGACCTTACACACATCACCGGCAATGTAGATCGCCTTGCCTTCCAGCCCAGTCCGACCTTACTGCGGACCGCTCCCGTCGCCAGACGCAGAGGTGCTTCTTCCCGCGCTGCAGCTTCAGTCGCAGAGGATGCTCCAGCTGAGGATCTTCCACGAGCTTCATCTTCGAGGCGCAGCAGAGCATCGCTGCCTATTGGTCCTCATCACCTCCCGGATGCTCCTGAGATTCCTATGGAGCAGGCTGCTTTTCAGAGATACGTGGTCCAGAGTTTTCAGGCCATTTGGAACGCCATCGCAGTTGTGTCTAACTGCGGTTGCGTCCGTCCACGCACACCACCACGATCTTCACCATCACGCTCTGATGAAGAGTAGTATTTGCACCATCCTGGTTTAGTATTTCTTTGTTGAGTCAGTTTTTCATTTTTCTTGAGTCGGCTTTGTTTCCATTTGCTTCAGTACTTTCTTTCACAACTTGTTGCACTCTTTAAGATTATGAGATTATGTTGTGCTCTTAACGTTTTGTTTGAGTTTTCTAACAGCTTGGATGACTCTAACAACAATCTAACTTGACAACATTCATGTTCGTGAAAAGGAACTCTGATTTCGGACAGAGTGTCGATCGACATCATATAGTGTCGATCGACACCATCACCATTACACAGTGACGATCGACACCATCTGTGTCGATTGACGCTGCACGCAGGTCAGGTAATCCATTTTCTCTTGGTTCTGTAACGGTTTTAAAACATATTTTTCTGTCTAAACTCATACTTAGTAACACTGGGGACAGTGTTATTCAAGTCTGGGGGAGGTAGTTGCTAACATTGTGTTTTGTTTTGAGAGTCAGTTGAGTCTGTCAAAATTTTGTTTTATTGAATCAAAACCAGTTGAAACTTTCAATTTTTCTTGGAACTAACCGCAGAATGTTGACACTTGAAGGACCATTGCTATAGTAGTTAATTTCAGGTCTTACTAAGTAGAAAGCTGCAAGTGGATCAATCTAACAGAGAGAGTTCAGATTCCTTTATAGAACTAGGTATGCACTGAACTTGATTCTTCTTTCAGCTCTGAACAAGATAAGCAAGTTGCAGTCTCTCCTTGATCTTCCCTTGAGAAAAGAAAAGAAATAAGAAGTCTGACCAAGGAATAGTGCAAAGATCCTCATGAGCCTGTCTCCTCACAAGGAACAATAATAGTGAGAGCTCATGAACTTGTCTCCTCACAAGGAACACAGGTAAAGAGCAGCACTATTCTAAGGCTTCAAAAGAATAAGAAAGAGTCAATGAAAAGATCTTTGAACACCCTGAAAATGGGCAGCAGTTGACTAAGGGAAGAGAAAATAGGAGAGCTGTACAAAGAATGTCTTGTTCAAGCACTAAGGAAGGGAAAGAATCTGGAAAGTTCTTTGGTCATACCATTGTTAGAGTTCGAAATTTCACTAAGGAAAGAATCTGGATTCGAACTAGGAGATTGCTAAGCTTGTAGTAAGTACACTAAAACATTACTTAAGGTTGGCTCTATTGCATGTGGATTCAAGAGTGTTAACGATTGTGGCGTTCTGAAAGATAGCTGAAGTTTCTGTTTTCAAACTTCTACTTCATTCCAAGTTTCTGTTTTGCTTGAGGGCAAGCAAAAGCTAAGTCTGGGGGAGTTGATATATCATGGTTTTTACCCATTTTTGGACCATGATATAAGTGTTTTTATAGAGTTTTTTGGTATTTTTAGAGTTCTATTAGAGTTTTTACAGGATGGAGTGCAAATGGAGCTTAAAAGGAGATTCTGAAGCTTCCTGGAGTATTTTGGAGAAGCAGCCGAAGTGATGAAGTCGGAGCAGATTTACACGCAGGGTGTCGATCGACACAATCACTGTGTGTCGATCGACACCAATCAAACCGACCAAAGGATCGCGACTTCCATCAGAAAAAGAAAATCAACCAAAGTTTTAAAGAATTACAAGATTGCCCCTGACGAAAAATCCTCTTCTATAAATAGTTTTCAGGCATTGTTTAGCCAAACACCTTATCGTAATTTTCTGTTTTTGAGACCTAGAGAGAGATTGATCCTGAGCTTTTGGGGAGACAATTCTATACTCTTAGAGCATCCACATTGCAGAACTTTTGAAAAGTTCTTAAGTTTAAAAAAAAAGAAAAAAAGGAAAAAAATGACATGGCACAGCTTTTGGCATGAATTGGTTCTCGCCAAAGAGCTTTGAGAAACGTTTCTTCCTGGTTTTCAGGCCACCTGGCGCGACATGATTCGCAACTTTTTTTTTCGATTTTTTTTTTTCAAAAAATGTAGTTTTAATCAAAAAAATATTAAATTTTTTTGAAGAACCCATTTGAGTCTCTCCATTGCTAATGCTCTTATGAGCCAGATTTCGAACCCCTGTATCATTCTCTATTCTTATTTTATGCAATTTATTTCAGTCATGATTTGTGCATTCATCTCCATGTCTGAGTAGTTTGCTAGTTAGGTTAGGGTGATTTAGGGTTGATGATGAGTTTGTAGAATTATTATCTTGTTAGGAAAATCACTTGGAACTTCATCTTGATTTGTGCTTATATTGATTTCTTACTTGATCACTTAGAAATCAAACCCTAGGTTGTTTAATAGATGCGAGAGCATTATTGATAATCTGACATAATCATAGATGAGCAAAATATCTATTCGCAAAGAGATTTGGTTTAGGTATTTTGTGAACATTCGAACCTGTTTTTAATGCTTGCCTCAATTGTTTGAATTCGCAAAGAGATTTGGTTTTCTGGAATTTAGGCATAGATTACTTCTGCAACGAGAGTTGATTTGTTTTAAATAAGTGTTTCGAGTTCTAGACGGTTCTTAATAATTTCCTGACAATATAATTTCTGCATTCTCTGATTCATCCTGATAATTACCCTTGCCTAGCGCCTTAGTCTCCTTAACTTAAATCCATTTTTAATCTCGTTTACTGATCGTTTAGTTGCTTTATTTACTTTCACTTTATTTGACCCAGCATAATTCGAACTTAGAAACCTTAGTGTAGCATCTACTTCCCTTGGGATTCGATAACTCCTTATACTTCAACTGTATTGCTGTGCACTTGCAGTATTATTTTATTTGGGTAAAACTTGAGCCCTATCAAGCACACCACTCTTGGACATTGTAGCGAGTTCTCTTTACGGAAGCTAGGAGTTATGACTCGAGCAGGCATCACTACCTCTTGATCTTTGTAGCTTTAGCACAGTTTTTTCTTTTGATCTGGCTTGATAACATTAGTGTGAATAGGCTCTTCTGAAATGCACTATGTTCACGATGTTGTGAAAAAACACCTTTGATGTTATGCAGCAGAATTTGGAATGTACTCCTTATGGAAATATGGTAGGTTAGTTTTTTTCTTTTTTTCTTTTTTGGGTTTATACGTTTGTTAAACATAAAAATGGTGTGTTAAACATAAAAATTGTGAAAGAAAATAATTTCTACTTATAATATTATAATTTTCAAAATAATATATATATTTTTTTAAAAATCTCAAGTGAGTTTTACCATCGCAGCTATCCAATTTTAATTATTTTTAATGAGGTTCTTAACTTTAAAATTTTCAAAATTTATAATTAAAATAATTTTAAGAAACCATGAGAGGTTCTTACCATCGGAGATGCTCTCAGATATTTCGCGTCACCACAAAAAAAAAGTGGATTGTATCATTTATTATATATTTTTGCATTACTTATAATTGATGCAAATGAATCTTACATCACTTAGAAAAGTGACTCTGTTTGTGGTGATGCAAATAATTAACATTAGTTAGTTATCAACCGATGCAAATATATTTTATTTTTGCATTGATTGTTATAATTGATTTCAATATGTGTCAATTACAAAAAACTGATTTTATCTTTTACATCAATTTTAAAAATTGATGTTAGTATTTGTGACGATTATAATAATTGATGTTAAAATTAGCGTCAATTTTAATAAGTGATTTTAATAGTTGTATCATTTATAATAACTGACTTAATATTTGTATCATTTAAAATATATGATTTAAAATATTACTATCACTTGTATATAATTGATGTTAAATTTATGCGAGATATCATAATTGATTGTAATAATTATGTTATTTATTTTTATATAATTAATCTTATTGGTTAAAACCAAAAAGAAAATTAATCTTATTGGTTAAAACCAAATAAAAAAATTAATTTTATTCACCAATAAATATGAATATTAGATATTTAAGTTTCAGTATATATAGAGATGGTTTCTCTTTAACTTCTTCATCTATTAGCAATGTGGGATAAAGTAAAAAACGTTAGTTACATCACTTTTAACTGATATAAATTTTATATCATTTTTCTAAATGATGTTAACCAAAATCATTAGTTACATCGATTATTTAGCTGATGTAAATTTATAATTTTGTATCGATTTTGTTATAATGATGCTAAAGAACGAAACAATTACATCAGTTTTAATAATTGAAGCTAATTCACATAATTATGTTTATATTATTAGTGTAATTTTTATTAGAATCCGTTTTTATTGATGCTAATTTTGCATCATTGTTAGAAGTGATGTTAACAAAAATTAATGAATACATCGATCACTTAATTGATGTAAGTTTATATTTTAATATCAAATTTTTAAAGTGATACAAACTAATAAAATTTGTATTACTTTTATTGAATTGATGTCAAAGTAGTTAATTATAACATCAATTATCATAATTTATGTTAAGCCATGTATATTTGTTTCATCTATAAATAACTAATTTAAAATAAAATCACTTAGTTTTGTGATACAATCGTTTTCGAAACCAAAAAAAAAACATTCAGACATCTGTCACGGACCGGACCACATCGGGTTTGGCAGATTGGTATCCTAAAACAAAATCTACACGGACATTAATAAGCCAAATCAGCAATCCAACAAACGGTCCATATTCCACCACGTGGCTCTCTTACGAATCGTCACGTACCTATTTATAACATTCTGCCTCTCCTCCTCCGTTTCCGGAACAGTGTAGCTAAACCTTGATCGGAAGCTACGAAATCAGAAGCTGTGTTGGAGCAAATTATGCCAAAGGTTTCACAGATCTCTACTCTTCTACGTTTAAGGTTTTCTTCATCAAGAAAACTCTCCAATGGCTTCCACTTCATTGCTCGTTCCTATTCCACCTCTGATCCTCCCAAAACATCAGGTACTGTCTAATTACACAAAATCCTCCAAAATCTCTGTCTTACTTGTGAAATTGAGAAATCGGAATGGCTTCTTGTCAGGTCCATTGACGAGTTACAGTAACTTAGTGGAGCAAGGGAGGCTTCAACATGATCCGTACCAAGAGAAAGTCGCTTCCGCATTTGAAAATCTGTTCGGAAGATTGGAACATTTCGAGAAGGAAATGGAAGATTATCATGTAAAAATTAGGCTCAGACTCTTCTTAATTAGGATTTAGGTTCAGTGCTTTTGCATTTATGGGTTACACATTTGGTTTTCTCAGGTGAGATTAGAAGAGTGGGAGAAGAAGAGAGAGGAAGAACGAAGAAGACTAATGGTGGAAGAAGCTGAGAAGAAGGAAGAAGATGGAATGTGGGCTTCTATGAATAAGCAAGGTCAAAAGCTTTTAGGAAGATGGGTTTTAGGGTAAGGTTTATTCTCAATGGCATCTTCTTGAGTTGAAAGTTTGTTTCTTTTACTGTCAATGGCATCTTCTTGAGTTGAAAGTTTGTGTCTTTTACTGTCAATGGCATCTTCTTTAGTTGAAAGTTTGTTTCTTTTACTGTCAATGGCATCTTCTTTAGTTGAAAGCTTGTTTTTTTATTGTCAATGGCATCTTCTTCAGTTGAAAGTTTGTTTCTTTTTATCAAATGGTTTGTATCTATTTGCGCGCTGTGTTTTAGGCGAAGACAGATGAATGTAGAGCCTGGAGTTGGTAAATGGGTATCGTATCTTAACCGAGAGAGGAAACTGGACTCACTCGTCGGTTCTCTTCCCGCGATACCTCCAGCTCCTAAAGGATTGTATATCTATGGAAATGTAGGATGTGGTATGTTAATGGCTGCTTCATATTCTTCTCTATTGTATAGCCAATATAAGGTTTAGCTAGTTGAGACCGCGGTTTTGTGTTTTCGTATGTAGGCAAGACTATGTTGATGGATATGTTCTATGGCGCTACCGATGGGATGATCAGACAACGACAACGGTTTCACTTTCACGAGGTTGAGCCTTAGAGAGGTTCTTTCTTGCTGTTTGTTTGTGAGCTTTGTGGCTAAATAACTCAACTCAAATTCTGATGTTTTTGCATTTGGTTCTTCTGTAGGCTATGCTGAAGATAAATGAACAGATGCACAAGTATTGGAAGGAGAACGGCGCTGAGAAGTCCTCGCAGTATAGCATTTCGAGCTGGATTATGAATCTTCCTGTTGATGAGAAAGTTAAGGAGTGGCTAGCTGGAGAAGAGTTTTATAAGCAGCAACTCCAAATGAAACATATTCTTCCAGCTGTGGCTGATAAGTTTCTCGTTGATCAGCAATCGAGTAAAAAAGGAGCTAGCATCCTCTGCTTCGACGAGATTCAGGTAACTACATTATCCAATTCATACTTCTAAAGATAGATTGTTGACTATGAGAGAGTAATGAAGGGCCTTAGATGAGACTTGATTTGGTTATCTTTGAGCCTCTGATGAAGTTGCAAATAGTGTTGATTCTTTCTGTAATTGGCCTTTTTCTTGCATCTTCTGTTACAGACAGTTGATGTGTTTGCTATTGTGGCCTTACCTGGAATTATGAGCAGATTGCTGACTACTGGAACTGTTCTTGTTGCCACCAGTAACCGCGCTCCGCGAGAGTTAAATCAGGTTTCTTTCTCTTCTTCTCTTCTATTTTCATCAGCAGAGTTTTTGCGCTGTGAGTAATCTTCTCGCTTATGTTGTTGGTACAGGACGGAATGCAGAAGGATATATTTGATAAGTTTATCTCAAAGTTGGAGAAACACTGTGAGATCATCTCAATTGGAAGCGAAGTAGATTACCGCCGAGTTGCAGCGAAAAACTCGGTTGAAAACGTGTGAATCGCACAGACTCTTTACATCCTTTACTCTTGTGTTCTTTGCTTCTGTTTTGATGAAATTGTTAAAATGTTCATTTATAGGTTCACTACTTATGGCCTTTGAGAAATGCTGTTATGGAAGAGTTTGAGAAAATGTGGCGTCAGGTCAGGTCACTGACCAGTACGGCGGAGAAATAACTTCCGTGACTCTCCCAGTGATGTTTGGAAGGTAAACTAATGAGATCAATGGTGGTTCCTTTTAGTTATGGATCAAACTAAGTCACAATGGTTTAGTTTTTTCTTTTGTGTGTGTGTGTGTGTATTATCAGAACAGTGGAGGTTCCTGAGAGCTGTAATGGAGTGGCGAGATTCACGTTCGAGTATCTCTGTGGTCGACCCGTAGGTGCAGCAGATTATATAGCAGTGGCGAAAACCTATCATACGATCTTTATCTCTGAGATACCAGCAATGAGCATGGAAATACGCGACAAGGTACTAACCGAAATCAAGATTTTATCATCGTTTGGTTTGGTGTATGTGGTTTCTTTACTCTTAAGGCTTTTTTTTGTTGATGTTCTCAGGCACGTAGGTTTATAACCCTTGTGGATGAGCTATACAACCACCATTGTTGTCTTGTCTCATCCGCGGAGACACCTATCGATGAGCTGTTTCAAGGAACTGCAGAGGGTACGCTCTTCGAGCTCGAAAGGTAAAGCCAAAGCCGAATCGAAATGATTAAGACACCAAGATGAGTTTAAGTTTATGTGTTTGTCACATTTGTTTATCGGAATCTTGCAGCTTCCAGTTTGAGACGGAGACAGAAGATTCGAGGTTAAGGAGAGATGTTCTTGCGGAAGGTAGCATAAGCGCTGCTGGCTCGCCTTCTTCGATCGTTAAAATGCTTTCTGGTGAAGAGGAAATGTTTGCATTTGCTCGAGCCGTAAGTATAATCTCTCACTTTTTGATATTCTCTGTTCAATCGGAAATTTGGTTTACAGTGTTTAGCAAAATAACGTTTTGAAACGGTGCAGGCGTCGCGGTTGATCGAGATGCAGACTCCGTTGTACCTCGAAGGAGTCCGTTTCTTGCATCCTTACTTTCATCGGCAGAAGTAAATACAAAAAAAAAAAAAACTACAAATGAATAAAGATAGTAAATACTGATCTTACTCCATTGATTTCATTTTCCTATGATTATTGTTTAGCAGAAGTGATCAACCAAAGGTTTGGTCTTTTGCACTTTATACTAAAACAGTTCATGAATAAAAATGTTTCTTTTGCTATTGATGTTACTTACACTGTAAACAACTTTCTTTTATGTTTAGATTACAATAGTTTATGGTAAGCGCACGTGGCTATTATATCCACACCTACCAACGAGACCATTGACAGATTATTTTAATTTAGGAACTCAAATGAAAGTTTTTTTTTTTTTTTTTAAACTCAAATGAAAGGTTTCGTCTGAGAATTCTATTCTTGACGGCAGCTGTTGTTATTACCGAGATCCGGCTAAGTATAAAAAAGAAGCGAAGAATGAATCCGAAAATTTTCTTATTAGTGAGAGTAATGTCGAACGATTATCAAAAGGGAACGAGATCGTCGAATTGACTGAGTCGTTAATAATTTTAGAAAATGACTACCTCTCAAAAAGGACTATCTCTTAGAAATGGACGACCTCTTTAAGCGGATTCCGTGATTAGCACAAATATCGAGATAAATTTCGTAATATGTGCGGAAGTGAATGTCTTGTCACATCGAAGGTACAATATTATTTATTTTGATTTAAGGCGGTGACTTTTGACAAACCTAGCATGCTTTTCGTCGAATTGGACCTTCTTTTGGGCCTGACCGGCCTTTTCTCTTGAGTTGAATCCGATTGACTTTTTCGTTGACTTCTTTTGATGGATTCGTCATGTCTTTTGTGCCAGATCCCAACTTAGAGTAGATTAATTGTTATGGGCATTGGGCCCAGTACCCACATCACACCTTTCGAATGGACTCATTTCGTTATAGAAAACTATGAGTATATAACCTTCGTCATTGAAAAAAAACTTAGTATTGTCCCAATAGGTTTCTTCAGAAAAAAATGTGATACTATTGAATTTTGGAAGTGAATGGATCATCATCCATGATTAAATTTGCATAATTTATGTTGTCCCAAAAGAATAAAAAAGTTTATTTTTAAGAATAAACGGAACTAACTGAAAAAACAATATTTTAATTAAAAAATAGATATACATCTGGTTATTTTCAACAAATAATTGACATTTAATTTTTTATTGTCACCAAGCTAATTATCCGGAACCAAAAAACCAAATCGGAGAATCATAAAATCCGAATAGTTTTTTGTTCAAAATATTTTGGGTACATAAATCGAACCGCAACTGAACTCAGAACCAATAGATATCCAAAATATTCAAAATACCATCATATATCAAAATATTACTTATATATACACTTGAAGTAATCAAATACTCAAAATTATGGTTTTATACTCAAAGATATTAATAATATTTAAACCAACATATACAAAATAAATAAAATATTCAAATGTTCTTACTTATATTTATGAAAATTAAACAATTTTTTTTACAAAACTAAACCAAATTTTATCAAAATTCGTCAGAACCAAACTGAAGCAAAAATTTCTCAGATTCTATATTGATCGTAAACTTCTCGATGCAAATTATCTGAAATCCAAAAAAACCAAACCCAATCAGACAGAAAACCCGAGTGCCTTTGCCTAACTTTTTGCAACCTAATTTCTTTTTTTCTTTTTTTTTCTTCTTCTTTTTCTTCTTTTTTTACAAAAAAACATAATTTCTTTTTTTGACGTCAAAACTATTTGCAACCTATTTACCTCTGAGAGAAAGAAAAAAACATTTTTATACTTCCATACTGGCACTGTTTGACCAAATTTTGACGAATTTTCGGTCTTAGCTAATAAAAAATATAGATAATGAAGAAATATAATAAAAAACAAAAGTAGCTAAAAAAAGAATATCACAGAAAATATAAATACGGCCTACACCGCAGCCTCCGCCACCAACCACTCACCCATTCAAAAGGACATCACCTGCCAGCAGTCGCCGTAAAACCCTAAGGCGACTCGACGGAAGAGACAACCCAAAATCCGTCGTCGACACACGATTTCCGTCGAGCCCTTCCTGCTAAAATCTAGACTTTCCTATTTTTCCACGAAGATGATGTGGAGCTCGTGAAATCTATCTTCACTGTCATTAACACTCGGAAGCATCAGAGCCAGGAAACTGTGTATTCATGGGCAAGACTGGAATCCAGCTGTTCGACGATACGAGAAATGGGTTTTTCTCAGTTTCCGATCTGGGATCCGATTGGAGTCTACAGAGCCAGAATCACCGCCCAATTGGTGGATTGTTCGCGAGTGTTAATCAGTTAGGAACTGGATTCGGGTCAGGACTCGGGTCCGGATCTATTTCCGATCCTCCGAACAGAGACGGCAATAGCTTCGCTGCTCAGCTCAATGATCTATGCACGAAGTACTTGCCTTCCAAAGAAGAGGAAGTGGAAGAAGTGATTGGCGAGAAGAAGAAGAAGAAGAAAGGAGGGTTGAAACTGAAGCTCAAGATCTCGAACCCTTCGTTGCGGCGGCTGTTGAGCGGAGCTGTGGCCGGAGCGATATCAAGGACGGCGGTTGCTCCTCTGGAGACGATTAGGACTCATCTGATGGTGGGAAGCGGCGGCGAGTCCACCACGGAAGTGTTCCGTGATATCATGAAGCATGAAGGATGGAAAGGCCTCTTCAGGGGTAATTTGGTCAATGTGATTCGAGTAGCACCCGCTCGTGCCGTTGAGGTATCATAATCTTCAAATCAATATGTTTCATTGTTGGTATGTAATGTTATATGTGGAATTTGAGATTGTTGGTGAATTGGCTTGGCTTGAAATTTTTGTTTTGTATTTGTGAATTTGAAGCTCTTACCTTTTGCTAGCAAGTAGGCTTTTGTGATGCATAAAACAACTTGTTCAAGCTTTTAACTTCTATGTCGATTCTGTGCAGCTTTTTGTATTCGAGACAGTTAACAAGAAGCTGACTCCGAAGCTCGGAGAAGAGTCGAAAATCCCAATCCCGGCTTCATTGCTGGCGGGTGCGTGTGCTGGGGTTAGCCAGACCCTCTTGACATATCCCCTCGAGCTAGTCAAGACCCGCATTACAATTCAGGTATGCATTACAATCGAAGCAGTGATATTGCAGTCAACGTGAAGGTAGCTTCTGCTAAGGAAGGGCTTTAGAACATTTCACTTATGACTCTTCTTTGTAAAGGATAGTGGAGTTTAGACATTGGCCATTGATGTGTCTTCGAAACCATTTTGCAGAGAGGTGTATACAAGGGGATATTGGATGCGTTTGTGAAAATTATAAGGGAGGAAGGACCGACGGAACTTTACAGGGGTCTTGCCCCGAGCCTTATAGGAGTGGTTCCGTACGCAGCTACGAACTACTTCGCCTATGATTCCTTAAGGAAAGCATACCGGAAACTGTCGAAGAAAGAGAGCATCGGGAACATCGAGACTCTTTTGATAGGTTCTTTAGCTGGCGCGTTATCGAGCACCGCGACTTTCCCCTTGGAAGTTGCGCGGAAGCATATGCAGGTGGGAGCAGTTGGTGGGAGGGTAGTTTACAAGAACATGTTGCACGCTCTCGTCTGCATACTCGAGCAAGAAGGTCTTGCAGGTTGGTACAGAGGGCTTGGACCGAGTTGCTTGAAGCTGGTTCCTGCAGCCGGAATCTCCTTCATGTGTTACGAGGCGTGCAAGAAGATACTCGTTGAGAACAACGAGGAAGCCTGAAACTCTGTTGCTACGACTCACATGGGTACTTCTGGGTTTGATCAGACTAACACGATGGCTCTGGTGAACCAAATCAGGTTATGGTTGATGATTCTGCAACCATAGGAGAATGGAGTTGTACCAATTGAGACTACACGTTTACAATTGAGGAGATTCGAGTTTTACAATTTTGGGCCGGCATATTATTGATTCTTGTGGAATTAAACATCCAAAAGATTCATTTTTTTTGTTTTGGTTTTTGTATTGAGTTCTTGATCTGACATAGCTTTACTTTTATCTTTTTGTTGGCTCAAATAAGTTGGAATTACAACGTCTGTATGAGTTCCAACTTTTTGATCAAGTCTCATTTCTCCATAACAAAGCTCCCCAGAGTCGTTTAACAACACCTATCTCATAATAGCTATATCATGGAACGGTGTGGAGCCAAAAGAACAAGAAAATGAATAAAGACATTAATAATATATGCATTAATAAGATTAGAAAGGCAGAACTCAATGTTATCATACCGTTAGGTTTATACTAACTTCCCACTACAAAACATATCTTAAACCAACACATAATCAGGAGAACAATAGCCTCTTAGATTAAGGGGTTTGAACGATTTCCTACATATATATATATACAAACTCAGTTATCAATAGAGCTAAAACATGACAATGGTCAGCTCACTGGCCAATGAAGTTGTTGCTGAGACCGTAAATCTGTCGAAGATAAATATCCCAACCTAGAACTCCCCGAGAGTTTGAAGGTAGGGGAATAGCAGAAGGTGATCTAATAAGAAAGAAAGCCACCTTTGTGAAGCTGATATCCGTGGGTGATGATGGATGTGATGAGCGATGATGGATGTGATGAGCGATGATGGAGATGATGAACAGAGGTAGAGAGAGAAGAGATAAGAGAGAGATAGATAATTTCTTAGATTAGGTTTCTCGGATTGGCAAAATGCCTTACAAGTAAGAGTTTGCGTACCAACGAACAAACCATAAATACATAACCGAAATGTTTGGTTTAAAATTAAAATAAGACATAACCAAAAATAGATGATAAACCGGGTGAAGTCTTGATATAGTTTTCTCCTATAGCAATACCCCCTCGTTGAGAACATCCTTGTCCTCAAGGATGAAAGTCCGGGAACTTGCTGATGAAGTCACGGTAGACATCCCAAGTTGCCTGCTCCGGTGAAGATCCCTTCCACTGAACCAAAACCTTTGTAACTGCTTTGTTTTGTCTCTGTACCATTTTCTTTTTAAGTATGGCTTCAGATTCTTTAGAGTTACCAATATCAAGCAGATTGCGGGAGAGAGGGAGCAGCGGGTGACGAGTTGGGACATAACTTCAACTGACTCACATGGAAGACGTTGTGGATGGCTGCTGTGGCTGGGAGCTCGAGCTTGTATGCCACTTTACCGACAAGATCCATCACACGAAATGGTCCATAGTAACGAGGAGATAGCTTATGAGGGACTTTCCCGTTTTTGAGTGAATTTTGTCGATACGGTTGGAGTTTTAGGTAGACAAAGTCTCCAATCTTGAATTCTCTTACAGAACGGCGAGAATCTGAGTATTGTTTCATTCTGTTTTGAGCTCTCAGCAAGTGGAATTTCAGCATGTTGATTAGCTCTTCTCGTTTATGTAAGCTGCGATCAATTACTGCTGAAGAGCTTTCATCAGGGAAGTACAGGAGGTGTAGCGGTGGGGGTTGGCCATAAACGATCTCAAAAGGAGTACTCTTGGCAGCTGAGTGAAACGTGGTGTTGTACCACCATTCAGCTAAGGGAAGCCACTTACTCCATGTATGTGGAGCCTCAGATGTCATACATCGAAGGTATCTCTCCAACGTCTTGTTAGTGACTTCTGTTTGGCCATCCGTTTGCGGGTGATAGGCCGTAGAAAATTTCAGCTCAACACCATGGACCCTGAACATTTCCTTCCACACTTCACTCAAGAAGGTAGGGTCCCTCTCGCTAATAATATCCTGAGGCATCCCATGCAGCTTAAACACATTATCCATATAACTCTGAGCTACATCGATCGCAGTGTAAGGGTGAGAGAGCGGCAGGAAGTGCGCGTTCTTGCTCAAACGATCGATAACCACAAGGATACAATGTTTACCTGAGGAGGGAGGTAGGCCTTCTATAAAATCCATGCTGATGAATTCCCAAACGCCCTTTGGTACCTGCAGGGGCTGTAGAAGACCCGGTTTTGCAGCTAGGTCGTACTTATTTTTCTGGAAAATTGAGCAGTTGCGAATGTACCTTTGCATCAATCTCACAATGTGGTTTGAGCAATTCTATGACCTCACACGAAAGGGATCGAGGAATTCTCAACGAAAAAAGTGCTCTTTGTAGATGGCGCTCAACTTCCGGTCCTTTCTTTGCCCCAAAACGGCTCCAACTGCGTAGTCACTTGCATCGCACATGACCTCAAATGGTAAATTCCAAGCACATGGCTTCTTCAGCGAAGCTGGAGGAACCCCTTTGCGACAGTCCAGCCGAAATGGCGGTGACCGTTTGCCCTAAACAAATCTCTCAAGATGTAACACATATGCCACCTCTACATTCATCTTTGGCCAGTAGAATAGAGATTTTACTCTGTGGAGAGTTGCATCTCGGCCTGAGTGTCCTCCAACAGCAGAGTCATGAAGCCATTTCAGGATGTGGAGCTTCACATCTTGATCTTTTCCCACCACTAGTTTTCCCTTTTTTCGTAACTCCCCATTGGTGTTTGTGTAAGCCTGATGTGAGTTCGGGTCTGTTTCTAGATAAGAGATGATCTTTTGGAGTAGGGATCAGTTTTCCAAAGCAGTTGGAGAGAGTCATAGAACCCGTGATGTGCTTGGGAGAGAGCAATCTGTAGGAGCTGGGAACCGGAAACTCGAGACAATGCATCAGCAGCATAGTTTTCTTTTCCCTGCTTGTATTGAATTTCAAAAGTGAACCCCATCAATTTAGACAGCCACATGTGTTGGAAAGGGGTTGAAATCTTCTGCTCCATCAAAAATTTCAAGCTCTTTTGATCTGCTTTTATAATGAAGGGCCTATGGGTCAGATAAGCACTCCAAGTCTGCACTGCGTGGACCATTGCCATTAATTCCTTCTCATAAACCGAAAGAGACTGATGGCGAAGGCCTAGAGCTCGACTTAAGAAACAGATGGGATGGTTTTCTTGCATCAACAGTGCCCCAATTCCTGTGTTTGATGCATCCGTCTCCACTATGAAAGTCTTCTTAAAATTGGACAGAGCTAGAACTGGTGAAAACATAAGGGCAGCTTTCAGCGCTTGAAAGGCTTCTTGTGTGTCCTCTGACCAGGAGAAGCCGTCCTTCTTAAGGAGAGTGGTAAGAGGGCGGGCAATGATGCTGTACTCTTTTATGAATCTCCTGTAGTAATTAGCCAAGCTAAGAAAACTACGTAACTGTTTCTGGTTTGTGGGTGTTGGCCAATTCTCCACAGCTTTGATCTTGGTCGGGTCTGTACTTACTCCTTCTGCGGAAATGAAGTGGCCTAAGTATTCGATCACAGTGGCTCCAAATATGCACTTAGGAACAACTGCTGGTGTCTTAGGATAGAGAAAACCACTTCAAGGTGTTGGAGGTGATCTTCCCATGTTGCACTGTACACTAGTATGTCATCAAAGAAGACGAGCAAGAACTTTCTAAAGACACTCTGAAATACATGATTCATCAGGCCTTGGAAAGTGCAAGGGGCATTAGTGAGACCGAATAGCATCACAAGGTACTCATAGTGGCCAGCATGTGTTCTGAAAGCTGTCTTGTAGATGTCTGGAGGGAACATCCTCAATTGGTGAAAGCCAGCCCGAAGATCCAGCTTAGAAAAGTATCTTGAACCCCCAAGCTCATCAAGCAAGTCTTCGAGTAAAGGAATGGGATATTTGTCCTTTACCGTTTGTTTGTTGAGCCCTTTGTAGTCTACACAGAGTCTCCATGACCCATCTTTTTTCTTAACCAGGACAACATGATAGGCGTATGTACTGGAACTGCATTGGATGATCCCCTGAGATAGCATGTCCTGCACCATTTTATCAATTACATCCTTTTGTAGAGATGAATACCTGTATGGTCTCAGGTTCACAGGATTGGCGCCAGCTTCGAGAGGAATTTGGTGATCGAAGCCCTCTCTGAATGGTGGTAGTGAAGTCGGTTCAGCGAACAGATCATTGTACTTTTCTATTACGGGTTGCACTGCGTGTGTAAAGGAGTCCTCAGTGTTGCTGGCTGATATGTGTGAGAGAAGGGCATTTTGTTCAAACAAGTGGTGATCGGAGCAATCGGTTCCAACCTCACGGATTTGTAGCATTGCAATCTGAGGTCCTTGCAAGAGTAACTTGTCAAGGCTCCCACCTCTTATCACCATACAATTCGTCTTAGTGACTCCTTTTAAGACATGCTTCAGCCCGTTGAATGTGAACTCCATTCTAAGGTTCAAGAAGTCCCACATGATAGGGCCTAATGTAGAGAGCCACTGTAATCCTAGTACCAAGTCGCAAGAGTCAAGCGGAAGGGTGCAAACCTCCAACTTGAACATGTAGCCCTGCAACTTCAAGTTAAAATCTGTGCATTTGTAGACAGTGACCAGATTTCCACCAGCAGCAGCTACCGTCATTGGCCTAATAGTGTCCAGATTACAACTGAGCTCCTTCGCAGTTCCTACATCAAGGAAGTTTTGGGTGCTTCCAGGATCGATGAGGATGTAAAGGCGCTTTTTTGCTCCCATACTGGCCGAGGACCCTCATACAATTAAAACTTGCGGATCCATTTAGCGCATTGATAGAGATAGTGGGAGTTTTGTCGGTGGGGTTGTGTGCTTCTTCGTCATTGTTCAGCTCAATGAATTCTGCCTCATCATCAGAATGATCGTCACAATCGAGCATGTAGATTTGAGCCCTTTTATGCTTCAACTAGTGACCGGGGACAAAGGTTGCATCGCAGAACATACATAAGCCTTTGTTTCTCCTTTCTTGCATCTCTTCGTATGTAAACTTGCGAGGTAACTTATCCACATTGTTCCTGGGAATAAAACTCGGTTTGAATGGCTGAGACCTTGTCGTATCTAGTTGCCTTGGAGAGGGTAACAATGGAGTGGAGATGGTGTTCTTGGAGAACTGGTGGGTATTCAGCTTCGGAAAGGGACTGAAGGGAACTCTGGGTGCGCGGTTTGGTGTGTACGCTAGAGATGATTCATGGAGAGTAGCGATCCTAGCAGCTTCAGAGATCGATTTCACTTCAAACTGACGCACATGGAGAGCAAGGTGTTGATTCATGTTTGTCAGAAAGATGCTCAAAGAGTGTTGGGCCGGGAGGGATAACCTGGAAAGGGCATTGTCAAATTTCTCCAGATATACCTCGACGGAATCTCCACCTTGTTTCAGACTCACCAGCTGATATATCATGGTTTTTACCCGTTTTTTGGACCATGATATAAGTGTTTTTATAGAGTCTTTTGGTCTTTTTAGAGTCCTATTAGAGTCTTTACAGGTTCAACTACGTTTTGAGCATAATTGGAGATTTTGGAGCTTTTTGGAGCATTGTGGAACAAGCTGCTGAAAAGATGAAGTCGGAGTGGAGCTGAATGAACAGTGTCGATCGACACTGTTCATGGTGTCGATCGACACCAATTATTTCCAGAAACTGGACGCGACTTTACAAGCTTTGAAGAAAAGGAAATTGCCCAAAAAGATTTCCTTATTTGCAAGAGTGCCCAATTCGTGTTTTAGGCCTATAAATATAGTTTTCAGCCATTGTTTAGGCATTATCTCATATTTTAAGAATCATAGAAGTTTAGGTTTTTGAAGAGAAGAATTTGTCTCCTTTAGAGCAAATTTGGAACTCCCTTATTTATCTATTGATTTCTTTTATGCATTCTTCTTTATTCATGATGTTTGCTTCATTCACCATGTCTGAGTAGTTTGCTTGTTAGGTTTAGGGTTTTTCAAAGGTGATCAATGAATTGTTAGGTCAAATTATATTGTTAGGATAAAATCATTAGAGTTCTTCATCTGGATTTGTGTTTTATGCTTATTCTAGCTTCATGACCTAGAATCTGATCTTAGGTTAATTAATAGATGCGAGAGTATTATTGATTGCCTGAACTAGTGTTAGATGAGCAAAATACCTATTCACAAAGAGATTTGGTTTAGGATTTTGTGAACAATTGAACCTGAAATTAATGCTTGTTTGAATTGTTTGAATTCGCAAAGAGATTTGGTTTTCTGGAATTTAGGCATAGATAATCTTCGCAGCGAGAGTTGGTTGATTTTACATTAGTGTTTCAAGTTCAAGAACAGTTCTTCATATTTCCTAACATCCTGTCTAGACCAACAATTTAGATCACCTGAGAATTTCCCTGAACCTAGCGTTTCGTCTCCTGAATTTACTAAATCGTTTAATTGCTTTCTGTCTTTAGTTTTATTATTCTTCCTAGCTTAATTCGAATTTAGGAAACTGCTGTGTGACTATCCCTTCTCTGTGGATTCGATCCCTAAGTACTACAACTGATCTCTTAATTTGAGAGAGTAGTTCTAGGGTAAATTTGACCCCTATCAAATTTTGGCGCCGTTGCCGGGGAAGGAGATTAGTTGCCTACAGATTTCTAGTATTAGAATTTTGTCTAGGTTTTTAATTTTTGTTTTTGGTTACTAATTTTAGTTTCTTATTCTTGTTTTCAGGTGTATGGTTAATCGCAATACCCGGAGCAACAAGGAAAAGGAGCTAATCAGACTTGATAACCAGGAGCTAGCACGTCTCGAACGGACCAACAGAAAAATCGCACGAGTGTCGATCGACACCATTGGCATCGATCGACACCAGTTGCACAACGCGATGCCAGATCCTATGGTTCTAATCCGAGACGAAGCTGGTCACTTTGTTGACCTACAGGGCAACAGAAGGAACGCCCAAGGACAGAGACTTGATGAGGCTGGCGCCGTCATAGTCGAACCAGCGATACAAATCGCCGGTGCAGAAGCTGGACGTGGAAGAACGCTTGGCGAGTACAACCGCCCAGACCAGTTCTATGCTAATAGGGCTGCGATCCGTCCTCCTGCATTTCAAAGGAATGACTTCGAGCTGAAGCCTGCTTACTACACATTGGTGGCTCAGCATCCCTTCCATGGTCTTCCAAATGAGCATCCCATGGACCACGTCGAGAGATTCGAGGACTTAGCCTCAAGCATCAAGGCTAATGGAGTGTCCTATGATTATCTCTTCTGCAAGTTGTTCCCATACTCGCTTGCTGGAGATGCATCATACTGGCTGAAGCAGTTGCCACCAGGATCCTTGACTACATGGGAAGATACAAAGAATGCATTCCTTTGCAATTTCTTTGATGATGCGAGATCCGAGGAGCTGAGGATGAAGATCACCACATTCTCTCAAGGACCCACTGAAGCATTCAAGGCTTCTTGGGTGAGGTTCAGATCTTACCAGAGGGACTGCCCACATCATGGATTCAGCGAGCCGCAACTTATCGGTATATTCTACCGCGGGATTGACTGGAGATATCAGATGGCCCTAGATGCTGCGAGCAATGGCAACTTCAACACCAGATTTCCAGAAGGCGCGATAGAGCTTATAGAGAATTTGGCTTCTAGTAACAGCACCAAGAACGCAGACTTCGAGAGAAGGCAAAACGCAGGAGTAGCTGGAGGAAACCAAATTGCTGAAGTCAACAAGAAGCTGGACATCTTGATGGGAAAGAAGCAGGTCCATTTTGCTAATGAAGTAGAGACCTTTGAGCGAGAGCAAGAAGAGGTCAACTACATCAATGGTGCTGGTTTTCAAGGACAGAGGTTCAACAATCAGCAAGGCTATGGTTCTTCATACCAGAAGCCTTTTCAGAGCAACAACTTCCAAAGGACTTATGGTTCTTCTTCTTACCAGAAGCCTCCTGCACAAGACAACAAAATGGAGTCCATGCTAGAGCAGATCTTGGAAGGCCAACAGAAGATGACAGTGGATTTCAACGGGAAAATCGACGACCTGTACACCGATCTGAATGGAAAGATTGAGAGCATACACTCTCACATGAAGAAGCTGGATGTTCAAGTTGCTCAAACCGCAGAAGCTGTTCATAGGCAAGAAGGATTTCTTCCTGGGAAAACAGATACAAATCCAAGACGCCATGTGAATGCCATCACGACAAGGAGCAGAAGCAAGCTGGAACCAGAGGAGAAGAAGAATCTAAGTGCTGAAGACCTTGTGGAGTTAAAGGAAATCGAAGAAGAAGCTCCAGACACCCCTGCAGAGCCAGTGTCAATCGACACTGCTGAGTGTCGATCGACACCTGAAGAACATCGCGAAGTCAAGAGCTCGAACCCGTGTGTCGATCGATACAAGGCCAGTGTCGATCGACACCATGCCCAGACTTCACCAAATCGCGCTGAACCTTCAAAACTCGAAGAGGAAAGAGTGTATAAGCCTAAGATACCCTACCCCCTGCCTCCCAGAAGATCTAAACAGGAGAGAGAAGAAGCTAGATGCAAGGAGATGATGAGTAAGCTGATGGTTGAGCTACCCTTAGTTGATGCAGTCCAACTTTCACCTGCATTAAGAAGATATGTCAAGAGAATGGTTGCAAACGGTGTGAGTCCTGAAGAAGGAGCATTGCTTACCTGAGATATGAATGCATACTCATGAACATAGTTCCAAGAAAGAAGAAGAAGAAGCGGGTTTCTGAACAAGTCAGTGATGTGATGCAGAGGAGGATTCTAGAGAAGTTACCTGATCCAGGAAACTTTGTGCTAGATTGTTCAATCTCAACAGGAAGGTTTCCTCGTTCTCTCTGCGATTTAGGTTCAAGTATCAACTTGATACCATATTCTGTTGCTATTAGACTTGGGATGACTGATTTCAAGCCGAGCAGAATCTCTCTAATCCTAGCTGATCGATCAAAGAGATTCCCAGAAGGTGTCTTAGAAGATGTTCCCTTAAAGATTGAAGGCTGCATAATTCCCACAGACTTTGTGGTTTTGAAGTATGATGAAGAACCTGCAGATCCTCTTATTCTGGGAAGATCATTCTTGGCTTCTGCTGGTGCCATCATTGATGTGAGAAGAGGGAAAATGGAGCTTGATTTGGGTGATGTTGTCATGAACTTTGACATGGACAAATTAAGAGGACCATCCACCATTGATGGTCAAGCTTTTTCAGTAGAGATGTCCATAGATGAAGGTCCAATCATTGAATGTTCAGATGACACTACTGCTGGGAATGTCAAAGAACTTGATACT
This sequence comes from Alliaria petiolata, assembly GCA_020283515.1. Taxonomy (NCBI): domain Eukaryota; kingdom Viridiplantae; phylum Streptophyta; class Magnoliopsida; order Brassicales; family Brassicaceae; genus Alliaria; species Alliaria petiolata. Next base: position 436,604,042 of record JAHZTW010000001.1, on the reverse strand, counting down.
AAAGAGCAAGTGAACAAACTGGTTATTCAAGAGGCATTGGCTGAAAACTCTAAGGAAGTTGTGAAGATTGAAGATTGGAGTGTAAACAATCATACCTTCAGGACATTGAGCGAAAGTGAAGGTCTAATCAGTGCTAAGTTGATAGAGGACGACGTTTTCATCATGGAAGCAAGGATTGCAGAGCTGAATTGGAGAAAAAGTGCAGAGATTCGAGCTGCAGAGTTGGCGTCGATCGACACCCCTTGTGTCGATCGACACCCTTCGCGGATCACGCCAGAAGCTATCTCAAATGCTGCAACTCCATCACCAGTGGTCAAACAGATGCCTCCACATCCAATAGATCAGAAACCTCGAAGGAAGAAAAGGTACGCATTTCCTGGAATGAATTCCAAACCTCCTGATCTTGTCAATAAAAACTTTAAAGGTTCAAAGGATGCTGCGCACTTATGCAAGCAACGAGATTCTCGAAGACGGCTTGGTTTTTCTTTTGATAATGCTGCAGGAAAACGAAGTGTCCCACCCGAACTCAAGTCCCACCCTGCTGTTGTTCCTCAATTCCTTGGTCGATTCAATGCACCTAACGCCTATACACCGCCATGGATGAGAAGACATTCGTCTGGGAAGCATTCAATGCCACCCTCTGATCCACCAGACGTCTGAACCCCGACACGGTCAAGCTAATGACTGAAAACGAGCGCTGAGTGGGAGGCAACCCACTATTAGGTACGTTTTTATTTTTATTTTATTTTTTATTTTTACTAAGTCCTAGTTTCAGTCAGTTGAAAGAGGCGACATTAGACTCGACATTGATTAGTGTCGATCGACACCATACTAGTGTCGATCGACACCATGCGCAGACGAAGGTAAGTCTTCTATCTGGTCTTTTATTTTGTTTCTAATCTTTCTTTTAGCCAACTTCAGGCTTGATAACACTGGGGACAGTGTTGTTTAAGTATGGGGGAGGTGATTACTGACGTTGTGTTTTGTTTTGAGAGTCAAAAACGTTTTGTTTTATCGAGTCAATCAGTGAAATTTTCACTTTTCTAGGAACTTAACCGCAGATTGTTGACACTTAAAGGACCATTGCTATAGTAGTTGATTGCAGGTCTTACTAAGTAGAAAGCTGCAAGTGGATCAATCTAACATGGCGAGTTCATATCCCTTATAAGAACTAGGTATGCGCAGAACTTGATTCATCTTTCAGCTTTGATAAGATTAGAAATCTGCAGTCTCTCCTTGATCTTCCCTTGAGAAAAGAAAAGAAATAAGAAGTCTGATCAAGGAATAGTGCAAAGAACCTCATGAGCCTGTCTCCTCACAAGGAACAATATTAGTGAGAGCTCATGAACCTGTCTCCTCACAAGGAACACAAGTAGGAGCAGCACTATTCCAAGACTTAAGAAAAAGTCAATGAAAAGATCTGTAGAACACCCTGAAAATGGGCAGAAGTTGACTAAGGGAAGAGAAAATAGGAGAGCTGTAGAAAGTATATCTTGTTCAGGCGTTAAGGAAGGGAAAGAATCAGAAAAGTTTTGTAGCATTACCAATGTTAGAGTTCTAAATTTACAAAGGAAAGGGTCTGGATTCAAACTGGTGGATTGCTAAGCTTGTGGTAAGTACACTGAACATTACCTAAGATTGGCTTTATAGTGTGTGGATTCAAGAGTGTTAACATCTGTGGCGTTCTGAAGGTTAGCTGGATCTTTCTTTTTTCAAACCTCGACTCTATACTTAGTTTTTGTTTTGCTTGAGGGCAAGCAAAAGCTAAGTCTGGGGGAGTTGATATATCATGGTTTTTACCCGTTTTTGGACCATGATATAAGTGTTTTTATAGAGTCTTTTGGTCTTTTTAGAGTCCTATTAGAGTCTTTACAGGTTCAG